>CAWUFW010001191.1:2242500-2842500 GCA_963921515.1 Calotriton arnoldi
GGATCGCAGGCCTGGCACACAGGGATGTGTGCCATGTCGACTCATCACTTTTCTCTGCACCAAAACACGCAGCCTGCAGTGGCAGTGTGTGTGTGTTAATATGCAGGGCCTCAAGGGGTGGCACAATAGGTGTTGCAGCCTTTAGAGGCCTTCCTTGGTCAGAGTGCCCTTGGTACCCATGGACTTTTACAAGGGGCTTACCTGTGGCTGTGGATTGTCCAATTGTGGATACAAAGGTACAGTCGTGGGAAAGAACATAGGCCCTGTGAAACCTGATTGGCAGGGACCCAGGGCACATCAAGTCAGATTGCATCAGATGTTAGGCCAAAAGTGGGGGGCAACCATGCAAAAATGGGCACTTTCCTACACAACCCCCCCCAAACGAAAGAGGATGAGACTAACTTTTCATCAGAGAGTCTTCGTTGTCTAAGTGGAAAAATCTGGAAAGGCCATCTGCATCGGCATGGGCAGTCCCCATGTCTATGTTCCACGTTAAAGTCCATTCCCTGTAGGGATAGGGACCACCTCAAAAGTTTTGGGTTTTCTCCTTTCATCTGCATTAGCCACCTGAGAGGTCTGTGGTCAGTTTGAACTAGGAAGTGAGTACCAAACAGGTATGGTCTCAGCTTCTTCAGGGACTAAACCACAGCAAAGGCCTCTCTCTCAATGGCATTCCAACGCGGCTCTCTGAAAGCAACAGGTTGGTCTTGTCTATCATCATTGGTTTGGGATAGGACTGCTCCCATCCCTAGATCTGAGGCATCAGTCTGCACTATGAACTGCTTGGAGTAATCTGGAGCCTTGAGAATAGGTGCTGAGCACATTGCCTCTTTTAGGGTGTCAAAAGCCTTTTGGCAGCCAACTGTCCAGTTTACTTACTTGGGCATCTTGTTGGAGGTGAGTTCTGTGAGGGGAGTCACAATGGACCCATATCCCTTCACAAACCTCCTATAATACCCAGTCAAGCCAAGGAATGCCCTGCTTGAGTCTGGGTTGTTGGAGATTCCCAATCCATAATGGTCTGGATTTTGGGCTGAAGGGGTTGGACTTGGCCTCCACCTACAAGGTGGCCCAAGTATGCAACAGTTCCCTGCCCTATCTGGCACATGGATGCCTTGATAGTTAGGCCTGCAGCTTGCAGGGCCTGCAAAACCTTCCCCAGGTTGACCAGGTGATCCTGCCAGTAAGTGCTAAGCACAGCAATATCATCAAGATAAGCTGCACTAAAGCCTTCCAACCCAGCAAGGACTTGATTCGCCAACCTTTGGAAGGTGGCAGGGGCATTCTTTAAACCAAAGGGCATCACAGTAAACTGGAAGTGTCCATCAGGTGTGGAGAATGCTGTCTTTTTGTTTGCTCTAGGGGCCATGCCAATCTGCCAGTACCCTGCAGTTAAGTCAAAGGTACTTACGTATTTGGCAGCCCCCAACTTATCTCTCAATTTATCAGCCCTGAGGATGGGTTGTGCATCTGTCATGGTGACAGCATTGAGGTCTCTGTAGTCCACAAAAAACCTAATTTCTCTCTTCCCACGCTGTGGTTGAGGTTTGGGGACTAGGACCACTGGGCTGGCCCGGGGGCTCTCAGAAGGCTCAGTGACCCCCACCTCCAGCATCTTGCAGACTTCAGCTTTGATGCTTACCTTGACTTGGTCAGACTGGCGATAGATTTTTGTTTTGACAGGCAAGCTGTCTCCAAGGTCCACACCATGGGTACACCAGGGTGTCTGACCAGGGGTCAAGGAAAAGAGCTGTGCATACTGTTGCTAAACCTGTCTGCAATCAGCTTGTTGTTGGGCAGGGAGGGTGTCTGAGTAGACAACTCCATCAACTGGCCCATCTTGGGGGCTGTAAGAGAGGAGGTCAGGGAGAGGTTCACTCTCTTTCTCCTGATCCTCATCAGTAACCATCAGCATGGTTACATCAGCCCTGTCACAATAGAGTTTGAGGCGGTTCATATGTATCACCTTTGGGGGACCTGCTTGTGCCCAGGTCTACCAAGTAGGTGACCTCACTCTTTTTCTCCAGGATATGGTAAGGCCCATTCCATTTGTCCCTTGGTGCCACTGGCTCAAAAACCCATACCTTTCGCCCTGGTTGGAATTCTACCAGTGCAGCGTTTTGGTCATACCAGAGATTCTGGAGCTCCTGGCTGGCCTCAAGGTGTTTGGATGCTTTCTGCATGTACTCTGCCACCCTGGAACAAAGACCTGGTACATAGTCCACCCCATCTTGCTTTGGTACATGATGGGGTCTCTCCCATCCTTCTCTCACAAGTGAGAGTGGTCCCCTTACAGGGTGGCCAAACAGAAGTTCAAAGGGTGAAAACCCTACTTCCTTCTGAGGCACCTCTCTGTAGGCAAAAAGCAGGCAAGGTAACAAACCATCCAATCTCCTTTTGAGTTTTTCAGGGAGTCCCATTATCATGCCTTTCAAGGTCTTGTTAAACCTTTCAACAAGGCCATTGGTTTGTGGGTGATAAGGTGTTGTGAACTTGTAGATCACTCCACACTCATCCCACATGTTTCAAGTATGCAGACATTAAGTTGGCACCTCGGTCTGATACTACCTCTGGAAACCCTACCCTGGTGAAGACAACAATGAGGGCCTTGGCTACCACTGTGGCTGTAGTAGTCCGAAAGGAAATGACTTCAGGATACCTAGTAGCATGATCCACTGCTACTAGTATACTTTTGTTTCCTGAGGCTGTAGGAGGTTCAAATGGCCCCACTATATCCACTCCTACACTTTCAAAGGGAACCCCAACCACTGGTAGTGGGATTAAGGGGACCTTTGGGTGCCCTCCTGTCTTGCTACTGGCTTGACAGGTGACACAGGAGTTTACAAACTCCTTCACTTTTTGGGACATCTTGGGCCAATTAAAGTGGGTGGCTACTCTTTCCCAAGTTTTGGTCTGGCCCAGATTCCCATCTAGTGGGTTGTCATGTGCTAAAGTGAGTAGGTACTCTCTTTCCAGCTGAGGCACTACCACTCTCCTAGTGGCTCCAGGTTTGGGGTCTCTGGCCTCAGTGTACAGGAGTCCTTCCTCCCAGTAGACTTGGTGGGAGCCATTGACATCTCCCTGCTTCTGTGCAGCAGTCTGCTGCCTCAGGCTTTCAAGATTGCGGTAGACCTGCTGCCCAAGGCACAGCTGTTCCGTTTTTTAGTAATTATTAATTTTTTTTCATTTGAATTTTGCGTTTTTAGTTCCGTAGGGGGTTGTGGGTTTTTAGGGGAATAGGATGGGAAGTAATTTAATTATATTATATTTATTGATTATTTTTTTATTTATTAATATTTGCTTATTTGAGATGTTATAGTGTTAAATGTGTAAAGTAATTTATTATTAATTAATTAATAATTGGTTGTTAATTAATTTAAATTAATTAATTGGTAATTAATTATGGTAATTGTGTAAATAATTTTAGGTGTGTGTTGTGGTGTTTATAGGTGTTAAGGGTGGGAAGTAATTTATTTTTAATTAATGAATTAATAATTGGATGTTAATTAATTTTAATTAATTAATTATGGTAATTGTGTAATTAATTGTTGGTGTTTGTTTTGGTGTTTATAGGAGCAAAGGGTGGGAAGTAATTTGTATTTAATTAATTAATATATAGTTGTTAATTATTTGATGTGTATTTTGGGTAATTGTTGTTTTTACTTTTAAAGGGGTAAAGGGTGGGTATTAAATACATTTTAATTACTTTATTATCAGTTGTTAGTAGTAATAGTTTTTAATTTATAAATAAGTTTTAAATGTGTTTTATTATTTTAGAGTTTAAATTAGGTGTGTGTTGTGGATATCATAGTGTTAAAGTGTGTGCAGTCAATTAATGTTTACTAGTTTTAATTTATTAATAATATTCTTTAAATTGAAGTGGACCTGGGAGGGTTGGCCTCGATGCCCGGGCCCGAGTATTGACGGTCTGGGTGTCGGCTCCCTCCCTCTCTGAGATTGCTGACTGCCTCCCCCACCCGATCGGCGGCGGGGGCCTCCATCCACGGTAGAGATGGGCAGGGACCGTGCCTCGAAGACAACTGCTCCACAGACCCAAACCAAAATGGACCAATACACCACCAACGACCGGGACCCCGGAGGGGGGGCGTCAAATACCCCTGCCCCCGCTGGGGGAGATCTCTCCACTATCCTCCAAGCAATTGGCGCCTCGCAGGCTTCGGTGGAGAATAAGATTGGCGAGGTGAGGGTGGACATGGCCCTTATTCGTCAGGACCTGCGTAACGCCACGGGACGGATTTTGGAGGCGGAATCGCGCATCTCCACGGCCGAGGATGACATAGGCCAACTAAAGACCCAGGTGGCCCGGCTCCAGACCCAGACCTCGGAACTTCACCGTCGGGCCGAAGATGCCGAAAACAGGTCAAGGAGGAATAACCTACGCCTCATAGGATTTCCCGAGGGGGCTGAACAGGGTCGAACGGACACATTCGTGGAGACCTGGGTGAGATCCTGGGTACCTAAAGAGTCCCTCTCTCCATGGTTCGCGGTCGAGCATGCCCATCGCTCCCTGGCTCCCCAGCCTCCACCTGGGGCTCCACCCCGGCCCATCATCATGAGGGTCCTCAACTTCCGAGACAGGGACGCTATCCTTAGGGCGGCGAGGACACAGGGTCCAGTGACTTACCAAAACAGCAAGATTATGCTTTTCCCGGACTATACCAGAGAGGTGCAGGCCCAACGACGAACTTATGACGACGTCAAACAGAAGCTCCGTAGTCTGGGTCTCCGCTATGGTCTCCTCTTTCCGGCCCGACTCAGAGTTGTTTTTCAAGACAAGACACTCTTCTTTGATACCCCCCAAGCGGCCTGGACTTGGCTCACGGAGGAGCGCCCCCTCCGGACTCGTCCCGCCTCTCCCCCTGCTCGACGGGAGCCTACGCAACCTCAACCAACCCTTCCCAAGCCACAGCGGCGCCGTACTCGGTCCCGCAAGAAGGGTGACCGATGCAGCGGGTCCTCACGATCACCGGAGGCAGTGTCCCAATTGCTCATCACCTCTGAATTACCTTGGGTATCTGGGACTCACAGCCTGGCTGGTTCCTTGATTGATCTGAGCCGGGTCCCAGACCCCTCCGAAACACTGCGCCCCGCCATATCTGACTCTGACTTGTCTAGGAGCCCTGCACTTCGAGGATCCGGGGAAGACGACAGAGTCTGACCCCTGAGGCCCAGCGGATTAGGGTCCATAAATTGCTTCTTTAATTTTTTCTTGCAGATGTTAACATTAGTATATCCGTCTACAAGGAGGGGTCCATCTCCGCCACGACCATGCTCTGCTAATCGTTTTAGCTTAGCACTCGGACTTGTTTGTTGAATTCCTTTTCAGGGCGACAGATGCTTCAATTTCAGAAGTGTAGGGTGGGGGGTGTTGGGGGGCAGGGGGGGAGGGAGGACCGTTGTCTCCTGATTGTTTATTGTTTTTGGCCTCGTTCGGGCCTATGTTTTTTGTTTTTTACGGCAGCTCACTGCGCACACACGCCACTACCAATGACAAGAGACCTATCATAATACACGAGCTCTATCCATACACCCAGGCTATGAGATGTTACCTCCCCTGGGACCCGGGTCCATTCGCGCTGGTCCACACACACACCACTCAGTCATATGATGTCAACTCTTAATAGACCTCTCCACATTTTGTCATGGAACGTCAATGGCCTACTAGACCGTATAAAACGAACTGCAGTTCTTCGCATTGCCCAGCGCCAAGCGCCCGATATTCTCTTCCTACAAGAAACGCACCTTCTGGGAACTCAATGCACCTTCCTCACCCGATATGGGTTTGACAGGGTCTGGCACTCTGGTTTCACATGGGGCTCCCGGGGCGTGGCCATACTGATTCGTAAAGGTCTCCCCTTTACTTTGATACAGGTGGAGACTGACACACAGGGGCGCTATGTGGCCTTAACTGGTAGGATCGAGGGTCATCTTCTTAATCTCCTGTGTGCATACATTCCCCCCCGCCAAATGCCTCACACTATTAATCTCGACTTTCCCTCAGGGTCTAACGGTCATTGGGGGCGACTTCAATGCTGTTATGCAGCCTTCTCGCGACACGACAGGTGCTCCCTCTGCGTCCCGCCTTGCCTCTGCTAAGCGCCTCTCTGATTGGTCCTCTGCCCTAGGTCTCTGCGATGCCTGGAGGGTATAGAACCCCCGCCAAGAACAGTACACTCATACTTCGGCGGCCCATCGTACCCACTCCCGTATTGACTTGCTCCTGTTGCCGGCCACCGATTGTCAGTTGGTGTCTGGGGTTGCTGTCCTTCCCCGAGGCATCTCCAATCACTCCCCTGTCTCCCTCCGTCTCGGGCGTCCCCCGATGGAGTCCGCACGATTTGGCGGATGAACGCTTGGTTCCTGCAGAATGCGGAATTCATCGAGGCCCTCGGGCAAGAGCTGAAGCAATACTTATTGATCAACAAGGGATCGGTTCCCTCCCCGGGTACACTGTGGGAGGCTGGCAAGGCTACTATACGGGGCGTGGCTAGAGGCTTGATCCACGCAAAGCGCACGGCCCAGACCGTCCGCCTACTGCAGCTCGAGGCCCACACTGCACAGTTGGAATCCGCCCAGGCTTCCGCCGAAAGCGCTAGCTCCACCCGACAGCTCGCACTGCTCCGTGAGGAGACCTGTCAGATCTCTCTAGAATCAGCTAAAATGTTATGGCGTTCCTCGGTGGCTCGTGTATACGGCTGGGGTGACAAAAACGGGAAGCTACTCCATAATCTAGTCTCATGTCCCAAAGCCAATCACATAATCCCCGAGGTCTGTGATGCGGCCGGCGCTCATCATTTCGCCTCACATGCTATTGCCCACGCCTTTGCAGGCCATTATGCCCAACTTTATGCGGTCCGGCCTCCTGAGGCCTCCCTGGCCGCACTGATGTCAGAGGCTGCGACTCGGCTGCCCCGTCTTCCCCAGGTAATCTCGGAGACTCTGGATCTCCCCCTTACCCCGGAGGAGATACACAGAGCCATTTCACTCTTGCACTCCGGTAAGATGCCAGGGCCGGATGGATACCCTCAGGAATACTATGCGACCTATCGCGACTTGTTGGCTCCGTACCTGGTCGACCTGTTCCAACATGTGGTGGACACGGGGTCCTTCCCCCCAGAGACCGACGTGGCCACTATTGTGGTCCTTCCTAAGACACAACCGCCTTCCCTCTCCTGCGCGGACTACCGCCCCATTTCCCTCATCAACACCGAGATGAAAATCTTTGCTACTGCCTTGGCTCAACGCCTCCGCCCCCTCTTGCATGACTTGGTCCATCCAGACCAATGTGGCTTCATGCCTGCCTGTGGTACCCGGCATTGCATACGCCGTCTTCATCTCGCCCTCGCACATCGCCATCAGCTCACTCCGTACTTGGCCTTGCTGTTCATTGACTTTGAAAAAGCATTTGATACAGTTGACTGGAGCTATCTGGAAGATGTGCTGGAGGCGATCGGATTTGGCCACCCATTCAGGCGTTTCATCCGAGTTCTGTATTCTAACCCTAAAGCACGGGTCCTAATTAATGGCGTGCTCTCTGAGGCATTCCCCATCCAGAGGGGCACCCGCCAAGGCTGTCCACTTTCGCTGCTTTTATTTGCGCTAGCAATGGAGCCCCTGGCCTCTCTCGTACGCAATGATCCCCGCATCCGGGGATGGGCCTGGGACCCCTACCAGGTCGACAAGGTCGCCCTTTACGCAGACAACGTCCTCCTTTTCTTAGCGGATCCTGAGGACTCTGGCCCACGGTGTTTGGAAGTTCTTTTCGCCTTTGAGCGAGTCTCTGGCCTGCGGCTCAACCCGGCGAAATCCACTCTGGTTCCCCTCCACCCATCACGTGCCTGTTTCGACTGGCAAACAACCATTCCCCTGCGTAGCCAGTCCTTCAAATACTTGGGAGTCTGGGTAACCTTGCTCCCAGAACTTGAATGGGCCCTCAACCTTACACCCCTGGTTACCAAGGCCAAGGCAGACCTCAAGCGATGGCAGTCCCTTCCTCTTAATCCCCTTCGCAGAAGTGCGCTTTTTAAAATGATGGTTCTCCCCCGCTTTCCATATATTCTTCAAAACATAACCTTTCATCTCCCGGAGAGCTGGTTCCGCGAGATTGATGGTCTGCTCACCCGGTTTTTATGGAGAGGCGGGAGGCCGCGTATGGCCCTGGCTTACTGTCGGATACCTCGTTATGATCGTGGCATGGGTGTGACCAATCTTCACCTTTACTACCTGGCCACGAGACTTATTGTGGTTCATGACTGGTTCGCCGGCGGCTGGTCCGACCCAGCGTACCAGGTTGAGCTCCGGTCTATGGATTTTCCACAGCTCCAAGCCTACTTGTACGGGGGCCCCATACCACAAGTCCTTCCCCCCATCACTAGGGCAGTCCTATTGGCTTGGCGCACTGCCCTGCGCCACACGAAATGGGATGGGAAGCTTACCAAACATACACCCCTGTGGCATGGTACTTGGCTGCGTGAGACTTCAACTCTCCGGGACTTTCGTCAATGGGACCGCATTGGGATCTAGCTTCTTGGGGACGTCTGGGTTGGGGACCACATCAGGGCCTTCGCAGACTTGCAGCAGCGCTACTCCCTCCACGCCTCCCAGTTTTACAAATACCTGCAGCTTCGGCATGCCCTCAATGCGTACATTACGTCTCCCACCTCCCTCCCCGAATTCAGTCCCCTCGAGGCTTAAGTGATGATGGGGAACCTAGGTAAAGGAGGGGTGTCGCGGATTTACGGCTCCCTAGTGAACAACGGCCCCGCGAACCTAGATTCACTGCACGCCCGCTGGGAGGGTTGGCTGGGCCCCTTGGAGGATGCAGACTGGCGGGACGCTCTCATGGCTCCCAAGACCTTGACGACCTCCTCCAAACTGTGCCTAATTCAACTCTACTATTTACATGTGGCATATCTAACTCCTGCGCGTTTGTATAGAGCTCGACTGCGGCCCTCCCTGACTTGTACGCGATGCGACCACGCTACAGCTGACTTTTACCATATGGTCTGGCAATGCCCCGCCATCGCGTCATTCTGGGCGGGTGTGGAACTGGAACTTACACAGACCCTGGGGTGGGCAGTTCCCCATGACCCATTACGACTGATTTTAGGTGTGTTTGATGGCCTGGATGGCTCTCGGGCCGACAAGCGCTTTCTTGGGACTGCAGTGGCGGTGGCGAAACGAGACATTGCGGCACTCTGGTCTCAGGCTAAGCCCCCTACTGTACGGAGGTGGAGACGGGGGGTGGACTGGTGCGGGACCCAAGAGGAACCCCTCTTCGAGGCCCGGGGCTGCCCTGATCTATTTGAAAGGATCTGGGGTAAATGGTTCAATCTACTGTCTTGATTGGTGTGTGTGTTCCTATGTATCGCGATGAACTTGCACGAGAATCTAATCTGAAGCCTGATACACAGGTCTCTGTCATCATCTTTACTGTTATTAATCATCGAGGTAATGTGCCTGATTTTGCTGTCAATGTAACTTTGTGGTTTCTTTTAAATACCAATAAACTTGATTATCAAAAAAAAAAAATTCTTTAAATTGATTATTAATTATGTTAAATTTGGAAACAAATTAATTAGAAATGTTGAAGTGTTTTGTTATTGGTGTGGTGTTATAGGGTAGGAAATACAATACATACATTTATGCATGAATTAATTTATTTGTTTGTAAATATTTTCTAGTTTAAAAGAATTTTATTTTATAAATCTATTTAATATTTTATATTATATATTATTTGTAGGTTTTTTATATGTAATTAATATTATAATATTTTTAATTTGTATATACTTAATATATTTGGTTTTTCATTTCTAAATATTATTTATTTTTTAATGATTTTTTAAATAATTTTTAATGTTTTGTATTTTTGTTTTAACTGTTTGAGTTTGAATAGTAATTTTTGTCTCTTCGCTATCCAACACTTTCCCTACTGTTGCACTCACTGGAGTGGGAATAGTAATTTTTACCTCTCTGCTATCAAAACACTTTCCCTACTGTTGCATTCACTGGAGTGGGAATAACAATGTTTACCCCTCTGCTATCCAACAGTTATTCTACTGTTGAATTCAGTGGAGTGGGAGTATTATTTTTTACCCCTCCGCTATCCAACACTTTCCCTACTGTTGCACTCTTTGGAGTGGAAATAGTAATTTTTTCGCCCTCTGCTATCCAACACTTTCCCTACTGTTGCTCTCACTGGAGTGGGAACAGTAATTTTTACCCCTCTGCTATCCAACACTTTCCCTACTGTTGCACTGGTTGGAGTGGGATTAGTTGCATTCACTGGAGTGGGAATAGTAATTTTTACCCCTCCGCTATCCAACACTTTCCCTACCGTTGCACTCTTTGGAGTGGGAATAGTAATTTGTACTCCTCCTCTATCCAATACTTTCCCTGCTGTTGCATTCTATGGAGTGAGAATAGTAATTTTTTTCCCCTCCGCTATCCAACACTTTCCCTACTGTTGCTCTCACTGGAGTGGGAATAGTAATTTTTATCCCTCCGCTATCCAACACTTTCCCTAGTGTTGTACTCACTGGAGTTGGAATAGTAAATTTAATTAATTTTGTTAAAATTAATATTAATATTTAATATATTTTATATATATTATTTTATTTTATATATATTTAAATCAATGTTTTTTACAACTATATTTTTTACATCAATTTTTACATCGGTATTTTTGATTCAATATTTTTGTACTTACCTGTGTAGGTATGGGAGTTGATATTTTTGTATTTCATATTTTGTTTTTGATATTTTTAACATAGATGTTTTTGTCATCGATATTATATCAGTGAACCCTGTCAGGAACTCCTGGAGTTGTCTCCTGGTAGGGTTGGACCCAGTTCTTATCTGTTTAGCCTTACAGAGAAGCCTTAACTCCCTAACCTCTAGGTTGGAGTAAGGGGTGAGGTCGAGCTCCTCAGCCGTATTCCCTGGATCACTCATTATTTTTCTAAAGTGGGGTTCTTTTTTGAAGACCGACACTAACAGTTCTAGATACTTCCCCCCCTAACTTCAGTGACATTTACTTTTCTAAACAAAATGCTACAGGGACTTAACACAAGGCTCTAACAAGACTTTTAGAGTTTTGAAAAAATAGTCAATTCAAAAAATGATTTGTACTAAAGACAATTTTTGGATTGTTGTCATGTGATCAGAGGTTGACTAAGTTAGTCCAATAAATGCAAAGCTTTATGTCCCACCACTGATCCACCAATGTAGGAAGCTGGCCAGAGGTATAGCAGGCGCGAAATTAGGTAAGTACTAACAGCTATCTTTGTGGTAGTGTGGGCGAGCAGTTAGGCTTATCCACAGAGTGTGTTAAGCATTTATTGTATTCACTCAATCAAGGACTGATACACACACTCAGAGACAGAACCCAGACCAATTAGGTAATTTAAAAAAAGGTATACTTATGTGTTATTTTAGAACCAAGCAGGACTTGGCACAGGTAAGTGAAATATACTTTCAAATGCAAGACGGTTCAAGGAAATGTAGTTGGGCTTGAAATTGCAATAGTTACAGGTTTGTATATGCTTTGGAAACAGTTCAAATTACACAGTAATTAATTTTCATTACTCTGTCTTCTGTCTTCTGGCATCTGGTTTTCTTACCAGCTCCGGTCGCGGTTACGGGGACCCTTCAGGTTGAGGCTGCAGGCGTCGGCTTGAGGCTTAAGGGAGGTCAGGGATCACCAGATCCCAGGTCAGGATGGCTGGGGAGACCTCCTTGTGGTGTTGGGCCACTTGAACTCGGCCCGAGGTTGCAGAGTGGTGCTGAATCAGGAGTCACCGGAATCCGGATTCTGGAGGTGAGTCTTTGTTTGAGCAAATCCGGTGCTCACAGGAGACAGAGTCTGTGGAAGGTCACAGGGCAGGTCCTCTGGGCTCTGGGGGTTGCTGGCTGCTGGACTCGCTGGGGTTCTGGTTGTAGGTAGGTCGTAGACGTGACAGGCCGGTAGGGCTGGGGCCAAGGCATTTGGTGTCATCTTCTCCTTCCTGGGTCAGCACACCTCTTCTGTCCTTCTTCTTTCTTCCTCGAATCTGAGGAGGCATGGTTCAGGGTGGCCCATAAATACTAAATTTAGGGGCGTTAAAGGGGTGTGCAGGTCGGGACCAATGTTTTCCTTTCTTGGTGTGGGTACACCCCCTATTATACCACCCTCCAGTGGGAGGGGTCATGAGCATCTTCCTAATTGGCTAAGTCCCCTCATCTTCAAGATGGATGGAACTGAGATGTGTGCTTCACCTCGCTTCCTCCACCTGAGGGGTGGTGTTGACAAAGGTGGGCACACCTCTCTTCCTAGCTTGGGTTACTCGCCGATTCTCCTGCCCAAAGTGGGGGCCAGAACCGGAGGGAGCCAGTTGCTGGGGGCAGCAAAAGGCAGGGACAGCATCTAAAGGCCATGTCGGCTCTTCACTTTTCTCTGTGGCAGTGGCAGTGTGTGTATGGTAAGGTGCAGGGCCTCTAAGGGTCGCACAATAGGTGCTGCAGCCCTTAGAGGCCTTCCCTGGTCACAGTGCCCGTGGTACCCATGGTACCTTTTATAAGGGGCTTACCTGTAGCCAGGGATGTGCCAATTGTGGATACAAAGGTACAGTCTTGGGAAAGAACCTAAGGCACTGGGAACCTGATTGGCAGGGACCCAGGGCACTTCAAGTCAGGTTGCATCAGATGTTAGGCAAAAGGTTGGGGGTTACCATGCAAAAAGGGACACTTTCCTACAATAAGTTTCTTTCTAGACATCGCCACCAAATGGTGATGCCCTCCAGTACTAACTCCATTAGTGCCAATGTGATGCTTGGATGTGAACTCCAAGCTTTTTGTGCCAAAGGAGCTTGAGCTCCAGCTCTAACTGCAACTCCCTACTGAGGCCCAGGAATGCTGTAATACATTTGGTGCTTTGCTTCCGTACACAGTATACATGGCTTTGCAGTTTAGCTGGACTGTTTGTAAGGCATGGAGCCAAGGTGGATTTGCATTTGGTTTCTTTGAATTCACAAGCCCAAAAAACAGAATGCCATGTCACATGGAATAATTGCCAGTGTTTGAGACTTGATTTGAGAATTTGTATGTGTCATTTTTGCGATGTCGCCAATTGGCATTGGTATGCCCATATATGGGTTCAGAAATGGCTGTCAGATGAGTTCAAACTTCACTTCACTGATGAGGCCTATAAATGCCTAATCACATGCCGTGGTTACTAGTATTCCTTTTCAGAGTACATTGACTAGCAGTTCTGGCTGGATTTTTCTTTTTGGGGTGGGGTGAATGGTGATTTGCATGTTATTTACACCTACATGAAGAAGCTAACAATTGACTACAATGTTGAGCAGAATAATTATCAGTGGTTGATATGTTGTACGTGGGTCTTTGCTTGAACTTTATGGAGCAACCCGATATCCAGAAGGGAAAGTTCCGTACAAGTCAAATAGTATACACTTCATGAGTGCCAACGGGAATTAATATTTATACGGTCAATTACTTTAATGGTAGGTAAATTCGTTTCCTACCTTGCATTCAATGCACAATAAGTGATGCATAGGATGGCTAGGTATCTTTCTTTAAAAAATGAAGAATGTTGAACATTTAATACACAGTTCATACACTTTTTGGCAGGTACGGAAAGTCTAAAAAGTTGAGATCCTAGTTAAACAAGCACTGGAAATGCAATCGGTATCGCATGTGTTGGAGTTGGAGCTCTTAGCATTGTAAATGGCAATGTGCTTTACTTATGCAATAGGTCTTGTATTTGTTGGAGCGATTGGCATAGTAAATGGCAATGTTTTTTACTTGTGTGTTATGGAGTGTATGTATGTAGTGTGTTGTGGTATTATGCGGTTTGGTTTGAATTAGTTAGTTGTGTAATTGCGTGGCGTGGAATTGTGTGGTGTGGAGTGGATTTGTGTATTGGAATTATGTGGCATGGTGTGCTGTGGAATTATGTGGATAGTAATTATTTGGTATTGTGTGTACTGGAATTATGTGGAATGGGATTTTGTGTTTCGGAGAGTAATTATGTGGAATGGTCGTTAGCCAATCTGGGACTAGTAGTAGCCAAGAGGGATATAGCTCGGTACTGGGGTGTCCACCAACTTCCCACACTTGAGGAATGGAGAGCCTGCTTAGATCTATATATGGTGGGGGAAAAAATAACATATAAAGCAAGGGGATGCCCACGAAAATTCCAAAAGATCTGGGCTCCATGGATAGAATACTATGGGCTAGAAATGGGAGATGAAGAGGAGGGACCAGATTTGATAAAAAAGAGATCTGCGAGAGTGTCATGAAAATTGATGTCCATGACCTATGGTTGATAGGTGTAGATAATTCATGTGTAACCCTCACTAACTGTAAATGTATGAAGATTGACTCAAACCTTTTGTTTTCCTTCGAGAACATCATCGTTGTACTTTCTGTCCTAAACAACTTGATAATGTCTTGTATCCGGTATATATCGTGTATCCACAGTTTCTTTGTTTACATTGCTAATAAAAAAACATTTAAAAAAGAAATTATGTGGAGTGGTATTTTGTCTTGTGGAGGGGTTTGTAGTGGAGTTTAATGTTGTGGTGTGCTGTTGAGGGCTGCCTTCCATGGCACACAAATGCCTATAAATAATACTTTTAAAAGTACATAAAACATGATGTAGTCCCCACCTTAATAAAACAAAGAAATCCGTTGTATGTCTTTACTGTAGAACTTTGTACAGCATGCTCATTACTTAGCGAGTTATTACCCATCTCAGGCAATTTTGTTCACTCTACCACGGTGTCCACGTCTGTTTGATGTGGTTCTAATGCAGGACCTGGACTAATGGTGAAATCATCATCCGGGAACACAGGATCCCTAGTCTTGCAACTCAGCGCTTTCTTTCTCAAAGGTATTTACAAAGGTGTGGCTAGAGTTGACAAAAATGACTGGGTGTTGGAGTTCCACCATGTCAGAGGCAAACCTCTCACTCACCAGTAGAAACTACTATTCACAACGAGGCTACAGAATTCCTGTCTTCGCTAAATGACATTGCTTTGTTCAAATAGAAGTTTTCTCTATGACATCTGATGAATTTTAGCACTGAACACAGTCCATAAACATGGGTTTGTGTGGGTCAGCTGCCGATAACATGTTGCATCATTTAATGCACTGTTTGAAGCCATCTAAAATTCATTTATGGCAGAGGGAGGTGAAGTTTACTTTTGGTTGGCCAAATAGAAGAAAAGAACAGCCTGCCCCTTCATGAACAATCAAACAAATATCAAAGAACCTAAAAAGGGGTGGTGCCAGAAAGGCAAAGTCTTGAGGAAAACCAGACGGGTGGATGGAAAAAAACAGTAACTGGGCTGAAAACGTTGGTAAAGCACAGGTTGAGGTGCACATTACATGCAAAGGGAAACTTGCACAAGGGACGCACTGTAAAAAAAATTCTTAGGGATAGTATTATTATATTTGTGGACTTCCCTATAAGTTCGTCTAGCGTACCTAAAGAATCTGTGGGAAGTCCCTCTAGAGCTTGTTGGATGTTCCTATATCGATTCTTGGAAGCGTCTATAGAGAATTCAGAGAAGAGTGTGGCATTCACATAAAGATTATGGGTGGTCCTAATACAGTTTATGGGGGTTTGACATGTTCCCTTTCCTTTTGTTTACATCTTTAATGAATAGGATCCAGAACTCCCCACCACGGCAGATGGTTTTTATAAACTATTTATTGACAGCATTTTTCAGTAATACACAACATTATTAGAATTTCTCTTTTGGGTTCATATGCAGAAAACAACAAGGCTATATATGTGTGTGCATTTGAGCCTTATGTCATTGTTTTCGCCTTCTTTACCACCTCAACCTGCATTCCGTGGTTTACCTCGTGTATATATAGCAAGTACTTATCTGTCTCTCGGGTGCCACAAGGATGCTTCTGCAGCACGTGGCACTTTATTAAACACAGCCAGAAACACATCAACCTAACAGTGAAAAGTTTCACATTTTTCCTCTTTTTATTTGCTGCTGTGAGCTCCTCTGATGTATTACATTTTCCAGCAAAAAAAAGATTTCCCATTTTCCTGCCATCCTCTTCTATCACACTTGTGGGGTAGCTGGTGTGGTTAATGCATTTACGGAAGAGAACCGCATGCATTTAATAGTTTGTGGTGTCGAATCTGCACTTCATCCTGCAGAAGAAAATAAAAATTGCTACTGATTAGTTGGTGAACAATGCAAGCTATTTATTTACTGCGCTGCGAAGATGGAACATGTAGGGGCAGGTGCAATATAAAAGAGACCATCATTAATAGAGTGAACACTTGCCCACAGGACTGCAGAGATTTTGTATTTTTTTTTAAAAGGCAGGCTGGTAAAGGTGTTCACTGAAAAAGTACGACAAGCGTGGCTAAAGATCATAGTGTAGATACATAAAGTCTCGCAGAGCAGCGCATGAGCACTGACTCTGGGCTCAAACTAAAAACTAAGGCATAAGGAAAAAGTAATGAGTAATGAATACCTCACTTCAGATATTATTTTCAAATGTGGTAGTTTACTTCACCAGTTTCTGTGTATCTTTACTATATATGAATGTAATGGACCATCAACAAGACTGTAGTGCATTCAGAAAAATACGTGACACATCTGGAACAACAATATCAATAATTAATGTTCACACAGCTGATCAATTCTATAGCCATAGAGAATAAAAGTAATGTCCAATACTGTGTGATGTGTCGAAGCAAAAGTGGGCACTGTAATTCCGTGGTCCAAGCACCCCACTTGAGTTTACAAATAGAATCAATCTGTACTAATTAAACACTCATAAAAAAATGGGACTCAGTGATTTAAAAGACATTGGGCTTCATTTACTCTTTGACTGATACAGGACATCCACCAGAAAGTGACAGATGTCCGTTCTGACGTATTAAAAGAGTTCATAGATGTCGATGTAACTCTAAGTATGGAAGATGGTAGATCCCACTCTGCCAAACTATAAACAAAAGCCCCTACACTCACATTGGGGATTCTAATGCATTGGTATTGTTAAACAAGTTGAGAACAAGCAATTATCCATAAAGTTAGCAATAGCATATTATGACGATGACTGTCTTCTACAAGTAAAGAAAAAAGTAATGATCCCAAAATGGTATGTATGGTATATGTGGGCACACTGTCTGACTGAATAACTTAAGTTACTGATTAACAAGAAGTATTTAACAAGCTTTGGCAAAGCCAATGGGTCTCACCTTTAAAAGGAGAATGCTGACCTATTGAGTTTGCCAGTGCTTATTTACATTGAGAACCTTGCATCATGACACATGTGGACACATGCATGGTTACCCCTATGTGTGCATGTGTCACAACACATGCTCATGCATGCATGCATAATGTGGCCATTTTGGAATGTTAAGAAAAAATATTCCAAAATGGTTGCCATGTGCATGACTGATGACAGTTTTGGCATTTTAGAATGGCACGGTAAACAAGCATTAGCATAGCCAGTAGGTCTTGCCTTTGGGACCATATAAGTGTTGTAGGAAAGTAGGATCTGCTTCTTATGGTTACCCCACTTTTTGCTTGATGTCACACTGTTTTAGACTAGTCTGACTGGGATCCTGCTAATCAGGACCCTGTCTATCTGCTTTCTCCCTAAACTGTTATGTTATGTGCTTAGGTACACTCCAGATTGGATACTGGGGTACCCTTGTCATTCCCTAGTATGTGGTACACATGTACCCAGGGCATAGATACCCCAGAGGCCTCCCATGGGCTGAAGCATGTATTATACCACCCATGAGAGGCCATGCAAAATGGAACTACAGGCTTGCCATAGCAGCCTGTGTAATTTGGTGCATGCACCACTTACTTAAGATATAGGTTTGCTATATCTAAGGGTCACTGCACTTAAAACCTGTAAGTCACCCCTATAGCAGGCCTTTACAATCCTGAAGGCAGGTTGCTTGGTTCTAATTGAGAGGGTGCCACTGCATGAGCAGGACACCCCTGCAGCCCACGGAGTCCATTCTCCTGGGTTGTCAGTGAAGCAGCCAGATACGACATATAGAGGGGCATTACGCGACCGCGTGATGACCAACTCTAAAACGGCTGAAACAAACCCTATAGTGTTTGGTGTCAAACAGGTTGGAATCATACCCCCACACCGGTAACCGGTGTGGGAGCTATGATTCCACCCCTCAGAAACGAGCTTCGTGGGGTCCCTGGTGTTCCCGGTACCAGCCTTCTAACTCCGGACAGCACAAAATGGTTGCTGCCGACCAGAGACACATTTCTACCCTCCTGCTGCTGAGCCAAACTCGAGCAGGGGAAGGCAGAACAATAGGCATCCTGTCACAGGGAAGTGTGACCACCTCCCAGACAGGATTTAGTGTATTAGGGCTGGGTGGGTGCGCTTGCCAGCGTCTGAAAGTCTGCATGAGGGGCATATTTGGTGTCCCTGTGCATAGTCCAGTTCAAACCAGTCCTGGGAGCCGTTTACTCCCGCTCTGGCGCGAAACTGGACAAAGGAGATGGTAGTAACCTCCCCCCTCTCCAGACCCTCTCCTGGGAGGGTCCCTGAATCTTTCCAACCCTCTCCCGTGGGCACTTAAGGGCTTACCTGGCTGTAGGACCTTAGATTCGTCGTGGACAAGATTTTAACCTGATACCACTGCCCTTCGACCGTCTGGGCACTCTGGACTTTGTTTGGGCCTGACTCCATCTCCCTCTCAGTCTGCTGCATCGTCTGTGCCTGTGCACCATACAGGATCCGTGCATGACCTGTGGAGCATCAAAGACAACTGAAGATAATTTCCCTTGGAGTGAAGGAGTCACTCCCCTGCATTCACAGGCACCACAACACTGCTGACCGGTCTGCTGATCCCTAGCTCCGACAAACTCCAAAGGGCTCAGCAATACAGGAGGTGGGTTCCTATGTCCCTCGAGGCCCGAGCTGCCCTTTCACCAAGTTTGAAGTCAGAATCCCTTGTGGGGGCTGCAATACCCAAACCCCTGTGCACCGCATACTTTTGCAAGTGCATGTGCTTGTTGGCAATTCCTTAGCAAGTGCTTTGGGCTTCGAGTAGCCTTAACCTCTGGCAACTTTCTGCACAAAGATCTTCATCCACCTCGCACCGAGTGCTCCGTGGCTTGCTGTTGTGTGGAGCTCCTCAAGGTCCTCTCGCGACTCCTGTGCCTCCGACGTGTGGGTCCATTTGAGGGTCAACTTTGCTTTTCTTGGGCTCCTCTGGTTGCTCCAGGCTTTCCCTGACTCCCCTGTGTGTGGTGAGTCTCCTGGAGCTTGCTGGTCCGAACCGTACACTTCCTTGACCTTCTGTGTGGGTTGCCGTTGCCAAGGCTTGTTGGTGGTCCCGCCAGACACCAACCCCTCAGCACTCGACACCCTTCCTGGGACAGCTCGCATCTGGCTTCTGGTTATCCTCGATGTTGCCTAGTCCCCGCAGCTGCAGAGTCAAGGTCACCGTCAACTATCCTGAAGCACCCGACATCGGTGGGCATTCGTCTACCGAGCCCCTGGTCACTCCCAAGTGACCCAGACTCTGTCCCCTCTGCTTTCAGGTACTCTTCGATAAGAATCCATATTTGGATTCCAACAAACATTCTTCTCCCTTCCAGCAGCGGCTCTTCTTTGAAGTCTTCCATTGGTTTCGATGGCGGTTTCCGACGCCACTTCACACCTATGCACCCGGCTTCCCTGAGTTAGGTAACTTGGGTACTTCAGTATCCACAAGTGGGGTGGCTCTCCAACATTCTGTCTTCCACGGGATTTCTTCGTAGTCCTCTGGGAAGAGTCCTTAATCTCTAAAACTCCAACCGCAACTTTCACATAGAGTTGTACGGAGCACGCAGTCGTGTTCCCACACTGCACCCGTCCTCGGCGGGGTCCCTATCTACTCACCTTGGGTGGTTCCTTGGGATCCCAGCGATTCTACGTCCGCTCGACATCGTCCTGACTCGAGTCGTGGTTCTTATACCACTTTCTTAGTATATGGTTTGGTCCCGCCCCCGGGGCCCACTGTGTATTAGTGCTATTTACTGTAATTTCTTTGCTGAAGTATTGTGTGCTTTGTGTCTATCTCCGTGTAGGAGATACTGTAATGTACTAGATAGTGTTACATAATAAATACATATTTTATATAACTACGGTGTGGTTCTCTTTTCATTTAATCTATACTATAAGATTGCATTCTGGTAAAACAAGCTGCTTTACACTCCTCCAAGACTTAGCCTGAAGGCTGCTCTCTACAGCTACCACTTGGATAGCTTTCTAAGGTTGTCTGAGACCTCTTAAGTCACCACAAGGGTTGTCTGGACTGGTGCAGGGTGCCCACTTTAATTAGTGGACAGCATATACCAGGCCAGCCTCTCACAAGTGTTTAGCCATGCAGCACATTATCCTGGGTGCTGTGTCGCCAGGGACTGAAGAGCTGTACAATTACTACACACTGGGCCACGCAGTCTGATTCAGGAATACATGCTTGCCTCAGGAAACAGTTCTGGACACATTCCAAGGCTTTTTAATGCACAGACAGAAAGACAAGTGTCTTGATGCAAGTGAACAGCACTATAACATTCTGTGTACAACTGCAAAGTACTATCAAGTAACATATTATAAAATCATGCACCGTCCCTCTTCTGTGTCACTTTGGATAATTGAAGCAACAGAATGGCAGTAAAAGTGCTGCCCAAGCTCCAACATGACGCACACAGAAGAGTTACTATGTTGTCAGCTTATCATGGGCCAAGACTCAGTTTTACGGCATCTTTTCTGTTCATGGGTAAATTGGTAGCACAAACAAAATCCAGCTTTGAAGATGGCGATTTGTGTTTGACACAAGAATTGCAACAATGTGTGTACTATGCTGTTCGGTGAATGAAGCTAAAAACAATGTTTCCCCTTGAAGAAAATGCATATAATGTAACCAAAGTAGGCAGAAGGCAAAGTGAATTAAAAAAGCAGTAAACATTTATACCCCACCCCAAAAAAAGTATGTGAAAACAAGGGAAGTTTTACCGCTTTGTAAAGTCACAGTTGTATGGCAGCAGCCGAGAGTCGGAAAAATTGTAACAGAAAATAAAATCAGGTGTGAAAATGGCGCTGTGTGCATTAAGTATTTTAAGAGGCAATCAAAAATGTTTGTGAAATGATGTTAGGTGAACAAAGCTAAATACATTTTTTTTAAACGATGCGTTCACCTAAAGAAAGCGTACATATACTGAAAGGAGGGAGATGATAAAGTTATCAGATGTTTAACCCCTTCGGTGCGTCGGACGGCCGGGTCCGTCCGACGCACGAGTGCTCATGTGCGTAGGACGGCCCCCGGCTGTCCTCGCACATGGCATTTGAAATCCCTGTGGTGCGGGCACCAGAGGGATTTCTTTTTCCCCTCAACAGCCTCGGGTGCTGGGGAAGAGCTTCCCCAGCTCCCGAGGCTGTCTGTGGGGTTTCCCTGAAATGACGATCAGCGCGCACGTCACGCTGACGTCATTTCAGTGAAACCAAAAATGAAATGAGCCTAGAGGCTCATTTCAGTTTCGCTTTCTACGTCCTCAGGGGGCTATCTCACCCCCCTGAGCAGGTAGAAAGTCAGGAGAGGTATCGTTGGAAAGGGGAGAATCTCCCCTTTCCAATGGTACCCCGCCCCCAATCTGCCCCCCGGAGGGGCAAAAAGCCCACTAGAAACCAGGGATTTATTTTCAAATTTAAATTAGGGGTGGGGACTGCCCAATATGGGCATGCCAATGCCCCCACCCCGCCAGAAAATTACAGTCTTTCTGCCTCCCCTGGGGGGCAGATGGGGGCAGCAGACCCCAATCTGCCCCCCAGGGGGGGCAGAAAGCCCACTAGAAACCAGGGATTTATTTTCCAATGTAAATTAGGGGTGGGGGCTGCCCAATATGGGCATGCCAATGCCCCCACCTGCTGCAAAATTAAAGTGTTTCTGCCCCCCCGGGGGGGGCAGAAAGCCCACTAGATGCCAGGGTTTTTCCCCCATTGAATTTAACGGTGGGGGCTGCCCAAAATGGGCATACCAATGTCCCCACCCCTCCCCCCCACAAAATTCCAGTCTTTCTGCCCCCCTTGGGAGGCAGGTGGGGGCAGGAGCCCCCAATCTTCCCCCCGGGGGCAGAAAGCCCACTAGATGCTAGGGATTTTTTCCCATTAAATTTAGGGGTGGGGGCTGCCCAAAACGGGCATGCCAATGCCCCCCCCAAATCCCACAGTATTTCTGCCCCCCTGGAGGCAGATGGGGCAATAGCCCCTGATCTGCCCCCGGGGGGGCAGAAAGCCCACTAGGCCCCAGGGATTGTTTTTTTTTATACGTAGAGGTGGGGACTGCCCAAAATGGGCATGCCAATGCCGCCACCCCCCCCAAATAAAATTGCCACAGCCTTTCTGCCTCCCCCGGGAGGCAGATGGGGGCAGTAGTCCCTAATCTGCCCCCCTAGGGGGGCAGAAAGCCCGCTAGGAGCCAGGGATTTTGTTGTTTTATGTATACATAGCGGCACTTGGCTGGCGGCGTGTGTGGATGGCGCTTGGCTGGTGGTGTGTATGGATTGTTGTGTGCGTGTACTGACTCTTGGCTGGTAGTGTGGCTTGCATGGATCCCCCAGCGTATTCTTACCCAGAATCCCCTGCAAACCTCAAATTTACTTAAAAGGCAAATTTTCCTCACATTTCTGTGTGGGTAAGTTGTAGGATCACCGTGCAGGCACAAATTTTCTACTACCCAGCATTCCCCTTGGTCTCCCGAGCAAAAATGATACCTCACTTGTGTGGATGCCCAAAGTAGCATCAGCCGAAAAATGTATAAACCAACTGCCCTTTTAGACCCGCTTTGGGCCCCCCTAAATTTCTACACATTTTTGGCCCTTCCTGTCATAGGCACTTGGTCCATCCACACAATTAAGATATCATTTTTATCGGGAGACTGAGGGGAATAGGAAATGTGTGCCGTGCGGTGATCCCACAATTTTCCCACACAGATATTAGTGGAAAATGTGACTTTTTAGCTAAACTTGAGGTTTGCAGTGAATTTTTGGAAGGAAAATGTCGGGGGATCAACGCAAGCCACACCTCCCTGGACTCCCACAGGTGTCTAGTTTTCAGAAATGTCTGGGTGTTTTAGGTTCCCCTAGATGTCTGCAAACCCAGGACCAAAAACACAGGTGCCCATCTATCTATCACAAAACTGCGTTTTTGGTCCCGGGCTCAGTCGCCATCTAAGGAAACCTACCAAACCCACACATTTCTGAAAACTAGACACCCGGGGGAGTCCAGGGAGGTATGGCTTGCCTGGACCCACCAACATTTTCCTACCCAGAATCCCCTGCAAACCTCAAATTTAGCTGAAAAAAGCTAATTTTTCTCAAATTTCGCAAGCCATACCTCCCTGGACTCCCCCGGGTGTCTAGTTTTCAGAAATGTGTGGGCTTGGTAGGTTTTCCTAGAAAGCCACCAAGCCCGGGGCCAAAAACCCAGGTGACCCCCCTTGCAAAACCAGGTCGTTTTGTGATAGGTCATTTTGATGTCTCCTCAATACGTTTTGGGCCCTTGCCTGTCGCGGGTACTTGGGCCACCCACGCGAGTGAGGTATCATTTTTATCGGGAGACCTGGGGAAATGCTGGGTGGTAGGAAATTTGTGTCAGCCCGGTCTTCCCACAACTTTCCCACACAGAAATTTAAGAAAAATTTGTTTTTTTCAGCTAAATTTGAGGTTTGAATGGGATTCTGGGTAAGAAAACCTTGGTGGGTCTACGCAAGCCATACCTCGCAGGACACCCCAGGGTGTCTAGGTTTCAGAAATGTGTGGGTTTGGTAGTTTCCCAAGATGGCCGCCGAGCCCGGGGCCAAAAACCCAGGTGACCCCCCTTGCAAAACCAGGTTGTTTTGTGATAGGTAATTTTGATGTCTCCACAATACGTTTTTGGGCCCTTGCCTGTCCCGATACTTGACCCACCCTTGCGAGTGAGGTACCATTTTTATCGGAAGACCTGGGGAAATGTGGGGAGGGTGAAATTTTGTAGATCCACGCAGATTCCAGAACTTTCCATCACAGAAATGTGAGGAAAATGTGTTTTTTTTTTAACAAAGTATGAGGTTTGCAGGTGATTCTGGGTAACAGAACCTGGTGAGCGCCACACAAGTCACCCCCTCCTGGATTTCCCTGAGTGTCTAGTTTTAAAAAATGTATAGGTTTGCTAGGTTTCCTTAGGTGCCGGCAGAGCTAGGGTTTGAAATCTACAGCTAGGCACTTTGCCAAAAAAGGGTCAGTTTTCACTGCAAAAATGTGGTGTGTTCACGTTGCGGTTTGGGCAGTTTCTTGTCGCGGGCACTAGGCCTACCCACACAAGTGAGGTACCATTTTTATCGAAAGACTTTGGGGAACGTGGGGTGAGTGGAATTTTGTGGATCCACACAGATTCTAGAACTTTCCATCACAGGAATGTGAGAAAAATGTGTTTTTTTTATTTTTACAAAGTTTGAGATTTGCAGAGGATTCTGGGTAACAGAACTTGGTGGGAGCCACAAGAGTCACACCCTCCTGGATTCCTCTGGGTGTCTAGTTTACAGAAATGTATAGGTTTGCTAGGTTTCCTTAGGTGCCGGCAGAGCTAGGGTTAAAAATCCACAGCTAGGCACTTTGCAAAAAAAGGGTCAGTTTTCAATGTAAAAATGTGGTATGTCTACGTTGTGTTTTGGGCCGTTTCCTGTCGTGGGCAAAGTGAGGTACCATATTTATCGGAAGACTTTGGGGAACACGGGGTGGGTGGAATTTTGTGGATCCACGTAGATTCTAGAACTTTCCATCACAGAAATGTGAGGAAAATGTGTTTTTTTACAAAGTTTGCAAGGGATTCTGGGTAACAGAACCTGGTGAGAGCGACTCAAGTCACCCCATCCTGGATTCCTCTGGGTGTCTAGTTTTTAAAAATGTATAGGTTTACTAGGTTCCACTAGGTGCCGGCTGAGCTAGGGTTCAAAATCCACAGCTAGGCACTGTGCAAAAAAAGGGTCAGTTTTCACTGTAAAAATGTGGTGTGTCCACGCTGCGTTTTGGGCCGTTTCCTGTCACGGGCACTAGGCCTACCCACAAAGTGAGGTACCATTTGTATCGGGAGACTTAGCGGAACTCAGAATTGTAGATCAACTGTTAGTACCTATTGACTTTCTATGCATTTCTGCCTTCCTAATGTAAGACAATGTGTAAAAAAGAAGTCACTTTGAAAAATGTCCTACAATTTTCAGGCTAGTATGGGTAACCACAATTTCGGAGATGTGCAAATAGCTACTGTTTCTAAACTCTATATTTTGTTCCCATTTCGGAAATATATAGGTGTCTTTGATACCTATTTTTCACTCTTTATGTTTTACCAAATTAATTGCTATATTCCCGGTACACAATGAAAAACCACTGCAAGACGCTGCTCAGTTTTTGGCTCTGGGTTCCTCGGGTTCTTGGTGAACCTACAAGTCCTATATATCCCCACAACCAGAAGGGTCCAGCGGATGTAACGCTATATTGCTTTCAAACATCTGTCATACTTAGAAGAAGTTACAGGTGAAAACGTTGGCACAAATGGCTGTTTTTTTCAACTCATTTTCAATTTTTCTTATTTTCAACTGTTAGTTTCTATAAAAAACATTGAAGGATCCACACAAATGACCCCTTGCTGAATTCAGAATTTTATCTACTTCTCAGAAATGTATAGCTTTCCGGGATCCATTATTGCTTTCACACCCATTTCTACCACTAACTGGAAGGAGGTTGAAAGCACAAAAAGTAGCAAAAATAGACTGTGTCCCAGTAAAATGCGAAAACTGTGTAAAACAAATTTTGGTTTTCTGACAAAAGTCTGCTTGTCCCTGAACACTGGGAAGATGATGATTTCAGCACCACAAACCCTTTTTTGATACCATTTGCAGGGGGAAAACCATACACTTTCTTCTGCATCACTTTTCCCCATTTTAAAAACAAAAACCAAAATTTAGCTGTATATTGGCTAATTTCTTGGCCCCATCCAGGGGAATCAAAAACCCTGGGTACCTTTAAAATCCCTATGATGTTGGCAGAAAAGGGCACAAATTTGGCGTGGATACCTTATGTGGTCAAAAAGTTACAGGGGCTTAAGCACGAACTACCCCAAATAGCCAAAAAATGGCTTAGCACAGGGGGGGGGGAAAGGCCTAGCAGCGAAAGGGTTAACACGTCAATGTGCATTATAGCCAGGTGTATTTAATTGCTTTGAACATAACAGTATGTATTTATCCACCCCAAGAGACATCGGAAAACAAACAAAGTGTTTCCTTTTAGCCAAACCACTGTTGTATGGCATCTGGAGTTCGTCAGAAGAATTGAAACTAAGACGTATTTCAGTTGTGTAGAAAGTGCTTTATGTTATTTAAAAACGAGCAAAAATGTGTGTAAAAAGCTGTTAGGGCAACAAAGCAAAGAAATGATGCAGTCCCTTAAAGAAATCATGAGTGTACTGAAAAGAAGCCGATGTTAAAGTTATCATTTATTTATAACGCCAATGCAAATTTCAGCCATTTATATTTATTTGAATTGTAATTTTGTCATATAGAGCAAACTTACAATGTGACCAGTTGAGATTTTTTGTTGTTTAAATGCTATTTATAAAAGTAATGGAGTTTCTTGATAAACAAAAAACAATTGTTAGAAATTCCAAAAATGTGTTTAATACATTGGTGAATATTTTGGTTGCATACTGTATGCTTTCAGAGTTAATTGTTTTAAAAAAAAGTATACCTATATGGTAAATCAGCCTAGTACCTAGACACAGCCTTTATTACCTCTGGCTTGTCACAGCAGGCCTGTCTCCATCCTGTAGCAGCCACTACATAGTAAAATGTTCTCAAAAGAGCCAGCGCCTTGGGGCCATTAACCCCTTCGCTGCTAGGCCTTTTCCCCCCCTGTGCTAAGCCTTTTTTTGGCTATTTGGGGTAGTGCGCGCTTAGGCCCCTGTAACTTTTTGACCACATAAGGTATCCACGCCAAATTTGCGTCCTTTTTTTCTAACATAATGGGGATTGTAAAGGTACCCAAGGTTTGTGGATTCCCCAGGAGGGGACCCAGAAATTAGCCAAAATACAGCAACATTTTGTTTTTTGGGGGAAAAATGCGAAAAAAGGGCTACAGATGAAAGCGTCTTGTTTTTTCCCTGCAAATGGCATCAAAAAAGGGGTTGTGGTGCTGAAATCACCATCTTCCCAGCTTTCAGGGACAAGCAGACTTTTGTCAGAAAACCAACTTTTTTTTACACAGTTTTGGCATTTTTCTGGGACATAGCCTATTTTTGCTATTTTTTGTGCTTTCAACCTCCTTCCAGTTAATGGTAGAAATGGGTATGAAACCAATAATGGATCCTAGAAAGCCATACGTTTCTGAAAAGTAGACAAAATTCTGAATTCAGCAAGTGGTCATTTGTGTAGATCCTTAAAGTTTTCCTTATAGAAACTAACAGTTAAATGAAGGAAAAATTGAAAATTAGTTGAAAAAAACAGCCATTTGTGTCAACGTTTTCACCTGTAACTTCTTCTAATTATGACAGCTATTTGAAAGCAATATACCGTTATATCCGCTGGACCTTTCTGGTTGTGGGGATATATAGGACTTGTAGGTTCACCAAGAACCCGACGAACCCAGAGCCAATAACTGAGCAGCATCTTGCAATGGTTTTTTATTATGTACCGGGTATATAGCAATTATTTTGGGAAAATGTATACATGGAAAAACTGTTATGAAAGACACCTATGTATTTCTGAAATGGGAACAAAAGGTAGATTTTAAAAACAGTAGATATTTGCACATTTCCGAAATTGGGAGTACCCATACTAGCATGAGAATTATAGGTCATTTTTCAAAATGACTTATTTTTTACACATTGTCTTTCATTTGGAAGGCAGAAATGCATCGAATGTCAATAGGTAATAACAGTTGCTCTACAATTCTGTTTTACCCTAAGTCTCCCGATAAAAATGGTACCTCACTTGTGTGGGTAGGCCTTGTGTCCACAACAGGAAATGGCTCAAAATGCAACGTGGACGTACCACATTTCCACAATGAAAAATTACCCTTTTTTTGCAAAGTGCCTAGCTGTAGTTTTCGAACCCTAGCTCTGCGGGCACTTAGGGAAACCTAGCAAACCTATACATTTTTGAAAGCTAGACACCCAGGGGAATTCAGGATGGGGTGACTTGACTGGCTCTCACCAGGTTCTGTTACCCAGAATCCCTTGCAAACCTTAAAAATTGGCAAAAAACACATTTTCCTCACTTTTCTGTGGTGGAAAGTTCTGGAATCTGCGTGGATCCACAAAATTCCACCCACCCCGCGTTCCCCAAGGTCTTCCCAAAAAATGGTACCTCACTTGTGTGGGTAGGCATAGTGCCCGCGACAGGAAGCAGCACAAAACGCAACGTGGACACACCACATTTTCACAGTGAAAAATGACCCTTTTTTGCAAAGTGCCTAGCTGTCGTTTTTGAACCCTAGCTCTGCCGGCACTTTGGGAAACCTAGCAAACCTATACATTTTTGAAAAGTAGACACCCAGGGGAATCCAGGATGGGGTGACTTGACTGGCTCTCACCAGGTTCTGTTACCCAGAATCCCTTGCAAACCTAAAAAATTGGCAAAAAAAACAAATTTTCCTCACTTTTCTGTGGTAGAAAGTTTTGGAATCTGCGTGGATCCACAAAATTCCACCCACCCCGCGTTCCCCAAGGTCTTACGAAAAAAATGGTACCTCACTTGTGTGGGTAGGCCTAATGCCCGCGATAGGAAGCAGCGCAAAACGCAACGTGGACGCACCAAATTTTCACAGTGAAAAATGACCCTTTTTTTGCAAAGTGCCTAGCTGTAGTTTTTGAACCCTAGCTCTGCCGGCACTTTGGGAAACCTAGCAAACCTATACATTTTTGAAAAGTAGACACCCAGGGGAATCCAGGATGGGGTGACTTGACTGGCTCTCACCAGGTTCTGTTACCCAGAATCCCTTGCAAACCTAAACAATTGGCAAAAAAAACAAATTTTCCTCACTTTTGTGTGGTAGAAAGTTCTGGAATCTGCGTGGATCCACAAAATTCCACCCACCCCGCGTTCCCCAAGGTCTTCCGAAAAAAATGGTACCTCACTTGTGTGGGTAGGCCTAGTGCCCGCGACAGGAAGCAGCGCAAAACGCAACGTGTACGCACCACATTTTCACAATGAAAAGTGACCCTTTTTTTGCAAAGTGCCTAGCTGTAGTTTTGAACCCTAGCTCTGCCGGCACTTAGGGAAACCTAGCAAACCTATACATTTTTGAAAAGTAGACACCCAGGGGAATCCAGGATGCGGTGACTTGACTGGCTCTCACCAGGTTCTGTTACCCAGAATCCCTTGCAAACCTAAACAATTGGCAAAAAAAACAAATTTTCCTCACTTTTGTGTGGTAGAAAGTTCTGGAATCTGCGTGGATCCACAAAATTCCACCCACCCCGCGTTCCCCAAGGTCTTCCGAAAAAAATGGTACCTCACTTGTGTGGGTAGGCCTAGTGCCCGCGACAGGAAGCAGCGCAAAACGCAACGTGGACGCACCACATTTTCACAATGAAAAGTGACCCTTTTTTTGCAAAGTGCCTAGCTGTAGTTTTTTAACCCTAGCTCTGCCGGCACTTAGGGAAACCTAGCAAACCTATACATTTTTGAAAAGTAGACACCCAGGGGAATCCAGGATGGGGGACTTGACTGGTTCTCACCAGGTTCTGTTACCCCGAATCCCTTGCAAACCTTAAAAATTGGCAAAAAAACCACATTTTCCTCACTTTTCTGTGGTGGAAAGTTCTGGAATCTGCGTGGATCCACAAAATTCCACCCACCCCGCGTTCCCCAAGGTCTTCCGAAAAAAATGGTACCTCACTTGTGTGGGTAGGCCTAGTGCCCGCGACAGGAAGCAACGCAAAACGCAACGTGGACACACCACATTTTCACAGTGAAAAATGACCCTTTTTTTGCAAAGTGCCTAGCTGTCGTTTTTTAACCCTAGCTCTGCCGGCACTTTGGGAAACCTAGCAAACCTATACATTTTTGAAAAGTAGACACCCAGGGGAATCCAGGATGGGGTGACTTGACTGGCTCGCACCAGGTTCTGTTACCCAGAATCCCTTGCAAACCTTAAAAATTGGCAAACAAAACACATTTTCCTCACTTTTCTGTGGTGGAAAGTTCTGGAATCTGCGTGGATCCACAAAATTCCACCCACCCCGCGTTCCCCAAGGTCTTCCCAAAAAAATGGTACCTCACTTGTGTGGGTAGGCATAGTGCCCGCGACAGGAAGCAGCGCAAAACGCAACGTGGACACACCACATTTTCACAGTGAAAAATGACCCTTTTTGCAAAGTGCCTAGCTGTCGTTTTTGAACCCTAGCTCTGCCGGCACTTTGGGAAACCTAGCAAACCTATACATTTTTGAAAAGTAGACACCCAGGGGAATCCAGGATGGGGTGACTTGACTGGCTCTCACCAGGTTCTGTTACCCAGAATCCCTTGCAAACCTTAAAAATTGGCAAACAAAACACATTTTCCTCACTTTTCTGTGGTGGAAAGTTCTGGAATCTGCGTGGATCCACAAAATTCCACCCACCCCGCGTTCCCCAAGTTCTTCCCAAAAAAATGGTACCTCACTTGTGTGGGTAGGCATAGTGCCCGCGACAGGAAGCAGCGCAAAACGCAACGTGGACACACCACATTTTCACAGTGAAAAATGACCCTTTTTTGCAAAGTGCCTAGCTGTCGTTTTTGAACCCTAGCTCTGCCGGCACTTTGGGAAACCTAGCAAACCTATACATTTTTGAAAAGTAGACACCCAGGGGAATCCAGGATGGGGTGACTTGACTGGCTCTCACCAGGTTCTGTTACCCAGAATCCCTTGCAAACCTAAACAATTGGCAAAAAAAACAAATTTTCCTCACTTTTCTGTGGTAGAAAGTTCTGGAATCTGCGTGGATCCACAAAATTCCACCCACCCCGCGTTCCCCAAGGTCTTACGAAAGAAATGGTACCTCACTTGTGTGGGTAGGCCTAGTGCCCACGACAGGAAGCAGCGCAAAACGCAACGTGGACGCACCAAATTTTCACAGTGAAAAATGACCCTTTTTTTGCAAAGTGCCTAGCTGTAGTTTTTGAACCCTAGCTCTGCCGGCACTTTGTGAAACCTAACAAACCTATACATTTTTGAAAAGTAGACACCCAGGGGAATCCAGGATGGGGTGACTTGACTGGCTCTCACCAGGTTCTGTTACCCAGAATCCCTTGCAAACCTAAACAATTGGCAAAAAAAACAAATTTTCCTCACTTTTGTGTGGTAGAAAGTTCTGGAATCTGCGTGGATCCACAAAATTCCACCCACCCCGCGTTCCCCAAGGTCTTCCGAAAACAATGGTACCTCACTTGTGTGGGTAGGCCTAGTGCCCGCGACAGGAAGCAGCGCAAAACGCAACGTGGACGCACCACATTTTCACAATGAAAAGTGACCCTTTTTTGCAAAGTGCCTAGCTGTAGTTTTTTAACCCTAGCTCTGCCGGCACTTAGGGAAACCTAGCAAACCTATACATTTTTGAAAAGTAGACACCCAGGGGAATCCAGGATGGGGTGACTTGACTGGCTCTCACCAGGTTCTGTTACCCAGAATCCCTTGCAAACCTAAACAATTGGCAAAAAAAACAAATTTTCCTCACTTTTGTGTGGTAGAAAGTTCTGGAATCTGCGTGGATCCACAAAATTCCACCCACCCCGCGTTCCCCAAGGTCTTCCGAAAAAAATGGTACCTCACTTGTGTGGGTAGGCCTAGTGCCCGTGACAGGAAGCAGCGCAAAACGCAACGTGGACGCACCACATTTTCACAATGAAAAGTGACCCTTTTTTTGCAAAGTGCATAGCTGTAGTTTTTGAACCCTAGCTCTGCCGGCACTTAGGGAAACCTAGCAAACCTATACATTTTTGAAAAGTAGACACCCAGGGGAATCCAGGATGGGGGACTTGACTGGCTCTCACCAGGTTCTGTTACCCAGAATCCCTTGCAAACCTTAAAAATTGGCAAAAAACACATTTTCCTCACTTTTCTGTGGTGGAAAGTTCTGGAATCTGCGTGGATCCACAAAATTCCACCCACCCCGCGTTCCCCAAGGTCTTCCAAAAAAAATGGTACCTCACTTGTGTGGGTAGGCCTAGTGCCCGCGACAGGAAGCAAACGCGAAACGCAACGTGGACACACCACATTTTCACAGTGAAAAATGACCCTTTTTTTGCAAAGTGCCTAGCTGTCGTTTTTTAACCCTAGCTCTGCCGGCACTTTGGGAAACCTAGCAAACCTATACATTTTTGAAAAGTAGACACCCAGGGGAATCCAGGATGGGGTGACTTGACTGGCTCGCACCAGGTTCTGTTACCCAGAATCCCTTGCAAACCTACAAAATTGGCAAAAAAAACACATTTTCCTCACTTTTCTGTGGTGGAAAGTTCTGGAATCTGCGTGGATCCACAAAATTCCACCCACCCCGCGTTCCCCCAGGTCTTCCCCAAAAAATGGTACCTCACTTTTGTGGGTAGGCCTAGTGCCCGCGACAGGAAGCAGAGCAAAACGCAACGTGGACACACCACATTTTCACAGTGAAAAATGACCCTTTTTTTGCAAAGTGCCTAGCTGTCGTTTTTGAACCCTAGCTCTGCCGGCACTTTGGGAAACCTAGCAAACCTATACATTTTTGAAAAGTAGACACCCAGGGGAATCCAGGATGGGGTGACTTGACTGGCTCTCACCAGGTTCTGTTACCCAGAATCCCTTGCAAACCTAAAAATTGGCAAAAAAAACACATTTTCCTCACTTTTCTGTGGTAGAAAGTTCTGGAATCTGCGTGGATCCACAAAATTCCACCCACCCCGCGTTCCCCAAGGTCTTACGAAAAAATGGTACCTCACTTGTGTGGGTAGGCCTAGTGCCCGCGACAGGAAGCAGCGCAAAACGCAACGTGGACGCACCACATTTTCACAATGAAAAGTGACCCTTTTTTGCAAAGTGCCTAGCTGTAGTTTTTGAACCCTAGCTCTGCCGGCACTTAGGGAAACCTAGCAAACCTATACATTTTTGAAAAGTAGACACCCAGGGGAATCCAGGATGGGGTGACTTGACTGGCTCTCACCAGGTTCTGTTACCCAGAATCCCTTGCAAACCTTAAAAATTGGCAAAAAAACACATTTTCCTCACTTTTCTGTGGTGGAAAGTTCTGGAATCTGCGTGGATCCACAAAATTCCACCCACCCCGCGTTCCCCAAGGTCTTCCGAAAAAAATGGTACCTCACTTGTGTGGGTAGGCCTAGTGCCCGCGACAGGAAGCAACACAAAACGCAACGTGGACACACCACATTTTCACAGTGAAAAATGACCCTTTTTTTGCAAAGTGCCTAGCTGTCGTTTTTGAACCCTAGCTCTGCCGGCACTTTGGGAAACCTAGCAAACCTATACATTTTTGAAAAGTAGACACCCAGGGAAATCCAGGATGGGGTGACTTGACTGGCTCGCACCAGGTTCTGTTACCCAGAATCCCTTGCAAACCTAACAAATTGGCAAACAAAACCCACATTTTCCTCACTTTTCTGTGGTAGAAAGTTCTGGAATCTGCGTGGATCCACAAAATTCCACCCACCCCGCGTTCCCCAAGGTCTTCCGAAAAAAATGGTACCTCACTTGTGTGGGTAGGCCTAGTGCCCGCGACAGGAAGCAGCGCAAAACGCAACGTGGACGCACCACATTTTCACAGTGAAAAATGACCCTTTTTTTGCAAAGTGCCTAGCTGTAGTTTTTGAACCCTAGCTCTGCCGGCACTTTGGGAAACCTAGCAAACCTATACATTTTTGAAAAGTAGACACCCAGGGGAATCCAGGATGGGGTGACTTGACTGGCTCTCGCCAGGTTCTGTTACCCAGAATCCCTTGCAAACCTAATAAATTGGCAAAAAAAACACATTTTCCTCACTTTTCTGTGGTGGAAAGTTCTGGAATCTGCGTGGATCCACAAAATTCCACCCACCCCGCGTTCCACAAGGTCTTCCCAAAAAAATGGTACCTCACTTTAGTGGGTAGGCCTAGTGCCCGCGACAGGAAGCAGCGCAAAACGCAACGTGGACACACCACATTTTCACAGTGAAAAATGACCCTTTTTTTGCAAAGTGCCTAGCTGTCGTTTTTTAACCCTAGCTCTGCCGGCACTTTGGGAAACCTAGCAAACCTATACATTTTTGAAAAGTAGACACCCAGGGGAATCCAGGATGGGGTGACTTGACTGGCTCGCACCAGGTTCTGTTACCCAGAATCCCTTGCAAACTTAAAAAATTTGCAAAAAAAACACATTTTCCTCACTTTTCTGTGGTGGAAAGTTCTGGAATATGCGTGGATCCACAAAATTCCACCCACCCCGCGTTCCCCAAGGTCTTCCCAAATAAATGGTACCTCACTTGTGTGGGTAGGCCTAGTGTCCGCGACAGGAAGCAGCGCAAAACGCAATGTGGACACACCACATTTTCACAGTGAAAAATGACCCTTTTTTTGCAAAGTGCCTAGCTGTCGTTTTTGAACCCTAGCTCTGCTGGCACTTTGGGAAACCTAGCAAACCTATACATTTTTGAAAAGTAGACACCCAGAGGAATCCAGGATGGGGTGACTTGACTGGCTCTCACCAGGTTCTGTTACCCAGAATCCCTTGCAAACCTAAAAACTTGGCCAAAAAACCACATTTTCCTCACTTTTCTGTGGTAGAAAATTCTGCAATCTGCGTGGATCCACAAAATTCCACCCACCCCGCGTTCCCCAAGGTCTTCCGAAAAAATGGTACCTCACTTGTGTGGGTAGGCCTAGTGCCCGCAACAGGAAGCAGCGCAAAACGCAATGTGGACACACCACATTTTCACAGTGAAAAATGACCCTTTTTTTGCAAAGTGCCTAGCTGTCGTTTTTGAACCCTAGCTCTGCTGGCACTTTGGGAAACCTAGCAAACCTATACATTTTTGAAAAGTAGACACCCAGAGGAATCCAGGATGGGGTGACTTGACTGGCTCTCACCAGGTTCTGTTACCCAGAATCCCTTGCAAACCTAAAAACTTGGCCAAAAAACCACATTTTCCTCACTTTTCTGTGGTAGAAAATTCTGCAATCTGCGTGGATCCACAAAATTCCACCCACCCCGCGTTCCCCAAGGTCTTCCGAAAAAAATGGTACCTCACTTGTGTGGGTAGGCCTAGTGCCCGCAACAGGAAGCAGCGCAAAACGCAACGTGGACACACCACATTTTCACAGTGAAAAATGACCCTTTTTTTGCAAAGTGCCTAGCTGTCGTTTTTGAACCCTAGCTCTGCCGGCACTTTGGGAAAACTAGCAAACCTATACATTTTTGAAAGGTAGACACCCAGGGGAATCCAGGATGGGGTGACTTGACTGGCTCTCACCAGGTTCTGTTACCCAGAATCCCTTGCAAACCTAAAAAATTGGCAAAACAAACACATTTTCCTCACTTTTGTGTGGTAGAAAGTTCTGGAATCTGCGTGGATCCACAAAATTCCACCCACCCCGCGTTCCCCAAGGTCTTCCCAAGAAAATGGTACCTCACTTGTGTTGGTAGGCCTAGTGCCCGCGACAGGAAGCAGCGCAAAACGCAACGTGGACGCACCACATTTTCACAGTGAAAAATGACCCTTTTTTTGCAAAGTGCCTAGCTGTCGTTTTTTAACCCTAGCTCTGCCGGCACTTGGGCCTCCCACCCGAGTGAGGCACCATTTTTATCGGGAGACCTGGGGGGACGCTGGGTGGTAGGAAATTTGTGTCAGCAAGGTGATGCCACAACTTTACCACACAAAAATATGTGAAAAAAGGGATTTTATCAGCAAAATGTCAGGTTTGCAGGGGATTTTGGGTAAGAAAACGTTGGGGGATCCACGCAAGCCATACCTCCCTGGAATCCCCCGGGTGTCTACTTTTCAGAAATGTGTGCTTTTGGTAGGTTTCCCTAGGTGGCCGCCGAGCCCCGGCCCAAAACGTCATGGGACCCCCCTTGCAAAACCAGGTCGTTTTGTGGTAGGCCATTTTGAGGTTGCCTCAATACGTTGTGGGCCCTTGCCTGTCGCGGGTACTTGGGCCTCCCACCCGAGTGAGGCACCATTTTTATCAGGAGACCTGGCGGAACGCTGGGTGGTAGGAAATTTGTGTCAGCAAGGTGATGCCACAACTTTACCACACAAAAATGTGTGAAAAAAAGGATTTTTTCAGCAAAATGTCAGGTTTGCAGGGGATTTTGGGTAAGAAAACGTTGGGGGATTCACGCAAGCCATACCTCCCTGGAATCCCCCGGGTGTCTACTTTTCAGAAAGGTGTGGGTTTGGTAGGTTTCCTTAGGTGGCCGCCGAGCCCCGGGCCAAAACGTCATGGGACCCCCCTTGCAAAACCAGGTCGTTTTGTGGTAGGCCATTTTGAGGTTGCCTCAATACGTTGTGGGCCCTTGCCTGTCACGGGTACTTGGGCCTCCCACCCGAGTGAGGCACCATTTTTATTGGGAGACCTGGGGGAACGCTGGGTGGTAGGAAATTTGTGTCAGCAAGGTGATGCCACAACTTTACCACACAAAAATGTGTGAAAAAAGGGATTTTTACAGCAAAATGTCAGGTTTGCAGGGGATTCTGGGTAAGAAAACTTTGGGGGATCCACGCAAGCCATAGCTCCCTGGAATCCCCCGGGTGTCTACTTTTCAGAAATGTGTGGGTTTGGTAGGTTTCCCTAGGTGGCCGCCGAGCCCCGGGCCAAAACGTCATGGGACCCCCCTTGCAAAACCAGGTCGTTTTGTGGTAGGCCATTTTGAGGTTGCCTCAATACGTTGTGGGCCCTTGCCTGTCGCGGGTACTTGGGCCTCCCACCCGAGTGAGGCACCATTTTTATCAGGAGACCTGGGGGAACGCTGGGTGGTAGGAAATTTGTGTCAGCAAGGTGATGCCACAACTTTACCACACAAAAATGTGTGAAAAAGGGATTTTTTCAGCAAAATGTCAGGTTTGCAGGGGATTTTGGGTACGAAACGTTGGGGGATTCACGCAAGCCATACCTCCCTGGAATCCCCGGGTGTCTACTTTTCAGAAATGTGTGGGTTTGGTAGGTTTCCCTAGGTGGCCGCCGAGCCCCGGGCCAAAACGTCATGGGACCCCCCTTGCAAAACCAGGTCGTTTTGTGGTAGGCCATTTTGAGGTTGCCTCAATACGTTGTGGGCCCTTGCCTGTCGCGGGTACTTCGGCCTCCCACCCGAGTGAGGCACCATTGTTATCGGGAGACCTGGGGGAACGCTGGGTGGTAGGAAATTTGTGTCAGCAAGGTGATGCCACAACTTTACCACACAAAAATGTGTGAAAAAAGGGATTTTTTCAGCAAAATGTCAGGTTTGCAGGGGATTCTGGGTAAGAAAACTTTGGGGGATCCACGCAAGCCATAGCTCCCTGGAATCCCCCGGGTGTCTACTTTTCAGAAATGTGTGGGTTTGGTAGGTTTCCCTAGGTGGCCGCCGAGCCCTGGGCCAAAACGTCATGGGACCCCCCTTGCAAAACCAGGTCGTTTTGTGATAGGCCATTTTGAGGTTGCCTCAATACGTTGTGGGCCCTTGCCTGTCGCGGGTACTTGGGCCTCCCACCCGAGTGAGGCACCATTTTTATCGGGAGACCTGGGGGAACGCTGGGTGGTAGGAAATTTGTGTCAGCCCGGTGATGCCACAACTTTACCACACAAAAATGTGTGAAAAAAGGGATTTTTTCTGCAAAATGTCAGGTTTGCAGGGGATTCTGGGTAAGAAAACGTTGGGGGATCCACACAAGCCAAACCTCCCTGGAATCCCCCGCGTGTCTACTTTTTAGAAATGTGTGGGTTTGGTACGTTTCCCTAGGTGGCCGCCGAGCCCCGGGCCAAAAACCCAGGTGACCCCCCTTGCAAAACCAGGTAATTTTGAAATAATGTGTTGTTTATTTCTGCAGCGTGAAAATTTTGGCACAATATTGCAAGGAAAATGTGACAGACATTTTGAGGTTTGCAGGACATTGTGGGTACCATAACTTGTTGGGATCCACAAGAGAGATATCACCATGTACTCCCATGGGTGTTTCGTTTACGACAATATCTACAGTTGGTAGGTTATTCTTAGACGGAATGTACACCTTGGCAGACAGACTAAAAAGACAAAGATTACTGCACAGCCATCTATTCCTCAAGCACACACACATACTGGTTGGATTTGGCACGAGGGCAAGTGATGGTTCAGTATATACAATTTTATTAACAAGAGATTTCACAAAAATGAAATGCACTGTCAATAATTGAAAGCACAAAAAACTGAACCAGTGACTCGCAGCTCGTGAGCTGTAAAGCCACGTCAAGGCCCCAACCGCTTTACAGGCCATTCACACACCTTTCATACGTGATACACACAAGACCATTCACACCACCATGCACCGAAACAAACACATTACAACATTCACAAAAAGGGACAAGGTACACCCTGCTTGAGAAAGACAAAAAAAAATATTACTGCACAGCCATCTAATCCTCCACACACACATACTGGTTGGATTTGGCACGAGGGTGAGTGATGGTTCAGTATATACAATTGTATTAACAAGTGATTTCACAAAAATGAAATGCACTGTTAATAATTGAAAGGACGAGAAACTGAACCATTGACTCACAGCTCGTGAGCTGTAAAGCCACGACAAGGCACCAACCTCTTTACAGGCCATTCATACACCTTTCATACGTGTGACAAATACAAAACCATTCACACCACCAGCCGCGGGCCCATCACATTACAACACTCACACCAGCAGACAGCGCCATTCAAGGGCCCATCACTTTCACACGCCCACATTCCTAACACAGCAACCACACAAGCTGATGGATTGCGTGGAGTGTCGCTCGGCTAGCAGTGTGTGTAGTGACCAGCAGCAAGTCACTACTCACACACTGCCAGCCGAGCGCCACTCCACGCACACCGCCAGCCAAGCGCCACTCCACGCACACCGCCAGCCAAGCGCCACTCCACGCACACCGCCAGCCAAGCGCCACTCCACGCACACCGCCAGCCAAGCGCTACTCCACGCACACCGCCAGCCTAGTGCCACTCCACACACACCGCCAGCCAAGCGCCACTCCACGCACACTGCCAGCCAAGAGCCACTCCACGCACACCGCCAGCCAAGCGCCACTCCACGCACACTGCCAGCCAAGCGCCACTCCACGCACAGCGCCAGCCAAGCGCCACTCCACGCACACCGCCAGCCAAGCGCCACTCCACGCACACCGCCAGCCAAGAGCCACTCCACGCACACCGCCAGCCAAGCGCCACTCCACGCACACCGCCAGCCAAGCACCGCTCCACGCACACCGCCAGCCAAGCACCAGCCTACACACACCACCATCACATTTAGGATTTTTTTATACAAAAAAGAAAACACAAACAAATTGCAAATAGATACAAATCTACTAACACAAAATCAGAAACTAAATACATTGCACTAATGCCAACCTTGAAACAGAACAACAATTCTTAAACATTACAGACCAGGCAGTTCACTTTACCACTCATGGTTGCTCCCAATAATTCTTTTGCTTGTGGTACGCTCTATAACAAGCAGGCACACACAGCCCAGGGTTAGAAGGACACTCAGGGCAGTACATACGAGTCTCCTTCCGCGTACCTCTTCGCCAACAGACTCTACATCTCCTAGTGGGAAAGTCTTTTGAGGGTGTAGGAGGAATGTGATCAGGAAAGTGGCAATCTTTCAATCGAGCCACATCCTCCACCACTCCAACTCTAGGAACACTTGCCTGTTCCACAACAACAAGGCTGCCTATGACAGACTGCTGAAACTGAACAAAAGTCAACTTTGACGCAGGAGAACACTCCTTGAACACAACAAAAGCATTGAAAGTTGCTAAATTGAAGAGATGGATGGCCAACTTCTTATACCAAATGTAAGCCTTACGAATAGCAGTGTAAGGTTCCAACCTCTGATCTACTCTATCAACACCACCCATGTGCTTATTGTAGTCTAAAATGCACACAGGTTTGCGCACTTCAGCAATCTGACCCCAAACAGCCACAGGTGAAGTACTCTCATCATGGATGGTAGTCAGCAGGTACACATCCCTCCTGTCCACAAATTTCACAGCTAGCAGTTCCTCACTACGCAAGGCACTGCACTGTCCCCTCTGAAGTTTTTTGCAAACAAGCTCTTTTGGATAACCTTTACGGTTAGAGTGGATTGTGCCACAAGCAAAAGTGTCCACTTTGAACAATTCCTTAAACAATTGCACAGCAGTGTAGAAGTTATCAAGGTACAAATGGTGGCCTCTGTTAAACAGTCCTCTAGCAAGATCCCACAGAATTTTCTCTGAAACTCCAAATGTGGACGGACAACCAGGGGGTCAATAGTGGAATCCCTACCAGTGTACACACGCAAATTAAAAACATATCCTGTCCTACTCTCAGACAACATATACAGCTTAATTCCATAGCGTGCCCTCTTGCTAGGAATGTACTGCCTAAAACCAAACGGCCCTTGAACAGGACCAAAGACTCATCAATAGATATTTCTTTCCCTGGAGTATAGATCTCTGAAAATCGATCTACAAAGTGATCAAGAACAGGCCGAATCTTAAAAAGACGGTCACATTCAGGGTGATCTCGTGGCAACGCCAAACCATTATCAACAAAATGCAGCATCCGAAGCAAAAGTAAATACCGATCACGAGTCATAACTGCAGGAAATATGGCCGTTGCCATCAAGGGACTTGTAGACCAATTTGAACCCATGGACGGCTTCCTTATCAAACCCATCAAAAAAGTCAAACCCAAAAACTTCTTCATCTCTTCCAGATTTGTGGAACTCCACCGGGTAGCTCTAGAATGGGGCCTAAGTCTGGCACTGTTGTCCCTCAAAAACTGTTCAGCATACAAATTAGTCTGCTCAACAATCTCACCCAAAAATACATCATCCATAAACAACTGAAAATACTGTATAGGCAAATAATGTTCACAATCCACTCTACACCCTGCATAACCACTAAAGGCAGGCAACACCGGCTGCACCATGTTTGGATCAACCCAGAGTCCAGCACTTCCAGTAGGAAGCCTAGCAGCCCCAGGCTGCAATCCAGATGCCTCTTGCACCATCGGCAAGAGTAGTATCCTCCTCTAAAACAGGCACTTCATCTGCACTGAGAGTACCTTCACCATCCGATGATTCCATGTGGAGAGAAAACTCACTGCCTGAATCTTCCCCTTCCTCCTCTCCCTCAGTCTCATAATCCTGCTCAGAGGAAGATTCAAGAAGCAAACCAACCACCTGCTGAGCAGTCATTCTACGGCTAGCCATAATGCTTACTAATAAAGGTTACTTGTCAAACAAGTCAACAACAACAAACCCTTTGTAAAAAAAAGAAATAAACAAAATGTAGCTTTATCACAAAGACCTATATACTCCAACACTATACCACTCACGTGACAGAAGCAGCTAGACTCACCACCACCTACTCTGCACAGACACAGTAAGGATCAACAATATCCCACTAAAAAAGAAGAAAAAAAAATTACACATAAGACAATGCAAAACATCGCAAATAATTTCATGCTCTGAACACTAACAAATATGCTGCCATTATGACACCACTTACAAAAAAATTCATTCATGCATGACAATAATACTCATTTGGAGTACACACAACAAAAATATTTTTCTTACCAAATAAATGCAATTACGCAAAACTGCAGAACAACCACTGCCGAAAACGCAAACAGGAATCAAAAGCTTTACACTAGAATAAAAAGGAGAAAAAAACATTACAATCACATATGCAAATAATGCACCAGTCCACACACAATCCACCAGCCAAGCTAAGGGGTAGGTGGGCCAAAGAGTATAAATAAAATATTCACCCCCGTAAAAGGGAGCAACCCTTGCCCTTTTGGCCACTCCCCAACACAAAAATTTAAAAACCTGGTGTCTAGTGGCTTCTGCCCTCCTTGGGGGCAGATGGGCCTAAAAACATACTGCTCTTCTGCCACCCAAGGGGTCACTCTCCACAAATAAATGCCTGGTGGACTAGTGGGAAGATACCTTTATCTTCCGCACACGATCTCTCACTACTCAACTCTACTCTCAACTCTATTCACAACTGGATGTTAGCTCACCAACTCATTCTGAATCCCGCCAAAACTGAATTCCTCCTCCTCTCTACCTCTCTCTTACCTCCTCCTGTTCAATCTTGGATGGATCAGCTGAACCTACTCAACAACAAACCCATCATTGTCGACAGCGCTAAATCCCTAGGTGTCATGCTTGACAAAAGACTCAACCTAATCTCCCACATCAACTCTATTGCTAAGAACGCATGTTACCAGTTGCGCCTTCTATGGGGGATCCGTTGGTTCTTCCCGGAGAAAGACTTAAAAACCTTGGTACAATCTCTGGTTCTCTCAAGACTGGATTATTGCAATTCTCTTCTGACGGGCCTACCCAAATCCCACCTCTCCCCTCTCAAATCCATCCTCCATTCAGCAGCTCGCTTTATTTCAGGGTCTAAACCAGGGGTCTCCAACCGGTCGATCGCGAGCTACCGGTAGCTCGCCGTACCCCCGTGAGTAGCTCGTGCCTTGCATCTTAAATTTGTAGCCCGTTATTCTCATTTATTATTCTTAGGCCTTTTTTCATAGCTGTTGCCTGCCCTCACCAAAACCAGCTGCTCAGATTGGCCTAACTGAGCCTAGTGTGGGCGGGGCAGGCCAAAGATGATGACGCTGTTGCTGAACTGCGTCTGCACGTCACTTGGCTTTCACAGCCTTGCACCGAGGTCTTGATCGTGTGCCGGAGCAAGCAGCAGGTGGGCCGGAGTGGAGCAGCAGGTCCCGGAAAGCCTGCTAGCATGGAGGTGGCACAAGCAGTATTGAACTGCTACGAACCCGCGCTTCCTGCCTGGCACATTATATTTAAGCAGCAGATAATAGGTAAGCACTGGCCTGGCCAGTAAACATCTTAATCCTCTGTTCTCCAGACTGGAGTTCTGATGTGCGCCTTTATGCTCAGCCGCTTGTATGCCACGGGCGCGAAAGACTGGGAATATCTTTTCTCCCGCTTTACAGCTCTGGGCTATAAATCAGGAGAAGCAGGGTGAGTTTCAGTTTCCTTTACGTAAGGCACAATACAAACAAAGCTCTCCCCGTCTGCACTCCTAAAAGGAACGTAAATTGTTCCACTCTTCAGCACAGCTATGAATTTATGATCCAGTGTCAACTCTTTCATACCGTCTGTGGCCAGGTCACTGACAGAGCCCGGTCACACTCGTCCAAATTAATAATGTGTTTATAATATATCCAGTATTCAGGGATAGTGATGCGTGTTTGCAATATTTAACACAGCAGCAGCTCGCTAATATTACTGCAAATAATCTGTGACGCCGTCCCATTTCTAATGTGATATCCTTTTTCGTTCTAAAAGAAACTTTTTATGGCTATTGCATGAAATATTAACACAAAATATCTCTGCAAAATGTCTGTAACACTCTCACGCATTACCCACATTCAAAATAAATGAAAGGAAAATGATATTTAAAGCAATCTGTTTAAAAGTGATTAAAGGTCATTAGGGCAATGATCTCTGCAGAACAGTTCTGGCTCTATCGGGGCCCCTGAAAGGGTGGGGCTCTGGGCCAGAGCCCACTTTGCCCATGCCGTCTCTGTTCCTTGCGCATGTGGTAATCAACACCAACACTACAGCAGTTTCTCTGGGTTTCAGATCATGGACAGATCTGGAGTATTCAAGTTAAATCCTCAGTTTGGAGGTTGAGTTTGACTGCCTCTTGGGAACAGAGCTTATCTGTTAAGAGTGCTTCGACTCCAAAATAGCCAGCCTTCCTCTTTATTCAATAAAAGCTGTTAAAAAACAACAGGTGTTTAACATACTTTCATAAAGAGTCGGATCCCAAAGTTGTTTTACAGATGCATTCATTGTGAGCCTCTGCACTGGCCTAGTATCTGCATTGGCGGCGCGGTGTTGCAGATTTTACTTGCACATTAAATGCAGTCTAAAAATAAATGGTGTGAAACTCTGCTTTATTAATGACTACATTTAATCATTGAAATAAAGCAGCATTTCAAACTCATTTTTCTCCAAATAAATAGCCTCTATCTCAGAAGTTATCCTGTTTCCAAAGTAAGCTACGGGAGGGTACATACCTGCCGAGACAGAATAGCCACATGAAGAACTGGAAACCTTCCCATTGGCCCCGGGCATAGAGCATCTGTGACTGTTGAAATTGTATTTTTTTTCACAAACTCAGTGAAGCTTGCACTTGATTTGGCCATGTATTAAGTTGAAAAATATGTATTCTACATAAAGAAAAATCCCTTTTCACCTCCACAAAGAAAACATAGTAGAGAATAAAGCCCCATAATGAATCAAATGAGTTAAAAATTATTTAAATCTGAACCAGGATGGGACATTTTAAAACTGTAAAAAAAAAAATATGTGGTGAAGGAGAAATAATTGAGGTTGTTCATAATAAAATGAGTGTCTTTTTGGAAAACTAGTGACTGCACATCTAAGCTAGACTCCTCTAAATAACATTTGGTAAGGAATATATGTTGAGGTTTAGCTTTTGCAGTGTGTGAACAAGTTGATGGAGGATCACAAAAGGAGGTCATAGACTTGCATCCTGCAGCAGCTCGTTACACTTTCCAGGAAATCTGCCATGCAAGACAAGCTTTTGCTTCAGGTGGCTCAACCTGTAGCTGTCTGTAGCTTCAAAAGAGGGAGCGTGGCCCCTTTTGTTCAAACCACAGTATGGGCTCCGAAGAAATTAGGCTTACAGTCAATGAAACTGGGCGTGGGGTGGTCTCTAAAAACAAAATGCGCGAGGTGCTTGGCCTTTAGTAGCTCACGACGATTTTCACTGTTCAGAAGTAGCTCTCACTACAGAAAAGGTTGGAGACCCCTGGTCTAAACGAAGCGACCACGTCACTACTATCCTGTCCTCTCTTCGATGGCTTCCGATCGAGGCAAGATCTATTTACAAAACTGCCTGCATCACACACAAAGCCTTACACACGTCCTCCCCTCGTTACCTGGCGAATAAATTGAAATTGTCCGGTGGCTCTCGCCCTTCTCGCAATGCGGAAAAGCTTCTGCTTGAGCCCCCCCCCCGTCTTCAAAAGGGATCGATGGCGCAATCCTTCTCAGGCAATGCGGTGAGAATCTGGAACTCGCTTCCCCCATTGCTCCATGCCACCTCCTCTACCCAGATCTTCAAAGCTGACCTCAAATCTCTTCTCTTCCAAAGACACTTTCAGAACTAATACTTTCACTCTCAGCCCCCTCTAGGAAGTTCGCTCTTCATTGTAAATTTGTACTTTTTCCTGTACATTCCTCACCCTTGCGTGCTGTGCTGGATTTGTGTACCCTTCATTTAATTCATGCCCTCTCTACTCCCTCAAGGAAGTTCTTCCACTATAGGAAATTCTGTACTCCATGCCTATAGAAGTGCCTTCCCAGTGTGTTCTGAGTGACTGCCACTTATTGCAGTATTATACCTCTATTTGTATTTTGTATCTCATGTATTATGCACAATTGTCACTTTTTCCTCATGTAATGTAACGCTTGCTTTTGTATTATGCTCACTTGTAACCTTCTCCTCATGTAATGTTACTGTTCCTATTTGAAGCGCTCTGACACCTTCGGGTAAAGCCCTGCGCTATATATAAAAAAACTGCCCCCCCCCAGGGGGGCAGAGCACCAAAAACATAAGGCCCCCAAAAGGGGAGCGACCCTTGCCCAAGGGGCCGCTCCCCAAAACAGTATTTTCCGTTTTTTTTTTTTAATTCCCTGGTGTCTAGTGTGCATTCCTGCTGCACGATCGCATGATCGTGCAGCAGGAATGCACAAAAGAGGCATCGAGGGAAAGGAAAGGGTTTTCCTTTCCCTCGATGCCTCTTCTGTTTGAAATCCCCCCTCCCCGGAGCCAAAACTAACCTTATTCTCGACGCGCTGGAAGCAAATGGCTTCCAGCGCGTTGGGGAACAAAGGAAACCCCCAACGACGCCAGCGCGCCTCGCGCGCTGACGTCATTGAGGGGGCGGGGGAGGCAGGGGAAGCCCTTCCCTGCCTTCCCCCAAAAACCCGACGATCGGATTCCCACGGGGGGAGCGCCAGCGCTTCCCCCGTGGGTGGTCTTATGACGAGCTGGACTCGTCATGAGCACACGACCACTGTGTGCCATGACGAGTCCAGCTCGTCATGAGCATCGAAGGGGTTAACAGCTTTACAGCAACTTCCTGTTCCACCTCTGTATGCTGGGACAGACAGTATTTCTGATTGCCACAACAAAGAACCAATGGCAATCGATGGGCTTGGTTAAAGCCCATATTGTACATACATCAGGCCTTGCAGACAGCGCATGGGTGCTGCCTAGGCTCGACCTGAAAATAAAGTGGATGGGAGCACATAAATGAGAAGTGAGTGTCCCAAAAGCACTTCACAATTGCTGGGCTCTAAAAATAAAAATAAAACATATTTAAAACAAGCATTTGCAATGCAATAGGTCTTTCAATTGCGAGATTTTGAGCTATTGGCATTGTAAATGACAATGCCTTTTATTTATGTGTTTACAAAACCTGCAATAATAAAAGGCATTGTCATATACAATACCAATAGGCCAAAGTTTCTAATATTCGAGACCTATTGCATTGCAAATGGTTGTTGTTTACAAGCGCCCCATGCTGCGCTTTCACGTTAATAGAGGCCACACCCCTTTCTTTAGATGAGCCGCATCTAAAGAAAGGTCCATGGCCGCTATTTAAAGTGAAAGTATAAAGGGTCCACTGGAGACTTCTAGTCCTAGACTTCAGCTCTAGTCCCAGTTTATGTACTTGGCCGCAATGTTTGATTTTGAGCACATCATGCCAACTCCCTGTGCCTCTGTTCTTTTATCAGCCAGTATTGGGAGTGCGCAGAAAAAGAGTAAACACATGCCATTATAAAATTATTAATTACATTAATAATGTCCATATAGACAGGCCATTCCTAATAGAACGAGTTTGTGGTTGGTGGTCCTTTAATCACAAACCTGCTGCCCAGGAAGAAGGCCTTAGCAGAAGGAACGACATATCCCAGCATGCATCTTTAAACTCGACTCCGACATTCTATTCCATAAAAAAAGAGGCAGTAGTCGTGACAGAGAAAACACATCTCGTTTTCGGTTTATCCAAAAAGACATTTTTGAATGGCACATCATAGAAAAAGACATTATTCTTTCGCAGCCATGAACATCTGTTTCTCAATTGTTAATATTTCCTCCGCATTGAACCCTCAAGTGAAAACATGTTCGAATCATGAAATGCATTTCGGTGCACATGCTTTTTAGTGCCCCAAATGATCTAATGTAATTATACACTTGTGGCGAGCACTTTGAAAAATACACAAGGACTTTGTTTGCTTTCTTCCTCCTTGGTCAAATATGGTCTGCAATAATAAACCCATAGCATGGTACAATGCCACGGAAAAAATGCAGAACTAATGTAGGTTAAACTGTCTGAATACACTCGATATAAAGGGAGAATGCCACATGAAAAAAGCATTTGCAATGCAATAGGTCTCCTATTTGCGAGAGTTTAAGCTATTGGCATTGTTAATGACAATGCCTTTTATTTATATGTTTTGATAATTAACATATAAATAAAAGGGACTGTCATGTACAATGCCAATAGCTCAAACTCTTGTAAATGCGAGACCTATTCAAAGAAGCGGCTGCCATTGTCCTGGGCTGCTTAGAAACTGAAAGCGCGCATGGTGCGCTGAATGGTGCAGGAAAGCATGTTGTGCCTGCAGTAGGAGAAACTATTTAAAGAAAATAGTGCTTACAGACTAAAAAAGACTCACTGTGTAACAACCGAAGTAAAAGGGCCAGTCCTCATGGGAGGTTACGAATGAAACAATGTTGCACCCCCTTAGATTGGGGTGTGTCCCCCTAGGCACCAATCCTGCCCTAAATAGGGTTTCATAAAAGTTCAATAAACTCAAAAATGACCAAAAGATTTCTTTTAACAATGATGCATTCATTTTTCAAAATAAAATTGGGATCTTAATCCAGAAGACTACAATCTCCTTAATGCGTTGCACCAGAAATTTGAAGTTCAAACGTGGACTACATTATCCATAGTTATCGTGCTCGGATACGGGTGCAGAATCTCTGTTCAAACATTCGTTTGAACAGAGATTCTGCACCCGTATCCGAGCACGCTAACTCGACCAGAATTTATCCCCTGAAGAAGGGCGGCAAGCCCGAAATGCATTGGGATGCATAAAACTATGGATACTTAGGGGTCTGCAGGATGACCTAATCCTACTGTGCAGGAAGTATAATTGTAATCAGATACCACTTGTCTCCAGAAAGATCTGTATTATATTATTGTTGTGTCTACTATGCATTCTTTACCAAGTATCTCTCTCAAGGGATATCTTTCCCCTCTCAAGCTGTCTTTCTTTTTCCTTCTGTTTCTCCTCCCACTCTCTCTGTTTCTCCTCCCTGTCTCTCTGTTTCTCTTCCCTTTATAACAATTTCTCTTCCCATACCCAATTTTCTGGTATCTTCTGCCTCCTCTCCTCTTGTTCTTGGTGAGCTTGCCTTAGCTTCTCTCCCTCGAACTCTCTGGCCTTCTTCTCTTCCTTCCTTAGCCTTAGCCTTTTGAAGAGTCAGCTGCAAGCTCAGGGTCTCTGCTAAATTTAACCCACCCAAGGTGTATTATTTCTGGAATTGGTGACAGTGGTAATTTGAGGTGGTGTAGACACTTGGGGCATTTTAGAAACTAAAGGTGGTGAGTATCTTGGGGAAACTCTGGAAAATGTGTTATGGGACACACTTTGCATGTGTCTCGGATAGATCTGTCCTACGGGGATCCTACAACCTGAGTCCACAGCGTTCTTCTCCTAGGTTCCTAACATGGTTCCTTCCTCACAGTCAACTACAGCCTCTTCCATTTCACCCAGTGCCTCAAACTGTTCCCTAATGAAGTTAGTAAGAACCTCTCTGCCCCTACTCCTGGAAACCCTCCACCCTTTGTCCCTATATAAATACTTCATTTGATCTATGGACATGGTGCTGAGGTTTATTACCACCCTGTGTTTTCCATTGTCTATGTGTGCTGGCTTTGCGCATAAGAACTGGACTTATTGTACTACTAGCGTAAATTGGCAATAACACACCTGTATCCAAGGCTCCTAAAGGTTAGGCACCCTCCAATTGTCAGAACCCCCATTTAGAGGGCCATGGGGCAAGCAGGAGCTATTGGACCCAACTGTGGGGGTTGAGTCCCTTTGTTCCAGCTGTCATACTATGGAACCTGAGCAACTTGGTCAACTACCCCATCAGCACTGGACTCTCAGTGATATCGGGGATCAAGCAGTCCAAGGCTTCTCGGGGTAGAGGAAGACACAGGAGGGTAAACACAGGCTCACAACTCAAAATATGTTCAATAGCAACAATAAATAATTCTCCAGTCAAATACTTCCTTTTATGAAAAAAGAGCAGTTATATACCAACAAAAAGTAAAATATGACATTCACATTACACACTGTCCCCTGAGGTCAGAGCTCTAGTGTTTAAATAGGCAAGTTCCTAAACCCCATTCCCCTCTCGCTAGCTGTAGTGGTTATTCCCCATTCACTATAGGCCATATTCATTTTAAGCCCCACTAGTAGTCCAAGTCTCAGGAGTTCCACTCCGACTCCAATTAAAGTCAAGAGTGTTCCAGTGCTGAAGCGCTATATGGCAGGCATGTTCCCCAGGGGCCTTTCAGCTTGTCATTAAATCTTACCCACGCCAGTAGAACCTGCACGGCCGTGGTCTACGTTAGTGCCCCCCTTTCGAGCAAAGAGGCTGCAGCAGCTGTCTCCAGTGAGAATTGCACATGTGGCCCTGCATAGACATCGGTCTGGTGTCCTTGAGTTCCTCACACGTAATCCTACCAGGACAGCAGCAGGGTGTCTTTGATGCTCCTCCATTGCCAGTACGTTTCCTTGGATCCCCCCCACAGGTGGGGGGAGGGAATTCAACACACTGTGCAGATTACCGGTCAGGGCTTGGGCCTACATGGGTTACCATGGCGGCCTCTTCCTCTCAACAATGTTCTCGACCAAACCACGCTCCTTGCCTTTTTCCATGAGGTCCGACCTGGCATACGGGGTCACTGTCCTCACTCCGCACACTAGCTAAGGCCTGATCGACACAGCAGTAATCCTCACAGTGATCCCACCTGGCGTCCGGGGTGACAACTTCCTTCTGTACACAGGCTACGATCTGATCGGTGCAGAAACTATTTCCTCACACCTCGCTTCAGAAATCCAATCGCCAGAACCACCCACTGAACCTCGCTCCCTCCAACGCTCTCCTGTTCCTCACAGGGCACACTGGTCTTGGTGAGCAGGCAGGCACTGGTGCACCAGGCTACAGAGGCAGGTGGTCTTATGTTTCCCAGGTGATGCCCCTCACCCAGCTGGCAGATTGGCAGGCCTTAGCCTCCAGTCCTGGTCACAGGCAGAAGTCATGCAGAGCTTCTCCTCCTCGCACAGCTCCACTGCCTGCTTCACAGTTGAACATTTTGGGGGGGGGCTTGAGTTCCACTTCTTATAGTCCATTTCCAGACACCAAATGTGATTTAGAGTCTGAGGGCCCGATTCACAAAAGTAATCTGCGACAAAATCCTAACAAAACTTAAGTTTAACTGAGACAAAATCCTAACTTTACGACTTTCGGTATTCACAAAGGGCATTTAGGAGTAGTAAAGTTAGGAATCCTAACTTTTTTTTTTTTTTTGGTTCTTTTAACATTTATTAATCTTTTTATTTTTTTATTTTTTTTATTGGTACTTACAAAAGGAAAAGATGAAAACATACACCATTTCAGCATATTCACTGTTAGATAACATGCATGTCTAGTTCAGTTGGGTCACACAAGCAACATACATACAACAGTATCCAAATTGCATACATGGTAGAAAGTCATTAATACAATATTCTTTAACAATTATAAATCTCAGAAGCATTAAAAGCATATTCCTTGGGTAGAGTAGAGAGCCCTCTAAGTATGAAGCTCCATATTTGCGGAAACTTGCGGGCCTGTCTCTCGTGTGGGTGATTGTGCCGTACAGTGGGCTCTCAGCGGGTGTTCCAGCAAGTATGTTTTGAGGGGGTCCCATATGTCCTTAGGGCGGGATGAATAGGGGAGTAATTCGGCATACGTGAGTGACTGCTCCTGCCAAAACATCATGTCTTTAATCCACTCCTTAAATTTTGGCGCTCTGCCACGTCCCCATCTACATGCGACTCGTCTTTTGGCTAATAAAAGAGCAAGTGACACAAATCGGCGGGATGCCACCTCCAACCCTTCTGTGTAACCTAATATAGCCAGCAGTGGGGAGGCGTGTAATTGCAGTGATGTCATCTGCTCTAATGCGCAAAAACCTGCTGCCAATATGTCTGTATCGCACTACACGTCCAAGCGAGGTGCAGAAAATCAGCATCATCTACACCACACCTGTCGCATTTGGCATTATCTCGCAGTTTATATCTGTAAAGCATGGCAGGAGTATAATAGGTGCGATGGAGGAACCTATAATGTATCATGCGGAGGCAGCTGCTAGACGAAATGCGCTCAGTTTGTGTACAGCAATACCCCCACTGCTTGTCAGTTAATTCTTGGGCTATATCAGCAGCCCATTTCACCCTAGCTGGGCAATGATCCGATACCGGGTTGGCATATAGACCATGGTATAATGTTGCCACCGCATGTGATGCATCATCACTGCGCAGCAGTGAATGTAATGAGGGGAGGTCTTGTGAGTTCCTGCGGAAAGCAGGGAGTATGCGCCCTTACGCCTTGGCGGAGTCTAACATATAGGAAAATGTCCATGGGGGTGGGGGTTGCACCCACAAACATCTGTTGAAAAGTGCGGAATTTACCATTGAGATATAGATCACCCCAGCAGACAATGTGGAATTTGGCTTTAGTTTTATGAAACGCTCCTTCCTGTAGTAATGGTATTTCAGGGTGGTAAATCAGGGGGAGGAGAGGGGAATACATCATGGGGGCGTGTGTGCGTTTGGCGATTCGCTGCCATGCTCGTATCGTGCTCGTGATTGGTGTAGGGGCGGGGTCTCGAAGCATGACCGGGCTGAAAAGAGCTCCCTCCAAAGGAATAGGGTCCGCCAACCAGTGTTCTGTAGCTACTTGAGGCATATATTTGGGTGGATGAAACCAATAATGAGCGTAATGCGCCTGTGCGCAGAGATAATAGAGTTCCATGTCAGGGATGTCGAACCCACCCTGGGAGTATGGTCTGGTGAGGGTATCCCATTGTAATCGAGGTCGTTTGCCTCCCCAAGTCAGGCGTATCAGCTCCGTGCGTAGCGCAGAGAAGACATGTCTACCTGGGTCATATGGGATATTTAAGAAGAGATAAAGTAGTTTTGGGAGTATGACCATTTTAATGAGCGAGGTGCGCCCCGCCATGGAGAGTGGGAGCGCTATCCATCTTGTGACACTACTTGTTATGTGTTCCAATGTTCTGCCATAATTTAGGTGCATCAATTCATTGCGATCAGCGGTGACATAAATCCCCAAATATTTGACCTCTGCTGCGCACCATTCAATAGGGAAATCGGGTGAGAACTCTGTCGCTGAGGATGTTAGTGGAAAAATCTGAGATTTTGCCCAATTGATATGTATTCCGGAAAGTCCCCCGAACTGCACAAACTCGCGCAGGAGTGGGTTAAGGTTTTGCTGCGGGTCTCTAACATACAGTGTGACGTCATCGGCATATAGAGAAATTAGGATAGGACGCAGTTGACACCGAAGTGCTTTATCTTGATGATGTTGTCGAAGTCTAGCAGCGATGGGCTCAATCGCGAGCGCAAAAGGAGTGGGGACAGGGGACAGCCCTGACGGGTGCCTCTCGTGATAGAGAAGGGAGAAGAGATATGTCCATTAATCAGTACTCTGGCAGCAGGAGCGGTATATAGCAGTTTCACCCAAGCTAGAAACCCTTTAGGCATTCCCATATTTTGTAGTATGACAAAGAGATAATCCCACTCGACGGAGTCGAAGGCCTTCGTGGCATCTAAAAAGACCGCCACTAGGGCCAGCTGTGGGTCGACATTTCGCAGGATAGAGAAGAGGGTGCGAAGATTGTGTGATGTTGCTCTCTTGGGAATAAAGCCCGCCTGATCCGGTAACACCAGCTTGTCCATCAGAAGGCTGAGTCTGTTTGCCAATACTTTGGCGAGGATTTTCGTGTCATTGTTGATAAGTGAAAGAGGACGGTAGGAGTCACATGAGTCAGCGGGCTTACCAGGTTTCAGCAGCGAGGTAATAAGGGCCTCTCTAAGCGACTCTGGGAGGATCCCACTTTCCTGTGCCTCCTCATAAACTTCCTTCAGTATGGGGATCAGCAAATCAGCGTATGCTTTGTAAAAATCAACAGGAAGACCGTCAGGCCCTGGGGCCTTCCCGGACCTCATCTGCATAATTGCTATCTTTATCTCCTCAACACTGAGGGGTGCCGCCAAATATTCCCGCTGATTATCCCCAAGCCAGCCGAGAGTAATGTCTGTTAGGAACGAAGAGAAGTCAGGGGGTTGCGTCCTACGAGAACTGTATAGGTCGGAATAGAATGATACAAAGTCCCCGAGAATGTTTTGATTGTCTCTATGACGTATGCCATCACCATCACGGATCTCCAATACGTAATTGGAGAACCGGGGCGCACGGATCTGCATCGCCAGTGCTCTGCCTGGCCGCCCCCCCTCTCCATACCTACGGGCAGTATGGTATTTGCCCCTGAAGCGCAGTTCCCTCTCAGCAGTGTCTCTATAGTCCGTAAGCTTTTCCCTAAACAAGGCCTGTGCTGTCCCAGTTGAATCCTGTGCCATGTCTTCCTCTATGCGTTTCAGCTCCTCCTCAAGTTTACGTAGATAGTTACGTATGTCCCGCAATACCCCAAAACTCTTTGCGATGCAGAAGCCTCGTATCGTAACTTTGAAGGCTTCCCAGACCACACCTACTTGTGTAACCGAGCCAATATTTCGCTGAAAAAATTCCGCAATTTCTGCCCCGAGTTCTGCCCGGAAGGCGGAATCTAGTAGTGCATCTGGCATGAGTCTCCAGTTCCTAGAGGTAGAGAATGAGTCAGGAGGAGCTAACGTCAGTCGCACCGGTGCATGATCCGAGAATGTTTTGGCAAGCTGTTCTACACTAGTTATCCACGTGCCTACCCCTCTGGAGACGAGCCAATAGTCCAATCGTGCCCAGGTAGCGTGCATTGTTGTGTGGTGTGTCCCTTCCAAGGTATCAGGGTGTACGTATCTCCAGGCATCGAGGAGGCCATGATCTGCGATTATGTCGGTCAGTATGCCTCGTGCTTTTGTGTAGTGGTGCGGGAGGGGGTTAGATCTGTCCCGAGGGGGTGAAATGCAATGTTAAAGTCTCCGCCCCAAATAATGTGCGTGGAGCCAATAGCGAGAATGCGCCCCCAGAGTGTAGTAAAGAAGTTAGGGTCATCTACATTTGGACCATAGCAACAGACAAGTGTGATTGAATGTGAACCCAGCTGGCCCCAGACCATACAGCTCCTTCCTTGTGAGTCATGTTCCACCCCGCCAAGTATGAAAGGGACATTCTTCCGAACAAGAATCACTGTACCCCTGGAGTATGTGGAATAAGAGGAGAAGACTCTATGTTCTGCCCATCTGCTTGCAAAGAAGGGGGGCGAAGAGGATCAAAGTGTGTCTCTTGTAGCATAGCTATATGGACTTGATGTCTGTCAAGGTACGCCAAGATCTGACGACGTTTACGGGGGTCTCCAAGGCCTCTGACATTCCAGGTAAGCAAGTGTATTTTTTGTGTTTCAGGAGATGGGGCCATGTATGTGTAGCCAAAATGATGTCTGAAGGATATGGGGTATGTTGCTATGCACGTATCTGGTGACAAGTGTCCACATGACTTTCTGCTGAGTGAGTGTTAACAATGAAGTAAACAATAACAACTCCCAACCCACCCCCGCCCACAACAGCACCCCAATTGTGCTGGTATTATATCTCCCACCCAGTTCTCTTCTCATACAACCCATTGTAGTCCAAAACGAATACGTAAAGTAGTAGGGGGAACGCCCAAGGGGGGTCACTAGAGGCACGCGATATGCACCCTTCTCCAGTGAATGACAGGGACAGCCCTCTATAAGGAGGAGAGCGTGGAGGAAGGGGGGTGCTTGGCATTGTTCATTTTACAGTCATAGTATATGCCTTGCCACAGTGGTACATTTACTTATCTGATTCCGGAACATCAGCCATCACAAATCCAAACTTCATGGTGCATGCCGTCTGGCGTGCGGGCCATGCCAGCGTATCCACATCTGATGAAGATCAGAGTTCGAAGGCAGTCTAGGAAGTATCCAATAGGCAATTATGGATTTCGCTGTATGTCGCCTACGAGAAGTCAGATGTCGACGGGGTATCATTCCGTCACTGGAGATGTAGACCTAGAGGGACGTCTTCTGTCTTCTCGTTGCGGGGAGTGTCTTTTGATTGCTCTTGAGGAAGTCATCCACTTGTTGTGTATTCAGAAAGAAGTACTGTTTACCCTGGTGGGTGACACGCAAGCGAGCAGGGTACATAAGTGCGAAGTCGATCTGCGCCTTTCGAAGTTTTTGTTTGGCGGGGAGAAACTTTCGGCGAGCCTCCTGAACAGCTGCCGTGAAGTCTGGATACATGGTGAATGCGACGCCTTCAAATTGTAAATCTTTGCGTTCCCTGGCCAATTTCAAGGCACTGTCTCGATCACGATAATTAAGCAGACGAGCTATGATCGGACGGGGTTGCCACCTGGAGGGGGCGGGGGCCCAATGAGCGGTGTGCACGTTCCACTATCAAGTGGGATGAGAAGGCGTCAGCTCCAAACGTGCTTGTCAGGAGACGTTCAACAAAGTCCTCCATGCGTCCTGTGTTGGTGCTCTCCGGAATTCCCACGACTCGTATGTTGTTGCGCTCTACTGCGCGCCTCCAAATCTTTGCTTTTGGCGGCAATGACTTTGAGAAGCTTGTCCATTTGTGTGACTTGTTGCTTCACCTGTGTGGTGGTGTCTTCATTGTCCGAAATGCGTCGCTCCGCTTCCTTAATCTTTTCGTCATGCTGATCCAATTTTTGTACTATGAAGTCCATACGACTAGTCATGGTGTCCATTTTACCGGAGAGGTCAGAGAGGCTTTGCTGCATGGCTAATAGCAAATTCTTTATTTCGCCATCCTGAGAGGCGGACGATATTGATGTCTGCTCTGCCGATGTCAAATCGCGCTCTTCAGATCTGGCGCGCGTCGTGGTTTTTCTGGACTCAAAAGGCAGTTTAGTTTGTTTACCATCTGGTTTGCCCATCTTGAGGAGGGTAGAAGTAGCTAATGCAGGTGATATTCTTAATGTGGTTGCAAGGAGCGCACCTATCTGCAATGAAGAATGATAGGCTGAGTCCCCAGGTAAGGAAGATTCCACTCAGCTCTTCAGTGGTGCGGATTTGGACGGATAGCGTTGCGAGCCTCACGCTAAGGATGATTGACTGTGTTCCTCAACCGTGCCCACAGCCCTCTCCCCAAGGCCGGCAGCCAATGACAGTCGGTTCAGCTTAGGATCTGTTAGGGTGGGAGTCACAAGGCCCGGGGCACAGCCGTGTCCAAGCTTTTTTCGAAATAAGGAGGTGTTGTCCCGGATTTCTGCACACCGATAGGGTCAGCTGCGGAAAAACCAAGTGTCACTGCAGTTGTGTCCAGCTAACAAGGGTCCCCTCCTCTCCTTATCACCAGGATTTGACACGTGGATGCACTTTTTTCAGAGGGTGACTCTCACAATGAAGCAGTAAAGACGGTCTAATCTTCAGTTTTTACCGTCTCATGTTGTTGGTTTTTTTGTTTTTTTCCCCCCTCCAACATCGACGGGTGGGAGTTCATAGGCCGGGATCTCAACACCCAGGCCAGTACGTCCCCCGTCAATGGCAGGCGATGCCGATCAGACGGCCCTTAGTGCCGGGGGGGCCAATCGGAGCAGGCGCGTCCCCCGCGCAGCGCCACTTCTAGCGTTCGTACAAAGCGCAATCAAGCAGGCAAGAAGAGGAGTCGCTCTATTGCTCTGGCGAAGACGTCTATCGCACGGGGGGGGAGATAGCCCCGGCCTCTGCGTGACGGGGATTCCTCGAGGACGGCTGCTGAAGAGCGCGATCACCCGGGCCACTCAGTGGTTGGTTATATCACAGATAGGAAATAGTATCAATGTCACCTTATCATGGCAGTCCGCTGTAGTATCCCGGTCACCTGTAGTCCGCGTGGGTAAGCCGGCAGGGAGGTCACGCTCTCCGATCGCCTGAGCGGAGTTGGGTCAGAGGCCTGCGCTGCACGTGTGCACCCCGGATCTCGCCTGAGAGCTTCGGCCGATAGCCCTTACAGCAGGATTCACAGCGGCGCTCCGCCCGGAGCTTTAGACTGGCGACATGCAGTCCAGTGTCGGTCAAATCGGCTGAAACCCGCTCCGGAGCTGGAAAAGATGGTCCAACATAGGTGGCAGGCTATTTCAGCATTTAAAAATGAAGTTTTCGCAGGATTATGGTAGGATCGTGCCGCCAAGCGACAAGAGCCTCACATGTGTGCGGCCATCTTGATCGCGCGTCGCCTAGCGCCCCAGGAATCCTAACTTTACTACTCCTAAATGCCCTTTGTGAATACCGAAAGTTGTAAAGTTAGGATTTTGTCTCAGTTAAACTTAGGTTTTGGTCTTAAGTTTATCAAAACTTAAGTTTAACTGAGACAAAATCCTAACTTTACGACTTTTGGTATTAACAAATTGCATTTAGGAGTAGTAAAGTTAAGATTCCTAACTTTATTACTCCTAAATGCACTTTGCGAATATCAAAAGTCGTAAAGTTAGGATTTTGTCGCAGATTACTTTTGTGAATCGGGCCCTTAGTCTTTGAAGTTTATGTTGGGGGTCTTCTTCCTTTTGAAGTACTCTCTACTCTGCCCTGTCCTTTCTCCAGAAAGCAGCCTACCACAGCAGGAGCAACTGCAAAATCTGATAGCTGCACAGGCTATGGGAGTGACTAGCGGTTCACACCTGGATGTCAGCCACTGTTATATGTGTATCAAAGGGTTCACTGAGGGCCTCAGCCCTACTCTTTATGATTCTCTTATCAGCCCCGTCACCTTCCTGAGATATGCCCAGTTTTCAGTGACCTCTTTCTGAATCAAAAAGCACCTTTTGAAGTATACAAAAGAGCCTGGCTCTCCCTTTCTCCAGTGTGTCCCACCCAGATCACAGGAATGCAGTAAACCACACATCTTTCTGGGGGAATTCTTCTACCTCCTCATGCTCCCCCACCCAGCCTTGGGTCTCCCAAAGTGGAACCCAGACTCCTCCATGTATAGATCCATTCACAGGCACACATACACCAAGCACATGCATATAACACACATGCACTGAACAGCACTATATCTTCCATTTATTGTACCATTTACAGGCATACCTACACCCAGCACATGCATTTAATACACACACACACTGCACAGACCTAAATACTAATCTGATGTATGCAAAGGGTGAGTTAAGCATAAAGCAGCGGAACGTTACATAAGTGAGCCTGTAGGCTTCACTCCAGTGACATAGGTAAAAAGGCCTGTTCACAACTATTGATCATTACACAATATGCTGCCACCACCACACTTGTGCTGCTTAACTCCTGGCAAAGGCAAAAGCCTTTCACCACTAAGAGGGTAGCGCTTTAGTCAATACCCTCCAGTCCAAAAGACCACAATCCGGGAGACAGGCCTATATCATGGCACACACGCATGATCCGTGTTTGTCCATGACAACAAAAATCAGCACCAGGGATCCAGACATCATTGAAGTTGGGGGCACTCAGGGTAGGGGTGCATGTCCATCACCCTGCAAGACTTTTCCGTCCGAACACTCTGCCAATGCAGTTTGTTCAGTGAAGGGTCCTCAGCTTCAATATTGTTGAAGCTCAGGTATGAGTCTTCAATATTGGATTCTCTTTCAAGTATACTTGGTGGTGGCACACACAAATTCACCTATTGCCAAACACTTCTTGAAACAAAAAGCAATATCTTTTAGCTTTACCAGTGCTTGTTCCTTATGTCTTCACTTGTCTCACGGTGTGTTGTATGTTGTTGACTTCTCAGACTAGCTGAAACTTGTATAAACTTTATGAATGTTCAGCATTCTTACTTTTAACAAAACATTTTATAGTTAGAGATACACAGCCACCTAGTAGATGCAAGGTATGGAACTAATTTACCTACCATGAAAGTACTATACCTCCTAAAAATAATTCCCTTTGGGAATTGTAAACGTGGATCTTCACCTCACTATGCAATGGGAAGTCAAGTTACATACCACTGATCTCTGAAACATGCCAGTGGTTGATTTTGATACCTTTGAGAGAGGACATGGCCTACCATTTTTGGGATGGACTTTCACTTTTGGAACAGTCCTTTGAATAATTTACTTATTTACTTAAGGTTCATGTGTGTCTGTAACAGAGACAGAAAATCTAACAAATTATGGATTGGAGTGAAAGAGTAATTGTCTGTAGTTTTAATTGATTCAAGAAGTTGCACCCATCACATTTTTATTCTCTAGGAAAAATAACTTGGACATAACTGGGACCTAGCCTGGCCTAAGTCCAACCTCTGAACTTGAGGTGGTCTGATGTGGGTAGCACTGGCATCATAGTACATAAAAATTTAGCAGGTTAAAGAGACATCAGTAGCCTGGCTTCTATCTGTTAAACACATGGCTTAGATCCTGCCCTGAGTTTATATAAGACTGACATTGATAATACTCAAAACGTTACTTTAGGCGCGTTTAAATCTTTAACCTTCAAAACACAGCAATTTACTTTTACAGAATTATTTCTAAAGGTTTCATTGGAGTAGTACTTTTAGTGACTCCAATTCAGGAGTATCATACATCTGAGCAGACAATGTACTGTATGAATAGCATTCTTCTTTTATTTGCTGTGCATCCTCGTGTCTGATCGCTCTTCAAAAGTAGAAGCAACTTCAAAGGTATCCCTTGCCCGGTATCAACATTTGGTCAGAAGATGAATGTTTTTGTCATGTTTATTTTTTATTTTTTCCCAAATATATGTTTATTGGCATTTTGTCACATATTGCATTACAAACTGACAAATGGTACATCAAGATAAGCTTATAGAGCGTGGCATTTTGGGAAGACCAAGGTTGATGCATGTTGCCAGCCACATATCCCAGCCTGTTTCCCAAAGAGACCTACAATAATAAGTACAGCTTCTATAGATGTAAGGGCAGGGAGTAATCTTATACTGAAACAAAATGTACTAATCATCCGTCCGCCTTTTGTGACGGCATTAACCCTAAGCCTTCCAACGGGGAAGGTGTCCTTCAGAGGAGAAACCCCTGAGGTAGAACTCCCAGAGTAGGAGAAAAGAAAAAGAAAGCCCCCCACCCCCTCCCGCCCAGCCCAGTACTGGTGGCGGCTACCCAACTGCAACGTGTTTCCGAGTCATGTTATACGCAGGTGGGTTAAAATTGAAAAAGATGCATACCTCTAACGGATGCAGGGCAGACTGCTAACGGTAATCCCTTTGTAAGGAAGGCAACCAGTGGGCCCCATCTATATTCAAAATTTTTATAATCATCTCGGAATATATCTGCCATCCTTTCAAGACATAATAATTTCCAGAGTCTGGAGTGCCATAATGAGATAGCGGGGGCCTCCTTCTTCTTCCAGGCGGCCGCTATCGCTACCTTCGCCGCCCCAATGCATGTCCACATAATAGCCTTATCTGCCTTAGTTTGATGTATGAGTTAGGGGTCACGAAGGCCCAGGAGAATCTCTGCCATAGTAGTCGGAATAGGGTACCCCAGCATAGATTTAATTTGTGCGAGAATTTCCTCCCAGAAGGGTCGTATCACGGGACAGTCCCACCAGATATGTTAAAAGTCACCCAAAAGCCCACATCCCCTCCAACATGTATCAGATGTGTTTGGGAATATTTTTTTGAGCTTAGCAGGGTACAGGTACCAGTCCATCATTGTTTTTAGGTGGGCTTCCCGTAGCTCTATAGAATGATTGAATTTCGTGATGTCTGACCATAACCCTGCCCATTCCCTGTCTTGGATATCGCAATGTAATATTCCTTCCCACATATTCATATAGCGAGGTCTCCGAGAGTGTGTAGAAGTAAGGAGATAATTGTACAGAAACGAGAGCACTCCTTTCATAGAATCTACATTTTGTACGTAGGTTTCAAACTTCGTGAGCGGGCGAGTGGCTACTTCATGAATGTGGGGTGTGAGTGCCTTAGTGTTTCAGTTGAATATAGTGAAAGTGTTCGGCAGGTTCCAACCCATAATCCCTCCTGCAGTTATCAAAAGTGAGGAAATCATAATTATGGAAGAGGTGTGTCAGCGCTCGACAGCCACCCTCCCTCCACGGGTCAAAGGGTCCCTCCCTAAGAGCTGGGGGAAAGGCCGGGTTAAAGTGGATTGGTGTATATGGCGATGGGAATGTGGTCCACTGTTCATTCCCCGATATAGAGTCCCACACTTTCAAGGTTGTCTGGGTAGGGGTGCTAAGGTAGGCATTCTCAGGTCTCTCCCTCCTGGGTCTCCATATAAGGTCCCAGATCGTCCTCCGTGCAATAGCTCTATCCATATGGAGCCAGTGTTTCTCTGATTCCCTCTTGGCCCATTCGGTCACCACCCACAGCTGAGCTACTTTATAATAGAATCCAAAGTCTGGGAGACCCACTCCACCCTCCTTCCTCGGCCTCCTCAGGATTGAGAAGGAAAAACGTGCCCGCCCCCCTTACCGTATGAACCGCAGTACCATGGATCTGACTTTAGGGAGAAAGTCTTTGTCAAGTTCAATGGGAAGTGCTTGAAAAAGGTAAAGGAGTTTAGGAAGCACTGTCATTTTAACCCCGTGTACGCGGCCTAGCCAGGATATAAAGATCGGCTTCCAGCGTACGAGGTCCGCCTGAAGTCGCAAGAGGGAGGGTGGGAAGTTGGCCTTATATAGCCCCTCCACCCGTGGCGTCAATTGAACCCCCAAATATTGGAGAGGACGGGAGGTCCACTGTAGTTGAGTATGTGTCTGTAATTCTCTGACTTCGTCCTCTGGGACTGTGAGATTAAGTATATAGGATTTAGCTATATTAACCTTGAAGCCCGCTACTGCTTCAAAGCGTGTGAGTTCTGTTTGGAGCGTGGAGAGCGAGGTGGCCAGTTCGGTAAGAGACAAGAGCACATAGTCAGCAAAAAGCGAGATTTTATGCGTATCGCCACTAAAAGGGATTCCCTTTATTTCCGGGGCTGCGCGAATGGACATGGCCAGTGGCTCAATGCTAAGGGCGAACAGTAGGGGTGACAATGGGCACCCCTGGCGGGTGCCCCTAGTCAAGGGGAAGGGAGCCGATAGAATGCCATTCACCTGCACTCTCAAGCGAGGTTGGACATAGTTGGCTCGGATCAAATTAATAAATTTATCAGCGAACCCAAAGTGTGTGAGCGTTGTAAAAAGGAATGCCCAATCCACCCTGTCGAATGCCTTCTCGGCATCTAGCCCCACCAGTACTGCCGGGATCTGTCTCCTGTTAGCTTTCTCAATAAGGTGGATTATGCGTCTGGTGTTATCGTGAGTCTGGCGCCCTTTAATAAATCCAGACTGATCAGGGTGGATGAGATCTGGCATAAGGTTATTCAGTCGGGCCGCGAGAATAGCTGAGTACAGTTTCCGATCCAGATTTAGAAGTGCGATAGGACGAAATGAAGCGCACATCTGCGGATTCTTCCCCTGCATAGGAATAACTGTGATCACAGCCTCCGCCATCGAGGGGGTGACCTCCCCTTTCTCTGCCATTGTATTAAAAAGGTGGGTAAGATGGGGTATAAGGTCAGGGGCGAAGGTTTTGTAGAATTGGGCCGTAAACCCATCTGGGCCTGGGGCTTTCCGTGGTTTCAGAGATTTGATGGCTGAGGCCACCTCCTCCAGTGTTATAAGGGCCGTAAGTTTGTCGTTCCAGTCCTGCGAGACTTGGGGGAACTGTAGTGTCCGTAGGTAGCTATGCTGCATGTCTGTATCTCGTGATTCCCCTGTGTATAAGGTTCTGTAAAAGGAGCCAAAAATATCGGCCTTTTCCGCGTCTTTATGAGTCAGCCCTCCCCGCCCATCCTGTATGCCTCTTATGTATTCTCGTTCCTGCTTTTCCTTCAGCTGACGAGCTAAGTGTTTACCAATCTTATTCCCCTGGGAATAGGAAAGCTGACGGAGTTTCAAGAGTGTGTGTTCTGCCCTGTTGTTGTAGATGGCTCTAAGTTTCCCCCGTAATGCGGTGAGCGTGCGAAGAGATTCTCTAGTGGGCTTAGTTTTATGTTTAGTTTCCGCTAATGTCAATTCGGCTTCCAGGTCTATTCTCTCTTTGGTTCATTGTTTATTCAGGGTGGAGTTAAGCGCTATACACTTTCCTCTAAAAACTGAATTGAAGGCATCCCAGTTATTGAACACGGAGGTATCTGCGGGTACATTCATGGTAAAAAAATCTGTGATCGTGTCCCTCAGTTCTGTACAAAGCACCCTGTCTCTCGTAAGGGAGGCTGGGAAGTACCACTTGGGAGAGGTGGATGCGAGATTACTCAATGTCAGACAGATCGAGACCAGACAGTGGTCCGACACGGAGAGTGGGAAGATCTTAGCTTCTCGGAGGGTTCCCATTAAGTTTTGGCTAATGAAAATATAGTTGAGTCTAGAGTACGTGCGGTGCACATGTGAGTAAAAGGTATAGTCTCGCGTCTGGGGATAGAGAGTCCGCCAGGCATCCTTAAGGCCCATGTCGTGTATTTGTTGTTTGGCCTCTGTGGAAAATGAGCTAGTTTCCAGTCTATGGGAGTGGGTGCTGTCGAGATCTGCCTGCCAAGTTAGGTTAAAATCCCCCAGCAGGATTGTTGGCCCCTCTGCAAAGTCCTGTATTTTCCCCAGGAGCGCAGGCAGAAAGACTGCCTGTCCCGTATTAGGTGCGTAGACTGAAATGAACGTGCAGAGTTTACCCTTCAGGATGCCCTTAACCATTACCCACCTTCCCTCCTTATCTGATCTGGTGTCGGCTGGTTGAAATTTCGTAGATGTATGAAAAAGGATCGCAGTCCCCCGATGTTTAGTGAGTGCAGAAGCCCTATAGATCAACGGATATTGTTTGTGACGGAAACGGGTTTCCTCTGCTCTAGGCAGATGTGTCTCCTGTAGGGCTACTATGTCAAGGTGATGGTCTGTAAGATATTTCCAGACTTTTTGCCTTTTTTGAGGCAAGTTAAGGCCCTTCACATTCCAGGAGCCTACAGTGAGTACCATTTGTCCAGTGTCGAGCCCCTCCACCCTCGCCTGAACCTGTGTGTTAGTCTCCTGCCCTTTGCAGCAAAGGCCCTACGTGGCGAGTGACCTGGGTATGTCTGCTGTGTAAAGTGCATCCTAAGCAAGGCGTATCGTTGCATGAAACCTTTAAAAAGCTGCCACCAGTCCCCCCCCACCCCACCCGACAAACCCAAAACCTCAAAACATAACATAAGTAACATCGTCAAGCGTCGGATCGGTGGTAGTCCTCCGACAGTGGGTTGAAAAACCCACATAGACTTGACGGGGGGACGATGTGACCAAGGTCCCGGCTCGCTCCCCCTCCGGACGCTCTGAAGAGTTTGGATCACCTTACCAGCGTATTCAGGCGCTGCAGCCGATTCTATATGACCAAGTCTTTGTTACATGCAAAAGGAGTCCGAGCGTGTGTGTCTTTATAGCAGGCTTCCTGCAGCAGTGCAATACAGGACGCGTCCCTCTGTAACAATGGTCCATAATTGGCCTTGCTCTCGGCTGTAGTCCATCGGTATGTCCCCTTCTCTAGCTGGCAAGTTCCTAGTCCATAACCTTACAGAACCATTGTCCCTGGGGGTGACGTGGTCAATCGTTCTCCCGGCTCGGGGCCTGCAGTCACGTCACGTCTGGAGACGCCCCTTATCTGAACAAGGTCAATTCCCGGTAGCCTGTACTCCGGATAATGGGCGAGGCCTACTTGTGATTCCTGCCTGCATCATTTGTGGTTTCCTCGTGAGCTTGTGGACCATTGCGACATGGGGGAGCCACCGCTCCGTGATCCTTGCTGTGGGAGTTCAGAGTCCTCTGCGGAGAGACCCAGCATCTCCAGACCCTCCCTTAGGTCTACAACGTGCCGCTGCTTGTTATGGTACTCGAAGCTCAAACCAAATGGATAGGTCCATCGGTATCTAATGTTGTCATTGCGTAATTTGGATGTGATGGGTCGGAATTGTTGTCTCCGAGCCAAGGTCGCGGGTGCCAGGTCCTGGTAAATGGTGCAGGAATGTCCCTGGAAGGAAATAACGCCTTTCTTCCGAGCCACCAGAAGTACCGCCTCCTTCACTTTGTAAGAGTGGAATTTTGCAAGGACATCTCTTGTCCGTTGCCGTCCTCCAGTCGGTGGGCCCCCAACTCGGTGCACTCTTTCTAGCTTGATCTTAAGTGTCTGTGGGCTGATGATCTCCGCGAACAGACCCTCTAGGAATGCTTCAAGGTCTGATCCTTCTGCCCCTTCCTCTAGGTCTCGAATCCGTAGGTTCTCCCATCGTGCTCTGTTTTCTAAGTCTTCTGCTTTGAACTGGGTTTGACGGAGCTGGTCTTGGAGGGTGAGCACATTCTCTTGCAACTCGGCGGTGCGCTTGTCCACTTCTTGAGTTTGTGCTTCCAGATCCACCACCCTGATGCCCACTGAGTCCACATCCTGTTGGAGAGTAGCCAACCGTGTGTTGAGGTCGGACTTCAATTGGTCGATGGAAGAGTTAATATCCTGGCTCAGCTCTCTCCGCAGCTCTGCCTTAAAGTCCCATAGGGAGGACATGAGATCCTCCTTAGTAAGAGCCATGGCGTCCGTTCCCTCGTCGCGATCCAACGGCGGGTGTTTGTCCGCCGGTGGGAAAAAGCTGGAGACTTTATTCGACGCTCTGGTCACCGTCTTCTTTGGCGGCATAGAGGCTGACCCAGCCTGCCCTCCACTGTTGTGGCAATGGAAGTCTTTAGATGCAAGATTTGGCTATACTGTGTTCCACCCTTATATATTGTCGGGGGCTCGGTGGACGCGTACGGCCAGGGTCCTCGCAGGTGTGGGCCCCGTAGGGCGGCGTCCTCAAAGTTGACTGCTATGGGTCGTACAGCAGACCCACACGCGATGGTCCCTTCTCGCGGGTCCTGGACTCCAAGGGTCTTTGGGCACTGGGCATCACCCGACCCGGAGGGCCAGTCCGGGTGAATTGCTGGGGAGGCCAGAGAGAGCTCCGTATTTCATGCTTTGGGACTAGATAGGTAGTATGCCCGGCCTCTGTGACGGGGGTGATGGTCAGGCTGTCAACTGGGGTGGACAGCGCTCCCTGTGGGGGCTCGGGCGCTTACCGCTCCGCTGCGGAATCCTTCGTCGGCCAGCAAACCCACTCCAGGCGGCAGCTTCGGGTTTCTAGAGGCAGACTATCTTCTTCCAAGTATCTCTGGGGCGGGCGCTCTTAATAGGGAATAGTCGGCAGGAGAGGCAATTCACTAAACGGTGCCTGATCTGGGTCCGGCCGCCATCTTAGGGTCAGGCGCTGTGCACGCATTGATCGCGAAGGGGGGCAAACACCACTTCGTCCCCAAAACGGGGTGCATTCAGAGTCCGCCGTCTTGCCTCACTCATGCATGACTCTGGGGGGTCCTCCGGTCTCCCGATCCGTCCTGCCTGTATATCCTCCCATGATGCGGGGGCGCTGTAACAACCCGCAGCTTGTCTTCCACCAGAGCGAACTTCTCACCTCGAGCGTCGCGTTGTCACGTCGAGTGCCAGGTCTTGCCGGTGGTCAGTTGTGGTGGGGCCCCCGCTCCGAACTCGCCTTGTGTCCGCCAGTCCAACATGGGCAGGTCTCCCCATCCTAGGAGACGGCCGCCGCCATTTTGGCAAGCTCCGAGGCCGCTCCGACAGGTTCTCAGTGTGACTCGTAGAGGCGATCCCTGATGGAGACCATGGATTCCCCACCTGCGCCGATCTTGAGGCTCTCAGGGGATGACCTTCGCTTCAGGTGCGGTGACGGTAGGTAGCATATATGCGTCCGGAACACCAGCGCAGCCCGGGAGCCGAGACGGATTGTGTCCGCTCGGCCATCTTGCCCGGCCACGCCCCCTCGTCATGCTTATTTTAATATATTTTGTTATGGCAAGGAGGTAAAGAAATGGGGGAATAAGGCAGGGATGAGGCATAATTTGTTTTCTATTTTGAGTAACTGTCTGTAGAGAAGGGTGGGAGGTAAGTACAGTGTTTTTTCTTTCGCTAATAACTTTGACACTGTTTACAAATCTTCACAAGACTATTTTTTTAAAAGTTCATCCACCTCAGCTTCTTCCTGGAAAGTTTTTCAGTGATCCGTCAAGGATGGGTAAAGAAAAAGGGGGCTCCCAAAATATTGATGTTAATTCCCATGCGGAAATTCTGTTACAGCTAAAGAACAAACTGCTGAACGAAATTACACCAAATTTGCCAAAAGAAAACTTTATTCAGAAAGAGTGCTCTTTGTGATTTGCTGTAAATCGTTTCAGCCATTTTCAATAAACATGCATTTAAAGAAGTGCTGAGGGTGGAGTGAAAGAGCTAAAAAAAATAGGTATATCTGGACGGTTGGTCCCACAGGAAATAAATTTTAAAAAACGGGGCTTTCTGATTGACCCCAGTGCTTTTTCTCCATTGGGCCTTTTTGCTACAGTGGAACCTTGACTGGTCCCGCAGTACTGAACAATCTGATTGGCTTGTTGCAGCTAGAAACAAAATGCTGTGGCCGCCATTACAGGATTTGGAGACTCGGTGCCAGAGTCTTCAACTTTTTTTTAATCAAAAGTCCATAAGGGGCAGGGTGGGCACAAAATAACCCCTATAGGCATGTGAGGGGATCGCTAAAGAAGGGTCAGGGATAGCACAACAGACCATGAATGGCAGGCGGGATGGGCAGCGGCAAAAAGCTGACCACGGACAGAAGATGGTAGGGGCAGTGGCAGTAAAGTGGACCACAGAGAGCAGGCGGGATGGACAGTACACAGACCACGGAGGGCAGGCAAGAAGACGATGTTAAAAACATAAAACAAAAAATACTTGGGGCGGCAGGTACTGCATTACCTAACAGCCGGTACTGCAGTACTGTAAATCCTTAGAAAAACAAATTTGTCTAGTCTGGCAAGGGATCAGGAATGAGACAACACCGGGTCGGAAGTAGTGGCATGGGGAGCACACAAACAACAGAGGGTGGATGGGGGAGGCAAGGGCAGCGCATTGTATGAGGGAGCAAGGCGGGACAGGCAGGGGTAGCACATAGGCCATGGAGGGCAGGTGGGCGGGGCCAGCAAGCTGAAAATGAAGCACAGGTGAGAGCGGCAGTACAAGGACCATGGATGGCAGGCATGAGGGCTAGCAAGCTGACCACAGAGGGCAAGCTTGCCATGGAGTGCAGACAGAAGTGGCAGGGGCAGCACAAAAGACCAAGCAGGGATGACGGAAGGGGAATGGGCAGCGAAGGAGGGCAGGGGAAGAAAGCTAATCACAGAGGGCAATCTAGGGGCAGAGGCAGTACATGGACTGCCAAGGGCCTGTGGGAGGACAGCAATCTGACCTAAAAGGGCAGGAGGGAGTTGGGCGATGAAGCACAGTGGATTGCTGACACCAGACAGGAGGAGCAGGGGCAGCACATGGATCATGAAGGACAGGTGGGAGGGGCAGGGGCAGCAAGCTGACCAGGGATGGTAGGTGGGAAAAGGGGCAGCACAACAGATCTCGGTGGGCTGTCAGTAGGGGCAGGGGTAGCACACAGACAATGGAGGACAGTTGAGAGAAGCAGGCGCAGCAAGCTGACAACAGAGGGTAGGTGGGAGGTGCAGGGGCAGCAAGCGGACTGCAGACGGCAGGCAGAAGGGGCAGGGCAGGGCAGCAACTTGACCACAGAGGGCAGGCGAGAAGAGAGGGGGGCAGGGGCAGCACATGGACAATGGAGGACAGGTGGAAGAAGAAGGGGCAGCAAGGTGACAACAGAGAGCAGGTGGGAGGTGCAGGGGCAGTATATGGACCAAGGATGGTAGGCGAAAGGGGCAGGGGCAGCAAGCTGACCACAGTGGGCCGGCAGGACTAGAGGGGGCAGCAGAACAAATCACTGATGGCAGGCAGGAGGGTCAGGGACAGCAGAGTGGACTATGGACGGCAGGCAGGGAGGGAAGGGGCAGCACGCAAACCATGGTGGGCAGGTGGGAGGGGCACGGGCAGCAGACGGACCAAAGAGTACAGGCAGGAGGGACAGTGGCAACACAAACGGCCATGGATGGCTGGCGGGAGGGAGGGACAGCAGCAGCACATGTAGGGCAGGTGGAAAGGGCTGGGGCAGCACAATGGACAATGGAGAGTAGACAGGAGAAGCAGGGGCAGCAAGCTGACCACGGAGGGCTGTGGAAAGGTTCAGGGGCAGCAAACGCAACACAGAGGGTAGACGGGAGGCAAAGGGGCAGCACAAAAAATACTTTTTTTATAAAGGGTGTGGGGCAGCCCACGCTTACATGGGGACATGGCCCCAAAGCGGAAAATACAGTCTTACTGCCCCATCTGCCATAAGGGATTTTATGTTTGGGAAAAGGAATGGGTGCAGGTGTCCTACCCTGGCATCGAGCCATACCCCCACCCCAATATGGGCAAACCAGTCTTCTGCCCTCTCTGGGCACAAAAGCATCACTATCCCTACGGTAAGTGAGAGGAAATTTCGATTCTTTTGGGGGTTGTTTTTACATTTGGGGCTAAATCCCAATATCGTCCCACTTGCCATGCTGAATGGCTACACCTATCGGGCTTGAGTTGCCACCACCTGGGGAACCTACCAAACTCAGAAGGTTCTGCAACAAGATACTTAAGAGAGTCCAGGATGGTGGGCCTTGCACAGATTGCACTACATTTTTTTCTAACCACAATGCTCCACAAACATCAAATGTTGCCTAAAAGCACATATTTTCCTTGCATTTCTGTGACGTAAAATTCCAGAATGTGTAGGAATCCACAAAATTCCTACCACCCATCATCCCCCCACTTATACCGATGAAAACGCTACCCCACTTCTGTGGCTCGGCCTAGCGCCTGCAAAAAACAAAGCCCCACAAAGCAATGTGGATACATTTGCAATAGAGGGATCTGTGCTATTAGGGCCAGGGCTCGGCCGCCACCTTGGGAAACCTACAAAACCAGACATTTCTGTAAACTAGACACCTGTGGGAGTTCAGGGTGGTGGCCCTCCCTTACATCCCTTAAAGTATTCCTACCCACAATGCCCTGCAAACCTCAAACTTTGTCTAAAATCATACATTCACCTTCCATTACTGTGATGTAATCATCCAGAATCCATAGGGATCAAGAAAAATCCTACCTCCAGCATTCCTTCACTTGTCCTGTTAACACCACTGCCCCACTTGTATGGATGAGCTTGCACCTGTGAAGGGAAAGGCCCCAAAATGCAATGTTAAGACATCAACATTTCCTGTCAAAAAAGTGACCTGATTTGGCAATGGGTAGCTGTGGTAATTGGGCTCGGGCCTGGCCCCCACTTAGGGAAACTTACCGAACCCAGACATTTCTGAAAACTAGATGCCGGGAGGAGTCCAGGGTGATGTGCTTCGCATGGATCTCACAAAGGTTTCTTACCCACAATGCCCTGTAAACCTCGAACTTTGAATAAAATTATGCATTTTCCGTGCATTTCTGAGACTTAAACTTCCGGAAAAAAAGGGGATCCACAACATTTCTACCACCCAGCACTTCCCCACTTATCCTAATAAAACTCTACCCCAAATGTGTGGCTGGGCCTAGTGCCTGTGTCACAGGTGCTAGGCCCAGTGGTCCATGATCACTGTGGGAAATTGTTTCTGCAAACTCCTAAAAAAGGGTCCTGGAGTCAACTAGAACCACTATTCTTAGACTGCAAGGCCGCCTTCCGAAGGTAGGAGTAAGCCAGTGACTGAAACACTCAAAATGAGTCACATTTTGTAATATACAAGCAGCAGAGATATGTGGTCTACCTCAAAATATATTGTTTATCAAATATAGAAAAATACTAGTGTTGCTCAAATGTTGTGGGAAGGTGTAGGAGTGATAGCTAATCCAAATGGCTGGAGATTTCCTAACGAATGAGCTCCTTGCATGAGTTGAAGACAGCACTAATATGAGTCACAACATACTGTGTTTTTTTTTAATAGAAAAGAGAGACTTTGCGCTTGCGGTTCTCAGCTAAATAGAGCGCATTGGCGTTCAGAGAATAGTTACAAATCTTTCGCATTATATTTGACATGGATGTTATTTTTGTGTTCGAAGTTCAGGAGCGAACTGGGCATGATGAAATATACGTCTGGCTTGTCTGAACAATCAGATAAGCTAGTCCGGCATAAAATGTGTGTTCCTACCGCTGCATATATGTTTTTTTTTTACTTGGTCATTGACGTCATTTGGGGTTGCTACTAGTAGCAGCTTCCACCGGCTGTGTCCAGGCTATCTACCACTGGCACTGCTGCTTTTGTGACCACAGGCTCAATGGGAAAAGAAGCAAAATATATTTTAATCAAAAGGATCTTTTCACTTTGTACTCGTTGGCATCGCTGTGATTTTTGCCATAGTTTGATGCGACAGATAGAGCAGAATAAAAGGTCAAGAAACTTCACAACTGCAACAGGGCGATTGCGGAAGCAAGAGACTGTATAACTAGCAGAGAAAAAAGGAAGATGAGGGAATTCAGTGGCTTTTTCGTCACTCATAATGTGTCGTTTCATTCGGTAATCATCAAAATGTCTGCTTGAAGAAGTTGGGCTATCTTTCCACTACAGCTCTGGATTTTTGAGGAATGTCTGCAAACTTATAACCTGAGGCATATAAAACTACTAGGTAGCTCACTGGGTTTTGCCGCCTGCTGCTGAGCTATCAGTAGAACCTTGAGGCATTGGAGGTTGGTGAATATTTGGTTATGAGGAAAGCAGAAATCCCGCACCAAGTTCTGTATCCCCAGGTTCCTAAGGAATACAGTGAGAACTTTTTTTTTAAATATGATTATGCCAAACTTGCATTCATAGTTTACATAAGTGATGGTGATTTCAAGAAAAAAAAATTATTTTTTTGTCTTGTGATCAAACCCAAATTGATATTTTAGCAGAGATGAAAACAATGCCCTAAATTAACATCTGGAGACTCCGTGTTTTTTCTTTACGAAAAACGACTGCATTTTAGTTTTTATGCTCTATTTATTCAAGTTCGTTGCACAGAAAACAACCCACTGGACTAAGAGTTTCCAAACGTCTATTTTTAACGGGTTCAGCTGTTGGCATGCCAGGTTTACAGCAAGAACAAATAAACCGGGAGTAGTGAGTAATAGTCCTAAAAGTGCTCCACCCAAGCCTTCTGGATAAAACTCAGCTCTATTAAACTATCTGTGACTCACCTCGAGAGTGGGGGGAATGTGGGGAGGACAGCGAGCTGATGTTAGAAGTGAAGCAACAAGCTGCAAATCACGTGGTCTTTCATTATTCGAGAAAAGCTGACTGTATTTTTTATTTGAGCATTTAGCAGAAAATAGTGCAAATTGTGAAACGAATCAATAATCAATCAGGGAATTGTAAGCGCGCTACTCACCCGTGAGGGTCTCAAGGCGCTGAGGGGGGGTCCGCAGATCTGATTAGCCGAAGAGCCAGGTCTTGAGGGTTTTCCTGAAGGTGTTCAGGGAGGGGGCGCGTCTGATGTCTGCCGGTAGCTCGTTCCAGGTCTTGGCTGCAATGTGAGAGAAGGATCTTCCGCCTGCTCTGGCTCTGTGGATGTGCGGGGTTTCGGCCAGTGCGAGGTTGGAAGATCGGAGGTTTCTTTTGGGTACGTGGAAGTTGATTCTGTCGTTGAGGTATTTGGGTCCGTTGTTGTGTAGGCATTTGTAGGCGTGAGTGAGGATTTTGAAAGTGACTCTTTTCTCCACGGGGAGCCAGTGGAGACTTCGTAGGTGTTGGCTGATGTGTTCGTGTCGGGGGATGCCGAGGACGAGTCTGGCGGCGGTGTTCTGTACTGTCTGGAGTTTGCGGAGTAGGGACTTATTGATGCCGGCATAGAGTGCGTTTCCATAGTCCAGTCTGCTGGTGATGAGTGCGTGGGTGACTGTCTTCCTTGACTCAGGGGGGATCCACTTGAAGGTCTTGCGGAGGATGCGGAGGGTGTTGAAGCAGCTTGAGGTGACGGCGTTGACCTGTCGGTTCATGGAGAGTGATGCGTCGAGTACGATGCCGAGGTACTTGGCGTGGTCTGAGGGGGTAGGTGGGCTTCCGAGGGCGGTCGGCCACCAGGTGCTGTCCCATGCAGAAGGGGTGGTACCGAGGACGAGGACTTCTGTCTTCTCGGCGTTGAGCTTCAGGCAGCTGTTGGTCATCCAGACTGCGACGTCTTGCATTCCTTTCTGGAAGTTGAGTTTGGCAGTGGTGGGGTCTTTGGTGAGGGAGAGGATGAGCTGGGTGTCATCGGCATAGGATACGATGTTGAGGCCGTGTTGTCGGACGATGGCTGCGAGGGGGCCATGTAAATGTTGAAGAGGGTGGGGCTCAGTGATGAACCCTGTGGGACTCCGCAGGTGATTTTCATGGGGTCGGAGAGGAAGGGTGGGAGTCTGATCCTTTGGCTTCTTCCGGTGAGGAATGATCGGATCCAGTCCAGGGCTGTTCCTTGTATGCCTGCGTCGTGTAGTCTGACGACTAGTGTGCGATGGGAGACGGTGTCGAAGGCCGCTGATAGGTCGAGTAGGATGAGGGCTGCGGAGTGGCCTTGGTCCAGGAGGGTGCGGATGTCATCTGTGGCGGCGAGTAGGGCGGTCTCTGTGCTGTGGTTGCTTCGGAATCCGGATTGGGACGGGTCGAGGACGGCGTTTTCTTCAATGAATCGTGTCAGTTTCCTGTTGACTGTTTTCTCTGCAACTTTGGCTGCGAAGGGGAGGAGCGACATGGGCCGATAGTTCTTGAGGTCGGTGGGGTCAGCTGTGGGCTTCTTGAGCAGGGGTCTGACTTCTGCGTGCTTCCAGTCGTCTGGGAAGGAGCCTGTTTTGAAGGTGGTGTTGATGGTGCGTTGTAGTTCGGGTGCGATGGCGGCCACGGCTCTGTGGTAGATGTGAGGGGGGCAGGGGTCGGTGGGGGCCCCCGAGTGGATGCTTTTCATGGTCGAGGCGGTGTCTTCGGCCGTGATCGGTGTCCAGTTGGAGATGGTGGGCTGGCTGGTGTTTCTGGGGGCGGGGGGCCGTCTGTGGCGCCTGGTGGATGGTCGATGAAGTTGTCGTAGAGGTTTTTGATCTTGAGGTGGAAATAGGTTCCAAGCTTGTCGCAGAGGTCTTGGGATGGGGTGATGTCTGTGGCTTCGCTGCGTGGGTTGGTGAATTCTTGAATGACACTGAAAAGTTCCTTGGAGTTGGCCAGGATTTTGTTGTGGATGAAGTTCCTTTTGGTGGCTCTGATCTGGTTGTGGTAGTCCGTCATGGCGTCCTTGTAGGTGGTGTGGTTTTCGGTTGTCTTGGTGTTTCTCCAGTCCTTCTCGAGGCGTCTGCAGGTGCGTCTGGCTTCTTGGAGAGCGGTTGTGAACCAGGCGGCTTTCCTGGGGCGTTGTCTGTCGGGGTTGCGTAGCGGGGCGAGCTCATCTGCGCAGTTGGAGATCCAGGTGTGGAGTTCTCTGGCTGCATCGTTTGCGCTGTTTGCGTCGGGTGCCCAGGTGTGGTTGTCTCGGTTGAGGGTGGAGTTAAGGTGCTCGTCGGTAACCTTGCTCCAGTTCCTTCGTGGTGGGCGTGGGGCTGGTTTGGGTGCCTTGGGTTTGTTGATGGCGAAGTGAACGCAGTGGTGGTCGGTCCATGGCGGCTGCGTTGTGTGGCTGAAATGGACGCTGTTTCCTGCCGCGAAGATGGGGTTGAGGGTGTGTCCTGCTCTGTGGGTCGGTGTGTTGACGAGTTGTTTAAGTCCGATGCTGGCGAGGTTGTCACGAAGGATAGTGGAGTTGGGGTCGCTGGGTTGTCGAGGTGGAAGTTCAGGTCTCCAATGAGTATGTAGTTTGTTGAGGCGATCGCGTGGGGTGCAATGAAGTCGGTGATGGTGGCGGCGAAGGGTGTTCGGGGGCCGGGGGGTCTGTAGACGAGGGTTCCTCGGAGTGTGGCTTTGGGGGTGGTATTGATCTTGAAGTGCAGGTGTTCGGCGGAGGGGAAGGTTTCGCTGGAGGTGGTGAGGCAGAGGGTGCTCTTGTGGGCGATGGTGAGGCCCCCTCCTAGGTGGTTGGGGCGGTCTTTCCTCTGGATCTTGTATCCGTCTGGGATGGCGGAGCTGATGTCGGGGGCGGAGGATGCGTTGGTCCAGGTCTCTGTGAAGAAGGCGATGTCGGGCGAAAGAGAGTCGAGTAGGTTCCAGATTTCCATGGCGTGTTTGTGTACAGAGCGTACATTGAGGAGGATGCATTTTAGGGTGTCGCCGGTGCTGGCGTCGGCGGTGTTGGAGGCCGGGGTGGCGGTGAGGGTCTGGCGGCAGTGGAGGCAGGAGAACTGGCCGTGGGTCGTGTTCGGCGAGGCCTGTTGGCATTCTCTAAGTCTTCCAGGGTTGAGTGCGAGGAGGGTGGCGGTGTCGTAGCGATGGGTAGTGGGAGGGCCAGGGTTCCTGGCGCTGGCCGTGGTCAGGTCACGGACGGGCGCAGACGGGCTTGCCTTTGGCGCGCCTGCTGCGCGCGACCGCGCAGCAGCCGCCATTAAGTAGGGGAGGTGGGAGGGTGGAGAGGCTGGGAGGAGGGAGCAGGGGAATTCCGGGGGGAATTCGGGGGAAATTCCGGAGGGAAATTCCAGGGGGAATTCCGGGGGAGGGGCCGCAGGGGCAGCAGCGGCGAAAGGCAAAAGGAACAGGCAGGCATGAGAAAATAAAAACAGTGGTGGAATTAGAGCAAGACACAGATGGGCACAATAACAGTGGCACAACAGGGAAAACAAATTAAGAAAAAAAGCGTCTGAGAAAGGTTACGGTGGTTGGAGGCAGTCTGGTCCCAGTTGGAGCGGGCAGCAGGCGCAGGAGCGGGCAGCAGCCTCGAACCTCCCAAGGAGGAGGTCGGGTCTGGAGGCAAGAGACGGCACAGCGGAGCAGTGGGGAGAGAGTGGACCTAGACCGAGGGTCGGAGGAATGACATAGTTTAGTCACTAGATGCTGCTTGACATGCTGCCTTATAATGAGATGCTGCAGAGAATGTTGCTGGAAGTCGCACCTACTGGACTGATGATAAAACAATGACTGATAAATATTGTTTAACAAATGTATTTCCATATTACAATGTCTTCACACTGGCCTTTTACGTCTCTCAAAATTGCAGCCCAGATGTTATGAAAGCATCTGTCTTTTCACCACTGTGTTACCCAGTGGAAATACATAAGCATTGGCAAAACCAATAGGTCTGTATTAAAGTTGCTAATGCATGAAAACAGAGTGTTACCACATTATAGCAAAAGAAATGTAAGAAACAAAAGCCAGTCTTTATCGAAAGCTCTCTCACCTTCATTATAATCCTGTTTATGTTTCTGTGAAGTACAATTAGATAAGGGGGTGCCACAGGGCTCATGTTTGAGCCCCACACTTTTTAATATATACACAGCCCCCCTTGCGAAAATTGCCAGAGCATTCGGTTTTGTACCTTTGTCTTACGCAGACAATACACAGCTAATTGTTACTTTTGGTAAAGATTTGAACTATGTAAAAGCAGACTTTTCTGCCGGTATGACAGCCATCGTGACCTGGAAGACAGATAATTGCCTCCAGCTCAACACCAATAAAACCAAGATTATGCTTTTTGGCAAGGCACAACAACTGTGGGCAACTGACTGGTGGTTCTCGGAACTGGGCATGGCACCTACTCCTAAATTAGTGGTAAAAAATTTAGGGGTTCGTCTAGATCAGGCACTCACAATGAAAGAGCAGGTTGGGACAACTGCATGAACTTGCTTTCACATGCTGCGCCTATTACGGAGGGCTTTTCCTTTTTTTCCTCATTCTACGCAGAAGACCTTGATTCAAGCTCTAGTCATCAGCCACCTAGATTATTGTAATGCCTTATTGGCTTCTGTCGATGAGACAATGATTCATAAATTGCAAGTGGTCCAGAATACTGCAGCACGTCTTATAACTTGGGGAGAGGATGTAGCCTAATGTCTAGGGCGGTCAATCTCAAATCTGGGGAACCAGGTTCGAGTCTCGGCAATGACGCTCAAAATCCTGTGATTCTTGGCAAATCACTTAATCTCCCCGGGCCTATCAAAAATGAATGTGTCCTTGTGTAATGCAACTGGTGCTCATGTAAAGCGTTCTGATACCTTCAGGTCAAGTTCAGGCTATATAAAACTCCAGGAAAAAAAGAAAAAAAACTAACCTCCCAACCAGGACGCCTTCTTCTCCCCTTGTGCATTCTATTCATTGGATGCCTATTCATAAAGAATCATTTTTAAAATCTGCTGTATGACACATAAATTCTTAAATGTCAAAGGCCCAAGTTATCTGTCCACTAAGCCTTTCCCTTATCGGCCAAACAGGTCATTCAGATCTAGTGATAAAGCCCTGCTTACTGTTCCTCGAATAAGAAAGTCTCGTCAGGAGGCAGGTCTTTTTCCTATTTAGCCCTTTCTGTATTGGAACATGCTTCTGCTATACCTATGTCATTGCACGAATCATTTTAAATGTTGGAAATTTCTTAAGACAGAGCTGTTTGCGGCCTAGTAACTGTGATCTGGGCTGTGCCGAGATACCCCTCCCGGGGTGATTCGTGCGTGTTGTAAATTAAAATAGCAAAACAACAACATATATGGTAGGTAGGCATGGTAGTTTAGGCCTGAACGTTAGGTGTGGGGTAGGTAGATGTATTGCAGAAGCATACTTCTATCTACTTGATATCAATGGAACCCAGTTTGGGACATATCCAACAGCTCATATAAATTGATTAACCCCAAGTCCATCCAAGGAACATGCTTCTCCTTGTTTCCAAAATGATCTGTTTACCCAGAAGTATGTCTATTTCTAAAACTGGTAAATGCCATGTCCCCATCAGAGCTTTGGCCTAACCCAGAACCTGTCATTACTCTTGGTTGGCTTCTTGCTAAAGTTTGAATTCATGGTAACTTCAAGAGAATGTTCACCTTTTAAAAATACACATTGAACATTGTGTACCACAAGCAGGCTGATTTCCTTTTAAAGTTCAGGATTTTGTACTTGAAAGATTAGCTTCACAAACCTGCATTGGTAATGATAATGATAATAAATGTTTATTGTTTAGTTAGTTAAAACCTTAACAATTTATCACACGAATAAAAGTCATCAGTAAAATTTCTTCATTTTAAAAACTTGAAAGCTTTACATTCTCAGTTATTGTTATAGTGGGATATGGAGCATACAGTAAGCACTTACTAGGTACCAAAACATCACTGTTCGCAACTCAATTTAGAGTTGTTTTTCTGGCCTAGTGTTGCAGGGATTCTGCACCTACACAGAACTATGCGCAGGAAGACAGGACCTCGGTGTATAGGGGTGTACCAACCTACCACCTTAGTGCCCAAAATCCCAAAACCGACTAGCTATAGTGTCTCATTCATTCTCCTCCAAATATCACAGAGCTACAAATGACTAGACAACCCAGAACACAACAATCCCGACTCTCTCGGGAATCGTGGTAGCAAGACATACTCTTTCGCTCGCTCACTCGTACTTGTCCACAACAAGATTAGGCAGAGTCACTGTAATAGTTCAAAATGTTTATTTTAACTATCGTGCTCTACAATACAATATACGAGCCACTACCAGCAGCAAAATGTATAGACTTAAAGCAATTAGCATTATTACAATTCCATAGAGTACAAAAGGGGAAGTCATTTTATAAAGACAGTGGAAAAAGGACTCTAAGGCCTAACCACCCTCCCCTTGACTGGAAGAAGTTTATTTATATGAAGGAAGATCTCTGGGCTTTGACAAAAGACCCCATACCTGAAAGCCTAGATGTTAGGTTTACATCATGGGGACAGCGTAGCTCTTCTCCATGGAAAGGACTCTCCCCAAGTGTGTGTTAAAACAACATGCATCCCCATAATATAAAAGCACGAGTCTCCAGCATTGCAGCTGTGTTTAGCATGTTATGTCTAGGTGCTAGCGACTGACCAGAACAGAATAACAAGGGGCATTGTTTATCTACCTTGCACATTGTGTTCAGACAAAACTCCATGAACTCGGCAGAAAACGTGAAAGGCAGACAGTTCTCATGTGAAAGGCATAAACAGAGGCTTGCAAAAATAAAGTCATGTAGTAACGTGCGCAAAAGCAGCATCATGGCAGCAAAGCTCATGCTAACTTAGCAATGTCGACAATGTCCCTAAGAGCCATATAACACCCTCCCCCTGGTAAGGCCATAGGGCCAGAGAAAGGACCAAAACAGAGTTCAAAAAGCCAAGCAGAGTTCAAATTGTCGGAGACTAAGAAAAAACCAAATTGGAAAAAAAAAAAAAAAAAAAAAACTTTTATTTTTGATGTGTAAAATAAAAAAATAAAAAAAATCAGCTCCAGGTAAACGATATTATGAAGGAGGTTGTTAATCCATCAAAGTACGTGAACTTAAGAATGCAATTCCCACCAAGAGGTCATCCCTATTGTTTGTGGAGAACCGGGATGCCATCCATTCAAGTAGGTCGAAGGAACAAACGTGCTCCTCGTAATTTGATGCTTCCAGAAGCATAATCAGGCAACTTGCGTGATATTCGATGAAACTCTGATGCAGGAGGTTCTGCGCAGCCGCACAGATATCCCATTCAGCCAATACTCCATCCCCAGAACAAGCCTGGTCATGGGCCTCTAAGGGACCCATCAACTGGATAAAATCCGGGACTGGACATGACGTATTGGAGAGGCATAAATCCATAGCCCAATAGAAGGGGCACCGTCGACAGTAAAAAACTGGTTGCACGCAAGTAAAGTAAGCAAAGCGAAAAGTCAATCCGTAATTCAGGCCAAGCGTTGCTAGTGGCAAGCATCCAAAAACCTGTTGCACCCTATCATGGTACAGTTGCAATTGGCCTGGTCTGTGCAGTACCACAAGATGAGCAGCCATTGCGCAGCAGGAACAGAAGAAGCAGGACTCCACCAGCTAACGCCAGTAATAAAGGGAATCCACCAAAGACGCTGGAAAAAATAGAATGAAAAAAAGCCGGTATTACTCCAAATATCGTCTCAAAAGAAGTCACAAGGCCTGCTCCCACTTGTTTAAAAAAATGTGCAAGGCCTGTAGTGTCAGACGCATTAAATATTTGATGTATAAGCTCCCCAAAATGAAGAGGGAGGTTAATATTCAGCAACGACTGAATTTCGCTAGATGTTCTAGCCACCTGTAACTCGAAGGTCTCTCGAGCCGAAGTGAGAGCGACCTCTTGGTGGAATAGTAGCACTTTGAGCGTTCTTAATTTGTTGAAATCTGTTTTCAAAGTCAGAATGGAAGGCCAAATGGAACTACTACACTCCCATGCGGGGGCGGAAAAAGCACATTGCTACAACAAGTAACTCGTTGTGAGACCGTTACTAAATAGGGAATTCCTGCTCGTAAACCACACCAGTCTTGGTTGGTCAAAATAAGATAACTGCAGTTGGTAAGCAAAGTAAAAGCGGGAATTATTGATGGTACTGGAGTTCCTTTCAGAAAACAAGCAAGATTAGGCGCTGACACATTACAAGCGCCGTGCAACCTAACGTGTTTACAAACCAGGGAATGTCCCATTGTGGAATCGCAGTCCTCCCCTGTTAGGAAAACTTCCTTATCCTCCCGTTGACATCTGTAAGTGAAAGGCATGGACCATAATTCATGGAGAAATGCACTACCCAAGGGTTCAAAGCGACTAATCCGAAAATGTTGTATGCATGATTTAAATTGAAACAACGAAAAAGGCAGAGAGATAACCCCATGAATTAACCAAACAGCAGAGTCCGTTTCCACTACCGAGAACGGCAAGGGCTCTAATTGTTCAATATGCAATAGTGTGTAAGTAGCATCTTTCATTGACATAAAACGCTGTTTATAAGTCAGATTCAATGGTAAAAACAGTGCAGAAGCATTCAAATAATCCCAAGGGACTTTTCCCATTTTAAGGGTCTGTAACGTCCATGCAAACTGCATAACAGATCGTAATTGGTTTTGACCATGATACAATACAGACACATCATTCTGAACAATATCAATAACAGAAGAAACAATGTTATCCAATGTATAAATGCGTGCTGAGAGTGTATTGATGCTATTGTCGACCACGGCTAGAACCTTTTCTAAATTAGCCTGATCAATTTGACGTAGAAGGAAGGCTGCTTCCATCTGCGAAAGTTTCCAAATTTCATTGTAAGCTGCATACATAAATCTTTTAGCTCTGGGAGCCCTGAGTCACAAGAGAAAATCAGCCAAATTAATGTCACTCGTCAAGAGCAACAGGTGTTGCTTCACTGATGATAGGGTTGAATGTTCCAACCATTGTTGGCATAATTTACCTACAGAGTAAGTGGTAACCGAATGTGTAAGAGGATAACGTGGATCCGGTCTAGTCTGAGTGAAACCAGGTGTTACATTATAAAAACGCAATTGACATGCATTCGAGTTTGTTTGCCACACCAACCACCCGGATGAATCAATTTCAGAGACATTGAAGGTCCCATTTCGAAACAAAGCCTGCAAGGCATCGATAGTATAATTTGTCTTAGCCCGCCAATTGTCGTATTCCGCTAAGGACGGAATGGATGGTGTATTCAAATTCTTAACAGTGGCCAACCTGAAACAAGTGGTTTGGTACACTATATTATTTAAAAATAAAATTTGAGTTGGGATCAGGCAGGCACGATGTAACGCTTCAGTTCCCTGAACCTGCCATTGCTTAGTGCCCCAGATCGATTTTAACTCAATGGTCTCTTTCCAGTGATCGTAACCCCGTGTAGCCAATTGAGTCCTAAAAGAGTTGGAATAAATCAACTTAGTGTGGGTCAAGATAAATTTGGATTGTGATGACAATTGCAATTTAAAGAAATAGGATTCAGGATTAGATGTGTCATAATCTGTAAAGTATGTGAACTTTTCTCTAAGAGTTTTAGAACTCCCATAGACAGGAGTAGGACAATGTTCCCACTGAGTTTAATTACGAACATGTCTTAACGTGTTTGTTTTATGCAAAAAATGATGCCCATAATGCTAATAACAAAAGAGATCAGCATAATTGGCAGAATTTAAATACAAATCTTCAGCATCAAAAGCAGCATAATACTTCAAGTCTGAAAATAACTAATGTACAGCTTGAACATCCCAATCGTCAGAATGTATGTCCCGGGTTACCACATCTCCTAAGGAGACGCGAAACACGTATGGTACCCTGAGCACCTCGGTCGGACCCTGAATTTCAAAAGGTACTTTGTCCCAAACGATGCCATCTGCAACAGGGAATGCCGAAATGTTCACAAGTGTTTGATCACGTTTCATAATATGGGACAATGTGTGAGGGGCCAGAATTCCATCGATCAAGTTCACAGCAGAGTGTTCCGGTAAATAATGACCATTGATGAGTAAGAAGAACACGGTCACAAACCCAATTGACATGAAGAGAAAATCAGGATGAGCACCAACCAAATGTAGGTCCATGGAGGGACCAGGTAAGTCTTTTTGAACCAAGAGAAAAAAATACTCAATTTAGTCGGTGGTACTGCCAAACTGGAAGTCGAGGAGGATGAGTCAGATGAGAAGCTGGCATTATCTCTAAAGTAGCCGCTCGCAGTTCTGTTAATGAGCGATGGTAGAGCCGGGTCAGCTTGACGTCGTCGAGAACTAACCGGTACTTCACTAACGGATTCATCTGTAGGATAAGTGTACTCGACTTCTGCATTGGAAGATAGAGGCCGGACGGATGAAAGGTCAATAGCAGTGTCCATCACCTTCCCAGCCATACGAGCGTCAGAGGAAGAGAATGAAGTCAGCGGACTCAATGAAATTGCGGTACATGAAACAGCAGGCGTGACACTATTCAGAATCGTATAAACAGAGAGAGAAAGGGAATTGAGGTGGAACCACTCTTGGCCCTCTTTTTTTAAAGAAATCAACAAAGAAAGAGTGATTCCAATGATAAGCAATCCCTGAGGAGTCACAGAGTGTTTTAAAAAGAACCCTCACTCACCAACCTAGTTGGTGACATGCTTCATCATTGGGTTCCCACCCGAGGGGTCGAATGCCTCCCGGGTGTGCTACAACGCCTGATTACAGAGGAGCAGGTTTTTTGGACTGTGCAGGAAGTGAGAAATCACACCGTGGGGTAAAAATTAACTTTACTTATCCTAAACAAATTTTAATAATGGAGAAGTAAGGTAAGATTAAAAGGTGGTGATAACGGATGTTTAGTTGGTTAAATTGACCAGTAACATCCTAGGTGAGAAAGTGATGGCCGGTCTACATGTTTCAACCTCCTTATGCAATTAGCGAGGCTTTCGTCAGGACCAGATGTGCCACGGGGGTATGCACACGCTAAGGTGCACCCTCACCTGTGGCAGAGTTTACCGTGAACTTATGGTTTTAGACCTTCAGTGTTGTCTGAAGGAAAGCTAAATCTGAAAGAGAAAGCACATATCATAATATTTATGTCATCTTGTTAGTTGGCTGTGGCGATGTCTCACACAGAACAATACAATGACCCTTATGCTGACATACGTGTTGTTCATCCGTGGACTCAGCACGCTATGGTGCCTATCGTGATCAAAGTGAAGTGCGACGGTATTTAGCACTATCCATTTAATCAATTCAGAGATTGTGTATATATCAGGTATTGCGTAAATTCAGCAATTTACTCGGTGCACTATGCTATATTTAGAATCCTTCAGCAACTCGTAATTTACGTGTTGCTGGTTTGGCAATCTTATTGAGATAAAGAGGGAAAGTTAAAGACCAATACTGACTAGTTTTGGTAAGAATCGTACACACTCAAGCACGGGGGAGAAAATAAAAATAAAAAATAAAAAATAAGGCTTACATGGGCTGTAGAACACTCCTACCCCATGGATCCTAGCAGGGGGTGTCGGTCTGTAGTTACACACTATGGTGGGGGGGCAAGGTAATGTATTAAGCAAATGCGAAAACTGCACGCAAATGACATACCTCAAGGCAGGAGTATTCTTCCTGATACTCACAACTCCAAGACCAAGCGCCCGCTCGGCACCTGGTTCCAACCCGATCAGGGACCCCGCGGATACGGGAGCGTCCCTGACGGGCGTATTTAAACTGCCATGATTGTGTTCAGAGTCGTGTGGCGTCATCACGCCACACGACGTCATCATGCCGAGCGTCACCACGCGGTGCGACCGCGTCATCACGTCAGCGTGCGGGCGTCTGTTGCGCTGATTGAACAGACTAGAATGCTGACCCCATACCTCAGTTGAGTTGAAATATCGCTAAACTTTAATGATCAATGTCAGGCTGACAGAGGAAGACAGTGTGTCGTCCTTATCTGATGCCCATGCCTGAATTGGGGAGTGCCTAGTAAAATGTAAGAATAAAAAGTGGTGAGAAAAAATGAGGAGTCACATGTAATAGACTATTTCTAGTGTCTGATTGTGGTTTCTTGAGACAGACAAGGTAGAGAGGTGTGTGATATGGGCATATCAATAACAATGAAAGTGGTGCCCAAGTTCACATTAAGTTTGATCATGTATAGCCTAGATCCAGTTAGCAGAGCTACTCACATGTACTGCCCTTAGTGTGTGTATGTGGCAGACATTGGATAGTTGGTCACCATCCTGATTAGGCTTCTAGTGGGGATTAGAAAACGGCTAGGATGGTTGGTCATCAACAGAATTTGGGCCCCTAGTAAGGGTTCAGTCTGTGACCTAAGAACCAGCTAGCATTACGGGATCTGAGAGGAAATCAGATTACTTTCACAATTCCAGGGGATATTATCATTTAACCCCTGTTTGTGCGTGGACAGTCTGTAAATCCATCGCTGTTCTTTTTCAAACAGGAGTCTGGTGGTGTTTGCACTGGATTTTATCTGTTCGATAACAGTCCATTTAAGGTCATTGGTGGTATGATTGTTCTGTAGGAAGTGTTCCGTCATGCGAGTCGTGTTCTTTTTACAGCGGATGTTACTCCTATGCTCGCAGATACGCTGCTTCACTTTCATGCTGGTCATTCCCAGGTATCTGAGGCCACAAGGGCATGTGATCAGATATACCACGTTCATGGAATTACAGTTGGTATGTGATCGTAGTGTCCAGGTTTTGTTAGGCTCAAGGTCTAGTTGTTTGGTAGGACATGTCAAGTGGCAGACGCTGCAGTTCCCGCAACAACTCTGAACACAATCATGGCGGTTTAAATACACCCGTCAGGGATGCTCCCGTATCCTGGGGGTCCCTGATCGGGTTGGAACCAGGTGCCGAGCGGGCGCTTGGTCTTGGAGTTGTGAGTATCAGGCAGAATACTCCCGCCTTGAGGTATGTCATTTGCGTGCAGTTTTCGCATTTGCTTAATACATTACCTTGCCCCCCCCACCACAGTGTGTGACTACAGACCGACACCCCCCGCTAGGATCCATGGGGTAGGAGTCTTCTACAGCCCATGTAAGCCTTATTTTTATTTTTAATTTTTATTTTCTACCCCATGCTTGAGTGTGTACGATTCTTACCAAAACGAGTCAGTATTGGTCTTTAACTTTCCCTCTTTATCTCAATGAGATTGCCAAACCAGCAACACGTAAATTACGAGTTGCTGAAGGATTCTAAATATAGCATAGTGCACCGAGTAAATTGCTGAACTTACGCAATACCTGATATATACACAATCTCTGAATTGATTAAATGGATAGTGCTAAATACCGTCGCACTTCACTTTGATCACGATAGGCACCATAGCCTGCTGAGTCCACGGATGAACAACACGTATGTCAGCACAAGGGTCTTTGTATTGTTCTGTGTGAGACATCGCCACAGCCAACTAACAAGATGACATAAATATTATGATATGTGCTTTCTCTTTCAGATTTAGCTTTCCTTCAGACAACACTGAAGGTCTAAAACCTTAAGTTCACAGTAAACTCTGCCACAGGTGAGGGTGCACCTTAGCGTGTACATACCCACGTGGCACATCTGGTCCTGATGAAAGCCTCGCTAATTGCATAAGGAGGCTGAAACATGTAGACCGGCCATCACTTTCTCACCTAGGATGTTACTGGTCAATTTAACCAACTAAACATCTGTTATCACCACCTTTTAATCTTACCTTACTTCTCCATTATTAAAATTTGTTTAGGATAAATAAAGGTCATTTTAACCCCACGGTGTGATTTCTCACTTCCTGCACAGTCCAAAAAACCTGCTCCGCTGTAATCAGGCGTTGTAGCACACCGGGGAGGCATTCGGCCCCTCGGGTGGGATCCCAATGATGAAGCATGTCACCAACTAGGTTGGTGAGTGAGGGTTCTTTTTAAAACACTCTGTGACTCCTCAGGGATTGCTTATCATTGGAATCACTCTTTCTTTGTTGATTTACTACTCAGAATCGGCCAGACGGTGTAGCTTGACATTGTCCACTGAGATATATCTGTTGTCTTTGCGACCAGGTAAAGGTGGTAAAATAACTGTACGAGTACCCTTCAATCCAAGTACTGGGACTGGTGCACGATCGGAGGGACCAAATTCTTTTTTGTTCTACAGCTTTTCTCGTACCAGGTCGCCAATCTTGGGAAGCCAGCCGGCTACGGGAATCAGCAGTGTTGCATCATCGGAAGAGGGTAAATGTTCAGTTGCATAGCTGTCACGGGTCTTTTGTAGATCCTGTAACACAGTAGAATGATTATCTTCGTCAAAGGTTGCGGCAGCCGCCACAACGTCTAGACCATCAAGGTCTGGGACAAACATTTTAATGCCAAAGAGCATTTCGTATGGGGTCCGCCCACCCAGAGATCTTCTTGGGAGATTATTGAGTGCACGTTGAACACCATACAAATGGGCCAGCTAGTTCCTGCCAGTACCTAAGACTCTAGCTGTCAAGGATTGCTTTAAGTCACGGTTCATTCGCTCCACAATTGAATTGCCCTCAGGCCTGTATGGAGACGAAAACTGCACCAGCACCCCCATGGACTTCATCGCGTCCTTGTAAGCCTTAGAGGCGAACGCTGGACCTTGGTCCTAATGAAAGGTGCCACAGGCAAACATCCCGACGAAGACACGCAAATCCCTGATGACATTTCGAGCGTCAGCACTGCGTTGTGGCCAAACCCAAAGGAATCTAGTGCACGAATCAACTGCAACTAAAATGTATTTATATGCAGTATCAGAAGAGAACGGACCGCAATGATCAAGATATACACAGCCAAATGCTTTATTAGAAATACATAGCTGTGTTTGTGGTGGGCGTGACACCGTAGATGGTTTGATTTGCTGACAAATGTCACAAGAAAGCACATAAGTACGGGTCTGTTTATATAAACCACGCCACCAATAACGTTGTTGTAAAATCGAGACTGTCGCAGACACCCCGGCATGAGCAGAAGCCATGCCCTTGTGTGCGGGTCTTATCAAAGCAAGTCTGCGGTTCATGTTGGGAATCAGTCGATCCCCAACAGATGGAATAGAAGCATAAGGAACTTGTTCGGGAGATACATGATAAGAGTATTTCGAAGGGAAACCCTGAGGATAAGCGGTTCCCTCCCTCGTAGCAGCCACTGCTGCCAAAATATCATTATCTATTTTAGTCATGGACCTTGTAACTGCTGCAATGGAACACGTGGCTACTGCAGATTTGGCCGCTTCGTCAGCCAAAGAATTACCAAGAGCATGTGTTCCCACACGCTGATGGCCAAGAGTATGGATAACCTGTGTGAGGGGCAGAAGCTGTTTAAGCTCTGCCACTCGAACCCAAAGCATTTTATGCTTAATTGCGCTGCCTTTAGAGTCTCAATAGTCATTTCGAGTCCAAAAAAATAAGTTGTCATTAAAAGACTGAACACAGTATTAAGAATCGCATACAATAAGAGTATTCACATTAGGATCAGCAAACTCGAGAGCAAGAATAAGAGCGCGCAGCTCCGCCAACTGTGCGGTACAGTCCCCAAGTGCTTGAGTATGCACTATGGAGGACTTAAATTCTCCATTGACAATGGAGCCAGCCACAATTGCGCAAGCCGCTGAATAAGCATGTTTGGAACCTGTGGCCGGTTGAGCCGAGCCATTGGTGTAAATGACACATTTGTATTCATGTAGAGGAAACAAAGACAACGGAGGAGGATGAACATGCTCATACTGTAAAAACTCCTGTGTCTGTAGTGCAGGGTCAAAGATAAAAGTGACATCTGACGACGTCAAAGACGTAGCCCACTGTATCCAACGGGGATGTAATGCTTTAGAGTTAGGTACACTTGCCTTAGTCACGGCCTCCAAAGCGGGGAAGGGCGTGACCATAAGAATGCGTTTACCTTGCGCCAATGAGCGTTCCTTCAGAATCGCTATCTGGACCGCGGTCAAAACTTTCTCAACTTTGGAAAAAAGCATTTCAGCTGCAGTGTACAAATGTGTTTTGTATGCAATAGGTACTGTGTCCTCCTCATTGAACGTCAAGTAAGTGAAACCCACCATCCCTGGTACGATACGTATCACCAGGTTCGTGGTGTTATCACGAGTCAATAAGTAATTAATTGCAAGCAAGTCAGATTGCAAAGAATGTAGAATAGAGGTATGCTCCGGGAGCCAGCTGTCAGAAGAATATGCCGGTTGTATCAACGCATAAAGCTGGGCATAATCGGGCATAATCGGTAATGTAAGTCCTCCCGAAATTTAAAAATCCCAGCAAGGACTGAAGTTTCTTCAGAGTAGAAGGGGGTTGCAAATGTGCACATTTCTCCAGGAAGTGGGGGGGCTAACCCCTTTCCTTCATTATTGAGCTCATAGCCAAAAAAGAGCACCGCTAAATGAGCGATGTGTGACTTTGCAAAATTGAATTTCTTACCATAGTCAGCGAACGCAGAAATTATGCGGTCGACTCGGACAAGATGCGGCATAAGCTCATCGTCCGTAAGATAGATATCGTCCACGTACGAGAACGCATCTGGATCTATGTCGTGTAACAAAGACACAACACGTGCAGCAAATGCCCCGGGGCTATTCTTATACCCCATGGGCAATCGTGTAAAAAATTTCTGATTTCCGACGGCTGTGAATGCTGTCAAGTCACGGCTCTCAGGAGCCAGATTGTGACTGTAGAAACCATTGGAGAGGTCCAGTGTTGTTTTGTATTTTTTACGAACAAGGTTGTTCACCAGTGCAGAGCTGTGTGTGTTTTGCACCGCAAAAGTGCGGCAATGACTATTCAAATTTCGGTAATCCAACACAATGCGATACGAACCGTCAGGTTTTGATACCGTAAATAGAGGATTATTCATCGGTGATGTACATGATTCAATCACACCCTGATACTCTAACTGCGTCAGAATGTCACAAATGTGAGCCTTAGCTTCGCGTTTGATTGGATATTGCGGTTGTGGCTGTGGCGTAGACCGTAAAGGTATCTCATGTGCCGGTGAATCTATATCCCAGCCCACCTGGTTATGGTACACAGTGGAGGCAAGGGCCAAAGCCCACTCAGCTGCTAAAGCCGTTGCATGCTCCACAGGGACGTAACGCGAAAAACTCGGAAGTATCACGTTCTCCCCTCGAGAAGCGGCTAACACAAACGGTGGAGGCCAATCTGCCTCCGCCAACAAAATGTTGTATGAGGAGGTTAGATTTTCCCAGAAAACCGCCTTGATTGGACATTGTACATCACCTTCAATTTGAAAAATAACGTCATACAGTCTATCCGGGTGGGCAACCCGGGTATCTGCTGTTTCGACAGTTATGAAGGTATCAGTTGCTGTCGCCTCCAGACAGGGACGCAGTGCCTCCCGCACTATGGTAACTTCCACTGCGCTGTCGAGCAGAGTCACCGCCCATGTCAAGTACAGGAGTCGTGTTCTCGCCGTCTGAGGCATATCTTGCTGTTAAAGCAGCAACTTTCCTCTTATGATACGGGGGTCTAAAACAAGGCAGGTTCCGTGTTCAAGGTCGCTTCCTATTGGTATCTTACGCCCGCTCGGATACACCAATGGGACAAGAACCACACAGAAGAGTGTTGGCGAGGTTGTGGCCTGTCGGGCTCCCTTGCACATCTTCTCTGGCACTGCCCGAGGCTAGAGAGATTCTGGGAGCAAGTGCTCAATGATATCGACACAGCATTTGACACTGAGATTCCTCGCTTCCCGGCATACACCCTACTGGGACTCTCAAACCCACTCACTTTCCCACTGAGGTCACTGCGAGGCAGGCAGATGGTGTTGGCATTGCTTGCGGTGCGGCAAGCGATATTGGTTCATTGGGGTACCACCACTGTTCCGGATCACACGGCTTGGCTCCACAGGCTCTGGATGACCCTTGCCATGGAACGACTCTCGCTGGTTCAAAATCAGAAGAGCGAGAAATATGTAGAACTTTGGGCTCCCTTCATAACATTACTATCGAAAGACCTCCGCGAGGTCACTTGTCCCAAACTCCTACAAGTTCTACGTCTAATACCTCCAGCTCAGGAATAAGGGATTCGCCACCTAGGTTAGCGGGAGGGCCGGGGACGGGCTTGGTGGGTGGAACGGGTTGCTATACAACTCCTGAAGACCTTGGTACGGATCCCCCTTTGTTTTCCCTTTTCTTCTGGGGGGTGGGTGGGAGGATGGGGTTTTTTGCTCCTTTTTTGGTGGGTTCTCATCTCTTTATCTACACTGCCCTTTGCCGGTTTATGCCGTTCTTTTTCCTTGGGCTTGATTTTGAGCACTACCAGCTTCCGGGATGTCGGCTTTAAAGCTGTGGGTCTATATACATATTCTATGCATTGTCTTTTAGCCGCCGGCCCCTGTGGTTGTAGGCGATTGGCTGTGTACAGGTGTTGAGATGCCTTCCAACTAAATCAATAAAAAGATTTGTTCCATAAAACAAAGCAGGTCCTCTTGTTTGGCTTTAACGTCAAACTGTCGAGGTTGATCTCGTCCCTGTTGTGTGGTCTGACTTTTGCCACGATCCTGGCGCTCCCCACCACCGACGTGAGTGTCCGAAGTGTCCTGTAAAGAATGAGGAGAGCGCTGATCAGGGACCTGAAATCTATCAGGAGTCTTAAGTTTAGCGCGATCGCACAAGTCATCAGTACGCTCAGAAGACTCAGGTGTTGGTGAACCAGCACACGAACCTTGCTTCTGTTGTTGCTGCCCCTGTTTTTTATTTTTCCAGTTCTTTTTAGGAAAGACCGGACACCCGTCTTCATCAGTCTGGGCTTTTTGTTGAGTTTGGGATTGTGTTTGCGTTTGAGTAAAAAGCTTAACTCCCAGACTATTGCAGCCTATAGTTTTATATGCCTTTGCAATAATCTTTGGTAATTTGTGTGGTTTGTCTGCATCAGGTACAGCCTCCAAGCGGTTTGCCACTTGAAAGCTGACAGCATCACCTTTGACATTAGCAAGAATCATGTCAGCAACCACGTCGAACACCCCCATCAGTCTCATTCCCAACTCTACAGCCGCTTCGGCTCTGTGTTCATCTTGAACGCGCTTTATCACAGGGGGGAGTACGGTCATGGAGGGAGTGTCGAAACACTTCGAATATACCGCCGCGAACACCTTGCCCCAGGTGTTACAATCAGCCAATTCGGGAAGTAAGTCTTTAGGCAATCTTATAGTTAAGATCCTGTGTTTCTCCACAGGAGAGGTATTTGGAAAAACAGCCTCTAGTTGTCCACATTTTTCAGCAAGCCAATAAGGGAACTCATCCTTATTCTGTGGATGCTTGCCCATCACTGAATTAACCATAAGGGGACTGATGGTCACACCACCAGGACCCGCAGGTTGCGCAGCAACGCCAGGTGGTGCCACTTGGAAGTTGTGCAACATGAACTGTATTACAGCTCTATGTACACGTATGAAGGAAGCATGTAATACGCAAAGATCTGCAATTGCAGCAGTCAAATAACTTGGGTGTGGGGTATACCCAGCCAAAAAGGGCCATGTGGCCCGTCTATCGACAAAGGGCCTAAACGGACCGGCGTTATTGGGTGAGGAAGGGCGCCATTAAACCAAATTTGGTGTTGCCAAGCTGTAAGTGGAACCTCGAGAGCCCTATAAGGCTGATAAACTTTAGGAAGGGCCGTGGCAGTATACTCATGAAACAAATTATCTGTTCCATCCCCCGCCGGAAAGGTGACCCAAGAATAAAACACCTCGAAGCGGTAAGCTGCATCCTCTTCCACAACAAAAATGAGCGCAACACCAGCATTAGGGACTCCATTTTGAGTCAAATAAGCCATGACTGCAGCCCGATTAGGCGGGGCAATTGGAACCACCATAATAATCAACAAAGAACGACAACCTAAAGCGTGGCAGAGCAATAACGGTTTAAGAACAAAGAAAAAGAAACCTTTTTTAAAACTTCAAGCTTGAAAGAACCTATAAAACATTTTTATAGGAGGTTACACCGTCACAGCTATCTCCGGAAACAGAAGTGAGGGGATTGTGGACAAGCACAAGCACTACTCAAGAGTCTCGCAGATAAGAACCAGACCACACGTTGGCGGCGCCATGTTGCGGGGATTCTGCACCTACACAGAACTATGCGCAAGAAGACAGGACCTCGGTGTATAGGGGTGTACCAACCTACCACCTTAGTGCCCAAAATCCCAAAACCGACTAGCTATAGTGTCTCATTCGTTCTCCTCCAAATATCACAGAGCTACAAATGATTAGACAACCCAGAACACAACACTCCCGACTCTGTCAGGAATTGCGGTAGCAAGACATACTCTTTCGCTCGCTCACTCATACTTGTCCACAACAAGATTAGGCAGAGTCATTGTAATAGTTCAAAATGTTTATTTTAACTATCGTGCTCTACAATACAATATACGAGCCACTACCAGCAGCAAAATGCATATACTCAAAACAATTAGCATTGTTACAATTCCATTGGGTACAAAAGGGGAAGTCATTTTATAAAGACAGTGGAAAAAGGACTATAAGGCCTAACCACCCTCCCCTTGACTGGAAGAAGTTTATTTATATAAAGGAAGATCTGTGGGCTTTGACAGCAGACCCCATACCTGAAAGCCTAGATGTTAGGTTTACATCATAGGGACAGCATAGCTCTTCTCCATGGAAAGGACTCTTCCCAAGTGTGTGTTAAAGAACATGCATCCCCGTAATATGAAAGCACGAGTCTCCAGCATTGCAGCTGTTTTTAGCATGTTATGTCTAGGTGCTAGGGACTGACCAGAACAGAATAACAAGGGACATTGTTTATCGACCTTGCACATCGTGTTCAGACAAAACTCCAGGAACTCTGCAGAAAACGTGAAAGGCAGACAGTTCTCATGTGAAAGGCATAAACAGAGGCTTGCAAAAATAAAGTCATGTAGTAACGTGGGCAAAAGCAGCATCATGGCAGCAAAGCTCATACTAACTTAGCAATGTCGACAATGTCCCTAAGAGCCATATAACACTAGTTGTAAGGTTACAAGCGTTCTCCACTTAAATGTCGAAAATAATAAAAGTTCTTAATATATCATAGATTTCTCTGTCTGCTTTGTAACTAGAGTTTCTGTTTTCAGTGCAAGAACATGATAGTCAAGAAATTGTATTAGTTGACAGTTCATTTGAGGATCAGACGGGTCTAGCCCTGCTATTATGGCCGCTCTGCATGTCCTTATTCTTCTGGTGTTAAACGCGTTTCTTAATAAAGTGGCTTGTGCTGTGCAAAGTTTGGGGCATGTGCAAATTAGATGGATAAGGTTCTCTTGGTTACTGCCGCAAAGTCAGCATAGTGTTGGCCCTTTGTGGACCCAAGTTGGACGGTCTGCAATCAATGGTAATTTTCCAAAGCGAAGAGCCATCAATTGTCTTTTCCGATAGATCGAAAATTTAATACTTAGATAAGGTGCCGGTGCAAGGATCCTATAATTTTTGATCACCATCCAGGCGTGCGTTCTCTCACTGAAGATGTTTTTGTCAATTAGCAGGGAGTGAAATTTTGCAGATTTATTTCTGGCTTGCTTAAAGGTTGAATAAGTCAGATTATTGTTCCAAAGCTCGCCCGTGCAAGTTGTTATTAGTGCTTTTTGAAGATATTGGTGGTATGGCGATTTCTTATCATTGTCTATTTACGCCCAGAGTGCTTTGTTCAGTGCAGAGTTAGCTATGTTCTGTTTCAGACGGTACCAAAGCTTAATAGTTGCATACATCCTCCCTATTGTTTCATTTATTAAGCCAAATTCAAGTCTCACTTGTACTGAGGAAGCGGACTGATGTATCTGGAAGACCTTTTTGTATGTTGAGACTAGTATTTGTTCAGTAGTTCGGAATCTTTGCCGAGTAGCGCAATACTGCCATATGTTATTGTTGGGACCATTTTTGCTGATATCACCGCAAGCAAAGGTTTGTACGATGGTCCCTTCAGTTGGGAGAGTTACTTAAACGTCTGTTGGTGTAGGTCTTAACGTGTGACCTTGAGGGTGCCGCTATAGACTCATTACAATGATAGACATGTTGCATCAAGGGCTGCCTCCTGGGAATTCATTTGGGTGCCCAGCAAGCAACACTGATTGTGACTGTTTAATGCTATATTTGATAAAGTTTAGCATACCCTACTGCAAGAAGAAAGAGCTGGCAGTTTGCGATCTGATCCAACCACGAGGCACTAGAAGGTTTTCAGATGTCCTCTGTAAGTCATGCCAGGTCTCTCTGGAAAAACGAAAAACAGGCCAAAAAGTGTGTGTCACAAATAGTTAAAAACAATAACTTCTGTTTTATATACTGCTAGGAAACATTAAAATACACAAAGAGGGTCCCTGAAGCGTTAATTCAAAATGGAGTAGAGAACAGGGAAAAATACTAGTAACAAAAAGTCAACAAAATCTTCTCCAAAATATAAATAGGCAAACACTATGTTTATGATATAAATATACCATACATCAGACCAGTATTATTAATAATTTATTGATTTTTTAATATAAACATTTTCCTTTTTTTTGGGTTGTCATTTTTTTTAGAAAAAACATATATGATAGTGACATTTAACAATGATAGATACATACAAGTTCAATCTGTGAGCTCCACATGTATAGAAAATCACAAATGAGCCAAATCATTACACTGAGAACAAAAACAACAATGAATTTACTACATCACAAGTACAGGCAAGACAATCACATACAATCACATTGAAAAACAATATATATCGAGACATGAATTACAAACAAATTGAATCTTAATTCCTAAAATAATAACAGTGACAGTGCAGTATTAAAAAATTCTCTAAAATACAATGTTGTGTAGACATAAATGCGCCGGCGCGCGTTTCGGAAGTTACAGGAGGATGAAAGCAGATGGTGCGACCTTCATCAGGGCGCTGCCTATATATATATAATTCTGTGGCAGTTGCCATCTAGTCTGCACTCATTAAGAAATCATGTATAGGGGGCTCACAACATTCTTCACTGTACTCGTAATTTGACACACGGCGCCATTATGACTGAGTACCTTAGAGGAAATTGTGCTCCGAATGGTCTGATAGTCATGAATGTCCCAAGATTATTCTTGGAGGATAAACCTTTCAGGAAGGACTGGTCCCTAATAGCGTGGTGCTGCACTAGGGACTGGCTTATCCTCATCATCAGTACTGCGAAAAGGATTGCTGACGCAATATTTATTGAAATTCAAATCCTTGAAGGCCAGATCAAAACCACCATCTCTTTAAGCCTGTATAAAAATAATCTTGATGAGACTTATAAGACAAACAAGGAACTGAAGGAAAGTCTTTTGGCTTCCAAGATCAAAAAATTCCAAAAGGACTTGGCCCGTTTTTCCATGGAGAAGGTCTATCTTTACTCGACAGATGACTTTAAACCACCTGAATTCAATCAACGGGGACGGGATTTCAGATCCGGATACTCATCATCGGGATCAGGACAGACATCAACCGACCAGGACTCAGGCTCAAGTGACTCTGAATCTGGGAGACAGAATCCCAATAGGAGAAGAGGTAGAGGCAGGACACAGGTGTTCCCTAATCCCAACCAACAGCCACAATGGTGGCCTCTGGGACCGTGGGCATATCCCATGCTGCCGTTTCAACACCCCAATGCACAATTTGCCCCACCACTGCAACCTTTTTTTCGCCAACCTTTTTTAGAACAGGGCCGTGGACGCCCAAGGGGCAGAAGAAGATCTCAGGCTCAATTGCATTGGGAAGAACCGCCATCACCTCGGACCACTCTGAGTTCGAACAAGATGACAACCCAACCAGGGACAAGCAGGGAAACAACATCATAACCCTTCCCAACATCACCCATATCACCACTGACAACATGGAACAGGAAACCGAGCTTAACATCGTTCCTACCACTCATACCGATACGGGTCAGGAGACCTCTGACAATGCAGATGAACGGACCACCAGCCTGATTGTAAATCTGAGCCAGCGACCACTGAATCCTATGGAGATTAAACACCTCAACAGAGGCCTTGGTTACGTCCCCACCTACGAAGGAGACCCTTTCCTTATCAATCAGGAAATTGCACAGTTTGTCAGAAAAGTCAGACTCAAGTTCTTCTTCTCAGCTGACATTGACACAGCCGCTGAGGATGTCGAGCGCAACACAAATCTTAGTACAAAATCAACCTTTATGCCACCACCCCACATGATTCCTCCCGAAGTGATTACCTTTGAGAAGGCTGTTCGTCAGGATCTGAACAGGGGCCTTGCGAACAAAAGTCCAGTGTACAGGAACCTCTCAAGATTGGAACAAGAGGCTCTAGACAGGCTTACAAAAGATGAGTCCATCATCATTAAACCCGCAGACAAGGGTGGTGGCATAGTAGAGATGGATACCTCCACCTATCGTGAGGAATGCCTAGGACAACTAGCTGACTGCAACACGTACAAACCACTCAGAACGGACCCAACCAAGAGGCTACTAAACATCATATGTGATCGGGTCAAGGAGGCCAAGGAAGAAGGGTGGATCACTGATAAGGAGGCAGATTTTTTGGTCAATACCAACCCTGTGACCCCCTGTTTCTACGTCCTCCCCAAGATACACAAGCCCACCAGGCCTCCCCCTGGGAGACCTATCATTTCAGGGATAGGCTCACTGTTGGAGCCACTCTCCCAATTTGTGGATTTCTTCCTCAGACCAATTGTGAAAGATATGCCAACGTTCCTTCAAGATACCAACGATGTGTTGCGCACGCTAGAAGGGCTTGAATTTCACAGAAGCACTGACTATCTAGTCTCTTTTGACGTTGAGTCCTTATACACCTGTATACCACAAGATCAGACTCTATGAACAATCGAGTCATTACTTAATGACACCGACTTGGATACCATCACTCCTGTGTCTTTTATCATGACTTGTGCTACCATGGCCATGCAAGAAAACATTTTTCAATATGAAGACACCCTATTTTTACAGATCTGGGGTACTTCAATGGGGAGTACCTTCGCTCGAGCCTGGCGAATCTGTATGTCCACTCGATTGAACAAAACACCAACTTGACGTCCAACAACCGCTTTGAGCCGAAAATTAGTCTCTGGAAACAGTACATTGATGATGTCCTTGTGGTGTGGCGTGGAAACAGGGAGGAGATTGAAAACTTTCATCTTTGGCTCAACTCCTGCAATGAGTTCTTTAAATTCACTTGTGAATACAGCAAGGACCAACTCCCTTTCCTGGATCTCCTGATCTACAGCACTGAGGACGGTCTAGGCACGGAATTATATACTAAACCAATGGCAAAGAACTCGCTGCTTTCCTATGCAAGCTGCCATCCTAAATCCCTTCGGGATAACTTGCCCTTCGGCCAATTTTTAAGGATCCGACGCAACTGCTCTGATGTGGCCAAGTACAAGAAACACGCATCCACTTTGGCAGGGAATCTCTTGGACCGCCAATATCCTCATTCTTTGGTCCAGAAATCACTCAAGAGAGCGCGCAACAACCACCGGCAAGCTCTCTTAGAGCGACAACCCACAAAAGAAAATACTGACAGACTGATATGCGTCAGTACTTTTAGCAGCAGATCTAGTCTCCTACAAAAATGTATAAACAAGAACTGGCACATCTTGAATAAGGGCAGTGGTAGTTTGAACAAGCCTATGTTTGCGTTCAAACGCAGCGCCAACCTTAGTGACCAGTTGGTACATACTAGACCACGTACTAAACAGCTATCCCCACATAACACACTTTGGAACCTTCCTCCAGTCAAGGGGCACTTTCCCTGTGGTAACTGTAGCATATGTGGACAGACATCACAAACAGCAACCATAGACATAGGTACAGACCGGGACTGGGAGTTGAGACACCGTACCAACTGCAACTCCGAGGGCTTGATATACTTGATCACTTGCCACTGTGGTCTCAGGTACGTTGGTATGATTATGAGGAAGGTGAAGACACGCATGCTGGAACACAAGAGCACCATCAGATGTGGGATGCAGATCAACAGGCTGACTACACATTTTCTGGAAGCGGGCCACGATGCCAATGATTTCAAGTGGGTAGTCCTCGACAAACCCACTTTGACCCATTCCACAATTAACATGACTCAATCCCTTTTTAGGAGAGAACAACGTTGGGTTTTTAGGTTGCATACCGATACCCACGGTCTGAATGATGAAATTCCCTGGTTTAGCCTCCCTTCTTAGACCCACCCCACATTACCAGGTTGGTCTTCCCCTGGACAGTGGCTTCCCCTGCCACTGCTCGCCCACACGCCCTTTGGGGCGACCACTCTTAGTCTTCCCCTTTCAGGTACCCGCAGTCCATGCCACCGCGGGTCCACCTTGACTGCCTGTCTTAGTCCTCCTGGCTGGCCAACAGCACCTCCATACCTTCCACAGACCGGCCCAGCACATTCCCCCTAGGGGGGTCCCTTGTTCTGAGTGGACACTTCATTTTGGGTACCTCCTTATACTTGGTCATTATGGCAACAATTGTGCCTTCCCCTGTGTACCCATTTTCTCAGGGTGTTAGACTTTCAACTTTTGATTTTTGTACACCCTTCCAAGATGGCCGCCGCCATTCTTAATCTATCTGTGCTCGAGTCCATCCCTCACTCTAGTTGGGGGTCTCATGTTCTGGGTGGACACTTTAGTTTGGGTACCACCCTCCATCTGGTCTTCTTGGCAGCAATTGCCCCTGTGTTCCAATATTCTCAGGGTGTCAACTTTTAACTTTTGAGTTTTATACACCCTTCCAAGATGGCCGCCGCCACTCTAAACCTGTCCGTGGTTGAGTCTTTCCTTTACTCTAGTTCTCCAGGGGGCGGAGTTCCCGCCCTCTTAGAGTACTTCTTCCCTGCCATACTTCCTGTCCATTCCTCAAGCTCTCCTCGGACGTGCCACCCTGCGCAGCTGTCCTTCGAGCAGAGGTAAGTTTTTGCCACCCTTGTTAGTCGGTTTCGTTTTTGGCGCCAGGCCCACGGACATCACCATTGCGCTTTGCCCAGGCCTCCCCCGCCCTGGAGCAGCCCTTCTTTTCCTTGATTTTCCGGCTCCTACGCTCCGCCCTGCATTTGGAGCCGATTCATGTTTGGGCTTTGCGGCTGGGCAGGACATTCCCTCCCGTTGCCGCCATAGTGAGGTCTTCCCCGCCCTGGAGCCGCCTTTATGCTTTTCCTTCCCACCTTGTGCGGCCCCTGCGCCCTGCAACGCGCTGGGAGCCCATCCTGGTTTTGTTTGCAAGCTAGCGGTCGGGCAGGACTTTTTCCTCCCGATGCCGCTCTTGCCTCTCTAGCAGTCTCGCACCGTATTTCGGTGGTCCATTATGTTTGTTACCTTGGTATGTTGCCTTCGCGGCCAGCCCCCGTTTCCACTGATTTGGTCCTTTTTTGGGGTCTGCATTATGAGAGTTTCCCCTCTCTCTTCCCTCCCCACGTGCTCCTCCTGTAGTGCATGTGCTGGCTGGTGATTGCTGAGTGCTTTACAGCCACTGCGCTACGTTCTCCCTTCCTCCCACGCCCGTTTTACATTCCCAGACTTGGGCATCCTATTGATGCCTGGGTAGTGTCGTACTATGGGACACCTTTGCATTCTCCCCCATTTTTCCCTGGCATCTGTATATAGAAGTGTCCGCCAGCCTGTTGCTCTGCTCTCTGCTGTGGTGCACTCTGTTGTTTTCATCTCCAGTATGTTACATACCATTGTGATACATTTGGCATATATTGTTGAGCGTTGTCAGTAGCTTGTGTGTCTATATGTGCTTTCTTTCTGACGCCATTGAGTCAACTGTTGTTTAGTTTTTATGCACCTATGACTGTCATTTACAGCCACACATGCCCCCTCCTTCAACTTCTTTTAGGTTTTGTGGAACCCTCCTCGAGTGCGCCGAGGATGAGTTTCCAGTAGCTCCCCTCAAATGACGGGTAAGCCCTGATTTTTTATGATTTTCATAACTGTTTATACGTAGCCATTAAATTTAAATCATTGATTATATTTGATTTGGCACATTTACTAAGGAGTGTAACTGTGTTGCTTTTCATGCTTGTCATTAAACACAATCTTTGATTTATAGGAACACCGCTGAACATCAGCTAATCACGACTGACGTCCTTGCCGCCAGTCGTCGTATCCTTCAGACACCAACCTGAGTTGGCCTGGTGTTATTATTTTTTCACACATCTCTCATTAGGTCCTGAAGAAAGCCACAGCACAACTACGGAGGGTATGGCTGAAACATGTCGACCCTATGATCACAAACAACCATGCTAGGTTGAATTCTCCGGGCATGGTAGTGCAACTGTTTTTAACCCTAACCCCTGGGTGTACCAGTAAAATTGTTTTTCAACATTCCAGGTAGTTAGTGTTACTTCACTAGCACACTTTCTCACACTCCCCCTCCACACCCGGCTCATCATAAGGTTTTAGTATACCTCTTTCCACATACAACTAAAACATCCCTGAGCTCCTCCTTCTCAGTGAGGGTGTTGTAGCCCGCACTGTGACCAGGTTCGCAGTGCGAGGTGGTTCCCTATGATGAAGCATGCCACCCTCGGGTGGGTGAGGGAATTCGTCCTATAAAAGGGAACCCCTCCCCCCCCTTACACTCCTATCACTTTTTCTTCCTTTATCTTGACCCAGGGTGGCCTTTCTGTGTTATTATTTGTTAATATTTACATCATAAACATAGTGTTTACCTATTTATATTTTGGAGAAGATTTTGTTGACTTTTTGTTACTTGTATATAGTGCTACTCTTTGCCTTTTGTAACTCCTGAGAACTACTGATGCTAATTAGTTATTACCAAATGTAATAATATTCAGTTTACCTACCTCGGAAGGAAGGAAGGTTGAGACTACGTTGCTGGGGTTCAAACATGCGACTGTGAAAACACATATTTAAACAGCAGTTATTGAGTTCTCTGAGTTGCACTGCCAACTACGTTAGAGCTCAGCTCCTTTTGTTTTGAATGCATCGCAAATTGGGCTTATGCTAACTTGAGTTGTCTTTACAATGTCCTTCGTCTTGAACTGATGTCACTAAAATCACTGTTCTTGTTGTCGTTTCTTACATTTCGAATGAAGAATTGCAAGACTCACACTAATATGCTATGGGCATACAATGTATCCATTGGACTGCCGAACTAACTATGAGATTGTCTGCACATTCAATTTAATGTTATCATGAGAGAATCATCAAATGCATTCTGTGATAAATTGTTTGCTATTACTTGTTCGCTATTGGCGCATATCCTGAGAAACGTGTACCCATGTAGAATGTTTGACTGTCTTTGTCTAGAGTACTATAAAAGGATGCAGATTTCTATGGGAAAGCATTTCCCCTCTCCTAACTCTTAAAATGCAAATCCATGCCCGGATTTCACCTAGAACTGTACTGAGTTATTCGTACTTATAACTTATATGCTTTGCTGCTAAATTTCCCTAATGATATATTTTGTAACCTGTCTAAAATTTCCTATATAATGCTTTGAATCTACAACTGTTGTCTGTCATTCTTATTAACATTTTTACCACCTGCTACAGAATTTTAGAGAGTGATATCTCCAGTTGGGGACACTAAAGTCCGTACTGGGACTGCACTGCACCTAGTCATAGTTTTTGACAAGCCCCATGAATTGCATTTACTGTAGAAAAAGTGCGCTGACAGATCTGGTAGCAGAGGTGATGGTTCTAATTGGTGCAGACCCAAATTAATTGGCTATAGAACCGGCTACTGCACCTTCATGGTCCAGATGGTCTGCCTGAGATCTAAACTGACGCAGTCCCAACCCGATCCTGGTTCTGGAGAGACGAGGTGACTGAAGGAGAGCAACAACATGAGTATCAATATTGATTGCATGCAAAACGCAAAATTATTGATGAAACAATGCATGTTGGGAGATATAGTAGATGCATAGCGGTGGAGTGGAGTGGACAGAACTCGACAGCAATTATTATGTGGCTTTGATTGTCAGACATGTCGGAGAAATTGTGACTTTTGAAAGAGATACCTCGAGTCAGAATATTGAACTGTGCCAGGTGAGGTGTACTGTGAGGTGCTATCAGATACACCAAATTAGAGACTTAATTTTTTCTAGCATGAGTGTACTAAATGGAGATCAGTGGTTGTTCCTTCCTTGGTGCACAAGGAGTGGATGCGTCAAGTATAGTGACTTTTACAGGTCGAGGGCTCACTAGTGTATGGTAGTGGGTAGTATTCTTGTCGTTGCAGAAACCTTTCTGTAGTTGAAGCAGGGAAATGATGGAAAAGTTGTAAAAAGGGTTTTCAGAAGTGATATAGCGGCATGGGAGCATTGTATCACTAAGGTGCAGCTCAGTGATTGGCTAGCGGATGCTGTAGCCCCATTGCGATAGGGTGACCTTTGACAGAGACACGTAAGTATTGGCGGATGGACTGTGAGCTTGTTGGTGCAGAAAGGGTGAGAGACTGATCAAAGGAGTGAGCGAGAAATTGTTAGAATGGGGAATCCTTTGTCAAAGAAGGAAAGGGCCATTAATAGAGAGGAATTGTTTCCTCCTGAAGGCACTTCAGCCAGGAAAATGGCAGCGAAGAAAGGGCTACACACGTGCATGTAGCTTAATCAATGGCACAAATACACATCCGAAGATGGGGAACTCTGATTCTCATTGAGTGGGACCTTCCACATCCCTCGAAATAGAGAATTTGAGGAGAAGAATGTATGACTTGAAACCACAACCTAAGCATAAGCAATTTGAAGCCTTAAATCTGTGGCAACAGATGGCAAGCAAAAAGAAAAGAAAAAAATTTGAACTCAAAATTTTCAGTAGAGCTAATTCTTGGAGAAGCATGCAGGACAAGGAAAGGCAGAGGAGGTGGAGAGAGGAAGTTGTAGAGACTGCTGGGGCCTATCTCCTGTTAGTAAGCAAAGTGAAGGAAAGGGAAAAAGCAAAGAAAAAGACATAAAGAGAGAGCGAGGAGGAAGAAGCTATCATAGATGAGCTCCTAAGTATAAGACCGCCCCCATATAATGCGACTACTGACGCACCGAGTGCTACTGCCCCAGTGTTGATTGAAACAGAACAGCTGTGGAGCCCTCAACAGAGGCCTGCACAACTCCAAGTTATTCAGAGATCACCATTTTGCTCGCTGCTCAGACCCTGGTATCTGTCGCAATAAGCACCTTGTCTTCGATGAGTACCCAGCTCATTCCCCCGGCTGAGGCATCTGAAATCAACTGATCCCAAGTATACCTCAGGACTTAGCACTGAGGCATGGAGGGACAGCATTAGTTCCTTTACAAGGGGAGAACTCAGTCAATGGCGGGATGGGGAGTGAAACTACGTGCACAGATCTATCAGGTAATTCACCAGGTGTAGGGCAAACCTCACTGTTAGAAATGGGGGTCTCTAGTTGGCAGAGGTAGGTACCTTTGTCCAAATAGGGACCCTTGCTTCTAGTCAGGGTAAGGGGGATACACACTTTAGATAACCCCTGCTCACCACCTTGGTAGCTTGGCACGAGCAGACAGGCTTATCCCAAAGGCAATGTGTAAAGTATTTGTACTAACACTCACAGTAACACAGTGAAAACACCACAAAAGGACACCACACCAGTTTATAAAAATAAAGTATCTTTATCTAAACTAAACAAGACCAAAATGACAAAAATCCAACATACACAGTTAAAAATATGACTTTAAAAAGGTTTCAAGAACTTGTACCATAGAAAACTATGGATGCGTGACTTTTCACCAAAGTACCTGTAGATGCGTCAAAGTTCCAAAAGCCAAACAGCCGCAGAGTCGGAAAACAAAGAGATGCGACACTCCTGAGACCTTGGGGAGGTGATGCGACAGTTCTGCGACACGCAGAGGACGAGTTGCGTTGAATCTGGTCTGAATGGGGAGTGATGCGTCGATCCTTTGTGACGGTTCCGGTTCGCAGGTGATGCGTCGGGAAAGTGTGCCGCACAGGTACGATGCGTGGAAATCCGGGATGCGGAGGCGATCGATGCGGCGGCGTCGAGCAGCGCTGCGTCGGTCCTCTTCAGCCGGGATCCCTCCATGCGTCGATTCTTGCAGCGGCGAAAGGCGCTGCGACGGTTTTCGCAGCGGCACAGCGATTCGTGGAAATTCTTCTCGCACCGTGGAGATGCGTCTGGAAAAGAGCCGCAAGAAGAGCGATGCGTCGATTTTAGCTGTTCTTCATGTTTCTTCTTTCTTCCAGCTCCCAAACAGCAGCAACAACCTCCAGAGGACCAAAACTGGCACAGGCACCTCTTGGCAGGCCAGAACTCACTGCAGCAGAGTTCAGGGGAGCTGGGGGTGAAGTCTTTGTGTCCCTGAGACTTCAGAACAGGAGGCCAGCTCACTTCAGGCCCTTGGAGATCTCCTTCAAGCAGGGGACACAGCAAACAGCAACTGCAGGCCAACCCCAGACACACAGCAAGGTCAGTAGTTCTCCTCAGTCTCTCAAGCTCTTCTCCTTGGCAAAGGTTCCTCTTAAATTCCAGGAATGATCTAAAGTCTGGGGTTTTGGGTCTGATACTTATACCCCAAAATGTCTTTGTTCTCTTTGTGCAAGGGGCTCTGAGCCCAGTTCAAACCAGTTCTGGAGGGCACTCTGCAAGTGCACAACAACATCCATTGTTAGTGTGATTCATGGCTCCAGACACACCACAGGGGGGCGGAACCAGCATTGTGGAAGGCAGGCACAGCCCTATTCAGGTACAGGTGCTACTCCTCCCACCACCAAATGCAGATCAGGCCTGTTCAGCCTAGTGCTGACTCATCCAGACTCCTGGAGCCACTGCACCTCCCCAGCCCCTGTCACTCCAAAGCCAGACAGTCAATCCACAAAGAGGCAGAGGCACACAGGATGGTTGTACAAGAAAATAGCCACTTTCTAAAAGTGCTATTTTCAAACACACAATTTAAAAACCATCTTTACTAAAAGATGTGTTATTAAATCCTGAGTTCAGGGATACCAAACTCCATTTTTCTATCTTATCCCTATGGGAAGATATGCTTGTAAAATGTTACAAAGCATTCCCAATTCTGTCCTATGGGGCAAGATATCCTTTCAATAGTGAAAAACGAAATTGGCAGTATTTCACTATCAGGACATGTTACACACATGAGTACATGTCCTACATTTCACATACACTGCACCCTGCCCAGGGAGGTACCTTGGGCCTACCATTGGGGTGAGCTATATGTAAGAAAAGGGAAGGTTAGGGCCTGGCAAGAGGGTGCACTTGCGAAGTCGACATGGCAGTTAACAAACTGCGCAGAGGCACCGCGGTGGCAGGCCTGAGACATCTTTTCAGGGCTACTCATGTGGGTGGCACAAACAGTGCTGCAGGCCCACTAGTAGCATTTGATTTACCAGCCCTGGCACACTCAGTGCACTTAAATATGGACCTACTGGTAAAACAAATATGCCAATCAGGGAGAACCAATCAAAATACCAATTTACACAGAGAGCCTATCCACTTTAGAACTGATCAGCAGTGGTAAAGTGCCCAGAGTCCTATAGCCAACAAACACAGGTCAGGAAAAAATAGGAGGAAGAAGCAAAAAGTTTGGGGATAACCCTGCAAAAAGGGCCATTTCCAACACTCACAGAGAATAAATCTTGCACAGCTGGAAAATGGAGTTTAAAAAAATGGTGAAGGGAAATGTGGGAATTGACTTTCTAGAATATAATGGGGAGAATGCGCTGTTTTTGCTGAGCAAGGAAGCTGCAAGAGTGGCTAGAAAGGCGCATGCATGGATGGAGAAGATGGCGGATGAATGTGGAGTTGATATCACTTAGTGAAAGAAGTTTCAGAAGAATGCTAGGAGACAACTGAGAGGTAGCTACAGTTGCTAGAATTGAGGGGATTGAGAACCCATGTGAATGAACTTATTGAAAACATCAGAGAATGGAGTGATATCGAGAAATGTAGGGAGTTGTGGTAGAGTAAAGAGAAGGTCAAGGTAAAGCAAAAGGGAAAAGGGTCATAGAGGAAGAGGAAGGAAAGACGGGGGAAACAGTAAAGGAGTTTCTTTTGCGTCAGGTACAGGGAGGAGCCTATAACATTTCCCCTGGGCTCGATAGGACCTTTTCCATTTCACCAATACTCTTCCAAAGCTTATAGAGAATCTCGATAAGTGGTACAGTCAGATGGAACAGATCGTGATTATTTTCAAGGTTTTGCGGCAAGACTTCAACGTGCTGTTTGAGGTGGCAGTCCCAGAAGATCTGTGGGATGAGTGTAAGAGGGGAGTTTACTGGCCTACACTAGAACCACCTCGGATGGCAAGGACAAATTCCCCTTCGCCCATTGTAAAAACCAAGTACGATGAGCTTATAAAGCACCTCAAAACAAAGTTTCCCAAACAGGAGGTGAAATGGCATAAGATTTTCCGAAACTCCCAAAAGCCGAAGGAGTCGCTGTACGCTTACTTTGAGAGATTGATGTGAGTGTATTGAGAGCACAGTGAAATGAATAACCCACTGGCAGAAAAAATATGGGAGGGTTTCTAAAATCCTTTGTGTATGACTTAAGGCCAGAGATTAGTAACCAAATTACCCATTGTGCCATTTGTTGGCAGAGCAAGCCAGTTGATGAGATCTTACAGTACGCAAAATACTGCAGTGACACGTTAGAAGCAAAACACAAAAGGCTTAAAGAAAAGTTTATGATAGCCCAAACACAGTTAGCGCAGTATAGAGGAGTTAAGGGAACTAAGGTTCCGCTCCAAGGACCCGAGTTAGACCCCAGTTTGGGAACAGTGATGCAATGAGTTTCTTAGAATTATAATAGGAACATTCGAGGAATGGGGGCAGGTAGCGGGAATACGACAGGAACGTGCATAATTGCCCTGAAGAAGGTAACGCAGTGTCACATCTGCAACAAGATGGGGCATTAGAAGCGAGAGTGAGGTTACAATTCAGACTGTATTGTGGCAGATTCCAAGGGGATGAGTTCAGCAGGACAGGGAGAGCTTCCTCCAATACCTCAATCTCCCATGGCAGCCCTGAAGATTCCAAAATCTGAAGTTCTGTCAAATTCACCGTCCTCAACCAAACCACAGGGTACCCCAGAACCTGATGATGACCGAAGGAGGTCCGGTTCCTATGATGTTCGAGACTTCCTTAGATTTCAATCAGGGCCAATGACAGTGTCTGAGGGGAGAGGAGCACTGTGTACTTGGTGCACTCCCGCAATCAGACCAGAGTGGCCCATGTGTGGATGTAGAGGTTAACTGGCATCCCGTATTTCTCCTGATAGGCACCGGAGCCACTCGTTCAATAGTTAGAGCAGTTGAGGTCCCTAACCTACCCCTCTCGGAAAAAGAAGTCCAAGTTGTAGGCATCATAAATCAGCAGTGCTTCAATGAAATCACTGTTCCTGTACCAGTAGAAATAGGACATATTAGAGAGCAGCATCAGAATGTAATTTGGGATTCTAGCCCTGTAAACCTGTCCTGTAAACCTGTTAGGACAAGATCTCCTTTGTAAACTCAATTGTGTCATCTATTCCACCCAAGATGGGGTCGGAATTGAAACACAGGCAGCTGATGCTGAGTTTAAGTTGCAGTCCACAGAGCCTGTTGCCAGGTTGTACCCAGTTGTTACAACAGAGGATTTGCCAATAGATCTGAGAGAGAAGGTTAAGGAGGAAGTCTGGGATTTCACAGAAAGAGAGGTCAGACTGATTAAAGATGCCAAGCCCCTTAAGATCACTCTCCGACCTAACTCTGCTTTCCCACAGACTCACCCTTAAAATATGTCCCCAGAGCCTATTGCAGGGATCATCCACGTCATTGAGAGCAGGTAGAAGAGGGCATCTTGAAAGAAGTTATAGGGAGTCCATGTAACTCCCCAATTATGGTGTTACAGAAGTCCAACAAGAAGTGAAGGATCATACAAGATCTTCAAAAGGTTAACCAAATTTTTGTTCCATGCTATTCTGTGGTACCAAAGCCTGCTATTATCTTATTCCAAATTGTCCCAGAGGCTGACTGGTTCACGGTCATTGACCTTTGCCAAGCTTTCTTCTTAGTCCCATTTCATGAAGAGAGCCAGTTTCTTTTCGTGTTCTGGTTCCAAGAAAAGACCCCTTGTGTGGTGTCGTGCCCCACAAGTGTATACTGAAAGTCCATCTTATTTTAATCAGATACTTATAAAGAATTTGGAGTCTCTGCAGTTACCGTGTAGTTCAATATTAATTCAATACATTGACCATCTCCTGATCACCTCGATTACTGACGAAGCTTGAAAACAAGACACTATTGCCTCGCTGAACCATTTGGCAGAAAACAGGCATAAGTTCTCATCTGAGAAATTGCAATACTGTCAGAGGGAGGTCATGTACTTTAGACATCAGATAGAGAAGGAAGCAAATTAGAGTTTGCCTTGAGCACATAAAGACAGTCCTTAAGATGAAGTTTCCAACCACCCAGAGAGTAATGAGGATGTTTTTGGGCACGGTTGGCCATTGCCAACAATGGATCCCAAACGTTTCCTTTGTGGCAAAGCCTTTGATAAGGCTGATTCACACTGATGTCAATGACCCGGTATGAAAGGACGATGAAAGCATAAAAGCCTTCCAGGAGCTCACAAATCTGCTTTGTAGCACACCTGCACTTGGAATGTCAGATTATACGAAAGAATTTGTGTTCTTTTGTCACAAAAGAGATGGATGTACTTTGTCTGTACTAACACAAGCCCATGGGGAGACTAAGCACCCCATCGTTTATTTCTCAGCTACTCTTGATCTGGTTGCCGCAGCGTTGCCTGGTTGTCTCAAAGCGGTTGCAGTGGCAAGCCTTAGCATACAGCAGACTGAAGGAATTGTGATGGGCTACCATTCAATTGTATTGGTGCCCCACTTCATCAAAATTGTCATGACTCGTACCAGAACTCAGCATTTGCCATCTAACCCACTATGAGAGAATCATTTTAGCAGCAGACAATGTTTCCATCTGGAGATATAACACACTAAAAACCCTGCTTCTCTGTTACCAACCCCAGAGGGAGATGATGAGGGCGAGTTTAACCACGATTGTGTCAGTATCAGCAAATTGTGCACAAAACCAAGACCCGACATACTGAATGCTCCCCTTACTGAATCTAACCATACCCTTTATGTTGATGAGTCTTGTCTAAGAGATGGACATGGCATTCAAAGGCCCGCTTATGCTGTGTGTACCTTGAGGGGGGTTGTGGAAGCATCTTAATTGTGCCATGTAACGTCTGCAGAGGTGGCAGAACTAATTGCCCTTACCCAAGCCTGGGGCGCCTCAGAGGGCTCACAAGTCACTATTTGCACTGGCAGGCAGTATTGATTTGGTCAGTTGTCAGCTGGTACTCCTATTAAGAATGGGTTGTATGTTTCAAATCTGCTAGATGCCCTACAACTGCCAAGGGAGAACGCTGTGGTGAAGTGTGGTGCACAAGAGCGGTAACGATTTTGTCACCAGAGGCAACCATTATGCAGATGAGATTGCCCGATACTGCACTCTTGGGCCCAGCACTTTCCATTTGGATGAACCAGGTAAGGCAAAAAGAGAAACTGTATCCAACATGTTGCTGAATACTGTACACACATTTAATGAGCTGAGGGAACTGCAGCATACTACCCCAGAGTTGGAAAAGGCTATATGGGAAAGGGTGAGATGTGTAAGAGATGCAAGTGACATTTGGGTATCCGGTGAAGGAAAACCTGTTCTTCCTGATTCCCTCTTGCCTACGGTACATGCATTGCCTCACTCATGTGGGTAGAGATGGAATGGTGTCCACCTTTCACACCTATTGGCAAAATCCTAATTTCCGATCTATGGCAGAGAGTTTTTGCCAGAAATGCATCATATGCCAGAAGCAGAATGTGGGCAAGAGAGTTGCTGTGGTCATGAGTCACATTGGGAAGTCTGATGGTCCCTTCAACCGTCCCCAAATACACTTTGTGGAGATGCCCGATGTAACCAATTGAGGCATATCCTCATCATTGTGTGTCTGTTTTTAGGATGGGTTGCGGCATATCCCACCAGGAGATTTGACAGCCTAACAGTCTCCAAGCTATTGTTGCAGGAGTTGATACTATGATTCGGTATGCCGGTTCTTCTTGAATCGGATCAGGGAGTCCATTTTAAAAGCGAGATAATGCAGTCACTGTTTACAGCTTTAGGGATTGACCAGAGATTCCACTGTAGCTATAGACCTGCAGCAACAGGCATTGTTGAAAACTGAATGGCACGATCAAAGCTAAGCTGGCAAAGTTTGTGCCTCCACATCACTGAAGTGGCCTGACACTTTTCCTTTGAGGCTCATGAGTATCCAAAGTGCTCCCTGGAAAAGAACCAGTTTGTTATCTCATGAGGTGTTGATAGGAAGAGCCCTGCGAATACCCTCTGTCCCTGCAGCCACCCTTGTGAATATCAAGATCACCTGGTCCTTGAGATTCTGCAAGGGATTGTCTGATGTGGACTTTGCACAGTCCACTCTTAGAGAAAGCAGGTCTGTTTGACAGCTGCATTGTCAAAGTCCAGACCTGAAACCACATTGGACCCAATTCACAAGTTTGGTCTAACTGCTAAGTTAAATTTCTTCTTCACTGATTGGTAACTTTGTATGTTTGAGTGGATAAATGTGTGAATCTAGAAATTTGTAAAGACTTAGATTTATAAGTGAGAACATGGATGAATGAGTGATTGCATGTATGGATAATAAATGGGTAAGTGAGTACATGGACTGGTGATACACTGGATGAATGCATCGACGAATTGTTGAATAAGTGAGTGCATGGATGGACTGCTGGCTGAATGACTAATGAGTTCATTGATGAATGCAGACATGGTATACTAGTCTTATAAACAGGGCCTCAGGAAACAGTGTTACTAAAATGCTAATAATTGCTAATAATATGTCAATGCAAGTATTACACCTGGACTGGTCACCATTGTGCCCATAATGTCTACACAACATATAAAAAATTACTATCATCATGCCAATGCAAACAAAATGCACAAGCGGGCAGTAGCAAAGCCAGTGTGTCATAGGCCTTAGTGCAAGAAAGGATAGAGGCCTCCTGGTTGCTGTTTGAATTATAAGATACAGCAATAATATAAATTTAGTGGGCCCCTTAGGCCTCTGGGCCCCAGTGTCAATGCACCTGCTGCACTATATGAAAGTTATCTCTCTGGGAGTGGGCACCATTATGTTAATAGTGTCAAAAATTATCACTTCTATCCCAGGGTCAGCATTGTGTTAGTGGTAAGCACAAACATACAATTGGTGGCCACATTCTATCAGCATTTGCACCAGTAAGCCAAGAACTACCACTATAATGCTAGGCCAGAATTATGGCAGAAGTGAGAACAATTATGTCAAGGGTTTCCATAGTATGCAAGTAAATACCACCATGTACCAGGGTCTGCATTGTGCTATGGGTGGCCACCATCATCCCAGAGATATCCACTTACATTTATAATGGGTAGCTCACACCCACAGGTAGAGTAGGAAGCCTAGAGCAGCCTCAGCACACAATAAATGCAGTCACATTCAGTAAGTAGGAGATAATTAGCATAATCAATGTAATCACAGTAAGTAACCTCACAGGAAGTAGTTAAAAATGGCAACAATAACTTACTAATACTACAACCTCATGATAAATACAAAGACCTAAGCATTTCTGAATTGCATGCACCTCGGCTCCAGTTTTCCTGAATTATTACAAATTACTTCTAATAGCCCCAAAATCAAAATCATTACAACAAACTACAGTTGACTTCATATGGTTAATGATAAAACATACCATACTTTGGCTCTAATGTAATGCCAACTAGGTAGTGTCTAAGCACCAGTGTATTAAAAGAAAATGCCAGCATAAACGCACCTAGCTTTAGATTAATGACCCTATCTAGATATAAACAGAAAAGATGATTGTAAGTCGATTATGTTGTAATAGGCAAATACTGTCTGCTCTCGACTGGCTAACAACACCTGCATAAGAGGTGTCTGATATGGATTCCTGGTAAAAGGGAGAGAAACAGACCATAAATAATAAGGGACTAAGAAGATGGATTATTACCAAAATAGAGCAAGCAGTACTCATATGTGTGCCTCTAAGTAAACTAGTCACAAACACCCAGAATGTACTGATGATAAACTTGAATGATGGCTGGTTTGGAGCTTGTGAAAAATAAAAAAATATGAATGGATAGAATTTATTTATTTGTGGTTATTTGCAATTAATTGTTGTCCGCTAAAAAGAAATATGTTTCACAGACATTTGACAGCAAAAATGGAGAAAACAAAACTGCCAGAAGGAAAGGTCAGTTCCCATGCATGAAAATAAATATCAAGAACACAAGAAATGTAGTTTCAGTGATGGGTTAAAACTAACCAAGGCGCCTTACAAAATATCCAAGTTTAAAAGTGAGAGGCAGACGTTTGATTTGTTCATGGAACATAGAGCATAAAACATTCACATATACAGATCTGAGCCAAAGACACTTACAAACAAATGCACCTCTCTGTCTTTACGAAAGGTATGCTCTTTCGTACATGAATAATCATCAAGTACACTACTAATGAACAGTACATTGATGTCCAGAAACAAGTAATATAAAACAGGATGGTCACTTGAAAATAGCGTTTTCATAGTTTGCAAGTAAGTATGTGGGTATTATCTGGAAACAAGTGACAGCTTTTTTCCACCACCAAATAACTTCTTTTTTTTTTTTGAAGTTTTGTTCAGGCGTGTATATAACATATTCACATTTGCATATTAATACTGCACAACATTTCTCCGAATCACATCATTGCAGTAATTATAAAACATCGACATTGAATAACAATCAGGTACATTACTTCAGTGTGTCTTGTTCTTTTGAAGGAAAAAAGATACATTTATATGATACATTATCACAATTATCACAGTTTTAGTGACTGGAACATATCATTGTCTGCTTTGGGCCAAATAAATATAGGGATTTTAGGCTCATGAAATGTGGAAGGGTGAGATGGCTATGATTAACCTTATCACGTATTTCGGGCTCGACAGGTCCATATATATGGAGGATAATCGTATTAAAAGGCGAGTGTTGAGGTGTCTATTGGGACGGTCTTAACGGGGAGACAACTTGCACTGGACTAGAGTCATCCGGGAGGTCTACATCATGTCCCCTGAGCCAGTCATTGAAAGGCCCCCATATGTCCCTCGGGCGAGAAGCTGTTGGCATAAGATCCCAAAACGCCGCTATCTGCTCCTGGCAATAAGCAATATCTCGCACCCACTCAGCCACCCGGGGGACCCAGGGGCACCCCAGCGTAAGGCTAGGCTACGTTTTGCGAGTAGCAGCATCATGGCCACCAAACGGCATTTCTCAAGTGGGATTTCCCCCACATAACCCAGCAGTGCCACCACTGGGGTACATTCCAGCAACACTCCAGTAACAGCTAGTATGGTGTCATACACTCCTTTCCAAAAGTCAGCAATGGGTGGGCAACTCCAAGCAATATGCAGAAAGGCAGCTGCTTCACGTTTGCATTTCAAGCAACGCGAATCCGGACGTAACCCCAGTTTGTGTAGTGCATGGGAGTGTGATACATTCTATGTATGAATTTAAAATGAATAAGTCTCAGCTTATAGTTCGGGGATCAAAATCGCAGCTGTGAGCAACAAAATGACCATTGTTCATCTGTAGGCAGTTCTTCTAGGTCATTTCTCCACTGTGTTAGTGCCTTGGGGGCAACCCAAGGGGTGTTTGTTTGCGTGAGGTTATATAATCTAGTAATTAATCTACGAGGTGATGGTGTGGTTAACAAATGTTCTAGCGGCTTCATTATATCTGGGGGGGCTGGGAAAGTTGAGTGCAGTGTCTTGCAAGCGGCTCGGGGTTGAAAGTATAGCAATAGGTGTAAGAGTGGTATTTGAGTGTCTTCCTGTTGTTGTGGCTGCTCTAGAAAGGTGTCCTGTGGGTACAAGTCACCAAATGTGGAAATGCCCATGCTGCGTGCCCGTGCAATAGAACCCTTATCATTTAGGAAGGGAAAATGTGGGTGGTGTGCAATTGGAGTGGAGGGCGCGTAAAGCAGTGGAGTCCCAACACGTTTCCTTAAACCTTCCCAGGCCCAGCGCAAGGTCTCCACTGTATTTATTTCGGTTGCCGATCTATGATATGGTTTATGGACACCCACATGTAGAGGGGTGGGATCAGCTAGATCTGTTTCAATAGCCACGTGCGGCTGGAATGGGATGTATCCAGAAATGGAGAAATTGCGCTTGTGCACACAGTGTGTAGAGTTCGAAGTCAGGTGCACCCAATTCCACCCTCGGATAGCGGGCGTGTAAGCAGGTCCCAGCTCACGCGAGGTTGTTTACCGGCCCATACTAAGGCAATCACAATAGAGCGTAAGGACTTAAAAAAGGCCTTGGTTAAAGGTATGGGTATATTAACGAATAGATATAAAAATTTAGGAAGAACTATCATCTTGGTGATAGAAATTCTGCCAGCCAACAAGAAGGGCATGGCAGCCCAGAGTTTCGACCTGCACTCAAGCCAGTCGAGTAACTTGCCAAAGTGCATTCGCCATATGTCCTGCAAGCCTCTACTCAGCCACACCCCCAGATACTTAACAGCACCATCCGCCCATTTAAGCGGGAATTCTAAGTCGGTTTCCAGCGGGGCATCAGTTAGCGGTAGAATTGCGGATTTTGACCAGTTGATCTGTATGCCAGACATCCCCCCGTAACGAAGGACTTCTCTCAACACGGGGTTGAGGTTTTCATCTGGTTTGCGAACATATAATGTTATATCATCAGCATACATTGATATTATGAGATTTCTGTCTGTAAAACCCAGACCCCGCGTGGTGTGGTGCTGACGAATTCTGGCCCCAAAGGGCTCCATTGCCACTGCAAACAGCAGTGGCGAAAGCGGGCACCCCTGCCTAGTACCACGGGTTATATAGAATGGTTCAGATATTAAATTATTTGCTTTGAGTCGGGCTGTGGGCTTAGTATAGAGCAGGCTTATTAGTTTTATAAAATTGGGACTTAATCCTAATCTCAGTAGGACAGTAAACAAAAAAGGCCACTCCAAGGAATCAAACGCCTTTGTGGCATCAAGAAACACTGCGACGGCGGGTAATTTGGGGTCGATTTGGTGTACTGTGGCGAAGAATGTGCGCAGATTGTGGGCCGTTGACCTTCCCGGGATAAATCCTGATTGGTCTGGCCTAGCGATGAGCGGTAATAGCGGCTGCAGCCTGTTGGCTATTAGTTTGGCTAGGATCTTAGCATCCACATTTATTAATGTCGGGTCTATATGAATCACAGAGGTTAAACGCTTTGCCTGGTTTTAAAAGGGAGATGTTTGCTGCCTCGTGCATAGTCGGGGGTAGGATTCCTATCTCTAACGACTCCTGATATACATCCAACAGACGAGGCGCCAACTCCTTCGCGTAAGTCTTGTAAAATGTGGTGGTCAGACCATCTAACCCCGGTGCTTTTTCACCAGGTAAGCTGTTTATAACCTGTGTGATGTCTTCTATTGAAAAGGGTACGTCCAGGTAATCTCTGTGGGCGTCACTCAACCAGAGTAGTTCAATTGATTCTAAATATTCGTCAAGGTCTGGGTGGGGTGCATTCTGCATTGCTGTATATAATGAGGAATAATATTTTGTGAGATATTCATGTGTAGCCTCTTGACCTCTAATGGGGGAAGCGTCCTCATCCAATAACTCGGCTATAAAGGCGGGAGAAGTGCGCTGTCTAAGTGCATTAGCAAGGGTTTTGCCCGGCCTATCACCCTCCCCGTAGCTGCGCGCTCTGGAGTGTTTCCCCAAGAATCGAGTTTCCCTATCTGCCTCTTGTTCAAATTCTGAGATTTTCCCCCTTATAGTTGCCAGGTGCCTAGGTTCCCTAGTCTGAAAGAACAATTGTTCCCCTGATTTAATTTCTTGTTCAAGTTTTATTATAGTTGACCGAATAGAATTCAACACCCCTGATTGCTTTGAAATGCAAGCCCCTCGAATCACCACCTTGAACGCCTCTCACAACGTCGAGAATGAGTCCACCGAGCCTTCGTTAGTCGAGAAATATTGTGTAATGTCAGCTCTAATTCTTCTCTGAATGCAGTATCAAGTAGCGTGTGTGGTGGTAGGTGCCAGATGAATGCACGGGGTAATGTTTGCGGTACCTTCCAATGTAGCACGACCGGGGTGTGGTAGGAGAGCGTGCGTGCGAGGTGTGGGGTGTCTATGGTCCATGACGCAATATCGCATGTGACTAGCCAGTAGTCTATCCTGGACCATGCATTATGGTGCGAGGTAATACATGTTCCCTCTCTCATGGTGGGGTTCCTGCTGCGCCAGATGTCAGTAAGACCGTGTTCAAGAATAATATTATTTAGATGTAGAGTTGCCTTGAGATGTGGATTGCGAGCGGTACCGACTCTGTCCCAGTCATTGTTAACAGTAACATGGAATTCCCCGCCCCAAATGATCGTGTCCCCCCCTAGTGCAGCTATTTTAGCCCATACAGTGAGAAAGAATTGTGGGTCATCAACGTTTGGACCATATATCGCCACCAAGGTGTCTTTAGTTGTCATGAGGGTACCCGTTAGAATGATATAGCGTCCTTCAGGGTCTGTCTGTATATGTGCAGTTGACCAGCCGAGGCCGCGCCTGATCAATATCGAGACCCCCCTCGCGTAGTTAGAGTATGGGGCCGAGTGTATCTCTCCCCAATATCTATTCTTTAGTTTAGTGTCAGAGTCAGATTACAGATGAGTTTCTTGGAGGAAACAAATGTCAATGCGGTGCCTACTTAAGTATGTGTGTATCAACCGTGCTTTCTTAAAATCATTAAGCCCACGAACGTTCCAAGTAAGGAATTTGGTCTCAGTCATTTCTCAGTACATAGGGTGTGTGATATGTGCATATGTAAGAGGATCGCACCAAAGGACGACATAAATCAAAAAATAGACAGCGTTACCATATTTACATTCAGTGAAAAATAGAAACCAAAATGTTCATTAAGAGACACCGAGGTGCTGTTCACTTCAGATCTATACTGTGCAGTTAAGGACCATGCGCCTGAATATACCATGTTCCCCCCATCCCTTCCCCACCCACATCAACCTCCCAATTAGGTTGTGACTTGTACCCACCCTTTCACCCTTTCACCCTTGTAGAACCCTTCAAACAAAACAAAAGCACATGGGGGATCTCCCTGTGGGGCTTGGGACGCCGGCTATAACCTGCCATGTGGCAGGGTGACCAGGCTTTGGCGTGTGTTACCGAATCCGCCAGATGGAAAGCTCTCACCATCTTAGAACCATGAGTAGTAAACCACATTCTATGACAGTCGAAGTAACTAACGACATTTTTCTAATTAACACACTAATAAACAAACTTGTGTAAATTTATGCAGAGTTACGTAATCGACATATTAATTATTGTCACTTAGGTTCTGTTCCGCTGCAGTTTGTTGCGAGGAATGCGAGGGCGACTTCCTTGCACATATGTGTTTGGCGTACTTAAGGGCTGACTTAGCGTCTGTGAAGAACTGTGATTGCCCGTCGTATGTGATTTTAAGCTTGGCCAGATATAGCATAGCGTAGGAAATGGAGGCATTCTGTAAGATGCGTTTCGCCGGTGTGAACTCCCTGCGCGCTGCCCGGACAGTGGGCGTGTAGTCGGGAAAGAAAGAAAGGGAGTTTCCTTGATGAGTGATAGGGCTCTTGTCTCTGGCTGCTCTGAGAATGGCATCCCTGTCCCTGTAGTCGAAAGGCGTGCGATTATTGGACGTGGCGTTGCTCCTGGCGGGGGTCTAGGGCCCAACGAACGATGCGCCCTCTCAACTATCATGACTTGCGAGAGTGCAGGCCCAAACAGATTGCGCAGTAGGTCTTCTATGTATGGTTTCATTCTCGGGATGGCAGTTGATTCCGGCAGCCCAATAATGCGTAGGTTGTTGCGCCGAGAGCGTGCCTCCAAATCCTCATTTTTAGCTTTTATCACACCAAGTACCTTTTCCATGTTTAGGATTTGCGTTTTGGACTCTGCAGTAGAGTCTTGGGTGTCCGATAACCTGTTCTCCAGAGTATCAAGCCGGCCCTCATGAACATCCATGCGTTTTTTAACTACATCAAGACTTAGGGTAAGAGTGTCTATCTTGTTGTCCACTGTTTTGATACTGGAGCGCACGTCCAGCAGGATAGTGCAGAGATCTTCTTCCTGTTGTTCCACGTGTTCTTTGGGACCCTGGGCAGCGTCCAGTTCAGTTCCTGCATCATTTGTCCGGGTCAGGCGTTTGTTCTCAAAGGGGAGCTTCGCCTGTTTGGGGTCAGTCTTCCCCATTGGAACAGTTAGTGCAGACACAATAAACAGCAATGGAAGGCTGAAGCGACGTGAGGCCAATGTGTGGTAGCAACACTACTGCGGTGTATTCACTTATACTTGAGTTACACCAATTGCTACATCTGCTGCATTAGCTTGTGTCATGCAGGATTCAGTGTGTATAATAGGCCTGTGTCACATAGAGAGGGCACTCCTCACGCCTCAATGGGGGGAGAACCCACGATCATGCGAGGTAATGGGTAAAAACGTAGTGCCGATTTTCACCAAGGCTGGCCCAGAATCATGGGCACGCGTGCTCCCCAAGCGGGACCCCCGCACCTGTTATTCGAGCGCAGGATGCGTGAATGGGAAGGCAGAGGTCCACCCGACTCCCCCGCTCACCCGGGCTACAACCACGCACCACAGCACCGCAGTGGTTAGCGCAAGCAGGGGTCGCAGCGGCGCAGGCTCAATCATGCAACCTACCACCACGCGGCCCCCCCGGTGTAGAACACCGACCGGGGACTAAGCCTGTACAGCAGGAGCACGCACGGCCCACACCGCCCCAAACCCCCGACCCACACTCACCACACCCAACAACAGTCTCTGGTCTCCCCGCTCCTCAATACAGCTCGTCCGGTGTGTCCCTCATGCACCGATATCCAATGAATTCCAGCTATCAGCGCTCCGATCAGCTCTCCGCCTTCTGAGCCCAGAGGCATGGCCTAGATACACGCTGGCATCCCCAACCCTCGATTACAGTGCGTCATTTCTGCCGTGTGAAGGGTCGCGGGATCTTTCTGCGTGTACAACTCTGGAACACGTCTGGCTCGCTCAGCCCGTACTACCCTCGCCATTGCTACGCTCTTCAATGTTGAACGGCGGCCATTTCTTCCCTCCAGCCAGGCCGTGGCTAGTCGGGTCGTGTAACTCGGTGTCAACACGGTCTCCATTTACCAAAGTTTGCACAGGCAGTGCGCTTTAGAGTGGCAGCAGGTTGCGTTGCTTGGTAGCGGCAGATTCCGAGTAAACATGGCAATTTTCAAGGATAATGGAGCCTGGTCTGCGGAGCCCTTTCAGAAGGCGGCCATTCCGCGGCACGACGTAGCCACGCCCCACCAAATAACTTCTTTCATACTCCTATTCCTAAGCATACATGATTTGTGCTGCCATATGCCCAGCCTCACAGGTGAAATGTCTTGATCTGGAAGACATTCCCTAATTAAACAAACAAAAGGCGATGGTATGTATGCTTGCAAATAGCCTAACCATTGGCAATAGTAGGGGGTAGAATTCCAACCCATCCTTTTTTTGCTCACATGCCACAGGAGATTAGACCTAGCCATATGGAAATCATTCTTGTTCCTGCGATGCACAGTTGGGGCGATGCACCGGTTGAGAAGAGCTGTGAGGCTGCGAAGCGGAGTCCATCTTCATCGTCAAGGTTGCAGCCGACGAGGGATGTGAGGGCCTACGCCAGGGATGCATCACGCAGTGGCAGTTCCAAAGGTGTTGTGGGCTGTGGAGGCGATGCTGGTCTTTGCGATTGGTCTAATCCATGCAGCAGCAGAGATGTGTCAGTTCTGCTTAGGTTTCTGCCGCGCAGCTGAGGAGATGCGGCGATTCTGCTGGTACCGCAGAGGCTGGTTAGGCAACCTAAGCCCACTTCCAATGGTCCAGGACTGGAGTGGCACCACATGTCAGGGTAGACTCACAAATGGCAGACTCTTGGTACAGATGCAAGGTCATTGGAAGCCTGTTATGTCCCTGGGGCTTCAGATCACCAGGCCAGCCAACTAGCCCTTGGAGTCACTCTGGGTTCTGGGTTCAAGATTTGCAGGCCCGGTCCTTCTCACACAGGCAAGAAGGCAGCTGGCCAGCACAGCAGGGCAGCAGTTCCTTCAGAGCATCAGTCCAGCAGAGTGGCAGTGCTTTCAGCAGCACAGCGGTCCTTCTTCCTGGCAGAGTATCGACAGGTCCAGAAGTGTACTGAAGTGGTGATGTCTGAGGTCCAGTATATATACCAAGTTGTGCCTCTGAAGTGGAGAGAAGCTTCTAGAGGCATGCCTTTTAAGTGCACAGGTGCCCTGCCTTCCTAGCAATGGCTCCAGACTAACTACAGGGGGTATGCAGCTCTTTGTGTTGAGACAGGACATAGCCTATTCAAGTGTAAGGAGGGCTCCTCCCTCCCATGCAGCCAGTGATGGCTCATCCTGTCACACCTAACTTCCCCATTGTGTGTGGCTGTCTAGGAGGAATACACAAAGCCCAACTGTCTGTCAGGGACTGTCCGGGACTATGTTGGGAACACAGTCAGGGACTTGAGCAAGGACTGGGGACTGGGTAGAAAATGTATTGTGCACAGAAAGAGTAGTACAGCGCTGCCCAGGATCACACAAAGAGTCAGAGGGGAAAAAGTGATCCAAAGGGGAAGCCTGTACAAGATGGCTAAGACTCAGAAAGGAAGGGCACTCACAAGGCAATTTAGCATTCAGAATAACTACACCCAAGACGAACGTGCAAGGCATATATATAATACAACATTAACAATAAAGGGAATGTGGGGTAAAGCACTCAGGAGCTCCACATGGTAAGACTGAAGCTCAGTAAGTTCCTCACCCCCAATTGCTGTTACAGATACTGACTGAAAATACCCACATATAGGATATGTATGCAAAGGCAGGGTCTGTGGAGCTTATACCTATGGTGATGTTATAACTGTAGCAATACTCACAGTGAACAAGAAACACCACCTAGGTAGTCAGCTGTGCCCACGGATCCTGGCGATCAAACAGGAACACGCAAGGCAGTAACAGCAAAGGGGTAGAACTAAACACAAGCACAATAGACAAGGAGCTAGCAAGGAGGAGTGCTTAACAGGAAAGGAAGGAAATCACAGGGCACATTTGGCAGAAAGCAGGTAACAAACATACAAGGTAACAGAAGCAAGACAGCAGAATAAAAAGACAGCAAACTAGAAATGGAACCAAGGAAATGGGAAGGCAGGGGCTGGAAAAGGATAAACAGAGGGGGAGGCTACAAGGGTATACTAGAATAGTGCTGGATCAGGAATCAAGAAAACAAAGTAGCATACAAGGCAGTGCTGGGGCAGGAACAAGAATTGAGCTAAGGCTCAGGAGTCAAGGTACCACTGCAGGCAGTGCTGGTTCAGGAACAGGGAGTTACTAAAGCTTCACGAGTCAAGGTAGCACTGCAGGCAGTGCTAGTTCAGGAACAGGGAATTACTAAAGCTTCAGGAGTCAAGGTAGCACTGCAGGCAGTACTGGTTCAAGGAAACAGGAAATAGCTACAGCTCAGGAATCAAGGAGTCAAGAGAGCAGTGCAAATCAGGAACAAGAAATAGCTGAAGCCCAGGAACAGGAACAAAGAATAACTAAAGCTCAGGAACTCGGGAAACAAGGTAGCACTGCAGGCAGTGCTAATTCAGGCACAAGGAATAGCTATAGCTCAGGAATCAAGGAACAAGGATTAACTATAGCTCAGGAATCAAGGAATATCAAAAGCTCAGGAAACAAGGATCGGTCTCACCGGAAAACAGCTACAGTGACCAACACTGGACTGAAGGGAGCTAGGGCTTAAAAGAGCTCACAGTACTCATGCGCATCAGGTGTGAGCAGGATTGCAGCAGCCAGCCACAGGTGAGCTGAATTCCTCCACCCATCCTTGGCCTGCAGGGGTGGAGACAAAGCAGTGAGCAGGGGATTATAGGTAATGGAGTTTCCAGCATGAGCAGACTGACTTCCACAAAACCCGGCATGGATTGGGAACGGATGTCAACTCCTAAATGATGTCCAAATGCCTGGAAGTCAGGATATGCATACAGGGGAGTGCCTGGAAGAATATTAGAATACTGGAAAGCCCTACAATTTGGCCCCCTGGTGGTGGGAACGAGAGCATAGGGAGTGAATCTTGACACTGTCAGCTACACCCAGTCATGTGACCCAGAGGCAGGCTGCAGGCGCCAAATGGCTAAAGAAAGAAAATGCCAACTTTCTGTAAGTGGCATTTTCAGAATTGCAATTTAAAATCTTACTTCACCTTACGTTAGGATTTTAAATTGTGATTCCAGAGACACCAAACATGAAAGGTTATCTGTTCCCATTTGGAAACTACACTTATAAAATGTAATAAGATAATTCCAATGTTATCCTATGTGAGAGGGAGACCTTGTAGTAGTAAAGAAATGAATTTATGAGTTTTTCACTACCAGGACATGCAAAACTTAAAAGTACATGCCCAACTTTTTAAATACACTGCACCCTGCCCTTGCTGCTGTTCATGGCCCACCTTAGGGGTGGCATATGTGTTAAAAAGGAAGGTTTGGGCATGGCAAAAGGATTATTTTGCCAGATCGAAATAGAAGTTTAAGACTGAACACACACAGGCTGCAATGGCAAGCCTGAGACATGTTTAAAGTGCTACCTAAGTGGGTGGCACAATCAGTGCTGCAGGCCCCTTCGTGAATAATACTAACAATAGTTCAAGAAGCAATTTCCTCAAAAATAAGCTATTTACAAAACAATTTCAAAATTATAAACACCCTAAATAAGAAATGACATGAAGAAAAGGAAAAAAGAGATAAAGTAATACCCATATGCAAGGAAATATTAGAAAAATATAACAAATTTATTACATTTAATGAATACTAAAACAGTTAAAACAATGACGCTCAATACAGTGTGCTGGTACAAAAACAATATATATTACAAACCAGACACGTGGCAGACGAAAAAATACACGTCACAAAAGAGAAAGAAACAACATATAACAAAATAATGTGTCCTTCATCAATTTTATGGCCACATATACGTCGACGGCGTTTCGACCACTGTAAAATTACACGGTCATCATCAGGACTGAAAATTCATTTGAGCGTCCAAAATTCTGTATAGTATAAAAAACATATGGGTCACCTTTAAAAAATTTAAAAATGTTTTACACTCCCTCTATCAAAGAAAGGGGGAAAAAAACAGAAAAAAGAAGGAAGAAATTAACACCAGAGGCATTCGTGAAAGACAAAGTAATAAAGAACAGAAGTAAGAAACTGTTTCCCACACCCTAAAGAAAATTAAGAAATTACCATCACCAAACGATCAATAGTAAATATAAAAATCACCTATTTCAAGAAATAGTCCAACCCTGTATTACTTGCATGGATTGGAACAATATTTCACACTAGAATGAAAAAGATAAATGTTTATAAAAATAATAATGAGTTCTACGTATCAATCAAAGAACTCAAACAAACCATCCTGATTAATCAGTCACTTACTTAAAATAGACAATGGGCGGACACGATGTAGAACCGTCCATGAATATAAACTTTCAGACTGGCAATCTTTGTCCACACAATTTAGCAGATCATGCCAGTAAACAGGCGAACAAATCACCAATGCACTTCAACGCCACAGAGGACTAGAGAAATAAAGGGACAAGAGAACATATCCTAAGTATGCAGAGGTAGAACCTAAATTTCTGATGTATAATGCCAGTCACAAACATCTATATGTATTGGGGCGTGTATATATAGTATGTCAAACAATCCATACAGGGACACAGAACCACCAAATTCCAAAACGACGGTAAAATACCGTCTTGGCTAGCATATCTCATATCCATTAACCAAATTCATAAAGGCTCTACTACTATGAGAACACAACTGCCCGAGCCCGATAGCATTACCACGTCTCCCGCCAACCACTGGGCAATGAAAAAATGTAGTATACACAGGTTCAGACGGCTGCATAAACACACTATTACCCGAACCATATACCACACAGCCACCATTACCTGTAAAGGCAGCTTACAAAAAGTTTACAAAAAGTCCATTTAAACTAATTTAAACCTAAAACCAAAACAAATGCTGCACAACTCAACTTACTAAAAACGTCCATACTGCGGCAGCCAAATCCGGAGGCCATTCCATACTTAAGCTACTGTAGACCTAAAACTCGAAACAAATGCTGCACGCCTCAACTTACCCAAAGCGTCCCTCCTGCGGTAGCAAATTCCGAAAGCTGTTCCGTGCTTACTGCAAACGCTATAAATAGGGTTTAAAAACCGCGCGATTAGTTCAAAAACACTAATGACGGACTGTCAAATGTAACCTGATCTTGACAGCAAACACCAACGGGCGCCATCTTAGAGTGGTCCAACCATATGGATAAATATCCATCGTCCTAGGAGATTTACTTATTGTGACAACAGTATTTTAATAAATTAACCATGCCTCATCTGAAAATAAACTAAACTCCTTAGAGGCACACCCAAATCATATCACTGTGTTACAACAATATAGAGTCCATACCGATATTGATTACGGACTATAGTGTATTTCACAGGTTTAACACCGGGCGCCATCTTTGTGAGGTCAAAATATATAACTAATGACCAAGTGCGTGTTTACAGACAATTTGCTCGATTTAAACAACAATACCCTACTAGAATGACGGGACATAGTCCATACCGGTACCGATTACGGACTATAATGTGTTTCACGGGTTTAACAACGGGCGCCATCTTTATGAGGTCAAAATGTATAACTAATGACCAAGTGCGTGTTTACAGGCAATTTGCTCGATTTAAACATCAATACCCTAATAGAATGACGGGACATAGTCTACATCCAACTCTAACACCAAATGCAGATAAAAACAAATACTATGTACATGCCTACTACAAAAAATGAGTCAAAGAAAGAAAGAAAAAGGGGAAGAAAAAGAGAAGAAAAAAGAATTTTCTTTAGAAAAGCAGCTCAGTTACAACAATAAAATGAAATGGCCCTCGCAATTTAGAGGGCAAACCATAATTGAATTATGTCCATACCAACAAAGTGATTCACATTAAACTAAATTAATACATTGGTAAACATTCACTTTGTAATGGCATTAGTTTGATACAATGACAAACATTCACATTATAATAACATCACGAAAAAACAATTTCAGTTTCATTAAGAATGATGGTTTATCTACTTAACCAAACCCAAATTCTTCTTCATCTTAAATACAGTACACAGTCATACTACATATATAATTATGCAATTGCAGTCATTGTATAAAGACAGAATTCATAATCACAGAAACACAGATCACTGTATTCAATTTTATGTTCATACATGTTAGATTTTTAATAAAAGGTGAACCAATAAAGATAGACTAATCTGCTATATAGTGGTTCAATTTCCGATACACAGAGTACCCACACTACCAAGCAGGCAATACATAGTTCCTTCTCAATCCTTCAACTAAATCTTACAGAATGACATTATGACATTCCTCCATGGAATTAAGGCCTTTGTTAATACTATCAAAACGGAGTATCCATCGACATTCACTTTTATTCAGAATGTTAGTAATACTCCCTCCCTTGGAGGAATCCGTATCACCTCAATAACCTGCCACCGCATATCGGTCGGGGCATGATTATATTCCAAAAATGGGACACCAAAGGTGCATTCTCAGTTTTGCAGCGAATTCGACTTTTATGCTGCCCAAGACGAGTTTTTATCTTTTGAGTCATCTGCCCCACATAAATGAGGTCACATGGACACCAAATTGCATACACAACATTATGTGTGTTGCAATTGGTATAATCTCTCAAATCATGACAAATATTTCCATGGACAAATTGTTTAGTATTCAGGCTGGAACCACACATGAGACATCCCCCACATTTATAATGTCCTACAAGTTTATTCAGACCCCAAATAGAATCTTGACACTGTCAGCTACACCCAGTCATGTGACCCAGAGGCAGGCTGCAGGCGCCAAATGGCTAAAGAAAGAAAATGCCAACTTTCTGTAAGTGGCATTTTCAGAATTGCAATTTAAAATCTTACTTCACCTTACGTTAGGATTTTAAATTGTGATTCCAGAGACACCAAACATGAAAGGTTATCTGTTCCCATTTGGAAACTACACTTATAAAATGTAATAAGATAATTCCAATGTTATCCTATGTGAGAGGGAGACCTTGTAGTAGTAAAGAAAGGAATTTATGAGTTTTTCACTACCAGGACATGCAAAACTTAAAAGTACATGACCCAACTTTTTAAATACACTGCACCCTGCCCTTGCTGCTGTTCATGGCCCACCTTAGGGGTGGCATATGTGTTAAAAAGGAAGGTTTGGGCATGGCAAAAGGATTATTTTGCCAGATCGAAATAGAAGTTTAAGACTGAACACACACAGGCTGCAATGGCAAGCCTGAGACATGTTTAAAGTGCTACCTAAGTGGGTGGCACAATCAGTGCTGCAGGCCCATTCGTGAATAATACTAACAATAGTTCAAGAAGCAATTTCCTCAAAAATAAGCTATTTACAAAACAATTTCAAAATTATAAACACCCTAAATAAGAAATGACATGAAGAAAAGGAAAAAAGAGATAAAGTAATACCCATATGCAAGGAAATATTAGAAAAATATAACAAATTTATTACATTTAATGAATACTAAAACAGTTAAAACAATGACGCTCAATACAGTGTGCTGGTACAAAAACAATATATATTACAAACCAGACACGTGGCAGACGAAAAAATACACGTCACAAAAGAGAAAGAAACAACATATAACAAAATAATGTGTCCTTCAACAATTTTATGGCCACATTTACGTCGACGGCGTTTCGAGCACTGTAAAATTACACGGTCATCATCAGGACTGAAAATTCATTTGAGCGTCCAAAATTCTGTATAGTATAAAAAACATATGGGTCACCTTTAAAAAAATTTAAAAATGTTTTACACACCCTCTATCAAAGAAAGGGGGGAAAAAAACAGAAAAAAGAAGGAAGAAATTAACACCAGAGGCATTCGTGAAAGACAAAGTAATAAAGAACAGAAGTAAGAAACTGTTTCCCACACCCTAAAGAAAATTAAGAAATTACCATCACCAAACGATCAATAGTAAATATAAAAATCACCTATTTCAAGAAATAGTCCAACCCTGTATTACTTGCATGGATTGGAACAATATTTCACACTAGAATGAAAAAGATAAATGTTTATAAAAATAATAATGAGTTCTACGTATCAATCAAAGAACTCAAACAAACCATCCTGATTAATCAGTCACTTACTTAAAATAGACAATGGGCGGACACGATGTAGAACCGTCCATGAATATAAACTTTCAGACTGGCAATCTTTGTCCACACAATTTAGCAGATCATGCCAGTAAACAGGCGAACAAATCACCAATGCACTTCAACGCCACAGAGGACTAGAGAAATAAAGGGACAAGAGAACATATCCTAAGTATGCAGAGGTAGAACCTAAATTTCTGATGTATAATGCCAGTCACAAACATCTATATGTATTGGGGCGTGTATATATAGTATGTCAAACAATCCATACAGGGACACAGAACCACCAAATTCCAAAACGACGGTAAAATACCGTCTTGGCTAGCATATCTCATATCCATTAACCAAATTCATAAAGGCTCTACTACTATGAGAACACAACTGCCCGAGCCCGATAGCATTACCACGTCTCCCGCCAACCACTGGGCAATGAAAAAATGTAGTATACACAGGTTCAGACGGCTGCATAAACACACTATTACCCGAACCATATACCACACAGCCACCATTACCTGTAAAGGCAGCTTACAAAAAGTTTACAAAAAGTCCATTTAAACTAATTTAAACCTAAAACCAAAACAAATGCTGCACAACTCAACTTACTAAAAACGTCCATACTGCGGCAGCCAAATCCGGAGGCCATTCCATACTTAAGCTACTGTAGACCTAAAACTCGAAACAAATGCTGCACGCCTCAACTTACCCAAAGCGTCCCTCCTGCGGTAGCAAATTCCGAAAGCTGTTCCGTGCTTACTGCAAACGCTATAAATAGGGTTTAAAAACCGCGCGATTAGTTCAAAAACACTAATGACGGACTGTCAAATGTAACCTGATCTTGACAGCAAACACCAACGGGCGCCATCTTAGAGTGGTCCAACCATATGGATAAATATCCATCGTCCTAGGAGATTTACTTATTGTGACAACAGTATTTTAATAAATTAACCATGCCTCATCTGAAAATAAACTAAACTCCTTAGAGGCACACCCAAATCATATCACTGTGTTACAACAATATAGAGTCCATACCGATATTGATTACGGACTATAGTGTATTTCACAGGTTTAACACCGGGCGCCATCTTTGTGAGGTCAAAATATATAACTAATGACCAAGTGCGTGTTTACAGACAATTTGCTCGATTTAAACAACAATACCCTACTAGAATGACGGGACATAGTCCATACCAGTACCGATTACGGACTATAATGTGTTTCACGGGTTTAACAACGGGCGCCATCTTTATGAGGTCAAAATGTATAACTAATGACCAAGTGCGTGTTTACAGGCAATTTGCTCGATTTAAACATCAATACCCTAATAGAATGACGGGACATAGTCTACATCCAACTCTAACACCAAATGCAGATAAAAACAAATACTATGTACATGCCTACTACAAAAAATGAGTCAAAGAAAGAAAGAAAAAGGGGAAGAAAAAGAGAAGAAAAAAGAATTTTCTTTAGAAAAGCAGCTCAGTTACAACAATAAAATGAAATGGCCCTCGCAATTTAGAGGGCAAACCATAATTGAATTATGTCCATACCAACAAAGTGATTCACATTAAACTAAATTAATACATTGGTAAACATTCACTTTGTAATGGCATTAGTTTGATACAATGACAAACATTCACATTATAATAACATCACGAAAAAACAATTTCAGTTTCATTAAGAATGATGGTTTATCTACTTAACCAAACCCAAATTCTTCTTCATCTTAAATACAGTACACAGTCATACTACATATATAATTATGCAATTGCAGTCATTGTATAAAGACAGAATTCATAATCACAGAAACACAGATCACTGTATTCAATTTTATGTTCATACATGTTAGATTTTTAATAAAAGGTGAACCAATAAAGATAGACTAATCTGCTATATAGTGGTTCAATTTCCGATACACAGAGTACCCACACTACCAAGCAGGCAATACATAGTTCCTTCTCAATGCTTCAACTAAATCTTACAGAATGACATTATGACATTCCTCCATGGAATTAAGGCCTTTGTTAATACTATCACAACGGAGTATCCATCGACATTCACTTTTATTCAGAATGTTAGTAATACTCCCTCCCCTTGGAGGAATCCGTATCACCTCAATAACCTGCCACCGCATATCGGTCGGGGCATGATTATATTCCAAAAAATGGGACACCAAAGGTGCATTCTCAGTTTTGCAGCGAATTCGACTTTTATGCTGCCCAAGACGAGTTTTTATCTTTTGAGTCGTCTGCCCCACATAAATGAGGTCACATGGACACCAAATTGCATACACAACATTATGTGTGTTGCAATTGGTATAATCTCTCAAATCATGACAAATATTTCCATGGACAAATTGTTTAGTATTCAGGCTGGAACCACACATGAGACATCCCCCACATTTATAATGTCCTACAAGTTTATTCAGACCCCAAATAGAATCTTGACACTGTCAGCTACACCCAGTCATGTGACCCAGAGGCAGGCTGCAGGCGCCAAATGGCTAAAGAAAGAAAATGCCAACTTTCTGTAAGTGGCATTTTCAGAATTGCAATTTAAAATCTTACTTCACCTTACGTTAGGATTTTAAATTGTGATTCCAGAGACACCAAACATGAAAGGTTATCTGTTCCCATTTGGAAACTACACTTATAAAATGTAATAAGATAATTCCAATGTTATCCTATGTGAGAGGGAGACCTTGTAGTAGTAAAGAAAGGAATTTATGAGTTTTTCACTACCAGGACATGCAAAACTTAAAAGTACATGACCCAACTTTTTAAATACACTGCACCCTGCCCTTGCTGCTGTTCATGGCCCACCTTAGGGGTGGCATATGTGTTAAAAAGGAAGGTTTGGGCATGGCAAAAGGATTATTTTGCCAGATCGAAATAGAAGTTTAAGACTGAACACACACAGGCTGCAATGGCAAGCCTGAGACATGTTTAAAGTGCTACCTAAGTGGGTGGCACAATCAGTGCTGCAGGCCCATTCGTGAATAATACTAACAATAGTTCAAGAAGCAATTTCCTCAAAAATAAGCTATTTACAAAACAATTTCAAAATTATAAACACCCTAAATAAGAAATGACATGAAGAAAAGGAAAAAAGAGATAAAGTAATACCCATATGCAAGGAAATATTAGAAAAATATAACAAATTTATTACATTTAATGAATACTAAAACAGTTAAAACAATGACGCTCAATACAGTGTGCTGGTACAAAAACAATATATATTACAAACCAGACACGTGGCAGACGAAAAAATACACGTCACAAAAGAGAAAGAAACAACATATAACAAAATAATGTGTCCTTCATCAATTTTATGGCCACATATACGTCGACGGCGTTTCGACCACTGTAAAATTACACGGTCATCATCAGGACTGAAAATTCATTTGAGCGTCCAAAATTCTGTATAGTATAAAAAACATATGGGTCACCTTTAAAAAAATTTAAAAATGTTTTACACTCCCTCTATCAAAGAAAGGGGGGAAAAAAACAGAAAAAAGAAGGAAGAAATTAACACCAGAGGCATTCGTGAAAGACAAAGTAATAAAGAACAGAAGTAAGAAACTGTTTCCCACACCCTAAAGAAAATTAAGAAATTACCATCACCAAACGATCAATAGTAAATATAAAAATCACCTATTTCAAGAAATAGTCCAACCCTGTATTACTTGCATGGATTGGAACAATATTTCACACTAGAATGAAAAAGATAAATGTTTATAAAAATAATAATGAGTTCTACGTATCAATCAAAGAACTCAAACAAACCATCCTGATTAATCAGTCACTTACTTAAAATAGACAATGGGCGGACCCGATGTAGAACCGTCCATGAATATAAACTTTCAGACTGGCAATCTTTGTCCACACAATTTAGCAGATCATGCCAGTAAACAGGCGAACAAATCACCAATGCACTTCAACGCCACAGAGGACTAGAGAAATAAAGGGACAAGAGAACATATCCTAAGTATGCAGAGGTAGAACCTAAATTTCTGATGTATAATGCCAGTCACAAACATCTATATGTATTGGGGTGTGTATATATAGTATGTCAAACAATCCATACAGGGACACAGAACCACCAAATTCCAAAACGACGGTAAAATACCGTCTTGGCTAGCATATCTCATATCCATTTACCAAATTCATAAAGGCTCTACTACTATGAGAACACAACTGCCCGAGCCCGATAGCATTACCACGTCTCCCGCCAACCACTGGGCAATGAAAAAATGTAGTATACACAGGTTCAGACGGCTGCATAAACACACTATTACCCGAACCATATACCACACAGCCACCATTACCTGTAAAGGCAGCTTACAAAAAGTTTACAAAAAGTCCATTTAAACTAATTTAAACCTAAAACCAAAACAAATGCTGCACAACTCAACTTACTAAAAACGTCCATACTGCGGCAGCCAAATCCGGAGGCCATTCCATACTTAAGCTACTGTAGACCTAAAACTCGAAACAAATGCTGCACGCCTCAACTTACCCAAAGCGTCCCTCCTGCGGTAGCAAATTCCGAAAGCTGTTCCGTGCTTACTGCAAACGCTATAAATAGGGTTTAAAAACCGCGCGATTAGTTCAAAAACACTAATGACGGACTGTCAAATGTAACCTGATCTTGACAGCAAACACCAACGGGCGCCATCTTAGAGTGGTCCAACCATATGGATAAATATCCATCGTCCTAGGAGATTTACTTATTGTGACAACAGTATTTTAATAAATTAACCATGCCTCATCTGAAAATAAACTAAACTCCTTAGAGGCACACCCAAATCATATCACTGTGTTACAACAATATAGAGTCCATACCGATATTGATTACGGACTATACTGTATTTCACAGGTTTAACACCGGGCGCCATCTTTGTGAGGTCAAAATATATAACTAATGACCAAGTGCATGTTTACAGACAATTTGCTCGATTTAAACAACAATACCCTACTAGAATGACGGGACATAGTCCATACCGGTACCGATTACGGACTATAATGTGTTTCACGGGTTTAACAACGGGCGCCATCTTTATGAGGTCAAAATGTATAACTAATGACCAAGTGCGTGTTTACAGGCAATTTGCTCGATTTAAACATCAATACCCTAATAGAATGACAGGACATAGTCTACATCCAACTCTAACACCAAATGCAGATAAAAACAAATACTATGTACATGCCTACTACAAAAAATGAGTCAAAGAAAGAAAGAAAAAGGGGAAGAAAAAGAGAAGAAAAAGAATTTTCTTTAGAAAAGCAGCTCAGTTACAACAATAAAATGAAATGGCCCTCGCAATTTAGAGGGCAAACCATAATTGAATTATGTCCATACCAACAAAGTGATTCACATTAAACTAAATTAATACATTGGTAAACATTCACTTTGTAATGGCATTAGTTTGATACAATGACAAACATTCACATTATAATAACATCACGAAAAAACAATTTCAGTTTCATTAAGAATGATGGTTTATCTACATAACCAAACCCAAATTCTTCTTCATCTTAAATACAGTACACAGCCATACTACATATATAATTACGCAATTGCAGTCATTGTATAAAGACAGAATTCATAATCACAGAAACACAGATCACTGTATTCAATTTTATGTTCATACATGTTAGATTTTTAATAAAAGGTGAACCAATAAAGATAGACTAATCTGCTATATAGTGGTTCAATTTCCGATACACAGAGTACCCACACTACCAAGCAGGCAATACATAGTTCCTTCTCAATCCTTCAACTAAATCTTACAGAATGACATTATGACATTCCTCCATGGAATTAAGGCCTTTGTTAATACTATCACAACGGAGTATCCATCGACATTCACTTTTATTCAGAATGTTAGTAATACTCCCTCCCCTTGGAGGAATCCGTATCACCTCAATAACCTGCCACCGCATATCGGTCAGGGCAGGATTATATTCCAAAAAATGGGACACCAAAGGTGCATTCTCAGTTTTGCAGCGAATTCGACTTTTATGCTGCCCAAGACGAGTTTTTATCTTTTGAGTCGTCTGCCCCACATAAATGAGGTCACATGGACACCAAATTGCATACACAACATTATGTGTGTTGCAATTGGTATAATCTCTCAAATCATGACAAATATTTCCATGGACAAGTTGTTTAGTATTCAGGCTGGAACCACACATGAGACATCCCCCACATTTATAATGTCCTACAAGTTTATTCAGACCCCAAATAGAATCTTGACACTGTCAGCTACACCCAGTCATGTGACCCAGAGGCAGGCTGCAGGCGCCAAATGGCTAAAGAAAGAAAATGCCAACTTTCTGTAAGTGGCATTTTCAGAATTGCAATTTAAAATCTTACTTCACCTTACGTTAGGATTTTAAATTGTGATTCCAGAGACACCAAACATGAAAGGTTATCTGTTCCCATTTGGAAACTACACTTATAAAATGTAATACGATAATTCCAATGTTATCCTATGTGAGAGGGAGACCTTGTAGTAGTAAAGAAAGGAATTTATGAGTTTTTCACTACCAGGACATGCAAAACTTAAAAGTACATGCCCAACTTTTTAAATACACTGCACCCTGCCCTTGCTGCTGTTCATGGCCCACCTTAGGGGTGGCATATGTGTTAAAAAGGAAGGTTTGGGCATGGCAAAAGGATTATTTTGCCAGATCGAAATAGAAGTTTAAGACTGAACACACACAGGCTGCAATGGCAAGCCTGAGACATGTTTAAAGTGCTACCTAAGTGGGTGGCACAATCAGTGCTGCAGGCCCATTCGTAGCATTTAATTTACAGGCCCTGGCCACAGGTAGTGCCACTTTACAAGTAACTTACAAGTAAATTCAATATGCCAATTGGGTATAAGTCCATTCACCATGTCTAAATGAGACAGCACAAGCACGTTAACACTGGTTAGCAGTGGTAAAGTGTGCTGAGTCCCAAGGTCAGCATAAACAAAGTCAGCAAAAGCAGATGGGTTGAAGGAAAAAAAGTTAGGGGAAAACCATGCCAAGGATGCCAGGTCTGACTCTCACCCATATGTCTAGCTCGAACTGCAAACCTGTTCCTCTCTGAACCAGAACACAAGCAACCCAAGACTGTTTTTGGCCTATCTGGGCCTCTTCAGGCAGGCGCAGCATGGTTTAAGTGGCACAATGAGCACTGGACCCATGACCGGGCATACCCAGATAAGTGCTGGGAAATCTGTAAGTGGAAATTATATTAGATACTGTTAGAAATTGAGTTTCTGGTTGGCAGAAGTATGGACCCTGTCCAAGCAGTAACCACAGTCCCAGTCAGGGTAAGTAACAGCAATCTCTAAATTATCCTGTGCTCACCCTTTGGTAGCTTGGCACAGAGTAGTCAGGCTTAACTTAAGAGGCAATGTGTAATGTATTTGTGCAACACTTCAAACAGTAGCACAGTGAAAACACCGCAAAAAGACTCCAGACAAGGTTAGAAAATAGATTATGATTTTATAAATAAAACAAGACCAAAATGACAAAAATCTAACATGTAGAAGCCGAGATATGAATTTTTAAAGAATAAATGTAGAATAGCACTTAGAAGCAATAAGCGCTTAAATGGGTTATCTGGTCGCACTGGAATGGGGCAAAGTCAAAAATTCAGGCTGGCCGCGAGGAGCACGGGCCGGATACAGGGACCCACTTGGGACCGCTGAACCAAAGTACCTTGATCCTGGTTGCATTGCCGTCGAAGAAGATGTGGGATGCAGCCGAAGTGATGTGTCGGTGTCGAGCCACGCAGTGGACGAGATGCGTCAATTTTCTCCACACAACCGTGGTGATGCATTGGTTCTGAGTGTAAGCTGCTGGTTTTGAATGTGATGCACGGCAGCTGCTCCAGCAATAGGCAATGGATCATTTCCGAAGACGATGCGCTGGTTCCAAAGGTGATGCGCTGGGTCCGCTTCACGCAATGATGAGGAAGCGCGGGTTCCGACTCACGCAAAGGCGAAGATGTGCCGGTTTCGATGAAGATGCATGGGCTCTGGTTGAAGCAGCACTTTATCCCCACCTGCAAATGCCCAGGACTTGGCTGGCACCACTTGGTAAGGCAAGACTTGCAGCGAGCCAAGTCCAGGTTCTGTAGCAAGATGAGTTGAAGTCTTTGATGTCCCTGAGACTTAAAAAAAAGAGGCAAGCCAGCAATTCCTTGGAGTCATTCTAGGTTCAAATGATGCAGGTTCAGTCCTGCTCATCCAGGCAGGAGACAGCAGGCAGCAGGGCAGCTCAGCAAGGCAAGAGCACAGCAGAGCAAGAGTCCACCAAAGCAGCAGTCGAGCAGAGTGGCAGTCCTTTCAGCAGCAAAGCAGTGCTTCTTCCTGGCAGAGTGGTCACTGGTCCAGAAGTGTACTCTAGTCATGGTGTCAGAGGTCCAGTACTTATACCCAGTTGCGCCTTTGAAGTGGAGGAGACTTCAAAGAAAGCTTTGAAGTGCACAGAGGTCCTCCCTGTCTGCCCTGGCTCCAGACTCACTTCAGGGGGTATGCAGCCCTTTGTGTGTGGACAGGACACCGCATATTCAAGTGTAAGTGCGAGGCTGGGCCCAGCTCTTCCCTCCCACCTCCCAGGAAGGCCCATCAAGTCACACCTAAGCTACCTTTGTGTGTGGCTGTCTAGAGGGAATACACAAAGCCCAGCTGTTACCCAACCCAGACTGAACAGAGACAGGTAGCAGGCACCAAATGGCTAAAGCGAGTAAATGCCAACTTTCTAAAAGTAGCATTTGCTAAACTGTAATTTAAAATCCAACTTCACCATAAGTTGTGATTTTAAATTGTGAGTCAAGTGACACCAAACTTGAAGAGTCTATCTCTTCATAATTGAGAATTACGCTTAAAAGATGTAATAAGGTAATCCCAATGTTATCTTATGGGAGAGATAGGCCTTGCAGCAGTGAGAACAAAATTGGGAGTTTTCCACTACTCAGGCATATAAAACTTAAAAGTACATGTCCTGCCTTTTAAATACATCGCACCCTGCCCTTTGGGTCCTACAGGGCATTCTTTAGGAGCGGCTTATATGTATACAAAGGTAAGGTTTAGGCCTGGCAAGAGGATTTTCTCACCAGATCGAAGTGGCAGTGTAAACTGCACATACAGACCTGAGCCATGGTTAGAGGGCTACTAAAGTGGGTGGTGCAATTAGTTCTGCAGGCCCACTAGTAGCATTTAATTTAAAGGCCATGGACACATGTGGTACACTTTACTCAGGACTTATAAGTACATTAAATATGCCAATTGGGTATGAGCTAATGTTACAATGTTTAGGGGAGAGAGCACAAGCCCTTTAGCACTGGTTAGCAGTGGTAAAGTGCACAGAGTCCTAAAGCCAGCAAAAACAAGGTCAGAAAAATGGAGGGGGGTGGGCAAAAAGTTGGGGCAAGACCACCCTAAGTCTGTCAGGTCTAACAGGTACAAACACAATTCCAGAGTAAGCATCAGTTACAAAACATACTCTTTGTATACATATTTAGTGTTTCTTCCAAGGCAATTATATCCTTCTTTTCACTGCTAGCATCAATATCAACTTAAATACAAGTTATGGTGAAAAGAAGAGAGAGAGAGAGAGAGGAGAGAACAACAGAGAGAGCGATAAATGTCCACTGCTTCAGCCCATAAACCCTGAAAACTCATTTTGAGAAACATCGCACGCAGACTAATGATCGCATTTCTAAACATTCCAATCTTGAAACTGTGGCCTACCTACACAGCCATAAGACCTGCATGCACAAGAAATAATATTTTATTTTACAACTAGAAAAATCAGTGTCTGCATCAACTTCTTTGGTGAGCAGCATTACATATCTTGAGATTTAGAAATGAGTTTCCGGGACAACACTATGAGCACAAGTCATTCTACATATTCGGGATACAAATGTATTGCTGAGTCTCGTTCAAGGTGCCTCCTTTGAAATGTAAATGTTATGTTATGTTGATTTTTATAGCTCCATGTCATCCATGAGGGTATCATGGCGCTTGCAGGTTTTGGGACTTGTCCGAAAGGGCATACTTGAAGAGCCAGATCTTCAGCTTCTTGTGGAATTCAGTAAGTGAAGAGGAGGCCACAATGTGGAATGGGAGGTTGTTTCATGTTATGGGAGTGATGTGTGAAAAGGCACAACCTTGTGATCTACTTTTGCATATGTGTGGTACCTGAGCCAGTGAGAGTCTGGCTGAGCACAAGTGCCTGGAGGGTTGGTGGAGCTGCACATGGCTGTTCAGGTAGGCTGGGCCTGTGTTATGTAGTGTGTTGTATGTGAGGGTGACACCCTTTATTACTTACACGGTTCAAGGGATTATAGGAGCCACTAGAACATTGTTGAACTTGCATGATACGAGTGCCTTGAAAAAGCAATGTGTATGCCCACAAATGCCATATGTTGTGTAAAGTAACTTTAACGTTTCATTAAATGTTTTTATGCAATCCAAATTGTTCCCATGGTGGAAAAGGTTTTTAAAGAGTCAGTATGGACATTTTCCACTCTCGTAGCTGGTGACATATCCCTGCTGCAAATCTACAACTTCCCGAAAACATATTAATCCCTAAACCATGGCACAAGCGGTGGATGTTGATCATGTAAATTTCCCAAGCTCGCTTTATGTGATCTGGCACCAGAACATTGCAAATAAGAGTGCAGCATCATTTTGTACTTGCACCCAGAGGCAGCTTCATAATGTAACATTAAGGAAGATTTAATGCAGGAAAAAGCAAGCAACACAGCGTTGTGATTGGTCAGGGGAGCCACCTGGCTGTGCTTCCTGTTCCTTGAGTCCGACGAGGAGAGCAGGGGCAGAGACGCGGGACAAGGCTGCAAGGTAATTTTTTTTTTTTACATTTCGCACCTTCCCCCTCCCACCCGCCCCGCCACCCAGGAGCCATGTCGGCCACCGCTTGCTCAACAATGTCAAACCACACCTGCTCATGCTTCTCTTACCTGTCACATTCACATACCAGAAATGCAAATAATGTGTATCCCATAAAAAACACACACTGAACGCAAAACAATGTAACACTAACTTTCTGTAGCAAATACATGCATACTCTTAGTGAATACTTCCTGAAGGCCATAAAAAGTTGTATACCTTTCCAAAAATTATCAAGAAATTCGTGCTGAAGCCCCAACACAGCACAGCAGTACACATTCGTGCTGAAGCCCCAACAAAGCACAGCAGTACACTAAGATTATAGAACAATATAGCATACCAGCAGTATATCACAATGTTGACACACTTTATCAACACAAAAATTCACTACTCGATAACAGTACAAAACAACATATCACTAAATACACAACAAAATGCAATGGGAATGTTGTCTTGGGTTATGTTGTCTGTTTGTTGTGTCACTGCTATCGTGTTCTGTGACTTTTGTGCTGTTGTTCAGCTTTTGTGTTGTTTTTGTAGTAGTGTACAGGGTTATTGCTGGGAAATATTTAGGGCCCGATTCACAGAACTAACTTAAGACAAAATCCTAAACTTACTACCATTTTGGTATTCACAGAAGGCACTTACTCATTTTGGTATTCACAGAAGGCACTTACTTACTCATTTTGTGTAACTTACTCATTTTGAGTAACTTACTCATTTTGTGTAACTTACTCATTTTGGTATTCACAGAAGGCACTTAGTTTTTGTGGTGTCTGTCGCCATGTGTGTTGCTGTGTTGTGCTGTTATTACCGTTGTGTTTTGTGTCTTGGTATGTGTTATTGTTGTTAGTGTATTGATGGGCGTAGTTGTGTTGCGTTTTTTGAGGTTTGTTTAGTTTTGTGTGTTGTCATATTGTTGTACATATCGTGAATGTGTGTGAGTTTTGTGTGTTGTATTGTTGTTGTGTTGGTGTTCTACTATTGTATGTCACAACGTTGTGTGCATTGGTGTTTTCTATAGTTGTGTTGCTGTTTTATTGAGTGTTTTGCTATTTTTGACTATACATTGTGGTATGTTTTGTTGTTGTGTTGTTTTCTTAGTTTTCTTAGTGTTACGTTGCCATGTTGTTCTATTCTCTCTTTTTGTGTGTAATGTTGTTGTGTTGTACTGTTTGGTGGTCTTGCTGTGGGTGCTGTTTTGTTGGGATTGTGTTGTAGCATTGTGTTAGTGTCATGTGGTGGTACTGTAATATGGTGGTATTATGATTTGGTGTTGCTGTACCTCAAGTGACTGAAGAGCATTGGTAGGAATAATTCGATGTTATGACCTGATAATGCACTGGTAGATGGTGTTGGGTGGGCATAGCTTGCTGATGGGAGTTGATAATGTGTTGGTGATATTCTAATGGTGGTTAGCGGTAACATAGTGATGGGGTTTGGAAGTGTGGTGATGGTGGGTTGTACTGCGGTTCTGTTAGGTGGTTGTATAGTAGTGAGGTCACATTTCAGTGCAGTGATGGAGTGTGTGGGTGATGGGAGAACTGGTTGTTTTGTGGTGGGGTTGGTAATTATGTCGTTTGTTTAGTAGTCTTCTGCTATCGGTTGGCTGTGTGGTGAGGTGGGTGAAGTGCGATACCTTTGAGTCTGGTAGTTCAGTTGTATTAGGTGGTGCTGAAGTGCTGTGGGATTAGAGTGGTGTTGGTGTGGTACTGCTAAGTGCTAGTGTATATGCTAGAGTATGGTAGTGGGACGGTGGTAGTGAGGTTTGTTCAGGTAGTAATGTAAACATGTAGGGTAGTACAGTAGTGGTGTATTGCTGTACCATGATGCTATGGGGTAGTGCGCTGCTAGGAGGTATTTGAGCTGTTATGGAAGATAGTATTGCACTGGTGGGTAGTTGTGTGAACCTGTGGGGTGGCAGTAGTAGTGCAGTAGTGTTGAGGCAGTAGTACGGTGATAGTGGGCGGCTAGTGTGTTCATATGGGTTGGAAGTGTGTAGCTTTGGGTGCGAACCTTGTGTAACATAAAGGAATGAATGTGACAAACAATGAGATGATTTATTGGTCTAAGATGTAAAATAGCCCCTCATGTGTTGTAATGAAAGCACTCTCAAGGAGGAGGAATGATATACCATATAGTAACACAGTTGATGATAGTAATACATATAGATATATAGTGACATGGCAGACAGCTGTACTATGAAGCGACACCCAAAAGGAGTAGCAAATATTCACCCATAAATGTACTCTGTCTCCAGTGGCACTCAGCACATCCACAACTAGGACACCAGCAGACTGGAGGCAAAGAAATGTAAAAATAAAAAAAACAAGACAACAGGCCTTTTCAATCTTTGCACCCCAGAGCTGTTATCACATCCCTGTATCCATTAGGACTGCACCAATCCTGCCCAAATTTAGGGAAGAGAAAAAAGAAAATGCATTTCTTTATTAAACACTACATTACAATGCAGTAACAGTAACATGTCTGCTCCAGGAACCCAGCTATATATTTAATTATTTGCCTGCTGTATCTTGTCCTTTGGCCCTCTACAGCACTCTGCTGCATTTTGGATTGGTTTGTACAATACAAATGCCATATACATACATACATACATAGGTACATATTTTTGTAAATGGCTTCAGATTTACTAATTTTTAGAATTCACAAATATTGGCAGTTGTACACTTGAAATTTTGTGCCAGTCGCAGGTTTACTGGTGTGCTACTACCAGTTCCCTAGTGCAGAAATGCCTGCAATTATGGATAGGGGGAAGGCAGTCTGCTGAGCAATTGAACTTTTTTTCCTTTTTTTTTCTCCACAGGGAAAACATTTTCCCCATGGGCAAACCCATTCCCCTACAGTCCCGCAAAGTTTGCCTCTGTTCTATTACCGTTCCCACCCTGAAAGGAAACGTACTCCCTCTTTTTGAGGGAACAAATCTTTGACCTTCTCCAGGATGGGAAAGAGTCAGAGAGGATTTTGTGAATGTCCAAATGCTCATGATTGTTAACTCACTGACAAACTATGCCTTGATCTGCACGCCGGCCACCACTTGCATGGGATTTACTACTGTATAATTGTACACAGTTGTGGCATATAATTACTGAGCAGTATTAGAAATTATAGCTAAAAAAAAGGACCCTTGATTTGGTGGGCGGGCTGCTGCTTGGAGACAGAGGCAGCGGTTTGGTGGCCAGTGCTCCACACCTTCAATAAGGTCTAATAGACATTTGAATGAATACATTTATGCTTTACTGAGGACTTAATTAGCTGGTAAGGCTGCTCTGAATGTGAACAGATTGCCACAGGATCAGTTCTGAGCAGGTGAGAATCACCCATTAATTCTCCTGCCATTGACAAAATCACCCTCTCCAAGTACCTTTTTCCAGAACTGAACTGCATTAAAATCTAACTTTCTACAATGAAAAAAATGAAACTAGGATATAGACACTGCTCTTACTTAGGAAATAAATCAATCTTCATTGTGGTCTCAAGGCACAATTATGTTTCAGTGCTGCATGGAACTCATAGACAGCCCCTAATTTAACTATCTGTTGAACTACACATTTGTTTTCTCTTTTGACTTCAGCTGTGGATTGCCCTAAAACTGAGGACTGAGTACGCCATTTTAGCAACATCTATCCTGATCCCATTGCTGAGTCCGAAGTGCAAGCTGAGGCGTTGGGCACAGGTTTCTGCTCAATAGTTAAAGACAGTCCCTTGAAACTTGAATTCTTAGTAGATGAGGCGGTTGGTGCTATTATTAACAGCTCTTATTGAGAAGCACCAGGACTTGAACGTTCCCGGTGGATCTCTTAAAGACCAACACTAATGTATGGGGTATACTTCTCACTAACGTTTTGAGAGCAGTTTGCAGGTCTGGTAAGATAGATACTTGGTTCAAGTCATTAATTGTCCTGATCTATAAAAAAGGAGAACACAGGGATCCAAAGTGTTACTGCCCAATCTAATTGCTGGTCTCAGTTGTTACGGTAATTGGTAGAATAATCTTGGCCAGGCTGGAAACATGTACTGAGAAACATTACCTGCTCTCCAATATTCAATACAGGTTTCGCAAGGCAATTGCGACGGCTGAACAATGTTTGAACCTCCAGTTATTATTTGGAAAATATACGCTGGCGTGAAAGGGACATTTGTACCTTACCTTCATGGACATCTCTAGAGCATTTGATCTTGTAAATCATAGAAACATATGGTGCTTGATGGGGATATGGGAATTGAGCCCTGTATCATCACCTTTCTCAGAGAAATGTAAACAGGTACAACTGCAAAGGTTAGATATGGCATTAATGGGGCCTATTCATCTGAGTTCAGTATTGAGAGTAGGGGTCAGGCAGGGATGTGTCCTAATACTGTTCTTATTCACGCTCAACATAAACACTTTTGAAGGGGCGTTGGTGGAGCAGTGCAGGGACATGCCACCGATTGGTAGACCCATTCCGGGCCACTTTTATGCTAATGATACCATATTAATGGCTCACAACCCCAAATAGCTTGCAATCTTTGCTAAATACATGTGTGGCCTTCAGGTCTAATTCGGACCACATGGTTAATCAGGGGAATACTTTTACTGTGCTATATGAACCATGCCCCCAAGTTTAGACAATTCAAGCTGGGAAGAGTAAGTATAGGTGAGACCACCACTTTCACATATCTGGTGGTTTCATTTTATGTTCAAGGAGCATGGAAACAGCTACTTATAGCCAGAAAACACCAATTTGAGAAATCCATAGCATTCCTATTCTATTTTTATGCAAAATTAGGGATGAAAAATGTAGTAATGAAGTCCAGACAGGAAGATGTGATTCAGGATGATTTATTGTAGATAAGTAGATCAGCTCAGAACTAGCCCCACCAGGAGCAGCCAGCATGCTGCTCAGCCCCTCTCAACTGTGACTTTCCTCACAGACTCTCAACATTCCTAAGCGCATCATCAATGCAACATTCCACTGGCTGAACAAGAAGTGAAAATGGTATTTACATTCACATGAACAGGATACTAGGATACTACAAAACCCTTAAAGGAAATGAGCGAAATATACCACTCAAAGTACATTTCAAAGGCAACCTATCGGGCTGAAGTTTGAGGCAATGTTAATGCTAAGATCTTGGAACTAGTAGAAGATGAATGTTTGCAAAGAATGCATGTTGTTCCATCCTCCTGAGCTACATATGTCTATCACGAAGAACTAGGTCTGAGCTTCTTGGCTGATTTAATCGGGATAAGACCACTTCTTTTAATGGCATAGGTTATGGACACAGGATGAAACTTCATTTAATAGACTAATTCTGAAAGATTGCTTGTCCTTGCACCCAGGTTGAAAATTCCCTGGCTGAATATTTATTAGAACACAAAGCCAAAAGTTAATAGAGCACAATGTTTTAGTGATCTTGGTTGCCTCTCTGTTTTTATGGTTGAGATCTCTTTATTAGTTTTATAAAAACAAAGCGACCAGTGGCCATTGGCCTATTAGCAATGACATCGTCACTATTATCCAACAGTCCCAACTCCCCAAAGCCTCTCTGTTTTTAGAGACGCTTGAGGAAGAGAGATTAAATGCTGAATGTGGTAAAGATAGTGTTATTTCACATGCAGTTTTATTGGTCAGGGAAGGTCTACAACCGTATTTTGAATAACCCTGGGAGGAATACGCAAAACCACGCGAAGTGGTAAAAAAACTCCGCAGCACTACGCGGAGCTCCGCGAGCAGTGGAGTTCGATAGAAAAATGCTGTTCGCAGTGATTGCACAGTGCCGGATGCTTGTCCGCACTGTGCAATCATTGCGAACGGCACCATGCACAGCGCAGGCTTTCCTTTTCTGCCGCTCGCGTAGATATTTACTCAAGTGGCAGCTTTCTCAACGCGAACGGGCAGTTTCTCAACGCGAGCGGTCGCGAGCATACACGACCACTCGCAATGAGAAACCTGACCCCCCGCGTTGAGAAATCTCTCCGGGAGGTTGATTTTCCACGCACGCCAACTTGATGTTGACGATCGCGAACAAGGAAAAATCTCGCCGGGAGGTTGATTTTCCTCGCTCGCGCTCGCCAAATTGACGTTGGTGAACGCGAGCGAGGTAAAAAACTCCGCTCCGCTGCACGAAGCGGAGTTTTTCGTAACTCTGCGAGCTTCGCGTAACGCGGAGTGCGTAAAACTCCGCAAACTCCGCGAGCGTTCCCCAAATGAAATGATTGGCCAAAAACAACGGAGACCCTGCTGCTATGATCTTCTAACAAAGCACTTTGCACTTTCTATTTTTTTTCAAGTTTTACGATAAGGAGAGAAGGATGACCTTTTTAAGGAAATTGAATCAAAGGCAATATAGAATGGCAATGTTGCTTATTCAGCAATTGGGTAGCACAGAAATATGCGTTGTGGTCTCAACATCTTTCAAGCCATGAAGGTTAGATCACTTTTAGGAGATTTGTAAACTGTTTTAGTAAGCACGGAACATGTGTGTTTTTAACATGTTTTTCAATTAAATTATTAATTTGTTTTCAATCCATTTTTAAATTGTTATTGTAAGTGTGATTTTATGAACTTGAAGAGCCTGATGATGTGTTTATGTTTTTTCGATAATATGTATTGTGCACTTTTATGGCTTTTAGTAAAGCCAAGTAAAGGTATTACTGACTGATTGGCTTCAGCTATAATTCTGGTCTCATCTATGTGCCAGAATCCTATGTTTAGTGACGGTGATAACCTCTGAAACATGAGTCACTTGTAATTCCTAATGGGTGATTTTTTGTAAGCATAGACCCTCCAAAGATATCTCGTAGCTTTTCTATTTAAGAAGAAAATAGAGTGATTGTACTACTTTCTAGCAGCACATAAGCTAGACTTGCAGACTACCCATGTAGTTACTGGCGCCATTCGCCACATAACCTTACATTTATGTGATGTGTCTGATATAGTTTTGAGAATTATAATGCTATTATACATGGGATTCTGCAATCCCTGTAAAAGAACTCTCTCTAATTCCCTTTTAATAGGTGACTTGTGACACACCCTGTTGACTATTATGTAGAAATTAAGTCTGAATTCAAATGTAATAGCTTATTACAGTTAAGTTCTAATGTCACAATGCCTGCTGCCAGAGCCAGCAGCCGAGGGGAAAGACAGCTGTTTAAGAAACAAAGCAAAACATTGCTTTATTTCTTCTGCTCTGTTTTTCCAGCTGTATATTGACCAGCAGAAAGGAGATATTAATGGCAACATGTTCACGTTCTGCACTCCTTAGGTAATTATAGAAAAGTTAGAATCTTTCTACATGTTTCTAAAAATTCTGCACCTTTTCTAAAATAAATATTTGTATTTAACTGATTCTAATATCTTTTTGGAACATATATCTAACAGCTTGTTTGATGAGTTTAATCTTGCTCTAGGGATTCTATTTTTATTCTTCATGTTTGCAAACATGCTGTCTCTTTCATATGAAAGAGTTATGCACCAAGAATTTAAGGGAGGTGTGAAAAAGGCAATGGTGTGACCATGTATACAAAGGATTGTCAGTCAGTCAGTCAAAAATCTTTATTCACCAAATACTGGTCATAAAAGCACACAAGATAAATACAAAGTATTAAAGTATCCCCTGATGTACATGAAAAGGATAGTGCAAATTACCTTGGAGTTCCATAACTTTCTAAGCAACTCAGCCTTCGGCCTCAATCCTCTACAATGTGATGGACCTCCTCAGTGACTTGCAATATCCTTATAATGTTCTGCAGGGTGTAATTTATCCCAGATATTATGCTATTTGAAATAATAATGCAAATCATACTGTTAACACTACTAGCCAGCAAAGTGTACCTGGGGTCGATGTGGTCAACATCCTTTATAAGGGTGCATCCAATAATGCCACAAGCTCATAATTATGTTTACCGTGGGCAACTGGGGCAGCTCAAAGTTGCCACATTGCTGTCTTTAAAAGAAGGGATCAAGGAGCTGTTTGCAGGTGTATGTAAAGTTTTTATCATGTAAGCATAATCTTACAAACATCCTCAATGTTGGCCTATTCCAGGCTTGTGTAATTTCCTGCTTCTCTTACGCATTGCACAAGACTTGGGTTGAGCAGAAATGACTCAGAGGAATTGTGAAACTAATGTGTGAAGTGTGGACTATCCTAGCAACATTCATCTTGCAATTTACAGACACTGTACATTGTACATGGGCAATGCATGGGACTGGCATTTCTGTCCAGAACAGTCTACCCAGCATTAAGGCTAACTACCTAAGAGGTAAACAACCTTAAGGTCCGGTGGACAGGATTTGTTTCTAATGGATTTGTCACTATTAAAACCTTCTTACTGCTCTGGTTGGTGGGTGATCTGCTGTCCAGGCACCTGAGTGACCCAAAAACCTTCTTCCTCTTAGCGATGGTGACTAAGAGCCTCAAGTGTGCTTGAGTGAGATTGCACTTGAAGATCATAGAGTATGAGAAACCACTCTCTACATTCTATTAGTAGACTCAGTGCAGAGTATCATATGAAGTGGTCTCTCCTTTAGGGAAGTCATGTGAGCCATGGCAGCCTGTCTGGAAACCTGTGGGAAAGGGTGTCTTTAATCTCCGTACGTGCTTAGTGTGGAGGATTTGGTGTGGTTGTCGGTGTATAGATAAACATGTGTATATTCTGACAATTCACTGAGTGTTTGCCTTTACATTGTCTGGGTTTGTGAGTAAAAGCATGTTGGTTTCAAAATGCTCTTTGTCACTACAGACATACAATGATGTGCAATTAAATGTTTTTGGACTATGGATATGTTACTGTGGCATACAACAGTGTAGTCTTGCATTTGCCAACTGTTTGGTTTGGGATCTACCCATCGGCTTTGTCTGCTCACTGTGTACATCATCTGTTGGATAAAATCTTACAGCTACTTCAGCCTCTCAGTCACTTGCAGTGTCTTTGCAGGCAGCCTACAAGCTCCTTCGATGTTCTTCCTATATTGAAAGTCCATAGTGGTTCTGCTCTGCCAGCATTACATTGCCTTACTGCAAGGAATGACACAATTCCACCTCAAAATGAAGTTGGCCAATTAAAACAGCGGTTCATAGTCTATTGAAACACCTTTGAATCCTGGATGTCCACCATCTATCTGAAATTCAATTCCACAAAAACAGAATTTGTGCTTATCAATAATGGCTTGTTTCAGCCCCAGCTGCAGACCTGTCCTTCAGACATGAGCATCAAGAACATTTACCCTGAGCCCTCCAAGAGTAATCACTTTTAGTTTCAGTATTGATTCCAGCTACCTTTTAAATAACCAATTGAAAAGGAAACTCAGCATGTCTTCGGCTTGATTGCCGTAACCAGAATAAAGTCACTCCTTGCCCCCACTATCTTGTGCATACTGAAGCTACAGAAGGTCACCCTGCATGCAGCCACCCACCTGATAACAAATTAGAATATGCTTACATCCCACACTGAGTTAACACCAGTGACTATCCTAACCAACCTATACCAAATTCCCATCATACTAAACAGTGCACTAGGGAATCTTCTCAAAAAGCCTAACTACCCTGCAGAAAACTCTCCTTGTAGTAATCAAGTACGCAAATGTAGATTCCTCATGAATCTTCTTTATTAAGTATGCATCTTCACATCTTCATAACCTCCAGCTTAATGAACACCAACAACATTTTCTAGAACATAGGCAAACCTCCCATTCCAATGACATCAACAAGGCCTAGGTACCATTCCACTTTACAGTGCATTCCCACACTTCTCTCCCCTTTTATCAAACAATACAGAAAACATGTATCACTACCAGTGCAGAACATAAATAACTGAATTGGAAAAAAGAGAAATAGTAGCATAACCATTACAACAACCTGACACCAACATAGAAAAATGAACATTAAAGTAGAGGATCATTCAAATATTTAAATTGATGATTTAACCTTACATAAATTTCCCATGCTCCATTCCCTTCCATCATCCAATTTGACCACAGAATTGGACACTTTGACCACTTTTTGTGGCTTGGAAAACTTACTTTCACCCTTCATCACGTGCCCCAGCTTCTTTACTACCACCCAATCTCCACACTTCAAATCGACGATCTTCCCTTCTTTTCTGTTATCATAATTTACCTTGTTGTGACTTTGAACCTCAGATGTTCTTGCTGACATACTCTCGTGATCAACCCATACCTGGTCCTTCTCAAGAAACCACATTGGGGTTTCCTTTGTCGCATGTTCCCTACCTTTAAGAGTTGCGAAAGGAGATACCCCCATCACGGAGTGCGGAGTAACTCTATGGGCCCACATCATTTTATACAACTCCTCTTTCCATGCCAACCCATTGGCCAAAGACAGCTTAATATTATCCATGATGATGCGGTTGACTCTCTCGACCAATCCATTGGCCTGCGGCCGATAGAGTGCAACCTTGTCATGCCTGATACCCAAACCTGCCAGAAACTCAGACATGGCTGAAGACACTAGCTGCACACCATTAGCAGTAACCAACACTTTGGGTATCCCCTCCTCAAAAAATACTTTCTTCAAGAACCCTATCACATTCCTCGTTGTGATACTCTCTATGGTCTCGACTACAAACCATTTGCTGTGATAGTCCACAAGAACCATAAGGAACCTATCCCTTAGACCCAACTTTTCCACAGGACCCAAGAAATCCACCGCCAATTTCTCCCAAGGCCTATTGGGAAGTTTCACACACTCTAATGGCGGTTGTCTGACCACTCTATTCTTGTCGCTGTTACTACATGCCACACAATCACTGACTACAGCTTCCACCTCCTTATCCATACCAGGCCACCAAAAAGATTGCCTCAATCTCTTGTTCTTCAAACTCCTCCCCAAATGTCCTTCATGCACAATTTTCATTAACCTTCCTCTTAATGCTTTGGGAGGAACAATTCGATTACACCTTAAAACCTTTTTCCCTTGAATGCTCAACTCTTCCCTGACAACAAAGTACTGTTTTAAATCCTCACTCAAAACAACATTTAAATGCCACCCATTGCTCATAAGCTACTTGTATTCTCCATCTCCAAGTATAGCACACCTCCATTCTTCTTGACTCAAAGCAAGCTCCCCATCTACAGAAGCATTTACCGGCTCTACAATGTCTGTAAATAAAACGTCTTCATCTTCTAGCACAGGCATGCGTGATAAGCAGTCCGCAACCACGTTTTTCTTCCCCCTGACGAACTCTACAGTGAAATTAAGGTCCATCACGGTCATTAACCACCTAGAAATGCGAGGTGTCACACTGCCCTCGAGCCCCCTGCCACACTTACAAATATGCACTGAGGGCTTATGGTCAGACTTAAGCACAAAGGGCAACCCCCACAAATAATACCTGAAGTGGTTCATACCCCAGCAACAGGCCAATGCTTCCTTCCTTATACCTGAATATCTGCCCCTTGTAACCACCGTGACGCAAATCCTATAATTCTTTCCTCACCATCCACCTTTTGAAATAAAACTGCCCCAAGCCCCACATTGCTGGCATCAGTAGACACAATGATCTTCCTATTGAAATCGAAATGTCCCAATGTAGGAACATGCGCAAGTGACCACTTAATATTATCAAATGCAGTTTTACAAGCCGTCCCCCACTCAAACACCACACCTTTTTTCAACAAGGCTCTCATAGGTTCCACCACGTCAGCAAAATTGGAGACAAATTTAGAACAATATTCCGCTAGTCCCAAAAAGGATTTCAATTCCTCTTTGTCACTAGGTTGGGGAGCTTCCTCAATTGCCTTCATTATACTCTTCTTCGGTCTTATACCTTTTTCAGATATCTCATGGCACAAATAACTCACTTGATGTCTCCTTAACTGACATTTTTCCTTCTTCAGAGTTAAACCATGATCACCAATCCTTTTCAGCACCCCATTCAACAGCATATCATTATCTTCCCATGACTTCCCCACCACCATAACATCGTCCTGGAAACACAACACTTTTTGCATACCTTGGAAAATACTGTGCATAATCCTCTGAAAGACTGCCGAGGCTGACGCCAAGCCAAACGGCATCCGACAATATCGATAAGCATTGAGGGGGGTCACAAATGATGTGAGTGATCTGGACTCGGGATGCAAATTTATCTGGTAGTATGCCGCCAACATGTCCAATACACTGAACACCTTCCCCCCTCCCATTCCACTCAGCATCTCTGCAACATTGGGCAGTGGTTGGAGGTCAACCCATATGTTCTTATTCAGGACGCGTAAATCAATGCAAAGGCGAATCTTATTCCCCTCCTTAGGAGCAACTACAATAGGGGCAAGCCAAATGGACGATTCTATTGGTTCAATAATTTTCTCCTTCAACAGCTTATCCAATTCTTGTTGAAGTTGCTCTCTCCTAAGAAGGGGTACGGGTCTCACTTTATGTACAGTAGGAATGGCATTTTTCTTTAAGATTGTCCGATGGGTACATTTTTTCAGTAAACCCAATTTGTCTGAAAACACATGTGGAAGTCATCACTAACTTCTCGCCCTATTCTGTCTCAATATCAAGTTTAAGCAAAGTATTCTCATTCACTGGTTCAACACACATTCCCGGCTCCACCGCAGTGGGGTCCAGAATGATGTTCAAATCTTTTTGGTGGCGCCATCCCAAAAGATTTGAACCCTCCTCTGTAATGTATACCCTTCCATGAACACTATTTTGTTTAAAACGAATATCCATCCATCTCATACCGATGAGATTAATCTTCCTACCACCATATCCCACTGCTTTAACATCTGCCGGCAATAAGTCGTTAACTTGACCCTTAATATCATCAACATACGTGTCCCTTGAAATCAAGGTGAACAAACTACCTGAGTCTGCTAACACCTTGACTTGAACAGCGCCTAAGGTGATATTGCAATGCGGTTTTTCTAACAACTCTGAACTTTCCTTCTACACATCCAACAAACTGTTGCTCTTCACAGCAATGGAATCTTCGATTTCATTTATTGTTAATATGATTTCCTCTTGGAGTTCCTCTGAACTTTCCACTACCTTCACGCTAGCGTCCTGCAATCTTCCTTTCCATCTACAAACTTTAGCCAAATGACCTCTCCTTCCACAAGCCCTGCATGTGACATTCCTTGCACCACACGCAAGACTAGAAGCAATATGTCCGGGACAACCATGTCTGTAACATGTTATCCTCCACCTTACTAATTGCAGGTTCCGCAGCTTTGAAGGATTGCTTGAACTTGACTTCTTTCACCTCTACAGCAGGTGTTTCTTTCTCCACTTTCCTATCACTAGGCTTGCTCATATCTATTTCTTTCATCCATATTGCAGTATGCTCCATGCTTCTCGCTATTTGTATAGATTCTTCCAGTGTAGGATCAATGGACAAGAGCTTTTCTTTAACTTTTCTGTTGTTAGTACATCTCACAATTTGATCACAAATTAAGGATTCAGACAAATTTTAAAACTCACATGTCACAGCTAATCCTCTCAGGGCAGCTACATACATCATAATGGGGCACATGCATCAAGCTATTTTGCGATCGCAAACGTTGTGAATCGCAAAAAACAACGTTTGCGATCGCAAAATAGCTTATTACAATGCATGAAGCTCATTCGCAGAATTTCACATAAATGCGCAAAAAATAGCGATTACCTAAATACCGAATATGAAATTGCGATTCTGTATTAAGTAATCGCTAATAGGAATTCGCTGATCCTATGCATCAAAAATTCGCAAATACCGAATCTGTGAAAAATCGCAATTAGCATTTCTTAAATAAGAACAAATTCTATCAGGTGGTAACCATTTCAAAGTGAACAAATCAGGTGCTAATCATCAGCAAACTACTTAAACAGTCCCAGAAGGCATAAGAATGTTTCACAATGGCAGCGCTCTACGTCATGGCGAGGAGGATGAGGCTAAGAGCAGCAGCACAGAGAAGAAGGAGGATACAGGAGCGCATTTTCTGAGTGCGCGTTACTTTGCTAGGGCAGACGGAGGAAGAGATTTATGATAAATATAGGCTGAATGCAGACACAATCTATGAGCTCATAGCTGAATTGGATCCAATACTGCTTCGTCAGACTCACAGGACACATGCCATCCCCACTCATATGAAGGTCCTAGGTTCTCTGCACCTCCTAGCTTCAGGGAGCTTCCATGGAGTAATTGCTGCAGCTGGAGGTGTCTCTCAAAGTGCCCTATCGCAATTTTTTAACTCATTCCTTGATGCCATGTTGCAGAGGATACACCACCACATTAGGTTCTCCACAACACCACAGGAATTGCAGCAAACTAAATTAGATTTTTATCATGTTGCCCATTTTCCACGTCATTGGTTGCATTGATGGTATGCATGTAGCCATTTGTCCCCCCTCAGTGAATGAGTATATTTACCAAAACCGAAAACCTTACCATTCATTGAACATTCAAGTAATCTGCAATTCTAAAAACATAATCACAGACATAGTGGCTAGTTACCCTGCCAGTGCACATGGCTCCTATATCTTCCGACATAGTGGCATACACAGATGTCTACTTGCGGGTGAATTTGGAGAAGGATATTTGCTTGGTAAACAGATGTAATACTGTCTTGCACACCTGTCCGCCATGGTGACACATAGCAGTGACTAATGTATTTTCTTTTTACATCCTGTAGGTGATAGCGCATACGCTGTGCGCTCTTTCATTCTGACTCCATATCTAAATCCTACTACACAAAGTGAGCAGCGATATAATGAGGCACATATCTCCACACGCAACGTGATTGAGAGGACATTTGGTTTACTAAAATCCAGGTTCCGCTGCCTCCACAAAACTGGGGGTGCATTACAGTATAGGCCGGAGACTTGCTGCAAAATAGTCGCCACATGTGCCATGTTGCACAACATAGCCACTAATAGAGGCATTCCCCTGGAAGACTCTGACCGCAAGCCTGAGGTAGACATCCAGCCAAGACAACCACCACAAGTGGCATGCGGTCCAAATGCAGCAGAGGGGAGACGGAGACGTGCAGAAATCACTCAACATTACTTTTAAGGTGGGTAATCACGAGACAACACAGTAGGTGCTCAACGGTTTAATGTAACAATATTGTGGTAGTGTTAATGCACACAAAGCAGGTGCAGACAAGTGTAGTGTGAATACAGACAATTATATGGCATTGCCTTGGCACTTAAATGTCAGTGGGAACAATGTACATGCTGCTGGTTACCTCACAAGAATAGTACGTGTCCATGTTTTTACTTTTTCCGGCCACGCACTTCTGTGGGCCTCTCAGTACGCTCAGCCACATTCCTTATTGAGCCTTCTGTGCCAGTGTTGCTCCTGGTACTGCGCCTCCTGGGATTTGTTACAGGTGCCAGTAGGCTACTGAGGCTGGAGGCCTCCTCACTATCCCCCCCTGCAAGGACGTTGTTGCCACCAGCTGTAGCAGTCTGGAGTTGTTGCACTGCATTAGTGACCTGGATGAGGCCCCTGGCCACATCCCCACAGCAGTGGCTCATCTCCACCTTGCATGCTGACAGCACGATGGTAAAGCTGAGCTGTTGTTGTGCTCAGCCTATTGATGGCCCTGGTGTAACCGTCCAGGCGCCCCATCAAATTGTGATGCCTTCTACCATAGGAGGCATGGTCAGCCTGGATGACCCTGCACAAGTCATGCATAGCTGTTGTAACACTTGCAAAGTTTTCAGTGTTTGCCTCTTGCCCTTCCACAACAGCAGTGGTGAGCTCTCTCAGGCAGTCACAGATGTCCCCATGTGTGTTGCCATTGTCCCCAGTTGGCCCTGCATGATTCTGATGTTTCTGACTTGCAGGCGCTGGACCCTGAGCATCTTGCCCTCCAGCCCACTCCAGGCAGCAGCCCCATTGTCTTCTGCAGCTGTCAGGATTGCCCTGGGCCTTCGCCTGCGGAAATGGACGGACCTGCGCCGCATTGGTACCTCTGTTGGTGGTGGTGGTGTGTGGCCAGCCTGCTGTGTGGGAGTTCCTGTTTGGCTCTCTTCATCACTCTCCGAATCAGGCAGTGGTGGGACTATTCGCCTGCGTCGAGTGGGAGCAAGTATGGGTGAGGATGCTGGCACTTCTGGTTCCTCCTCAGACTGTGCATCTGGTTCCTGTGACTCGTGGACATCAGCCACGTCACTCTCCTGCACAGCTGCATCTGTGATTCAGTTATTTTTCGGTGCACATGTTTGTGACATAGTGCATGCCAATGTCTAATAAATTAACTTTTGTTGTGGACAAAGTCTACTTTAGTCTCTTCCTTGCTGTACTCTGCTGCACTAAAGCTGTTTTGGTCCCTCCTTGCCTTGCCCTTACATTTGTCTGTATACTACTCCCATAATGCATTTGGGTGTTGCAAGTAAAAAGTGGACTGGACTCAGGTGTGCTACACTACGCAGGATCTGCATTAGGGGCTATTTTAGGTACATTTAACATTGAAAGATATTTAGCAGTGGTCTTACCTTGTGATGTACCAGCCTGTTCAGAGGTGTCAATCTGGGTTATTCCGACAACTGCCTCTGGCTGCAGTGTGGATTCTACCATGTCCTCCAGGGGTGTGTTTGCACATTCCGCAGATGGTCTCCCTCCAGTTTTGTTTCGCATCTGCAAGCCTTGCAGCCACCCTCTCTTTAGCTCGGCTGCGCAGGTCATACCAGGGCTTGCGCAGGTCTGCGATTGAGCGCTGTGTGACCCCCACAGCATTTACCTTTGCTTGGATAGCCAGCCAAATCTTTCTTTTAACTGACTCTGCAACCTGCAGGGACAGTTTGCCAAAGAGCTTATTGTGGCTCAACACCACTTCCTCAATGAGGATTTCCAGTTCTTTCTCGCTGAATTTCAGCTTCCTTTTCCTTCCTTCACCTTTGTTGTCCCCTTTTTCTGTGGCCATGCTGTTGTTTTCAAACAGATTCAGCTTCAAAAACAGCTTGTTCCTGCTCAGCTCCACCAGTCTGCCTCCTCCACTGACTCTCTCTGTGAACAGGTGTGTGCATTCCCTGATTCACTTCCTGATGTCATCCCAATGCAGCAATATGGGTAAATCGCTATTAGCGATTCTGTACTAGCGCATTCGCTATTACCGATTCGGAAATAGCGGGATCGCTATTTGAATTTGCAAAATTTACTTATTCGCTAAAATATAGCGAATTTTTGGATGCATTCGGTTTTGCTATTCCGTAATAGCGATTTCTTAATATTCGCTATTAAGGAATTGCAAAAATGAATTTTGATGCATGTGCTCCAATGTCTTCAGCATGGCTCTGCGCGCAAAAAAACAACTTATGTCTCTCAAAAACCACACTTTAGGAGAGAAATGTTTTTCTAACATCTGCAGAGACATTTCATATACATTTATAGGTTGACCTTCCCCATGCCGAAGGAAACCTCTGGTAAGTCATCGTAAATCCTCCTTCCTTCAGTACCTAACTGATGAAGCAATATTGCTTGCCTCCTTACTGGTCCATATTTATCACCACTGATGGCCAACATATAGGTAAAAAATATATTTTTCCATCGTTTTCATGGTATAAGAGGTTCTCCAGGTGAAACCCAAAAACTAGGTGGAGCAGCCATACCCTGATCGGCCATTCCTAAAAGGGAGAAATAAAAATAACAAACTACCACAATATACTGATATAACAAGTTATAATAACAAACTAAAACAACAATCTAAAATAACTATCTAAAATAATTAATGAAGAAGACTTATGTAGAGTCTTCTTTCGTATGTAGAGTCTTCTTTTGCAGTAGGTTCAGCTAGACAGACTTTCTTCCAAGGCAGAGTGTAGAGGTGCAGTCCTTTTTCTATGCATACCGCCCCTGAAAAGCCTTTCTTCCAAGGCAGAGTGTAGAGGTGCAGTCCTATTTCTATGCAGACTGCCTTCATCTCTTCAAGTAGCCGGTGAGAGAAACCTTGGAGGAAGGAAAACTGTAAAGGTATGTTCAATATTGTGTATTCACATGTGAAGGTGCAGGCTTATGTGCTTGCGTATGTTTGCTGCCGTCGTTTGCTGGGACACGTTAGGGGACCGCTAATGCTGGTTTAATGCGGACAGAAAGGAAGTTCACTTCAGCGAAAGTGATTTTACAGCGAGGCCGTTTCGGTGCTAGCGCCAGCTCCAGCAGGGCTGAGAACGGTATCCTAGCAACACACTAGAGAATCGGCATTCTGTGCTCGAGCAGAGGTGCCGAAAAGCTTAACGTTTTCTTTTCTCTTTCGATGCGTTAAACATAGGTTTAATTGAAGGAAAAGCGTCGCACAAAGGAAAATCTTCACTGTACCTCCAGTGAATTGGCCAGTAATGTTGAAACGGAAGGCCTCAGTAATGTGGAACGGAAAGCATAATTCCTTAGTGACATAGAAACCGGAGGCTTCAACTGTATTCCTTTTCCTCGAAAGAGCCAGTGGAATAATGAAGAAAATTAAACAAGTAACTCACAGTTCAGGGGACACAGCAGGCTTTTGTAGTACGCAGACACGATATACTCCTCATAGTACTGTCCAACCTCAAGTAACAGTACTTCTCCAGGGGTGGACGTTATTCCATAGTCTCTGCCCCCTGCGCAGAGTTGGTGGACGCTTGTTGCCAAAATCTATAGTAATCAAGTACGCAAATGTAGATTCCTTATGGATCTTCTGTATTAAGTATGTATCTTCACATCTTCATAACCTCCAGCTTAATGAACACCAACAACATTTTCTAGAACATAGGCAAACCTCCCATTCCAATGACATCAACAAAGCCTAGGTACCATTCCACTTTACAGTGCATTCCCACTCTCTCACTCTCCAGTTATTTCTGTGGCTTACCCATCACCTCCCTTGCAGGGCTGGAGATCCAGAAAGCCCAAGAGAAACAAGTCAAGAAAGTAAACATTTGTGTTTATGTACTCTGGAACAAAATCCCCATTCTTTTAGACTCTCCTTACCTCTTCAAAAGCTCACGAAGCAATTGAGGACCTGCTCTCCATAAATTTGCTCAACATCGGCCTGTTTACTTGCCTAGCTCCACGATATAGTTGATATATGAGAGTTATGTGAACATCCTTTCTTCCTATATATCTGCATTGTTCTGCCCTAAGCACTTTGGTGTTCCCCGTTTCACCAGATATGTTTTTCATTTTACCCTGCATATATACTACTGCCTCACTCCAATAACCTAGTAACTATACCCCTACCTAGACCCTTGTATCTCCTGCCAGTGGGTAATACTGTTACCCCTAATCATACACTCGTATCAATAGCCTATCTAACACCCAAACAGTGCTATTCCTACCTGTACCCCAGTTCTTCAAACTCCAAAGATACCTTAGTCCACCTACTCCTACCTATACCCTAGTACTTCTAGCCTGACTATACCGTAGTACTTCTAACACTTCCTATATCTACCTATATCTATATACTTCTAGCCTTGCATATACCTAAATACCTATACCTCTAACTCTGTTGTATACCCCTTCCTATATCTGAGGAGCTCCACCTTTGGCTATATATTAGGATCTACATCTCTTCCTAAACTCTAGCACCTACAAAATTACCTCTATCCTATATCCTAGTCCTTCCATCTTTACCTATACCTGAGCAATTTGATATCTACCTATAACCTAGTACTACTTTGTCCCTACTCGTACATATATACTTGAAACTCTATCCTCCCTATTCCCTTGTACCTTTAAAACTATTTCTACTCATGCCTATACCCTCGGACCTATATCCCTACCTGTAGCCTGGGATCTCCACCCCTGCCAGTACCCTAGTATATCAACTTCAACATGTTTCATAGTAGCCCTACTCCTGCCAAAACTGTAAAGCTTACACCTCTTCATATTCACTAGTACATCACCCTACCTATCCCTAGCGCATCTATTCCTACCTCCACGCTTATCCATAACCTAATACCTATGATTCTGTCTGTACCCTCAATCCTCTGCTCCTGATAATACTGTAAAACCTCTACCGCTACTGATGCCCTCGTAACTGCAGCCCTACTCTATCCCAGCACCTCTGCTCATACCTGTATCCTAGTTCCTCTACTCCTACCTGCACTCAAGTACCCCTGCCCTGCCTATACCCTAGTACCTCTTTACACATGCCTGCATTTTAGAACTTCAACTTGTATATGTAGGACCTATGTCCCTACATATATCCTTGTACATCTGTTAGGATGGGATTGTCCCTTGCAAGGTAAACTGGTGTGTATATCTACCCTGCATGCTGGACTGCATGTGAAACTGCAATCCTGACATTTATTTTGGTTATGGCATCACACTAACCTAGTGTCACGGATTCCCTGGGGAGTGGGCCCCACAAGCTTCATCCGACATTGACTCTGTACTCCTTGTCCATGCACAGGAATGGCCTGACCCCTTTAAGACTGCTCCGGAACCAGGGGAGGGAGTGTCATCAAGTGTAACGTCGGATCCTCTCCTCCTGTCGGAGGCCCCGCCGGGATGAAAAGGGAGGAGCCAGAACCAGGAAAGGGACAAGCCGGAAGACCGATTGAGGAAGAGGATCGTGAAAGCGAACCGGAGGGGAAGCAGCTGGATTCCGTGTCGTCCGACACTCCTGACGCTCAGGAGAAGAAGCCGGAAAAGGACCCTACGCCAGGAGGCCAACGTTTCCACGCGTCGCTCCGCCACGCTCCCGGAGGAGTGTGGCTGGAGCAGGTACGTCGTCGTCTGCGGGGGCTATCATTTTTACGGGGTGGGAACGGGTAGGGCTGTGAGGGTGGGCACCGTTTTGCAATATTCTTTTGGCACAGGTGACGGTGGTTCTCGGTGATCCCCTCGCACCCCCCTCCTTCCCATGTCAAAACAGCTCCCTCGAATTTTCCACTGATCTGTGGCCTGTTTTCTTTTCTTTTGATGATGTCCGGGACGCTCGCCTGCCGGTGCTGAGACGACGCAACTTGCCACAGACCATTTCCTGAAAACAAGGATCAAACCGGACTAAAGAGACATTTCTGTTCCCCCCTTCCCTTCTCCTCGTCCCTAGCAGAGCTGGGTGGACATTATTTCTTTCACTGAATAAAATCCCTTCATCTTGCAATACTTCCTGGGTCTCCTCCTCTTCATTCCTGACGCAACGGTCCCTGGTCCCGACAACCACTCAGGGGTCCGTGACAACTTGTATGTGTGTAAAGGCCTAGACCTGTCAATGGCAATGCAGAGTCCAGAACCTCATTTCTGACCTGGGGGGGGACACACAAATGGTGCTCTCCTACTGGGCATTGTACTACTGTCTATTTCCTGGGTTTATCACATAAAGCAGTGGTGGCAGCGTACCATGTTTTGTGAATCTGTAAAATGCATGTTGTTAGATTTGGGGGTCTCTAGTTGGCAGAGGTAGGTACCTTTGACCAAATAGGGACCCTTGCGTCTCGTCAGGGTAAGGGGGTACACTCCTAAAATAACCCCTGCTCACCCCCTTGGTAGCTTGGCACGAGCAGACAGGCTTATCTCAGAGGCAGTGTGTAAAGCATTTGTGAACACATACAGTAATCAAGTGACAACACTACAGAGGGCCACCACACAAGTTGTAGTATAAAAATAAGTATTTTTATATAGACTTAACACAAGACCACAAACGACAAAAATCCACAATACTGTACTTAAAAATGGTAGAATTAGCTTAGTTCTCTTTAGATGGTAAATGCGACACTTTGAGTTCAATGTACCTTTGGATGCGTAACGCTATACAACGAAAGTGTTGCAGGGAAGGTGATGCGTCGGTTCCTTACACGCAAGAACGGTGATGCGTCGGGTCCCTACTGATGCGTAGGGGATGCGTCGGTTCTTCTCCGCGTGGGGAGGTGATGCGTCGGTTTCTTACTGCGCTTCCGTGGCGATGCAACCAGCAGCGCCGTGATGCGATGACGATCCGGTGAAACAATGAAACAAAGATGGCGTCTTCTTCTTGATGCGACACGATGCGTGCATGCCCGACGGCCGTGCAGCGACTCAACGATTCTTCTGAGCTGCGACAGGCCCTGCGACACGTTTCCCGGTGATGCGGCGGCGTCTGATGCGACGTCGATCCTCTTCTCCGGTGATGCGAGGCGCTTCGGCGGTGCGATGCGACAGCTGCAGCGGCGACACCCTTCTTCAGCGATGCAACGACAGCGGCTGCGGCGGCGACACGCTTCTTCGATGATGCGGTGGCATCTGATGCGACGTCGATCCTCTTCTCCGGCGATGCGAGGAGCTTCTGTGTTGCGAAGCGACAGCGGCAGCGGCGACACCCTTCTTCAGCGATGCGACGACAGCGGCTGTGGCGGCGACACGCTTCTTCTTCGTGAGTCGCGCTTCCAGCTCCTTGCGACACGCAGTCCCTCAGAAGGCCCAACACAACAGCAGGCACTTCAAAAGAACTCTTGGGGAGCTGGTGGGTGAAGTCTGTTGTCCCTGAGACTTCAGCAGGAGGCAAGCTCTCTCTCAAGCCCTTGGAGATCCTTTACAAGTTGAATGAAAAGTAGCACAAAGTCCTTTCTCCTTTCTTTGGCAGTCAGGCAACCACTGCAGGCCAATCCCCCAAACAGCACTCAGCATAGGGATAGTCTCCTCCTGCAGTCTCTCTCTCTGGTTTCTCTCCTCAGCAAAGGTTCTTCTTGTTTCCCAAAGTGATCTAAAGTTCTGGGGTTTGGGTCCCCTCTTTTATACTCATTTTCCCTTTGTTCTCTGACGGCAGATAGGCCTTTACCTAGTCCAAACCAGTTCTGGTCAGTCCTGGAGCACTTTGTTGACAAGACTCTTTCTTTCCTTTCACAGTGTAGGTCAGGGACATCAGACGCACCACAGGAGGTGGAGCCAGCATTGTGGAGGGAAGGCACAGCCCTATTCAGGTCCCAGGTGCAACTCCTCCCACCCATCTACATGCAGATCTCTCTATTCAGCCCTGGGCTGACTCACCCTGTCTCCTGGAATCCCCCAGCCCCTGTCACTCACAAACCAGACATGGAATACACAACCTAGCAGAGGCAGGTTTGGATAGTTAGGCAAGAAAACACCTACTTTCTAAAAGTGGTATTTTCAAACACAGAATGTTAAAACCAACTTCACTAAAAGATGTATTTTATCATTCTGAGTTCAGGCATACTAAATTCGTTTTTCTACCATGTTCCCTGGGTCAGTTAGGATTATAAGATGTAATAATCAAACTGCCCATTCTGGCCTATGGGGAACAGGTAGCCTTGCAATAGTGAAAAACGAAAATGGCTGTAATTCACTATTAGGACATGCCACACACACCATGGCATGTCCTACCTTATACTTACAATGCACCCTGCCCTTGGGCCTACCATAGGGGTGACTAATATGCAGAAAAGGGAAGGTTTAGGGACTGGTAAGTGGGTGCACTTGTCCAGTCTACATGGCAGTACCAGACTGCACACAGGCTCTGCAATGGCAGACCTGAGACACACTTTTACAGGCTGCTTCTGTGGGTAGCACAACCAGTGCTGCAAACCCACCAGCAGCATTTGGTTTACAAGCCCTGGGCACACTCAGTGCACGGTACTAGGGTCTGACAAGTAAACCAAACCAGCCAATCATGGAGTCACTAATCCATACATCAATTTACCATAGGGAGCACTTGCACTGTGGCACTGAATAGCAGTGGTACAGTGCCCAAAGCATCTATAACCAGCAAAAACACATGAGGCAACAGCGAAAAATGGAAGGGAGACCCACGCCAATAGTGCCAGGTCTAACACGTGTCCCCTCCAGCTGAAATGTGGGGAGAACTACCCTACCTCCTGGGAGTTCTCTTCACTAAGGCGGAAAAATCTGGACAGACCATCAGCATTGGCGTGTTCTGTACCAGGGTGGTGTTCCACCGTGAAATCCATCCCCTGTAGGGAAATGGACCACCTCAACAGCTTTGGATTCTCACCCCTCATCTGCATCAACCATCTGAGGGGCCTGTGGTCTGTCAGAACCCGGAAGTGAGCCCCAAACAAGTATGGTCTCAACTTCTTCAGTGCCCAGACCACAGCAAATGCCTCACGCTCAATCGCACTCCACCTCTGTTCCCGTGGAAGTAACCTCCTACTGATGAAGGCTACGGGTTGATCTAGGCCCTCCTCATTTATCTGTGACAAAACAGCCCCCACACCATGCTCTGAAGCGTCTGTTTGAACGATAAACTCTTTTGAGAAGTTGGGTGCCAGGAGCACGGGCGCAGTGCACATGGCAGTTTTCAGGGCCTCAAAAGCTTTCTGACAGGTGTCAGTCCAAATCACTTTCTTGGGCTGCTTCCTGGAAGTCAGCTCTGTCAAGGTTGCAACGATGCTGCCATACCCCTTGACAAACCTCCTGTAATACCCAGTGAGTCCTAAAAAGGCTCTCACCTCTGTCTGGGTCTTGGGAGGCTCCCAAGCCAGGATGGTCTCAATCTTGGGCTGTAGGTGCGCCACCTGGCCGCTCCCAAACTGGTGTCCCAAGTACACCACGGAGCCCTGCCCGATCTGGCACTTGCTCGCCTTAATCGTGAGGCCTGCCCTCCGCAGCACCATCATCACTTCCCAGAGGTGGCGCAGATGTTCTTCCCAACTGGCGCTGAACACTGCAATGTCATCCAGGTAGGCGGCACTGAACTCTTCCAGTCCAGCCAACACCTGGTTGACCAACCTCTGAAAGGTGGCAGGGGCATTCTTCATCCCAAAGGGCATAACCCGGAACTGGTAGTGCCCATCTGGTGTGGAGAATGCTGACCTCTCTCTTGCCCCATCAGTCAAGGCGATCGGCCAGTACCCAGACGTTAGATCAAACGTGCTGAGGTACCGGGCAGCCCCTAACCGATCGATGAGCTCATCAGCTCTGGGGATGGGGTGCGCATCAGTCCTCGTGACTGAATTGAGCCCTCGGTAGTCCACACAGAACCGGAGTTCTGGCGTGGCACCCGGTGCGGCAGCCTTTGGGACCAAGACCACTGGGCTGGCCCAAGGATTGTTAGAGGACTCAATCACCCCTAACGCAAGCATCTTGGAGACCTCCTCCTTGATGCAAGCTCTCACCCTGTCAGTGACCCTGTAAGTTTTGTGCTTAACAGTAGGACTGTCTCCAGTGTCCACATCATGGACGCACCAATCAGTGACACTGGGAATCAGGGAGAACAGATCAGAAAACTGCCCCAGCAACTGGTGTCAGTCATTCTGTTGCTCAGGGGTCAGGGTGGAAGAGAGGTTCACACCATCCACTGACCCATCTCGCTCTGTCGCCGACAGGAGGTCAGGAAGAGGCTCAGTCTCCTCCTCCATTCCAGCATCTGTCGCTAAGAGCATGCCCACTTCGGACCTCTCCAAGTGGGGCTTCAGGCGGTTGACATGCAGGACCCGCAAGGGGTTCCTGGGAGACCTCAAGTCCACCAAGTAGGTGACAGGACTCTTGCGCTCCACCACCTCAAATGGTCCAGTCCACTTATCCTGGAGCGCACAAGGCTCCACTGGGGCCATGACCCACACTTTCTGACCAGGCTGAAGCTCTACCAGAGTGGCATTCTGGTCGTACCACTGCTTCATCTCCTCCTGGCTGGCTTCCAGATTCGCCTCAGCGAGTTGCCTGAAACGCCTAGTCTGGTTCCTGAAGGCCAGCATGTAGCTATATACATCCTGGGGAGGTTTCCTGGGAGATTGCTCCCAGCCTTCCTTGACCAGACTCAGAGGTCCTCTCACTGGGTGTCCATAGAGAAGCTCAAAGAGGCTGAACTCTAGAGATTTCTGTGGCACCTCACGGTATGCAAAGAGCAGGCATGGTAAGAGGACGTCCCACTTATGCCTCATAGGTTCCTCAAGACCCATAATCATGCCTTTTAGGGTCCGGTTGAATCTCTCAACCAACCCATTTCCTTGGGGGTGGTAAGGAGTGGTGAGCTTATAAGTTACCCCACACTCCTGCCACAGGGACTTCATATACTTGGAAATGAAGTTTGTATCTCGGTCAGACACCACCTCTCTAGGGAACCCCACACGGGAGAAAATTCCCATCAGTGCCCGTCCCACCACGGGGTCCGTCACTGTCCCGAGAGGGATGGCTTCCGGGTACCGGGTGGCATGGTCCACCAAGACCAGGATGAACCTGCTGCCCATGGCTGTCTTGGGGTCCAGTGGCCCCACAATGTCAATACCCACCCATTCAAAGGGGGTGCTGACCACAGGGAATGGCTGGAGAGGAGCCTTTTGCTTCCTCCCACTCTTTCCACTTGCCTGGCAAATCTGACAGGTCCTGCAGTGAGTATCTCAACTCCTGCGCATTTGGGGCCAATAAAAGTGGGTGACAAGCCTCTCAAAGGTCTTGTCCTGCCCCAAATGTCCTGCTAACGGCACATCATGAGCCAGCCCCAGTAGGAAGGCTCTGAAGCGCTGGGGTACCACCAGCACACGGGCTGACCCAGGCTCAGCAACCTTAGGCTCAGTATACAGGAGACCATTCTCCCAGTAGATCCAATGTGATCCAGACTGATCACCTGCTGCCTGGTCTGCAGCCTGCTGCCGCAAACCCACAAGAGAAGGGCACTTGTTCTGCTCCTCACAGAACTCCTCCCTGGAGGGTCCTCCTTCCTGCTACCAATGGGTCAGCTCAGGCAGGTCCCCCAGTTCAGCTACCTGTTCCCCTGTAGGCTCCAGGGCATCCCCCTCAGGGTCTACCTCCTCCTGGACCGTGGGAACTTCGAGGGCCGGCTTCCCACGCCCCCTGCCTCTTCTCTTTAAGGCAGGCACCTGGGCCCCCCTCTCAGGCTCCAGGTCCTCTTGAACACCCTTACTGGCTGCCATGGACCGTGTGGTCACACACGCCCAGTCAGGCAGACCCAACATCTCCAAATGAGCACTTCGCTCCACCTTAGCCCAAGGTGAGCTCTCCAAATCGTTCCCCAACAAACAGTCAACAGGCATGGCTGGCCTCACAGCTACTTGAAGAGTACCAGAGAGCCCCCCCCCACTCAAAGGGAACCTGAGCCACCTTGCAGTGGCTCTCTGTGTTGTCAGCGGCAACAACTGGGTAAAATGCATTGGAGACAACCTGCTCTTCAGACACCAGGTGATACTTGACAGCTGTCACACTGGCTCCTGTGTCTTGAAGAGCCTCCACTCTATGGCCATTGATGGTCACCCACTGCCTGTACTTTTTAGTGTTATCAGGCAGTTGGGTCCTGGGGACCACCTCACAGTCTCCTAAAGAGACAAGGGACATCTCTGCGGGACCCCACCCACCTTGGGCACCCATCTCCTCCCCCAGGGCTACACTAGCCAACTGCCGGGGTGCTGCACCAGTGGGTGCTGTCTTCCCAAACTGGGGACATTGGGGATCCCATGAACCGTGACCCATTAGGCCACACTTAAAACAGGTCATTGGCCCTCTTTGAACAGGTTTACCTGTCGGGCCCCTTGCTTCTTCTCAGGGGGAGGCTGGGAACCTTTCCCTCGGTTCCCTTGGGAATTACTTTGGGGCCCTCTCTGGAACTCCCTCTGTTTACCCTTGTCCCCCCCACTCTTCTGCTTGGGACCCTGCCCACCTTTGGCGGAGTCTCCCACGTGACCCTTGTGGACCCGGGTGCTCACCCAGCGGTCCGCCTCCTCAGCAAGCTTCCTAGGGTTAGTCAGCCTACTATCAATCAGGTGCTGGCGTAGCTCTGGAAAACAATTACTTGACAAGTGCTCCCATGCAATTAAATCAAAGAGCGCCTCAAAATCATTTACTTTGCTACCCTTCACCCAACCATCCAGTGCTCTGCAGAAAAAAGTGACATATTCTACCCAGGTACTGCCCTCTATCTTCTTGCAATTCCTGAACCTCTGCCTATACAGTTCTGGAGTTAACCCATACCTGGACATCAATGCATCTTTCATGTGGCTATAAGAATTGTGGACTTCAGAGGGCAAGTCCAACAAGGTATCCCGCCCCTCGCTAAGGAACCGTCCCCACAACCCCGCTCCCCAATCCTTCTCAGGGACCCGGTGGGAGGACATGGCTACCTCATAGGCCTTGAACCACTGCCCAATGTCATCATTTTTGAAAAACTCTTTTACCACATCTTTAGGGATATACACTCTTGCTTCTACAGGCATGGGCGGTGTGCTGCCACCAGAGGGAGTAATCTCTAAGCTCCTCGCTTTCATTTCCAACTCCCTCAAACTTCTCTCATGCTCCAGTTGCATCTTTTTTTCCTTTAGGGCCAATTTCTTACTTTCTAACTGCCCATTAATTCTTGCTAGCTCCAGCTCATGCATCCTACTCCTCTCCCTGTCCTCTAGCTCTTCTGGGGACAGGCCTTTGGCAGAAACACTGCTACCTGCTGGGGAAGTTGTTCTCCTCCCCTCTGGACCCAATGGCCCCTCCAGCTGCTCATCTGCATTCTCAGCCCCCTCCTCATTCTCAGGGGTATTCCTTGCTTCGACCCGGGCCCTCAGCGCCCTTTGGAACTCATCCTTCTTGGTGAGACCGGTCATAGCAACTTTAAATTTCCTGCAGAAGTGCTTTAGCTGTCTCACATTGTAGCATTCTAGTTTCTCCTCTTCCCAATCAAAATCAACAGATGCTATGGATGCTGCTTTATCCATGGTGGTTAAACTTGGCAGTTCTTGGCAAAAATAGGAAATCCCAGGAAAAACAATCTACCAAAAGTATGTGGTCGCGTTTGGTCTGCACTCACTAGTAGTGTCCAACAATCACTGTATATGAGTCACAAATGTAAGTCCAGAATCCTCACCGCTGACCACCAATGTTAGATTTGGGGGTCTCTAGTTGGCAGAGGTAGGTACCTTTGACCAAATAAGGACCCTTGCGTCTCGTCAGGGTAAGGGGGTACACTCCTAAAATAACCCCTGCTCACCCCCTTGGTAGCTTGGCCCGAGCAGACAGGCTTATCTCAGAGGCAGTGTGTAAAGCATTTGTGAACACATACAGTAATCAAGTGACAACACTACAGAGGGACACCACACAAGTTGTAGTATAAAAATAAGTATTTTTATATAGACTTAACACAAGACCACAAATGACAAAAATCCACAATACTGTACTTAAAAATGGTAGAATTAGCTTAGTTCTCTTTAGATGGTAAATGCGACACTTTGAGTTCAATGTACCTTTGGATGCGTAACGCTATACAACGAAAGTGTTGCAGGGAAGGCGATGCGTCGGTTCCTTACATGCAAGAACGGTGATGCGTCGGGTCCCTACTGATGCGTAGGGGATGCGTCGGTTCTTCTCCGCGTGGGGAGGTGATGCGTCGGTTTCTTACTGCGCTACCGTGGCGATGCGACCAGCAGCGCCGTGATGCGATGAAGATCCGGTGCAATGAAACAAAGATGGCGTCTTCTTCTTGATGCGACACGATGCGTGCACGCCCGACTGCCGTGCGGCGACTCAACGATTCTTCTGAGCCGCAACAGGCCCTGCGACACGTTTCCCGGTGATGCGGCGGTGTCTGATGCGACGTCGATCCTCTTCTCCGGCGATGCAAGGCACTTCGGCGATGCGACAGCTGCAGCGGCGACACCCATCTTCAGCGATGCGACGACAGCGGCTGCGGCGGCGACACGCTTCTTCTTCGTGAGTCACGCTTCCAGCTCCTTGCGACACGCGGTCCCTCAGAAGGCCCAACACAACAGCAGGCACTTCAAAAGAACTCTTGGGGAGCTGGTGGGTGAAGTCTGTTGTCCCTGAGACTTCAGCAGGAGGCAAGCTCTCTCTCAAGCCCTTGGAGATCCTTTACAAGTTGAATGAAAAGTAGCACAAAGTCCTTTCTCCTTTCTTTGGCAGTCAGGCAACCACTGCAGGCCAATCCCCCAAACAGCACTCAGCATAGGGATAGTCTCCTCCTGCAGTCTCTCTCTCTGGTTCCTCTCCTCAGCAAAGGTTCTTCTTGTTTCCCAAAGTGATCTAAAGTTCTGGGGTTTGGGTCCCCTCTTTTATACTCATTTTCCCTTTGTTCTCTGAAGGCAGAGAGGCCTTTGCCTAGTCCAAACCAGTTCTGGTCAGTCCTGGAGCACTTTGTTGACAAGACTCCTTCTTTCCTTTCACAGTGTAGGTCAGGGACATCAGACGCACCACCTGAGGTGGAGCCAGCATGGTGGAGGGAAGGCACAGCCCTATTCAGGTCCCAGGTGTAACTCCTCCCACCCATCTACATGCAGATCTCTCTATTCAGCCCTGGGCTGACTCACCCTGTCTCCTGGAATCCCCCAGCCCCTGTCACTCACAAACCAGACATGGAATACACAACCTAGCAGAGGCAGGCTTGGATAGTTAGGCTAGAAAATACCTACTTTCTAAAAGTGGTATTTTCAAACACAGAATGTTAAAACCAACTTCACTAAAAGATGTATTTTATCATTCTGAGTTCAGGCATACTAAATTCGTTTTTCTACCATGTTCCCTGGGTCAGTTAGGATTATAAGATGTAATAATCAAACTGCCCATTCTGGCTTATGGGGAACAGGTAGCCTTGCAATAGTGAAAAACGAAAATGGCTGTAATTCACTATTAGGACATGCCACACACACCAGGGCATGTCCTACCTTATACTTACAATGCACCCTGTCCTTGGGCCTACAATAGGGGTGACTAATATGCAGAAAAGGGAAGGTTTAGGGACTCGCAAGTGGGTGCACTTGCCCAGTCAACATGGCACTACCAGACTGCACACAGGCTCTGCAATGGCAGACCTGAGACACACTTTTACAGGCTGCTTCTGTGGGTGGCACAACCTGTGCTGCAAGCCCACCAGCAGCATTTGGTTTACAAGCCCTGGGCACACTCAGTGCACGGTACTAGGATCTGACAAGTAAACCAAACCAGCCAATCATGGAGTCACTAATCCATACATCAATTTACCATAGGGAGCACTTGCACTGTGGCACTGAATAGCAGTGGTACAGTGCCCAAAGCATCTATAACCAGCAAAAACACATGAGGCAACAGCGAAAAATGGAAGGGAGACCCACGCCAATAGTGCCAGGTCTAACACATGTTGAGTGGCAGTGTACCATTTCTTGGGAATCAGTCAGGGTATTAGCCCTTTTTTCAGTGTCAAGAAGAGTCAAGCCCACACTTGCTGCTTCATGTAAAGTTCTGCTGTTATGCAAAACTCAAAACCATGTGCATATCAAGTACGTTTAAGCACTGAGTGTGTAGCACATGTATGGTAGTAGGATTCTGTGTGGGATGCATTTTGGATGCCTGGGTTTAGCATGCACAAAGAGTAGATACAGGTTCTCCAGACAGTGAACATGTATTGATTTCATTCCTGTGGCTGAAGAATGGAGACCCAGACACTGACGTGAGGGAAGATAAGGCTACCTTTAGAAATTCAAAGAGAGCCATGTTAGCAAATGGCTGTTGAACAGTCCGTATGAGCACCACCATTTGGCTAATGGTAGACCTGATAGTTGGGACTGTAGTTTCTGTTGCTCAAAGTTAGAACATTTCTAGGCAGGCAATGCCCTTTTGTCTGTCCCTAACTACTGCTTCAGGAAGGCTGGTGACAGCCTGATGGAAAGATCTCACACTTCATTGTGTCAATGTTTTGGATATTTCTGCTTGGAGCTAGCCCCATTGCTTCCTTCTGTGAGTCATCACCTTGCACAAAGACTGTTTCTAAAGAGCAGCTTGGAAAGGACATGTGAAAGAGAATCGATCTAAACCAATCCTGAAGCCTTATACAGTAGACCCACCTTTCCTGTCTTTAAAAAAAGAGTATGGAAAAGAGTTCTAAACCACCCCACTTTGTTTCAATCCCAAGTTTCTCTTGCCCAAGTTAGGGAGTACTGAAAGATCTGCCCTGCAACAAGGGCTGGTGTCTGTTTACTAGCCAGTTTACCATTGGTGAGGGGGCATCACGTGACGTCTGCTGCTGGAGGAGGTGAGGGCCTATCTAGTACCAAGAAGTCTGCCTGCCTTCTGAGAGAGGGAAGGAGTCTGCCTGCCTACCCCTGCAGGAGAGAGACTGTCCTGGAGGAGAAGCCCAGTGTGTTCCTGGCATCTAAAGCACCCAAATAAATTGGATTGTCTCAGAGAGTGAAGCCTGGAGTGACTTGTGCCTTGAAAGTGTTGCCCCAGTCTTTCTGTGTGGTTCTCATGTGAGAGGCATTAAGACTTTTTAAAGGACAAGTACCACTGTGCTACCTGATAGGCCACAAAGGCTCCAAAGGCTGGTGCTGCTGCTGTTGCAGATGATGGAGAGGGGGAAGCTGCCTTGTCGCTGAAGCGAGAAGTGCTGATTGGCCTGGAAGTCGCAACTGTCAAAGGCTCAATGACAGTTGATTACATTGCATGGAGGCAGCAATGAACGAATCTGAACCCCTGTCTGCATCCGTTTGAGAAGTCTGCCACTACCGAAGATGAGTGCTTCCACCAAATCTGAATCATCAATTTCATCCTGTAAATAGTGCCCTGAGGTGAGGTTCTCTCAATGGCCACCACACGATAGAAGCTGCTGCTGTGCTGGATCAGGACCCACTTCCGACACACTACTGCAATGATAACAAGCAGATAAACGTGCCAGGTAGCATGCACATGGGAGTAAAGATTAGTGTGTGGTTGAGTCTGCTGCATATGCTTGAGATTTTTGCCAGCAGGGTAAAATACACTGAACTGTGTTGCACATTTGACCAGTCACAGTAACTGATCTGCACTTGGCCTGATCAATTCCTAAATCTGTAATATGTTGGGGACTGTAGTTCTGTGATCCTGACCCTAGCAGAAGAGAGGACACTAGAAGAGTGAAGTGTAGTGCCTCATTGTTTAATGTGCCTTAAATTACAACTCTTTATTATGTTTCCATTGAATTGTGTAGCCTTTGGCTCTGCTGTGAGATTAAAGTACTTTCTTTTACATAAAAGATAAGCACTGGGCTGAGAAATACATTATTGTGTCTGTTGAGTTCTGAGGTCTTGACTCGAATACTAACTTCCTGTGAAGCATTTGACTATTTGCCCTCACTACCCTGAAGTGCTGAAAGGGTTGTATTTGACCCAGTTTACAGAGCCAAATTAGGACGGATCCCAGTACACCATTGACAAATTACCTCACCCTCCTCCATTAAGCCCAGTAGCCCCTCTCTGCACTCTCGCCTTCCAAATGGGTCTAACAGCTTTGCTCCATACCTACATATGTCCCTAACTATACTATAAGGCCAGTACACCTGTCTATTCCCAGGTAGCTCTACCCTTGCCTATACTTTAGTATCTCTACCCAAACATGTGCCTGAGTTCCTCTGGCCTTTCTTATACTCTTGTACCACTACCACTGCTTTAACCAGAGCACCTCTGCTCCTACATTTATTCTAGAATCTCTATCCCTACCCATATCTCACTAATGTTACATCTACCTATGTCCTATCAACCTATACCCTAGCACCTTTTGCCCTTTGCCTTTTTACTACTCCTGCTCCTTATTCTTCTCACCTGTTTTCTCATTCTCTTTTCCTGGCAAGTTTTGTCAAATTTCCTCATATTTTTTAGCAAATTCACCAAAATTGAGTTGTACCAGCTTACTGGTGCTAGTGTTCTCCATTTAGTTTGTTCTACTAAAAGAGGTAAACAGGCTTTTAAGATCAGTTTTTTAAGAAAAGAACATAGCAACTGCAGTGTGCAACAAAAAAAGTTCTAAACTGGCATTTTCTGGTTCATCTGCAGGAATAGCCTACTGGAATCAAGCATGAAATCATGATATTTTAACACCTCTGTCAAACCACAATTCAACAAAACTCTTCCATCATGGCAAATACTCAAATGTAGAAAATAAGGAGGGTGAAGTAGAAGAGGGAAACTCATTTCTGTACATTCCTCAAATAACAATCTAAGCAAATAGATGAAAGTTGCTGTAATCATCACAATATGGAGCAATCCAAGTTCATCCATCCCGTCTAGTCGGGATTCAGGAGCAGGGCAGCCAGGCAACAATGTTTAGCCATGGGGCTGAGCTTGCTACAATTTTTTCAAGGTGTAAAGGGATACAGAACATGTGTGGCTGTGTTCTCAGTCACTGTGCAACACTTTGCCAAACATAGTATCATTTAAAGTATGGTTGAGATATCTCGCAGGCACATCTCTCTTTTGTATAAGCTTGCCCTCATATGCATCCTTACAGAATAATGCACCAGTGGCCTTTGCTGCTGGTTCAGTAATGTGCAAGGGAACACACTCTTGCATATGGATCTGTAGTGGTCATGAGAAGACCTTTATGGTGAGTGGGCCCATGATTAGTTAAAAATGCAATGTATCGACCAAGGGTGTTATTCTAATTGTTTTTGCCAAGAGTGTTTGCTCAAGGGTACATCAGGGACCCATTAATCTTTAGGTCTCATCTACAGACAGGCTTATCTTCTATTGTGGAAGACCTTTTGTCTCTAATTCATTAACATCTACATATACAATGAGCTTTGGCCAAGACCCTTTCTCTTGATTGGGTGGCTTTCTTTTCCCTACTTTTTATTCAATTGCTTTCCTCTCTATATCATGTGTTTGTCCCATCTCTGGATCCCTTCTTCTTTACCATAATTAAATTGGATCACTTGTGTCCTTCCACTACTTACATTCAAGGAGCAACACTTTCTTATACTTTTACATGTGTTTTCTTGCTCTCACCCCCTCTCTCCTGTGTGCTGCTTCCCTATTCACACACATACTTCATGTTGCTTTCCCAACACGTGAGTGTTGCTTCCCCATCCCTAGCCGTCCCACTCTGCTTTTTTTTATAACCCCTCCTTTGTTGCTCCCATGCCTTTCTCTGCTTGCTGCCAGCTGCTTGACCCTAAACTCCCCACTCCTTTGTTGCTCGCCAGCCTTTTGCGTTTTTATATATGTTTTATAAAAAAAAATGTTTAGGCGGGCTCACAGATATAGTTTGCTGTCACGCTACTCCTTTGAAAATACACACTTTTGCACACCTTTAACTAAATTTACTTAATTTACCGCTATAAGGGCATCATCATTTTGGAACGGTAAATAAGAGAAAAACAAAATGGCCGCTGCATCATGACGTATGCTCTTACATGAGTGGTGATGCAAGCACACCTATACGCCATCACATGGCGGCCATATACACTTCGTGATGCATGCATGCACACCCATAATCATGTTTTTATTTAATTGCTGATGCCACGCAGCCTGAGCAATAATATTTTTTTTCCTGTTTTTGCCAATTGACCAGTTGAATTTGCCAATGCTTGTTTTTGTGGCCCCAAATAAATACCCACCAAAAAGATTGCAATTTTTGATCAGCCTTTGAAGTAGAATAAAAATGATTTATTAATAGCCATCCATTGGGAGGTTTCACACCCAACAGTGGATGGTATATCAAATGCACTGTCTTTTGTGGGATGGAGCTCAATTGCATGTGGGTCTGTCCAAGGAAAACATTGACTGGTGCACAATAGAAGCTAACTCTTTTGATTTTAAAGAAGAGTACGAATAATGTCACTTCTGAAATATTAATATGGGGGTGCACAAATAAAACAAAGCACAAATAGCTATTTGAGCTGACCTTTGCTTTTATGACTTGTAATTTAATACCACAGTGATTGTCATGTCACAAGCTTTTTGCATGCACATTAAATGAGCATCAATTTGATTTCATTGTTGTTTTGGTAGAATTGGGTGAAAAACAATAACATTAACTTTATCACTCCAATGATATGCATAACATTCATTCTATGGTTGAGCGGTTCTACTTGATAAGTTATGTCAGCACAGCACACATTTAGCTAGCATTGTCCATGTTTGCCAGTAGTTGTCAGAGGGTCAGTTGTATGCTATTGGAATAGGCACCTTCCTAAAAGTAAGCATTGTCAAAGCCAAAATGTATGAACTTGCCAATTTTGTGTGTGTATATATATATATATATATATATATATATATATATATATATATATATATATATATATATAGATGATGGATGGATGGATGGATGGATGGATGGATGGATGGATGGATGGATGGATGGATAGATAGATAGATAGATAGATATAGATATATATTTGCAAGTGTGTTTAACAGAAATTAAAATGTTGCAAGTAAAAATATGTAAAGATGGTACAGTATAAACAAGGTGGGCATAGACTTGAAATGCTATATAAGCAAAAAATGTACCATTGCAGCATGTGTACATCTTTCAGTGGTATTATGCTTTCTTTACACTTACGTTTTATTTTTGTGACACAAGCTAGCTTCTTCCTACAAAAATGTTTAATTGAAAAAAATATATGAATTTTAGACTTGTATTAACAGTATAATTTATCTCTTTTGGCAATCCAGATGACTTCACGTATAACACATTTATCAATAGTGATAAAACACTGACTATTACTACAGTGTGTTGATTCTAGATGACACACAAATTGCATTACTGCCTAATGAAAAGGTATACCTTATAATAAGGTAATCTAGGAAAACATGCATACATAGTCTGTCCTGTTTTCAGGGTTCATGTTTTGTGGATTTCAGTGGTGTTTTCTCAGTGTTTTCCAAACCTTTTAAAATCATTGCTTATCAGTGTTTATTCAACTGCCTAACTCCACAAATTTTCAAAAACTGTGTTTTTCCATGCTGTTTTTTGCAGTCATTGATATAGTTATCTAAGACACTTTAATAGCTTCACAGTGTAATGTGTGTACCCATGAAAGTTCAAGCATGGGCAGCTGGATAAATAAACAAAATGATCACAGCTGTGTGGAGGGCAGCCACTTTTTTGTGGAAGCAAAACACAACTTCTGCTCATTCAAAACATATACTCCTGGCTACCAACATGTGGGTGGATCCAAAACTCCTCTCTAGTGATACTCACATAATTGTCTGGCGACAGCTGCGCTGTAATTCAGGCCATAAAAACAGAGAAAGAAAGAAATCAAAGGGAGCCTGCGAAAAAAGAAGTTGGAGAACGAAGGGAACTATTTTTTCAGAGGATACATAGAATGTGCACAAACAAAATGCTGTCATTCAAAGTGAATGGAGAAAATGGCTGAAGTGGGCTGACCCATTGCCCCATACTGTATACTGTGGTGGACAGAATCAAAATGTGAACGGCAATTTTCTAACCAATGGCTGAAGGTTGCTAACCAACAGGTCTTATTATGTATCTATATATGTCACTAGTTTTAGGTATGAATTCTTTGGAAAACAGTAGTCAGACGCAATCCTAAGCAGGGCCGGACTGGCTACCGGGCGTTTTGTTGTGCTGCCGAGCTGGGGGCTGATTTCATTGCGGTGGGGGCTGATTTCGTTGATGGGGACCTGCGTGAGCTTCGAAATAAACAAAGCAAAACAAATGTTTTTAAGCACACGCAGGTCCCCATCAACGAAATCAGCCCCCAGCTCGGCAGCACAACAAAACGCCCGGTAGCCAGTCCGGCCCTGATCCTAAGGCTGTCTCAAAGGCAGTGGCAGCCCGTGCTGGTAAGCGCGGTGAGGTGGGCGTGTAGGTGACAACTGACCCAATAGGGAAAATAAAATAAATAAATAAATAAAACCACTTACCTTCCGCTTGCTGCATCGCTGTGTCAGGTTGTTTGATTTATTTTATTATTTACTTTATTTTCCCTATTCTGTCGTTTGTCACTTCATAGCCCCCCACACCCCTGCCCCGCCTCCACACTGCCTCTGCCCCTTACCTGCACGGGCTGCCACTGCTCAAAGGCCAGATTTATTAGGTGCACAAAGCAGCAGGCAAGTAGGCATTGAAACTGAGGGAGAGAAAAATGCATAAATGTAAGGGTATGCCTATGATTAACCAGATCTATTAGTTTTTGGTGATTTACAAACACCTTTCAATATGCATCAACGGTCTTGCTAGGATAGTTTGCGGCATTACATTTTTGCTTCTGCCATATTTCAGCACCTACGGGTATTTAATCAATCAACATGACATCTGCTTTGGGAGCACTTGTCTCCGTTTCATGTATAATATACAAAATAGGATCGCACAACAGTTTATCGTTTAGTCATAAATTGAATAAGCCAAATGTTTTATTGTAATACAACTTCAACTACAGATAGAGCGAAAGTCAACGAGCTTAGTTTCTGGGTCCCTCTACCATACATTATCTGAATTGCCACTGGCTATTGGAATACTTGTTCTTATTGAAAGCGAGAAACCAAATCTGCCAGGTGGAGCTCTGATTGATTACTGATTTAATGGGGTTTCAGATTGCACTCACCTGAGGCACATACTAGAGCAGGTGGCTCTGAGACCAGTACAGATTCTGTAGGATACAGGAAGGAGCAAAGAGGTGGAGCAGTACTGCTGGGCCAAATCACAACGAGGCAACAGTCAAGGCAAAGAACCAGTAATTGTTCAATAAAACTACGAGTGAGAACAAGGATGATAAGGCTGCAGCAAAGCTGAATGGAAGTTTGAACAAATCCATGCATGTCCTTACACAGAGTGATATGAAGAAGGAAGAACATTTGCAAAAGTTAGATCTGGCATTGAAGATGAGCCAGGAGGGCAAAGATTCTGCATGGGTATATGAGCCATCCATCAAGTTCTAGTCCCTTTCACAACATGTTAGTTTCCTTACCAAGAAAAAAGACAGGTAATTTAGCAGAAACTTAAGAAGTCCTTTCTGACTAAAATAAAATAGACACCTTTTTCTAAAAGGAGCTCGGGGATCCTTGGTTAGGGCAGTCTTGAGAAGAGCTGAAGGAAGCGATTGGAGCAAAAGTGAAGAGTGAGAAGGCGTTTCCAAGAGGGACAAGACCCTTGTGGCTGAATCCTGAGCCCTAACCTTGAGATCCATAAATGGATTATCATATGACCACTCAGGAAGTATACCCACATGAAACAGAAGCTGCAGACCATTGAAGAGAAGCATGGCATTCTAATGAAAGAGCACTCAGGGGCTTGCAGTACCCATACACAAACTTGAGGCCCGCAATAAATGTGGAAACAACTAACCCTGCAGCAGTTGCACTTTTTGATTTTTAGGTCTGGCTATAGAGAGCTTTAGCATTTGACAGCCTGCTGTGACAGCAAAGAAAAAGAATACTGAAAAAGGGTTTCAATGTTGATTTGCTCATATATGCATATTGTATTGAGTTATTGATATGGAGAAAGGACTAAAGTAATACAATTGCACTACAGAGTTTCTAGACCTATTGGTATTGCAGTTTTGTTTCACTTGCTTTCCTTTTACTCAGCATGACCTTTAGAGCACTTGAAAAAGGCATGATATAGTGCAATGTCCAGCATCTGGAACATGACCACAGTTTTCTTACATTGGTCATTTAAGCTTTCCCAGATGGACTGGAAAGGGAAGGAACAGTCCAGAGACTGTCCAAGCTGTTGATGAAATATGGCTTACAGCAGAAAAAGGATGCCAGTGGTTTCCCTCAATGTTAAACTGAGTAGCTAGGAGGTGTTTGCTTTCATACCTATTTGCCCATCTGCCCTAGCTATCCCTCATGTATCCCTCATGTATCCATTCATTCATTTACCCATGACTCATTAATGCATTCACCCACTCTTATAGCCACAGTGCTCCCCCAAACACATAAAACCTAACAAATCAGGCATTTTTGGCATGGGTAGAGATTTAAGAATATCGGGAATTCATTGTCTTTTCCAGGAGTACCACTGGAAAACTGCAACAAACACAGATTTCTAGGAATGCTTCTAGAAAGGTTTTTGAAAATTCATAAGTATGTCTATTTAAATTGCTTTCTGAATGCATAATTTTACATAGTGTGGAATTTTACTTAGGAAAATTCCTTTGCAATTGTGCAATTTCACTTTACCTTTCTTTTTTCGCAAACACAGAATATTTTTTTTTGCAATGTTACATATGGGTTACTTGATTTACGAACACAGGTACGCCTTTTGCTGCATTCGTAATTGGAGTAATTTGTGTATGTAAACTTAAACAGGGTAAGTCCAGCTGCATGTTATTTGCACTGTATGTTCAGGACTCTATATTTTAACCTTGAATACAATTATAATACCTGGATGTTCTTCATTGAAGGACCATGTCCGGTGACACACACACAGTAGTGTTTAATAGTCCTGTTTGTCAAATCTACCCGCAGACTGTTGTAATCTTTCATCAAGGTCTCCACGTTTTATATCAAACACTGCCCACAAATACATTGTTCCTACACTACTAAGTAGTTGGCTGTTTTCAGAGCTTGATATTGCACAGAGATAATTCCCAGTGCAGGCACAAACCCGATCCCGCACTAGTTACAGCAGATAAATGAAAGTCAGACTGGCTGTTTTAAGCTGCTTGTCCAACTTTCACTGTACGGGCGGCAACTAAATAAAAGGGACAGAGATATCTCTGCCAAACGGTGCAGTGAGTGACTTCATCAACTTGCAGTGGGATGCCTGGTGTCCTGGGCACCATTTTCCTCTCTTCCAAGGAATGACAATTGGGAGCAGCATCTTTACCCGCATTTGTAATATGGCATGGGTGCAAAAGCAAAGCACTTCCTCATTTGCATGAGGCCACGCTCCCATGCAAATGATGGAATGCCCCCTTGAGCTAATGCTGGTGCACATTTAGCACCAGCACAGTCTATAATAAAAGGGTCTGTGCTAGCATCTGCGGCCCCTTCTGTAATACCAAAGTGCCCCATTGGTGCTCTTTCTACCTTATGGACTGGGAGAAACAGGTAGGAGCTCAAGCAGACTTTATGTTCTCTGACATTCTGTTCATGCTCCACATAAATCCTTTAGCACCTATAGCTTTTTAGGTGAAAAATGTACTGTAAATGCATCATTTAGTCCATTCATTTTTGAAATTTTGTTTGGATGGGGGAATCCCTATAACCTCACTTGGTGCAATTCGGGGCAAGTATTTATGCCTCGCCCCTTTCAAAGTTCACAAAGGATCACTGCTGCAAACAAGGTAAGGACTCCTCTTTGCTGCACAATTCTGATGAGATTTGAGACTGCATGGAGGACTGAGGGAGACTGCAACAATCTCTGTAAACGTCTGACTCACACCACAGAGAAGAAAGACATGACTTTGTAGCTAGTTGCAAACATTTGTACGAGTTAAATTTCAGTTTTGCATGTAGCTTGGTTATATATGGAAATAGTAAAAAGGGTGGGTTTGGGTGAAGTGTGTAGCCAAAATAATATAATACCTGTAGGAAAGTAGGATCTGCTTTTTATGGTTACCCCCACTTTTTGCTTGATGTGATGCTGTTTTTGACTAGTCTGACTGGTATCCTGCTAATCAGGACCCCAGTCTATCTGCTTTCTCCCTAAAATGTTGTGCTATGTACTTAGGTACACTCCAGATTGGATACTGTAGTACCCTTGTCAGTCCCTAGTATATGGTACCCACGTACCCAGGGCATAGGTACCCCAGAGTCCTCCCATGGGCTGAAGCATGTATTATGCCACTCATGAGAGGCCATGCAAAATGGAACTACAGGCCTGCCATTGAAGCCTGTGTAAGTTGGTGCATGCACCACTTACTAAAGATATAGGTTTACTATATCTAAGGGTCACTGCACTTAAATCCTATAAGTCACCCATATAGCAGGCATTTACAATCCTGAGGGCAGGGTGCTTGGTTCTAAGTGAGAGGGTGCCCCTGCATGAGCAGGACACCCCTGCAGCCTACTGAGTCCATTCTCACGGGTTGTCAGTGAAGCAGCCACATACTAATATAGAGGGGCATTACGTGACCGTGCGATGACCATCTCAAAATCGGCTGCAACGAACCCTAGCGTGTTTGGTGTCAAACCTGTTGGAATCATACCCCCATACCGGTAACCGGTGTGGGAGGTATGATTCCACCCACCAGGAAAGCCCTCCGTGGGGCTCTCGGTGTTCCCGGTACCAGCTTCTAGCTCCGGACAGCACAAAATGGTTGCTGCTGACCAGAGACACATTTCTGCCCGCCTGCTGCTGAGCCAAACTTGAGCAGGGGAAGGCAGGACAATAGACATCCTGTTTCAGGAAGGTGTGACCATCTCCCAGACAGGATTTAGTGTATTAGGACTGGGTGGGTGTGCTTGTCAGCGCCTGAAAGTCTGCATGAGGGGCACATTTGGTGTCCCTGTGCATAGTCCAGTTCAAACCAGTCCTGGGAGCCGTTGGCTCCCGCTCTGGCGCGAAACTGGACAAAGGACATGGGAGTAACCTCCCCTCTGTCCAGACCCTCCCCTGGGAGGGTCCCCTGAATCTTTCCAACCCTCTCCTGTGGGTATCCTGGCTGTAGGTCCTTAGATTCATCGTGGACAAGATTCCAAATTTAAACCACTGCACTTCTACCGTCAGGGCACTCTAGACTTTGCTGGACTTCGTTTGGGCCTGACTTCGTCTTCCTTCCAGTCTGCTGCATCTTCTGTGCCTGTGCACACTCCAGGAACCTTCCAAGGCCTGTGAAGCATCAAGGACAACCGAAGTAATCTCCCTTGGAGTGAAGGAGTCACTCCCCTGCGCTCGCAGGCACCGCAACAAAGACGACCGGTCTGCGGATCCCAAGCTCCTCCAGACTCCGTGGGCTCTGCAACTCAGGTGGTGGTTTTCCTCAGCCCACGAGGCCTGTTCTCCCCTCTGACCAAGTTTGAGGCCAGCAGCTTGAGTGGGGGTTGCAATAACCGAACCCCTGGGTACAGCGTCCCCTTTGCAGTTGCAAAGGCTTGTTGACATCTTTGTGAGAAGACCTTTGGGCTCCAAGTAGCCCCAACCCCGAACACCTCCTGTGACTAGAATCTTTGGCCACACCATGTTGTGTGCATCATGGCCTGCCTCTTTTGGTGAGCTGCTTGAGGTCCTCTCGCGACTCCTTTGCCATTGGCCTGTGGGTCTATTTGAGGGTCACCATTGATTTCCTTGGGCTCCCCTGATTGCTTGGGGCCTGCCCTGACTCCCCTGTTTGTGGTGAGTCTCCTGGACCTTGCTGGTCCGAACCGTACACTTTCTTGACCTCCTGCATGGGTGGCCTTTGCCAATGCTTGTTGGTGCTCCCGCCAGACACCGACCCCTCAGCACTCGACATCTTTCATGGGACAGCTCGTATCCGGCTCCTGGTCATCCTCAGCATCGTCTGGTCCCCGCTGCTGCAGAGTCAATGTCACCGCCAACTATCCTGAAGCACCCAACATCGGTGGGCATTCGTCTACCGAGCCCCTGGTCACTCTCAAGTGACCCAGACTCTTTCCCCTCTGCTTTCAGGTACTCTTCAACAAGAATCCACATTGGGATTCCTACGGACACTTTCTCCTCTTCCAGCAGCGGCACTTTCCTGAAGTCCTCCATTAGGTTTGACTGCGGTTTCTGACACCACTTCACACCTATGCACCCGGCTTCCCTGGGATAGGTAACTTGGGTACTTCAGTATCCATGGGTGGGGTGGCTCTCCAACCTTCTGTCTTCCACGGAGTTTCTTCAGGGTCTACTGGGAAGGGTCCCTAATCTTTCAAAATCCAACAGCGATTTGCACATAGACTCGTAAGAAGCACGCGGTCATGTTCACACACTGCACACGCACTCCGTGGGGTCCCTATCTACTCACCTTGGGTGGTTCCCTGGGGTCCCAGCAATTCTACATCCTCTTGACATTGTCCTGACCCGAGTCGTGGTTCTTACACCACTTTCTTAGTATATGGTTTGGCCCCCCCCTGGGGCCCGCTGTGTATTAGTGGTATTTACTGTGATTTCTTTGCTTAAGTATTGTGTGCTTTGTGTCTATTTCCATGTGGGAGATACTGTAACATACTAGATAGTGTTATATAATAAATACATATTTTTTATAACTACTGTGTGGTTCTCTTCTCATTTAATCTATACTATAAGATTGCATTCTGATAAAACAAGCTTCTTTACACTCCTTCAAGACTAAGCCTGAAGGCTGCTCTCCACAGCTACCACTTGGATAGCTTTCTAAGGTTGTCTGAGACCTCTTAATCACCATAAGGGTTGTCTGGACTGGTGCAAGGTGCCCACTTACATTAGTGGACATCATATACCAGGCCAGCTTCTCACAATACCCCCAACTTTAAATCTAATATCACTGAGTGCGAAAGTGAGGCAAGCGAGCCTGGCACATGTCCAGTTACGTCTCAGAGGGAATTCTGGAGCAAATGGTGCATTTGGCATCTAACTTCTCGATTAATTCGGGCATCCATTCAACCTTCTTTCTTTTCATCCATCCTACTTTCTCTTCATCCATCCATCTTTCATCCATCTCACCATAATTTTTCCTTTCTCCAGCCATCCTTTTCTCTATTATTCATTCTACCTACTTTCCTTCTCCTCTCCTCCCCATCCATCCTTCCATCCTTTCCTCCCCCCTTCTTTCCTTTCATACTCCCTTGTGTAAGTTTTCCCCCACCCGACAGCTACCTCATATTATTTTCTTGCAGTGACATTTATGCACGAAGACCACTGTCTCTGATAAAATGTAAAGGAGCCATAAACAACATTTTAAAGATTTTATGTTACACACTGCCCAGAGGCACCCACTCCCCGCTCAACCTGCTAAATTTGAGGGTTGGTGGCGCCCCTGGTCCTTAAAAGACATAAGTAAGTATTTTCTGTTTGCAAGGGTAGGGTCTTAACTGTAAAGCACAGACCTCTTTAAATATCATGCTGTCTGGCAGCCCTTTGGCTCTGTGCCCCATAGTGTGGCATGCACAACACATGAGAATAAACGTTTCAGTAAGTTTCAATGTTTGTTGTTTTATCAAGCTCTCAAGGTTAAGGTTTCATGCCCTTTTCCGTATTCCACAGTGCCAGGACCACCGAGCCACCAACAGAGTACAGCATTTCTTCCCATGACCTTCCCGTGCTTTCAGCTCCCCGCTGTATTGATAACGAGCAACACAAAATGAACCGGTTTCCAGGATATACGTGTCACAAACAGAAATAGACTACAAAAGTAACGTTTTGATAGGTGAACTATACAGGGGCATATTATCAACGGTCAGCGATAATTATCGCTGGCCGTGCTTAGCGATAGATATCTTATCGCTGGCTATCTCCGTAACTTATCGCCCTGGTAGCGCGTTATTAACAACACGCTTCTCCAGGGCGATAAAAATTCCAGAGATAGCGAGGTTATCGCCGTTTTGCAGGGAACATCGCTGGTTTTCCAGCGATGTTCCCTGCAAAACGGCGATAACCTTGCTGATACGACCCTGTGGTCGTATCAGCACAATCCACCCCCTATGTTAGGGATGGCTAAGTCGGGATAATAGCAGACGTTAGATTTTGGCGAAAACGGCCGTTTTCGCCAAAATCTAACGTCTACTATCATCCTGTGGGCTGCCTTGTAAATATCGCGATGTGCACATCGGCGATATTTACAACGTAGCCCATCTGGGGTACGCCCAGTAACGCCCACCTTGCATCTCATTAGAGATGCAGGATGGGCGTTATGGGAAAGGGCGATAGGGCAAGGATTCACGCGATAGCGTGACCTTGCTAATACAGCGATAAAATTATCGCCGCTTTTCGTCTGAAAACAGACGCTAAAGCGGCGATAATTTTTTATCGCCGGCTTGTTAATATGCCCCTAAATTCTTTCCTTGAGCAAGGCACTTCCCTGAATAGATGCCGTTCCCACAATGCTCAGAGAGCATAAAGTATCCTAAACTGAGAGTATGCATGCCACATTCAGTGGGTGACATGCCGTTCAAATTGGGGGCCTCTCGATGCGGACTTCAAACGCTGCGGCCGTGCCAAGATGTTTAATTCCGATGCAGCGTGATGCCAGGGCTCACAACTGAAACACATGGGAGGACCTTAACCAAAAGTATGTCCTTGGAGAGATTTTACAAAACATACGAGGGCTCAACTTCCGAACATAGGGGCATATTATCAAGGGCCTTATCTCCGCTTTTTTGGCTTTAAAAGCCAAAAAAGCGGAGATAATGTTTTCGCCCTATTAACAAGAGGGTGATAACATGCATTAGCGCATGTTAGCACCCTTTTACCCGACGCCTCCCTCTGCATCTCTAATGAGATGCAAAGTGGCGTCACTGGGCAGAACAACCTTGTAAATATCGCTGATGTGCACATCGCGATATTTACAAGGAGGTCCAGGCATTTTTGCAGACGTCAGTTTTTGGCGAAAACCGCGGTTTTCGCCAAAACTAACGTCTGCAAAAATGCTGACTTACCTATACTTTATATTGGAGGTGGATTATGCTGATACGACCACAGGGTCGTATCAGCAAGGTTATCGCCGTTTTCCATGGAACATCGCTGGAAAAGCGATGTTCCATGGAAAACACGCCATCGCAGGAATAATTATCGCCATTGCGCTATGCGTTGTTAATACAGCGCTAGCATGGCGATAATTATCAGCGATAGCCGGCGATAACAATTCTCACGCTGAGAACGGCCAGCGATAATTATCGCTGGCCGTTGATAATATGCCCCATAATGCGCTGGACAAACCGAAAATATAGTTCTGGCATATTTACATTTTTCTAACAGAAATCTAATTTTATCAGTAGTGAAGGTTAAGATTGCCCTCAAGGACGAGGCATGTGATTCAGACCAAACCTCATAATCTCTCAAGACCTGGGGTCACATAGCCACAAGATTACTGCAGCTAATGGAGGCAACAAGGGGCCTGCTGTACTAATGGATTCTGTGGAAGCAAAGCCTGTGATTCACAAAATCCAAAGTCACAATGAATAAAATGCACATTGTGATTCATAAATGTGTTTTTTGAGTCTCAATGTATGCTGTCAGACCCTGTGTGGGAGCCACGGAGCAAGCAGGGGCTACTGGGCCTCAACTGTGGGGGTTGTGTGCCTCTGATGTCCCGGAGTCCATCCTACTGTAGCTGTGCAAACTGGGCCATGTGCAACCCTCTCAGCATTTGACTCTTAGCGGCAGCAATGGCAAGCAGTCACAGGCGTCTCAGGGATGGAGTGTAGGAGTCCTCATTAGTATAATACATTAATGTCCAACCCAGTGTTGGACCTTCAAGAAAAAAAGTATTTTAATGCACACTAGAGCTAAAAACTACAAATAGGAAGAGGTATACTATGCAATTTAGTCCTGGGGCTAGAGTAGGTTCAGCGCCTCTTCCTGCTGACACTTCCTGTCTCCCATTATGGTCCAGCCGGTTCCCTCCCTGTGTCTGGTTCTAGTGTGATTAGGCACAGGAGCAGATTTCCTCATACTCTTATGTTAGCACACAGTCTTTTGAACTCATTACACCGATTCTCACCCAACCAGTCTCTTTCAGTCCCTAAACAGGTCAGCGATTTTTAGGCGGCAGCGCACCTCCTTTTATGCTTGCTTACTCTTCCTCTCCCAGGCGGAGCATGAGCCTGCTGTAATGTTACCTTTACAACAGGGCTTTACCACACATTGCCTTTACTCGCTTGTCTTTTAAACGCAGACACCTTTACCACGCATACCTTTACTAGGTATTGAGGTAAGTATAGGTAAATAGAGGTAAGTAAGGGAGTAAAGTTGTTTAAAAATGAGCGTTGGGTTTCACTCTCCAAACTGAGGGAGTAAATGATCTAAAAAAGGAGGGATTATAAAGTAATAGTTCTTGAAAGTATGCGGTGACGAACAGAAACATGCTGGGGTAAGTAGAAACTTTCTTCAATTTAAATAGGTAAAAATAGGTTGATTTATTGTGAGTGCAAACTAGGAGTGCAGTTCCGTGATAATGGTCCAATTTGTCCTTTCAGATCCACAGGAGTTTCCTTTATAGGATGCACAGATCCTCACCCACCAAGGGGGAATGTTTCATCATCAGGCCATGATCCTCATTGGGCAGGCACTGGAATGCTCAATAGGCCCCGCAGGGGGGCTGCTTGCCGGAGATCTTTTCTTATCTGTTTGATTGATGGTGTTTAGACAGAAGACAGTTGCACTTTGGTCCTGTGAGAGTAAATAAGAGTAGTGGATCAAGGTAGTAGATGTGAGTAAAATGAACTAAGAAGTAGGGGTAGGTGATAAATTCCGCTCTATTGGTGGAGTTTGTGGAGTTTTGCCTACTCCGCCAACCTCCGCGTGGCGGAGTTTTTTCTCGAGCGTGGCTCACCAACGGTAAGTTGGGGAGCATGAGCGAGAACTGGTGTCCCCGAGTGTGATTTTCAGGTGCTAGGATGGCCCCCGGTAAGGATTTTCTCAATGCAGACGGCCGTGGCCATTCGCAATGACAAAGCTGCCGCTCGAGTAGAAAATCTATTCGATTGGCAGCAAAGAAGCAGCTCCCGCTGGCGTGCCATGTGGTGCCATTCACGTTGATCTTGCAGTGCGGAACAAGCTCCCTGTGCTAAAAATCAGCACGAGCAGCGCAATATGCTGATTCCTCCTGCTCACAAAATTCCGCTGAATCTCGCAGAGTTTTCATGTAACTCTGCTGCATTCCGCGGAGAGAAACACTGCGAGTTTCACCCATCCTTACTAAGAACACCCAAATCAATTTTATTCTCGTGGATGCCCTTGTTAAAGTTAAAAAAGCAAAAGGCGAAACTCCTGGGAGGGCAACAGCCGGGATTCAGTGTGTGATCAACATGTTTATTCTGCAAGTTTCCTATAAATTATTTTTACATTTTTTGTGTTTTTTTAATAACATTTTACAAAGGTGGATGCATATTTTTTTAAATAAAGATTTGCATTCCAAACTCAATTTATTTTTCCTTGTTTTTTTAATGGGTTTTGTACATGTGCACTGAGGAAAGGTTTGGATTATTGGTATGTAGGGAGGTATAGAATGTGTTACACTCCATATGTACTTCTTTTGTCAATTGAAATGGGACTTTTTTTATTCAAAAATTATGTTTGGGTTTTTGATGGTTTGACCTATGTAGAATATTATAGTAGATCACCTGAACTGTGCGGATTAGTAGCATGTAGGGGGTGTTGAGTTAACTACTCGAATTAATTACACTCCCTAAGTTCAGATTTTCTTGTTTGGAAATATTTCTTTTCAAGAAATACTTTCGGGTTCAGCTTTTTTTTGCATTGTTACATTGTGGATTACAAATGACCTTGTGGATTTATTACAGATTGCTCATGAGAGCTGGTGAGAGGATTTAAAAGGTTACCAATACTCGAACAAAGAAGACTGCTACCCATGGGACAATCAAGTTGATGTAATTATTTTGATGGAGGAAATCTCAAACTAAGTCTATCAATTTTATATTTTTGCTTGGAAGAGGGTTAGACAATAATTATATGTCAATATAAAAATATACACTCAAGGCAGGAGAGTAAAAGGTAGTGTATTGTTAGTTATTACTTATTCAATGTTGTCCAAGTAGTCTGCTCTCCCAAACATTCCACATTGTTGAATATTATTAAGGAGACTATAATTCATTTATTTTGTTTGACACTCTGGGCTGCAGACTATCTGAAAAAGGTTGTGCTTGTCCCATTTCCTGGAAATGTTGCTTTTTTTTTAATTTCCAGGAAATTGTAATATGTGGGGTAGCTTACCCTTTATAACAGGAAAAAGGATGTGTCACTTTACAATGCCATTTTTAGTTTTTGTCACCCCTTTTAAACAGGTCAAGTAGCAATTTCAATCCTCAATCCTGTTATGTGGAAGTCTTCTGTGTCCCGGCCTGTCTAGGGTGACCAAACCATGTTTGTTCAAAATAATTTAGTAAGGGTGCCAATTTATTTCTGTTTCTTGAAAAGTATACAGATTGTATTATTGCAGTTTATGACCTGTCTACATGTTTTGGTAGAACAAAGTTGAAGGCTGTTAATTTCCTGAGTATGACCTGGAGTTTAATTTTAGATGTGTAACCCCAGCTATGGATTTTGTTTAATTTTACCCCATAAAGATTGTGAAAAAATTAAACAAACATCTACGTAGGCAATACATTACTTGCCTGTCTTTTCTACAATTCATTCTTTTTAAATTTGGGATGGTGGGCGTGTCTCCGACAACATGCATAGGAATTTTGCTAGCAACCTCCCTTAACACTGATCAAGAAAACTCAAGGAGATGCATGCTAATGACTTTATTTGCTGGACTGTGTTTCTAACTCATTACTCTGTTACAGATGTAGAGTGGTTATATTCACTAGTTCTTTCAACATGGTCACCAACAGTAAAAGGTCTGCCTCTGCAAGTAGTTGAAAGGTAATATACACACCCCCAATGAGTCATGAGTTCAGTGTTTCTGTCTTTGAGAATTTGGAAATGTGTTGCCTCTTTTAGATACAAAACTGGCTGCTGACATATTTTTCATTTTAAACCTGTTTAAAAAATTGGAAAAGTAATTATTATTGTATGTAAATAAAAACAATGTATACATTTTTTTCTATAACACTGCAATTTATCAAATTATTTGATTACATTTAATAACTTTTGACCTTTTTTTTAATAACTGTTCACAGAAGTAGGGGTAATCTGATGTTAATCTATGAAGAAAGAAGAAAAGAAATTAGTACTGTAAGATTTATAAATTATTTATTGTTGGCTGTATTGTACCATTTTCTAAATGGATAAGTATGAGTAATTTAAGTCTGTGAGTATTTCTTTTATTTCATTCAGTTTTTAAATGATGTCCTTCACAAGATTATTATTATTATTAGTATATTTGTTTATTCTATCAGTGGAAGGAGAGAACAGATTGGGCCTGATTTAGATCTTGATGGACGTGTTACTCTGTCACAACGATGACAGATATCCCATCTACCTAAATATAAATCGCGAGCAAACACAAGGAGATAATGTACGGAGCGCTGAAAGTTTTCAGACACTCACCCCCAGTCACAGATCTGAGTTGAATCCATCATCATTCTTTAGCTCACTTCACCACCCCAGTTCAGAACCAGCCATATGCAAATCAGTCTTGACCCTGTGCCTCATGGGAACAGTCCAGCCCGAACTGCCAAGCCAGGTCTTCCCTGGACCGGAAACAAGCATCCTGGGACCGGTTTTGGGGTAACACCTTTCATCAGCCAGGCTAGCTTGAATCCAGTGGCAAAGTGAGCAAGGGACCCACGTCTTGGCATACGCTGCCAATTTAGGGCGAACAAAGCAAACACAAGGAGATGATGGACGGAGCACTAAAACTTTTAAGACACTCACCCCCAGTCACAGATCTGGGTTGACTCCATCATCGTTCTTTAGCTCACTTCGCCACCCCAGTTCAGAACCAGCCATATGCTAATTGTTAGAAATGGGGGTCTCTAGTTGGCAGAGGTAGGTACCTTTGTCCAAATAGGGACCCTTGCTTCTAGTCAGGGTAAGGGGATACACACTTTAGATAACCCCTGCTCACAACCTTGGTAGCTTGGCAAGAGCAGACAGGCTTATCCCAAAGGCAATGTGTAAAGTATTTGTACCAACACTCACAGTAGCACAGTGATAACACCACAAACGGACACCACACCAGTTTAGAAAAATAAAGTATCTTTATCTAAGCTTAACACGACCAAAACGACAACAATCCAACATACAGTATTAAGGAAAATGACTTTTAAAAGGTTTTAGCAACTGAGTCCATAGAAAATTATGGATGCGTGATTTCTTGCAAAGTACCTGTTGTTGCGACAAAATTCACCAAGCCAAATAGCCGCAGCGATGGGAAGCATAGAAAAACAAAGAGATGCGTCGGTTCCTGAGACCCTCGTGAATGCGATGCAACAGTTCCGCTGTACACAGGGGAGCGATGTGTCGGGTCCGGTCTGTAGGGGGAAGCGATGCGTCGATTTTGCGACGACTCCGATCCTCGGGTGATGCATCGGGGGAAAACTTGCCACACAGGGACGATGCGTGGAAATCCAGGATGCGTCGGCGAACGATGCGTCGAGCGGCGCTGCGTCTGTTTCTTCAGCCGCAATCCCTCGATGCGTCAATTCTTGCCGCGGCGACAGGCGCTGCGTAGGTTTCAGCAGCAGCGTGGCGGTGCGGGGAGATTCTTCTCGCACCACGACGTTGCGTCGGAAAAACTGTCACAAGAAGAGCGATGCGTCGATTTTCTTGTTGTTCCATTGCTTTCCAGCTCCCAGCAGCAGAAACAACCTCCAGAGGCCCCACACTATCACAGGCACTCCTGGCAGGTCAGAACTCCCAGCAAGGAAGTTCAGGGGAGCTGGAGGTGAAGTCTTTGTGTTCCTGAGACTTCAAAACAGGAGGCAAGCTCTACTCAAGCCCTTCAAGACTTTCCTCAAGCAGGGGATACAGCACACAGCAAAGTACTTCTCCTTTCTTTGGCAGAAACAGCAACTGCAGGCCAACCCCAGACACACAACACAGGCAGTACTTCTCCTCAGTTTCTCCAGATTTTCTCCTCAGCAAAGGTTCCTCTTGATTCCAGAAGTAGTCTAAAGTTCAGTGGTTTTAGGTCTAATACGTATACCCCAAAATGTCTTTGTTCTCTTTGTTCAAGGGTCTCTGAACCCAGTCCAAACCAGTTCTGTCCTCTCTGGTGCAGCTGCCCGGAAGGAGGTGGAGACAGCATTGTGTAAGGCAGACAGGCCCTATTCAGGTGCAAGGGAAATCTCCTCCCACCACTCTAAATGCAGACCGGGCCTATTCAGGTGCTAGTGAGAACTCCTCCCCCTACTCTGAATGCAGCCCAGGTCTATTCAGCCCAGCCCTGACTCATTCAGGAAAGGCAGAACACACATCAACACACCTGGTGGCTGTCTGAGAGAATGCACCTCCCCAGCCCCTGTCACTCCAAAACCAGACAGTCAGTACACAAACAGGCAGAGGCACACAGAATGGTTAAACAAGAAAATGCCTACTTTCTAAAAGTGGCATTTTCAAACACACAATTTAGAGTTCAGAGAGACTAAGCTTTATTTTTCTATCTTACCCTACGGGTAGATATGCTTGTAAAATCTTACAAAGCATTCCCCATTCTGTCCTATGGGGCAAGATAGCCTTTCAAAAGTGAAAAACGAAATTGGCAGTATTTCACTATCAGGACATGTTAAACACATCAGCACATGTCCTACCTTTCACATACACTGCACCCTGCCCGGGGGGTACCTTGGGACTACCATAGGGGTGTCCTATATGTAAGAAAAGGGAAGGTTAGGGCCGGGCAAGTAGGTGCACTTGCCAAGTCGACATTGCATTTTGCATACTGCGCACAGGCACTGCAGTGCCAGGCCCGAGACATCTTTTCAGGGCTACTCATGTGGGTGGCACAATCAGTGCTGCAGGCTCAATAGCAGTATTTGATTTACCAGCCCCGGCACACCCAGTGCACTTTAATAGGGACTGACCAGTAAGTCAATTATGCCAATCATGGATAACTAATCATGTTCACAATTTACACAGAGAGCATATGCACTTTAGCACTGATTAGCAGTGGTAAAGTGCCCAGAGTCCTAAAACCAACAACAGGTCAGGAAAAAATAGGAGGAAGAAGCAAAAAGTTTGGGATAACCCTGCAAAAGGGCCAAGTCCAACACAAATCAGTCTTGACCCTGTGCCTCATGGGAACAGTCCAGCCAGAACTACCAAACCAGGTTTTCCCTGGACCGGAAACAAGCATCCTGGGACCGGTTTCAGGCTAACACCCCTCATCAGCCAGGCTAGCTTGAATCCAGTGGCAAAGTGAGCAAGGGACCCACGTCTGGGCATACCCTGCCAAACTAGGGAGAACAAAGCAAACACAAGGAAATGATGGACGGAGCCCTGAAACTTTTCAGACACTCACCCCCAGTCACACATCTGGGTTGACTCCCTCATCGTTCTTTAGCTCACTTTGCCACCCCAGTTCAGAACCAGCCATATCCAAATCAGTCTTGACCCTGTGCCTCATGGGAACAGTCCAGCCGGAACTGCCAAGCCAGGTCTTCCCTGGACCGCGAATAAGCATCCTGGGACCGGTTTCGGGGTAACACCCTCATCAGCCAGGCTAGCTTTAATCCAGTGGCAAAGTGTGCACCGGATCCACGTCTGGGCATACCCTGCCAACTTAGGGCGAACAAAGCAAACACAAGGAGTTGATGGACGGAGCGCTGAAACTTTTCAGACATTCACCCCCAGTCACAGATCTGGGTTGAATTCATCATCGTTCTTTAGCTCACTTCCCCACCCCAGTACAGAACCAGCCATATGCAAATCAGTCTTGACCCTGTGCCTCATGGGAACAGTCCAGCCCGAACTGCCAAGCCAGGTATTTCCTGGACTAGAAACAAGCATCCTGGGATTGGTTTCAGGGTAGCACCCCTCATCAGCCAGGCTAGCTTGAATCCAGTGGCAAAGTGAGCAAGGGACCCATGTCTGGGCATACCCTACCAACTTAGGGCGAACAAACCTAACACAAGGAGATGAAGGACGGAGCACTGAAACTTTTCAGACACTCACCCCCCAGTCACAGATCTGGGCTGAATCCATCATCGTTCTTTAGCTTACTTCGGCACGCCAGTTCAGAACCAGCCATATGCAAATCAGTCTTGACCCTGTGCCTCATGGGAACAGTCCAGCCCGAACTGCCAAGCTAGGTCCTCTCTGGACCGGAAACAAGCATCCTGAGACCGGTTTCGGGGTAACACCCCTCATCAGCCAGGCTAGCTTGAATCCAATGGCAAAGTGAGCAAGGGACACACGTCTGGGCATACCCTGCCAACTTAGGGCGAACAAATAAAACAGAAGGAGAGGATGGGCGGAGCACTGAAACTTTTCAGACACTTACCCCCAGTCACAGATCTGGATTGAATCCATCATCGTTCTTAAGCTCACTTCGCCACCCCAGTTCAGAACCAGCCATATGCAAATCAGTCTTGACCCTGTGCCTCATGGTAACAGTCCCGCCCAAACTGCCAAGCCAGATCTTTCCTGGACCGGAAACAAGCATCCTGGGACCGGTTTCAGGGTAACACCCCACATCAGCCAGGCTAACTTGAATCCAGTGGCAAAGTGAGCAAGGGACTCACGTCTGGGCATACCCTGCCAACTTTGGGTGAACAAAGCAAACACAAGGAGATAATGGACAGAGCGCTGAAACTTTTCAGACACTCAACCCCAGTCACAGATCTGGGTTGAATCCATTATCGATTTTTAGCTCACTTCGCCACCCCAGTTCAGAACCTGCCATATGCAAATTAGTCTTGCCCCTGCCTCATGGGAATAGGCCAGCCCTAACTGCCAAGCTAGGTCTTCCCTGAACTGGAAACAAGCATCCTGGGACCGGTTTCAGGGTAACACCCCACATCAGCCAGGCTAGCTTGAATCCAGTGGCAAAATGAGCAAGGGACCCACATCTGGGCATACCCTGCCAAATTAGGGCGAACAAAGCAAACACAAGGAGATGATGGACGGAGAGCTGAAACTTTTCAGACACCCACCCCCAGTCACAGATCTGGGTTGAATCCATCTTCGTTCTTTAGCTCACTTTGCCACCCCAGTTTACAACCAGCCATATGCAAATCAGTCTTGACCCTGTGCCTCATGGGAACAGTCCAGGCCGAACTGCCAAGGCAGGTCTTCCTTAGACTGGAAACAAGCATCCTGGGACCGGTTTCAGGCTAACACCCCTCATCAGCCAGGCTAGCTTGAATCCAGTGGCAAAGTGAGCAAGGGACCCACATCTGGGCATACCCTGCCAAATTAGGGCGAACAAAGCAAACACAAGGAGATGATGGACAGAGTGCTGAAACTTTTCAGACACTCACCCCCCAGTCACACATCTGGGTTGAATCCCTCATCGTTCTTTAGCTCACTTTGCCACCCCAGTTCAGAACCAGCCATATCCAAATCAGTCTTGACCCTGTGCCTCATGGGAACAGTCCAGCCGGAACTGCCAAGCCAGGTCTTCCCTGGACCGCAAATAAGCATCCTGGGACCAGTTTCGGGGTAACACCCTCATCAGCCAGGCTAGCTTGAATCCAGTAGCAAAATGAGCAAGGGACCCACGTCTGGGCATACGCTGCCAAATTAGGGTGAATAAAGCAAACACAAGGAGATGATGGACGGAGAGCTGAAGCTTTTCAGACACTCACCCCCAGTCACAGATCTGGGTTGAATCCATCTTCGTTCTTTAGCTCACTTTGCCACCCCAGTTTAGAACCAGCCATATGCAAATCAGTCTTGACCCTGTGCCTCATGGGAACAGTCCAGCCCGAACTGCCAAGGCAGGTCTTCCTTAGACTGGAAACAAGCATCCTGGGACCGGTTTCAGGGTAACACCCATCATCAGCCAGGCTAGCTTGAATCGAGTGGCAAAGTGAGCAAGGGACCCACATCTGGGCATACCCTGCCAACTTAGGGCGAACAAAGCAAACACAAGGAGATGATGGACAGAGTGCTGAAACTTTTCAGACATTCACCCCCAGTCACAGATCTGGGTTGAATCCATCATCGTTCTTTAGCTCACTTCGCCACCCCAGTTCAGAACCAGCCATATGCAAATCAGTCTTGACCCTGTGCCTCATGGGAACAGTCCAGCCCGAACTGCCAAGCCAGGTCTTCCCTGGACCAGAAACAAGCATCCTGGGACCTGGTTTCTTGGTAACACCCCTTGTCAGCCAGGATAGCTTGAATCCAGTGGCAAGGTGAGCAAGGGACCCACGTCTGGGCATACCCTGCCAAATGAGGGCGAACAAAGCAAACACAAGGAGATGATGGACGGAGCACTGAAACTTTTCAGACACTCACTCCCAGTCACACATCTGGGTTGAATCCATCATCGTTCTTTAGCTCAGTTCGCCACCGTAGTTCAGAACCAGCCATATGCAAATCAGTCTTGATAACTGTGCCTCATGGGAACAGTCCAGCCCAAACTGCCAAGCCAGGTCTTCCCTGGACCATGAATAAGCATCCTGGGACCGGTTTCGGGGTAACACCCCACATCAGCCAGGCTAGCTTGAATCCAGTGGCAAAGTGAGCAAGGGACCCACGTCTGGGCATACCCTGCCAACTTAGGGCAAACAAAGCAAACACAAGGAGATGATGGACAGAGCGCTGACACTTTTCAGACATTTACCCCCAGTCACAGATCTGGGTTGAATCCATCATCGTTCTTTAACTCACTTTACCACCCTAGTTCAGAACCAGCCATATGCAAATCAGTCTTGACCCTGTGCCTCATTGGAACAGTCCAGCCCGAACTGCCAAGCCAGGTCTTCCCAGGACGGAAAACAAGCATCCTGGGAACGGTTTGGGGGTAACACCCCTCATCAGCCGGCTAGCTTGAATCCAGTGGCAAAGTGAGCAAGGGACCCACGTCTGGACATACCCTGCCAACTTAGGGCAAACAAAGCAAACACAAGGAGATGATGGCCGGAGCGCTGAAACTTTTCAGACACTCACCCCCAGTCACAGATCTGGGTTGAATCCATCAACGTTCTTTAGCTCACTTTGCCACCCCAGTTCAGACCCAGCCATATGCAAATCAGTCTTCACCCTGTTCCTCATGGGAACTGTCCAGCCGAAACTGCCAAGCCAGGTCTTCCGTGGGCCGGAAACAAGCATCCTGGGACCGGTCTCGGGGTAACACCCCTCATCAGCCAGGCTAGCTTAAATCCAGTGGCAGAGTGAGCAAGGGACCCATGTCTGGGTATACCCTGCCAAGTTAAGGTGAACAAAGCAAGCACAAGGAGATGATGGACGGAGCACTGAAACTTTTAGACACTCACCCCCAGTCACAGCTCGGGGTTGAATCCATCAACGTTCTTTAGCTCAATTCGCCACCCCAGTTCCGACTTAGCCATATGCAAATCATTCTTCACCCTGTTCCTCATGGGAACAGTCCAGCCAGGTCTTCCCTGGACTGTAAACAAGCATCCTGGGACCGGTTTCGAGGTAACACCCCTCACCAGCCAGGCTAGCTTCAAAAGTCATTCTCCAGGCTGCTCACCAGACACAGCCTTTATGTAGAGTGATGCTCTTCACAGCATGGTAGTCTCCAGCTTGCAGCAACCTCAACAGAGGCACAAACAGGTGTGAGCTTTCTGCACCTGGCTATTATCAACCACACTGAAGAGTGATCAAGGGAAAAACAAGAGGTTGGCCTCAGCTAAGGGGTCCCTCTCACCTTGAACAACAGAGACTCAGTCCCATCAATCACCTCCACAGTCTACCAAATGGCAGTGCTTCACGAAGACTAACCAGCAGCTCCTCTTAGCAAAAGGCTTCATTGAATTTATTAAGGAGACTTGACTCTTATTTCCCCACATCATTGTCATGGTCTCTTCCTACAAGCTTCAGGAATGCCAGGAACACATTTCCACTGTCTACGAAAATAACCTCACCTTTATCTTGTGCACAAGGCCAGGCTTGGGATATCCTAAATTGATCCCACAATCCTCTATTACTCTGGTTCACTCATGCACACCATGCATGTACCACTCACGTCACATCCACAACATACAATTGGGATGTTAGTGCTAGCATTTAGATTACCGTATAGAAGTGGAATTTTATACGAATGGGTAAGTAGACCCCCAATCCAGTCACACAGATTGAAAGGTCTAGTCCCAACTATGAATATTATGGTACAGTGCCACCACCGAACTGTGTAGTAAGCACAAAACAGGGATAGTAGTCCATTGTCTGTAAAAAGAGGGCATGCTTGATCTAACCCCCTCCTCAGGCCAGAGGATAGGTCTAGGACTTCCCACATGTCTAATGCGCACGCAAAGTTAGTGTGAGGCCAAGGGCCAAAATCAAAAACCAAATACCAGATACACATAGTCTGGCACTGATGGCAGGGAAACACAATTGTACAGCATGCAGGGGACATTCCCATCTTAATATACATTTTCTGACTCATTACAAATTGTTAGGAAAAGTGGGTGCGAAATGAGCGTTCCCCTTCCTAACAATTTACAATAGAATGCAACAGTGGTTTGCAACTTAATTCCATTTGTAAAGCATTGTTTGAATACGAAACTCAAAAGGGTGTGGTATCAATTTGCTTAGTAGAAGCTGACCGTGAGGGACAGCTTACAATTTATGAATATGGTCTGTGGCCACTGAGGGAGCACCCAGAGGACCAGGGGATTGCTGCATGACCTCCCCCTCCCATGTACTTCACAACACGCCAATTGTTTTAAGGTTTGCAGCCCGTCTCCAAGGGGACAGGAGACGGGAAGGAAGCCTTTTTGGTAGGATTCACAAATAGAATACTGCCCCATTCATACTAATGTAGCACAATTCTGCAAATCTTACTGAAAGTCCACTTTGACTTGACCAATGTGTACATCTATTGCATCGCAAAATAAGCCCTATGTCCCCAAAACAACAAGTGTTTGTGTGTCCTGAGTCACAAGATCCCTTGCAATGTACTGGAGCCACCATAATACAGGCGTGCCCATTATAGATTCAGAAAGAACAGATCCATGCCATATTTTCACCATTACGACTGGCTATATAAAGGAGTGCCTCCTGGATTCATTGGGCTTGATTTGTAAAGACAGTCATAAATCTGCAGTCTTGAGTCTATACCTATGCATAATTGAAAATGTAAACATTTCAGGAATTCAAATATTTCCAGATACATGCCTGGAAATCAGCAACAGTCACAGGTTTCCAGGTGAATTACTGGAAATGTTTGATGATTTCTATTGTTTATGTGGCAAAATGCACATTTATCAACTCAGGTGAAAATCTGCAAAGTACTAATGATGCGACTAATAATATTTTTTGCTCCACAGGGAAAATAATTTTACCCCTAAGGAAATAAACTGTTCTCCTACAGAATGCTTAAGTGTTTGTGATCACCTTCTCACCCTGCAAAGGACATACTCCTGCCTTTGTCAGTAGTAAATTGCCCTTATCAAGAGTATATTTCCACAATTTTCCAAGATGTGGAGAGGTCAGGGAAGAGTTTGAGAATAACCGCAAATGCATAAGTGGGTGTGCATCAACTCACGGAGAATTCGAGACCTGGAACACCCACTCCTCACCCTGTGAGTACTGTTACTCACAAAAAAAATTAACATTCCTTTCTAAAGACAAGAATGGCATTGGTTCAAATAACTAAATCATACTTTAGAACTATTTTTGTGTATGGCCTTATGTTACTGGAAGGGGTGGGATGGATGGGCCTAAACCTGGGCCGACTCCTGATACACTCCACACACATCATGAAAAATGTTTGACCTTGAGTATAATGTGTAATCATGGACTCTCAACCCTGTGAGGGAGGATGCAGTTTCTAACCGGGACCTTGCCATCTGGCAGCCATGTATGTGTTTTTCACGTCACGTGAAAGGTCTGTACACACTTCCTTGGCAGCACAGTGCCCCATAGCTTCCTGTGATCGGAATAACTTTAGAGTAGTATATATCAGCGTTGGGAGGAACCAGACAACTTTTGTGGATTTATGTGACGTATGCATAGCACTTAGAAACTCAGGGCTGCATGTATCACGCTATTTTGTGTTCGCAAACGGGCCGATTCGCAGAATCGGCCCGTTTTCGAACTCAAAAAAGTCTTTTTACATGTATCAAAACCCATTTCGCGATTCAGTAACCTGTTACCAAATCGCAAAATGGGTTTGCAATTCGCTATCAGGAAGTGTGTTTAGGGCGTCCCCTCCTAATACCGAATCGCATCAGTATGTAGGAATGCTTTGTGACCGAAATGTGGTCGCAAAACATTTGCATTTTACCAAATACTTCAAGTAGGTGGTAACCCATTCGCAAATGGGACGGGCCCCCAAGGGACCCCTTACCCTTTGTGAATGTTTGTTACAGCATTTTGTAAGAGCACTACTCTTAAAAAATGAAATGAAAACTTTTCATTTTTGTTTTTGAAACGCATCCCGTTTTCCTTTAAGGTAAACGGGCTGCATTTAAAAAAAAATATTGCTTTATTTAAAAGCAATCACGGACATGGTGGTCTGCTGACCTCAGCAGCCCACCATCCCCATGATTTTAGCGACTCCTAGGGGGGTCGCAAATTGCGATCTACCTCATAAATATTAATGAGGTAGAGCGATTTGCGACCCCCTAGGAATCGCTATATGAAACTCTTTGAGTTTCATACTTTGTAAATTGTGATTACCTAATTGCGATTCTCAGAAATTCACAATTATGTATTCGCAATATTCAGTTTTGATACATGTAGCCCAGAGTGCTTTGCCTAGGTACTCATTGCTTTTGTGCGGCAGAGGGTGGTCATGCTTAATTGTGTGATCCTTGTTTACTTTTACTCTTAACTGGAGAAAGCTCAATCCTTGACTACAGAGTTTCATGAGAAAGTACTTGGTACATTGCAAATGACTAGGGGCTACATGTATCAAAACTGAATATTGTGAATACCTAATTGCGAATTTCTGAGAATTGCAATTAGGTAATCGTAATGTATAGCGATTACTAGGGGGTCGCAAATCGCTCTACCTCATTATTATTAATGAGGTGGATCGCAATTTACAACCCCCTAGGAGTCGCTAAAATCAAGGGGATGGTGGCCTGCTGGAGTCAGCAGACCGCAATGTCCGTGATTGCTTTTAAATAAAGCAATCCTTTTTTTTAAATGCAGCCTGTTTTCCTTAAATGAAAACGGGATGCGTTTCAAAAACAAAAATGAGAAGTTTTCATTTAATTTTTTAAGAGTAGGCAGTGGTCCGTGGGACCACTGCCTGCTCTTAAAAAATGCTGTAACAAACATTCACAAAGGTGAAAGGGTGCCTTGGGGACCCCTTCCCATTTGTGAATGGGTTACCACCTACTTGAAGTAGGTGGTAAAATGCGAATGTTTTGCGACCGCATTTCGGTCACAAAACATTCCTACATACTGATGCGATTCGGTAATAGGAAGAGACCCCCTAAACACGCCCCTTCCTAATAGCGAATCGCATACCCATTTTGCGATTCGGTAACAGGTTACCGAGTCGCAAAATGGGTTTTGAGACATGTAAAAAGACTTTTTTGAGTTCGTAAAGAGGCCGATTCTGCGAATCAGCCCGTTTGCAAACACAAAATAGCTTGATACATATAGCCCTAAGAGTGCTGCCAGATTGATGTGGACATAATCGCATTGCAGCAATATTTCACTCAGCAAATTTCCACACAACAACAAATGCCTGTGTTGAACTCTGGGTGTATGACGAGCTCCGAGGAGGTTTCTGATGTATGGTCCAACAATTAAGGCATCCATAATTTGGATGCAGAATTTCCTGCAGTGAAGCTTTGATGTTGTAGTGGGTAGGTTGCAGACCTAGCATGAGCACACCAAGGGACCAGCAATGAGTCATGCGCACACCTGCGCTCTCATCGGGACTGGGCCATGAGCATACAGCAATCTCTGATAGTGGGTTGGGTGGCTCTCTACATCCCTCCTCTCTTTAGATTGTTCTTTTCAGTTGCTCAATGTGGCTCTTGAGCTATGGAGATGAAGTGAGACCAAACGTAATCACTCAGCCTAGTGTTGGGTTAAGTCTCAAGTTATAAGGTCGTCTTGTGCATGAGGGTTCTCTGATTGCTGATGGTACAGCCTGTCCTTCCGGTGCAGGGTTGAATGGCTCTTCTAGCTGTCCTAATTCAGTCATGTAGTTTGATGCTCCAGTTATGTAGGTGATGACCAGCCCACCCATTCATCTTCATTGGCCACTCCTGGTTATTTTCTATCTGTTTCACCTCTCTTGCCTTTGGTGTAGAACAACGGTGGCATGTGGGACCTTCTTGAAGCAGATGTTTCGGGTCATTACTTCTGTCCCTTATTGGGCGGTGATCATTGTGCCTCAGTCAGGTACCTCCACCCATGAGCTTTGTTCAAATGGGGTAAGGAACTTCCATCCTGGAAGTTGGTCCTTCACAGTGGCGGCTGACAACATTGAAATATGATGGGGTGCAATGCTCGAAAAGCTCACCATATATGTATTTGCTGGCCTGTAAAATGGCGTCAAGATGACGGGGCTCATCACATTGAATTAAGTACAGATTTTCGGCAGCTGGGCAGTTGTTCCTTGTGGGGGATTCTTACGAGTGCAGCAGGAAAGGAAAGGACTTCCCTCCTTCTGTAGCGTGAATCCATCCAGAGTACCTCCAGGATTGGTTGGAGCAGGCTAACCCAGCGCTCATTTTGAGGCTGGGGGCCTGTGCCTGCAATCCCTCAGCTGTTTTAAAGTGTTGGGATTTCAGACTTTGAAGTGCGCATGACAGATTGGTCGGCTGTAGACAGCCGGCTAAACTGTCATGCGCACCTGCGGGGCTGGAGTAATAGCGAAATTGTTGAAATCACTCAGACCTTCCTCCTACCCTTGCACTAATACCATTTTGTTATAATTTGTCCCATGCTCACGTGAGCCTGGGACAAATTATAATAAAATGGTATTTATTACCATTTTAATAATGTGTGTTTACCTGCTGCACTCTCAGCAGGTGAGGCAACACTCCTCCGCCCTCGAGGAGGAACCGCCCCTGGTCCTTCAGCAGCACTATGTCTTTCTCAGCCAGCCTCCTGTCTGTGGCTCTGCTACGCCGCTTGACATCAACATTGTTCCTCTTTTGCTGCTGCTGCTGCCTTAACTGGGCTTTTAATTGATTTGACTGCCATCCCTCTGTCACAGTGATGGAGTCATCAAGGGCACACCCAAACACCAGAATGGCAGATGTGCACCCTGTGGTGCTGTGGGGCGAGTTTCAGTAGGTCATCAAGAAACTGTACATGTCCCACTCTGGGTTTTCCACTTGATCAATCCCTGTCTAAGGGTCTTGTTAATTGTATGCATAAAACGCTCTGTATTCCTATTAGCGTGTGACCTGCTGGGTGTTATCTTTCAGTGATAGATGTTGAGTTGTTGAAGGTATTCCTGGAACTCGTGCCCCTGGAATGGTAGTCTTTTGTCAGTCCTCCATTATAGAGATAGTCCATACATGGCAAACGCCTTCTCTTGTTTTGGTTTCACATGTTTAAAGGCAATGGACGCCACTAGCTCAACCACATGGAACTTGGAGAGAGTGTGTTTGCTCGGATATGAATTTACCTTAAAAAGATGGAAAGACGAGGCATTTGGGCAATACCAGCAGCATTTGTAAAGCGCACAGCTACCTCCAGAGAGGTGTCCCAGCGCTGGGGGCCATCGGGAAGATTAAGCGAGCTATTGTCCAGAGTCACATGGTGCTGGGCTAACCTGCCGCCGGCGCCAGGGATCGAACCGTGAACCCTGTGGTCCGGAGTCAGGCACCCTGGCCGCTGCACCACACCTCTTCCATTTGGGCAAACAGTAACAAGTTAGTTTAATTAAACACAGCGGCCGGGAGAATCTCAACAGAATGTGCCTGAGGAAAGTCTCTTGGTGTGCAAAGTTTTGGCTGGTTTTGTACACTTTTTGCGGGGTACAATAAAACCATTTCTGCATTCTTGTAAAGTATCTCAGGCATAAATTAACAAGGTTGGACCTCGGATAAGGACACAGATGGCTCTCGACCTCGGGGAGAACTAGTGTTGGCCACTGTGTATGTGTCCAGATGTCTGGCATGAGGAACGCGTGATCACTACGAGTGGTGTGCATGTTGTGTCCTGATTAGCTGAGTGTTTCTATCTGCATGTGGCATCTAGCTTTGTGGTATTTTTGGGGAATGCATGCTTTTGGCCAAATGTGTTTTATTAAGGCCAATTGCCGCAGACCTGTTTGTGGTCCAACTATCTATCTGTGGGATCGATCAAGGTATTCCCTGGGCGTGCGTTTATCTTTTGTTAAGAGACACCCCACATGTGACGTGTTGTCTGATAGGCATGGGTGTGGGTCGCAGGGCCTGTCTGACCACGTATCTCTGACACAGGATTGATGGGGAGGTCACCTTGGGTAAATACGACAGCAATGGTGCGACTTCACTGGAACTTCTAAAAATAATATGGCAGTCACTGGTGTCATTTTTATTGACATTCGCTATAGCTTGTGTACAGTTGTCATAGCATACATTGGTATTGTTTTTACCAATATTGACATAGTTAGGCATTCCTAGGTCATCACATACATTTACCTCACTTTTACTGGTAACAACATTGTCTTTTGTAGATCAATTATGGCATACATTGACATTGCTACTGCTGGTATCATCGCTGTTGTACAGACATAGATTATGACATACATTGACGTTGTATTTATGAGCATTGACATTGTCATATTGGGACAGGTTATGGCATACTTTGGTATTGCATTTATTGGTATTGCCATTGTTGGGCCTGCACACATCATGGTACTCATTGACATTGTATTTACCCAATCCAACAAGTGTCTAGAAGGACCAGGGCCTTTCTTCCCTCAGGGAAACTCCCAAAGTCTGTACTGATGTTGATCCATGAAAGCAAGGATGGGTATTCAGTAGCTATGGGAGCAGGATGTTCCACCTCGCTATTCAGCTGGCAAGCATGCCACTCATTGACCATGGTCTTGGCTGCCTGGTCCATAACTGGAGACAATAGCTTCTCCCAAATGTGTGCCTTTGTCATGACAATCCTCTGGTGTCCCTGATGAGCCAGGGTCACTATGATATTTTACAGTGTTCTGGGCACTTCTATCCGGTGGCATCCAAGGTCTTGCGCATCCCCTGTGGTGCTAAGTCCTTCTCATGCTCTCCATAATTAATGCAGTGTTTCTGACACGCGGGATGGGGGGGGGTGAGTAGTGTCTTTAGCCTGTTCAGGAACATCTTCAAGGTATTTTGGTGAAGGGTTTCCTTTACATTTTGTAAGCATTCATCCTGGAGTGTCTCTTTGATGATCTAGTCTATCCTGAGAGCTTTGGGATATTCTTCAGTGGTGATCATTTTGACATTTACAATAGTGGACTGTAGCTGTGGTGAAAGCATTGCCTTTGAATCTCCCGGGTGCTTCAATAGGAAGTTGGTGGGGTTTTCTCCACACCTGGTATTTTACCTCCAGATCATATAGTTGTAGTTGCATTACTTGCTTGTCAATTCTAGGTGGCCGGTGCTGTGATGTTCCTCTGAAAAAATTCAGTAATGACTAATGATCTGTGATGAAGTTCTCCCATATAAGTAGAGGTGGAAGTGTGAGCAGCCCAATTTTATAGCCAGGGCTCTTTCAATCTGGGTGTATTGACTCTCGACTTCCATAAGAGCATTGCTGGCAAATGCTACTGGCACACACCTGTCCTTCTTTTGTTCCTGTACAATGCCTGCGCTGAGCCCTACTGGCCTGGTTTCAACCTACAGCTCGGTCTGTTTCTCAGGGTTGCAGTACTCCATTGTTGTGTTATCAAGCAATCCATCTTTGACCTTCTGGAAGGCTTGTTCCTTACTCTTCCTCTATACCCATTTGGAATGTGCCTTTGTGAGAGTTCTCAGTGGTTCGTTGAGGGTAGCCAGGTGCGGAAAACAATAGCCATCAAAACTGCCTATGACAAGAAAGCTCCGGACCTCTGTGGCTGTTCGTGGCATTTGAATTTTCTTGATCTCTTGTGACTTCTTCTGGTCTAGTTTACCCCATCTTTAGAAAATATATATCTGGAGAATTCCACTCAGCTCTCGAAGAACTTGCATTTCTCGCTATGCAGGGTGAGCCCATAGTTCAAGAGCAGATCCAGAGTTGCCTTCACTTGTGATCGTTTTTGAGAAGATTAAAATGTTGTTGTTTATGTTGATTATACCTTCAAGTCCTGACAGGGTTTCTCTCATTGCTTTCTGAAAAACCTCTGTCGCAGATGAAATGCCAAAGTTTAGTCTCTTGCACCTGCAGAGGCCTAGATGGGTGGAGAATGTTGTGATATAGTGGCAGGTGGGATCGAGGAGTAGTTGATGATATCCTGCATTCAGGTCTAGATTCGAGAACCACAGAGCCCCGTGAGGTCTGCAATTATGTCTTCCATAGTGGGTGTAATGTATTGGTCTCACTTCATTGCTTGATTGAGTAATCTCATGTCTATACAGAGGTGTACCGACTCTGGATGTTTGGGGGCCACTACCAAGGGTAAAGCCCATGGGGTCATCCTGGAGACTTTTTCAATCACATCCATGCTCTCCAGTCACTCAAGTTCCTGCTTTACTTGGGGGCATAGATGGAAGGGTACACAAGTGTCATCGTGCTTACGTTTGCTTGTACCCCTTGTGCACATAGGCCGCAGCAGTCCAACATGGTTACATTAGCTTCAATTCCTTGGTCTCAATTTTTTGTTTTGTTTTTGACCTGTCTGGGAAAGTCCATATTGTGTAACATTCAGTTTGCACCTTTTCTGGAGTCATAATAACTATGAAACATTGATGCGGTGGTAGATGGAGGCCTGGTTTAGACCACCTTGTGGTCGAGTGCAGTGTTGCTTATCACTCACTGGGTGGTGCTGTTGGTGTTCCTTTTATTGGTGTATGAGGCCACTGCCTGCCAGAGAATCAAGACAGGCTGCTCCCTTGCCATCGCTCTAGGTATCTGGAGCTATGTGGATTGTGTGGGCTTGAGAGGTAGGTGCACCTGATTTAGGGTCTGACTTTTTCTGCAAGCGCGAATGAGGTAGTCATGGCAAAGTGCACAATTCGGAGTGTGCTCGCTCGCTTCTACAGACTATATTGACAGAGGTTCTGGAAGCTCTGACACACACACAGGCCCAGAGTCCTCGTAGCCAATGTATTGGGCAGCCCGCGGGCCTAGTATGATCACGCCAGGGGACCAACAATGAGTCACTAGTGCACAAATGCTCACATCTGGACTGGGCCACAAGTGGTACCATGTCCCTTTATTACGATTGGCCATGCCTGGCATCCGGGTGCATGCTGCATAATGCCGTCTTTGATAGTTTGCTGGTGGGTAACTAGAGAAGGATTTGTTGGTAATATAGGACTTCTACACTGCCATTCAGATAGGTGGATGATGATTCAAGAATGCATCACAGCCCCTTACAAAATATATGAGAGTGATAGAGTGGAAAAGTCGTACCCTACTTGGGCTACTTGTTAGGAGTGCATGTAACCGCTCGTAGAACGCACTCACATATTATTCAATGTTATGAGAGAAATTAGATGCTGGAAGAAATGTAAATCAAGTAACATGTTTCTACGAACTTAGTACGTTCTAATGTGGAGATTGATAATTAACACATACAACTTGTGCTGGAAAATGTAAACCATCCAATTAGTGTATAGGCCTCATTAGTGAATGTGACCCAATGATGTATTAATTGTGTTAGGCAATTTTCTAAGCTAATGATGTAGATGCAAGACACGTGGTAATGTAGTTAAGGGAATTATTCCTATTGGAGGCTAATAGTTTACGTAATTCCTAACATATACAGCATGGTGAATGCATTATTTTAGCCTAAGTCGTAGGCCTGAATTTGCAGCACATTGAAATGTCCTCGTTTCTGAAACTAATGTTTACATTTTTATGTGAGTTTTGTAGAATGCTTTCTGTCTCATGTTTGCATTTAAGGTGGACAACGTTTGCTAGTGATGAGTAGGGGTATTGTTCTATTAGATAAGGTTGCGGACTGAACTAGATTCAGTTAGCCTGGCCTGTGAAAGATAAGGTGGAGGGAGGTTTTCACATGGGAGAGGGAGAGACAACCATGGGCGAACTGCTACTGAGGGGCGTGCATGGAGAAGGCCGTGAAGGGAGTCGACGTCATGAAAATGTTTGTGTCTGAGCCCATTGTGAAATACATGAGATAAAAGCATTATGGGAAATTTGCTGAATACAACTTTGAGTATTTGATGCATTGTAGAGAGAGACAGACACCCCATTCCTGCCTGCCATTTCGACAGAGTGCACCTGAGTGCTAGATTACTTCCCTTTCCCGCTTGTGGCTTAATGCCTCAGACCGATGTCATGCTGGAGTGACTTCTTAGGAAGCCTCTACCCGCTGACACTTTTCTCTTGCAAATTCTTTGCTTATATGCTAACTTAGGGATGCCACCTCTAGAGTTAAAGTAGGAATGGTTAGAACTAAATGCTGTATAAGGAAGAAGTGCCGATGCAGGGGGACTTGAACTTTAGCTTTCTCATCTCATGCATAATCTTCATAGAACTTATTGTCCTTTTCATGCTCCAACGAGTGAACTTTTTTAAGAGGTTTGGTTTTCTTCTGTTTCCCTGTATTTTTACACCCTCATGCTGAGATTTGTGTATGTCCAACTATTTTTGAATTTGTAATAAACCTTTCTAACCTTCAATTAATTGTTGATTTGGGTTTTTGTGAAGTCGTCAGGGTTACACTGTATTTCAATTGATTTATGAACGTTTAGTCCCCTCTATGCTTCTATACTGATAAAAAGAACCATTGGAAGACCGACACTGGACTAGAACTGGACAGGTGGATCCCAGCTCTTACAGTTGGTAGCAGAGTCGAATGGTTAGCACATGAAGCGGGGAGAATATAGAACCCGAATCTAGAATAGTCTAGAGCTCTGACCCAAAAAGTCCTAAGGTAAAGCGCTAATGATCGTGAACCAGAGAGGACGGAGTCTGACGATGTGCGGTGAGAACAGAGGCAAAAGGAGGAGTGAGTATTAATAGTGTATCTTTGGAGTGTGTTAGATTGCTGTGATGATTTGATTGTATGATGTCTTGCGGAGTTGTTGCGAGAACTGAGTGAATGTGATTGTCAGGTCCAATGTAATCCGAGGAGTTGACTTATGGTTATCAGACCTTGACGTGGCCTGAGACCCCAGGATATTTAAGGTGTAGATGACACCGAGATTGTGATTGTCTGCTGAAGAGTTGAGGGGTTGTCATGAGACGTCGTCGATGGTCCCACCTAAGACAGGGAACTTTGTGTAAATGGGACGATTGTGAATCGTGTAGTAGACCTTATATGCAAAGGGTAAGCTGTACTGATCCAAGTGAATCCCCTCAGGTTGAGGTTTCGCTGTAAGTGTGTATGCTTGTATGAGTGTGTATCTTTTTTCTTTTAGAAAGGCAGACAATTACAGATATAAGATGATTGTGTGAGTGAATGCGTATGGAGAAATTGTGAAGAAGGGTGAGTTGCTGCAAGGAGTGAGGGTGAAGTCAGATTGTGCCGCACTGGGAGAGGGTGGTTGGTGTAACACCACGCTGGGATTGGTTGACAATTGTTCATTACATCCAAGGTGTTTGAGATCGCATTGTTACATTAATTGATTTAAATCGCACTTGGATTGTTGAGTTTAAGTAGCAGGAAAAAACCATGTGATGTATTAGGGTTCCGCGAGATTTGTTTCGAGGGGATGAGGTCATTATCACAAGGGTGGGCGAAGAAGCTCTACCGGAAGACACACCAACTCATTATATGGAAACAAATGTAGGACTCAATACTATTATTTGGCTTCAAAATTGGCACAAGATCACTGAGAAAGAGGGGACATTGACTTTTCCACACTATGGCACTTTTAAGTTGGAGATACTTAACCAGTTTAGGGGAGTGATGTTTGCAATGAAACATTTACCTAGGCCTACACTCTTTGAGGCGCCTAATTCATGGATGCGTGCAGCTCATGCTAGACAGAGAGAATGCTATCAGGGAAAGATGAAGAAAACAATGCGAGCTAACTAAAAGGCACAGTGGGATGCTAAGTTAAACAGATGGAGGGTAGACATTTTCGAGTCAGAGAGATTATAATCTGCATTGATGAGGATGCAAGAGATAATGGGAAAAACTAGACAAATGGGAACGATGACAGTGACACTGATGATAGCCTGTTGAATGGACTGCTGGCCGAACATCCACCCCCTTGTAGTCCACTACAGGATGAAAGCGGGAGAACCCTTGAGGAGACTGTCAGCACTGGGAGTGAACTGACATTTACTGTGTTATCTGAAATAACATGATACCCTCTGAGAAGCAGGAATCAAGTCAGGAGTGGCACTTTATTCAAACAATTAAGTAACAGGTGCCAAAGACACATCATTAATCAAGAATAAAAACAAACAATCTAACAAATATTAAATCACCATAATTCAAAGAGAGAGAGAGTGAGAGAAATTGAATAGCAAAATGCAACGAGACAGTATAACCTTATCTAATAGTAAATCGATCAATAAATCAAAGAGCTAGCTGGGAGCACCACTTTGTGAAAGACATCAGGTGAGAAATTGTGGTTAGCCCCCACCTCTACTCTGGGCCCATCTTGTTATTCTAGATGGCAGGTGCATCCTGTTTTGCTCTTCATGATCTCAATGTACAGTAAGATGTGCACGCAGAGGACAGAGGCTCGTTGACTTGTTTATAAGAAAGGCAGTGATCTGAGATTATTGGCCTTCACAGGAGAGATACATAAAGAAGGGCATGAGGCCTACTGCCTCCGTAGATGCTCAAGGCAGTATGGACAATTTAGCACAACCTTGTCTATGGGCTGGCAGGGACATTTGAGACTCTCATGCTTCAGATGTGGGCAGAATGGGCCTGGGGCACTATATGGTAAAACTAGACCCTGCTTCAGCGCATCAGCACCAATAGCCTGAGGCTCTGGTGTTGTGGGAAGGATATCAACAGGAGCGAGGTCAACAGAGGGGAGAGATGAGGTAGGTAGGAAGAGGGGCAACAGGGAGCTCAGATCACAGTAAACCTAACAATGCTGCTTCGAGGCTACTGGAAGCTCTTACAGTACCGGTCACGATTGGGCCTATCGTTCATCACAACATGTGGGCATTGAAGGAACATCACGAGGCATGCCAGCAGATAGTGGGGTGGGGTTCATCCCATTGGCTCCTGTAAACTCGAGTATTTAGATCAAATAATTCTCATGTTATGACGCCCCTACCTGTGAGAAATGCGGATTCGGACCTGACAATGTGGAGAATACTTTCTAGAGTACAAAGTAGCATGCCTCGGAATGAAGGGGCATGACAGGGAACCTCCGGCAGTCAGCACATCTTTGATGTCTCAGATTTAGAGTTGTGGCTTAGAGATTACAGTAACACCAAGGAGAATCAAAATACACAATTTAGCCAGGGTACTATAAAATCTGCAGTGAAGGCGAAACTGGTAGATGTGGTAAAGATGAGCGCTGAATTAGGCGAGATAATTAATGGAAATATGGCACTTGATCGAGTAGAGACATGTGAACCTGACAAATTACTGTTTATGGCTAAAGACAGACGCATGAGATGTTGACTGAACTGGCTCAGAAATATGATGTAGATTTGACCCGAATAAAGATGTTGTAGGGGAATCACAGGCTTACATACAGTGATCAGGAGATAGAGGAAAAGAGGGTGCCAAGCTTAAAAACACACATTCGGGAACTGGTAATAGGGATGAGAGCATGGAGTATTTTAGACAAATGGGAAGAGGTGGTTGAAGAAGAGAAATGCAAAGAAGGCGTCAAGGGAGCCACATCCTTCAGGAGTGGGGGAAGAAGTAGAGGCATACCCGTTATGGGAAGTGCCTAGTGGGGGTTATGTGCATGTGCCTTGGGGTCGAGGTGATCTTGCTGCCTACACCAATGAGTTTCCAAAGTTAAGAGAAAAGCCTGCTGAGTAGTATAAACAGGTTGATCGGTTTGTAAAGATGTTGAAGGTGTTGTGAATCGATTTGAACACGATGTTTGAAACTGTGGTCCCTAGTGATTTGTGGTCTGTGTGTAAAATACCCATAGAGTGGCCTGAGAAGGAGCCAGATAGGGACCCAGTGACTCATGGTCCGTCGCCGATGGTAATGAAGAAATATGGTCAGGTGATCATGTGGTTACAATCCAAAATAGCCCCACAGGATATCGATTGGGTCAAAATTGATCGAACGACTCAAGAGCCCAAAGAAACTGTCCATGAATATTATGAAAGACTGTTACAGGCTTTCAAACAATACAGTGGACTAGATACCCTTAATCCCAAGGACACAGGACAATTTGTATCTAAGTTCGTAACAGGTTTGAGACCCGAGATTAGCCTCATGATACAACAACACCTGATTGGCTGACAAAATAAGACCATGGATGAAATTCTGCCCTATGCCAGGTATTGCAGCGACAAGGTTGACTTCAAGGATAAGAAACTGAAGGAAAAGCTGATGTTAGTACAGACGTGGAATGCCCAAAAAGGATGACAGGCACAGGCACCTGCTGGAAACGTTCCTCGTGTACACGGAGCCTACTCCGTCGGAGTTCAGATGCAGACAACTGGAGGGGTAATAGGACAAGGAGGAGGTAGAGGAGGCCCTTTAAACCCAAGGACTGGCCACGTTGAAGAAGTCCACAATGTGTCATTTTTGTAATAAAGTGGGGCATTGGAAGCGTGAATGTCACCTCAACCCTGCAAACCAAGAGCATGGGCAGAATGATGTTGCATAAATACAGACCGTGACTAGACCGAGATCTCGGAACATGGGGGCATCCCAGGGTCATGTAATACTGGTACCTCAACCCCCAATGATATCGCAGGCAAATCGAACTTACCATCAGATGCCTCTCATGGAAACCGTTGACGACTTTGGTTTGGACTCCTCCTTATGACAGTGCCTTAGAGGGGGAGGAAGACTGTACACTTGGCGCAGTCTTGCAGGTGGACCAGAGAGGACCCTACATTGGTGCTGATGTTGATGGGCATCCGATAACATTCCTATTCAATACTGGTGCTACACACTCAACTGTAAGTACAGCAGAGGACTCAAACCTACCCCTCTCGAGAAGATCAATCCAAGTTGTAGGTGTTGCAAATAAAAAGATGTCTAACCCTCTAACTAAAGAGATACCTGTGAAGATTGAGTCCTATGAGGATTGACACCAGTTTGTGGTGTGTGACTCGAGTCCTGTATGTATATTGGGTCGTGACTCGCTGTGTAAATTGAATTGTGCCATATACTGCACCCCAAAGGGAATAGAATTGCAAACAAATGATGAGGATATTGCTTTCAAGTTGGCGAATCAGAATTTGTGTGTTACCATGTTTACCCTGTTAACAGTGGAAGATATGCCTATAGACCTTAAAGACACTGTCTCAACAGTGGTGTGGGACTTCACAGTGGAAGAGATAGGACTCATGAAAGGAGTTGAACCAGTTTGCATACAGATTAAGCCAAATGCTGAATTTCCGAGAACCCCATAGTATTATTGAATACCTGAAGCTGTGGCGGGCTTCACACCTCTGATCAACTCCATGATTGAACAGGGCATCCTGAAAGACATCCTGGAGAATTTATGTATTTCCCCTATTATGGGTTTGCAGAAGCCTAGCGGCAAGTACTGCATTGCTCAGGATCTCCGAAAGATTAATAACATTTTGGTTCCTTGTTGTCCTGTGGAATCGAATCCATCAGTGATACTGTTTCAAATCCTGAGTGAAGCCGAGTGGTTCAGAGTTATCAACCTCTGCCAAGCCTTTTTCTCGATCCCACTACATGAGGAGAGGCAATTTTTATTCGCTTTCCGACTGGGAAACCGCGTCTTAACATGGTGTCGTATCCCACAAGGGTATACCGAAAGTCCATCCATCTTTAATCAGATTTTGAAGAAGCATCTCGAGTCCCTAGTCTTACCCCACAACTCAGTTCTGGTTTAATATATCGATGATTTTTTGATTGCATCCAACACAAGAGAGGCTTGCAAAGATGATACCATTGCGTTGTTGAACCACCTGGCTGACAATGGACAATAAGTAACCCCGAGCAAACTTCAGTTTTGTCTGCATGAGGTACAGTACTTGGGACATTGAATTGAGAAAGGCAAGAGGAAGGTATCACCAGAATGGGTATCAGTGATCATGCAAATGAACCCGCCGCACACTCAGAAAACGGTCAGGATGTTTCTAGGAATGGTGGGCTGCTGTTGACAGTGGATCCCAAATGTTTCTCTGATGGTCAAGGCCTTGCAGACATTGACACACAAGGACGTATCAGATCCGGGGCCATGGGGTAGAGATTGCTTGCTTACTTTCCTGGAGCTGAGAGAGAGCCTGTGTCGTGCTCCAGCCTTAGGAATGCCTGATTACAACAAAGCGTTTTCGCTATTCTGTCATGAACGTGAGGGTTGTGCACTCTCTCTCCTCACCCATTTGCATGGAAGTGCCCATAGACCAGTGGCCTATTTCTCTGCTACACTAGATCCTGTACCTCAGCATTGCCTGTATGTCTCAAATCCGTTGCTTCAACTGGTGTCAGTATTGAAAGGTGCAAGAGCATTGTGATGGGTCATCCATTAACTGTATATGTTCCTCACTCAGTGGAAATTTTGTTAACCAGGACAAAGTTTGGCCGACAACGTTACGTTGAAGTGTTGTTCTGTGTTAAACCCTGCTACCTTGTTACCTGTTCCAAATTCAGAGGGGGAGGAAAGCAAAGACCACGAATGTCTCAATGTCACTGAAGTGTGTACCAAACCACGTCCTGACATTGTTGATGAGCCACTGCCCAATTCTGATTATGTCCTGTTTGTCGATGGCTCATGCTTAAGAGATAATGAAGGAAATCTGAGGGCAGCCTTTGCTGTCTATACTGTTTCTGGAGTGGTGGAAGCCACATGGTTACAAGGAGTATACTCCGCGTAGGTGGCTGAACTCATTGCCTTGACCCGTGCATGTTCTGTTACTGAGAACCTCTGAGTGACAATATACACTGACATCCAGTATGAGTTTGCAGTAGTTCATGACTTCGGACACTTATAGTCTCAAAGGGGTTTCACAACCTCATCTGGGTCTTCAATCAGAAACAGGGAAATTGTGAGAAGATTGTTGGAAGCATTACAGTTGCCGAAGGAAGTTTCAGTTGTAAAGTGCTGAGCGCACTGCAAGTGAACGAACTATGTTACTGCTGGAAAGAATTAAGAAGATGAAATTGCACGGTATTGTGCTATGAATGCTTGTTCTTTTAATGGAGAATACAGAAATGAGAAATCAGAAGTGACCGATTTCAGTGTGATGTTGGCTGTTGCTGATGCTTGGTATGAGGGGAAGCATCTACAGGAGGAGGTTTCTGAAGAGGAACAGTCAGGCTGGGTCAGAGCAGGTTGTGTGAAGAGAGAGGATGATATCTGGGTGTTGACTGATGAGAGAGCAGTTCTGCCCAACTGTTTACTGTACGCGATGGCAAGGCAGATTCATGGTGCAGCACCCATAGGAAGGATGCGATTGTGAGGGTGTTTAGGCAGACGTGGTTCAATCCAAGGTTTTGTGTGGTCACAGAAGCATAGTGTCATCGATGTGTAACATGCCAGCAAATGAATGCAGGGAAATGGACTGTTGTTACATTCAGCCACATAGAGAGGTCAGGTGGACCTTTCAACAGGATGCAGCTGGATTTTGTCAAGATGCCTATTTGCAATGGATTGAGATACGTTATGGTCGTAGTGTGTCTATTCTCCCGCTGGGTCGAAGCCTATTCAACTAGAAGGTGTGCCAGTCTCACAGTAGCTGAGCTATTGTTGAGGGAAGTCATTCCGAGGTTCGGATTTCCAAATATATTGGAGTCAGACCGAGGGACTAATTTTAATAATGAGGTACTGAAAATACTGTGTGCAGTTTTGTGGGTGGAACAGAGACTACATTGCAGTTACAGGCCCAAAGCCTCGGGAATAGTTGGGCAGGTCAACGGTACTCTAAATTCGAGATTAGCACCGGTGTGTGCTTCGACTTCCCTGAAATGGCCCGATGCATTGCTCCTTGTGCTGATGAGTCTGCGCAGTATTACTGATAGAAGAACTGCCTTGTCCCCTCATTAGGTTCTTATGGGAGAGCGAAGTGACTGCCTGCCGTACCTGCCAATGCGCTTGTGGATATATATAAGATGACTTGGACCTTGACTACTGGAAAGGATTGGCTGTTGTGGTTCGTTCTGTGTCTCATCAGGTTGAAGCAGCTACTCTACCGGTGGCGCAAGATCTCTGTCACGATTTGACTACCAGCAACTGGGTGCTCATAAAAAGACTTGCGAAAAAGAATTGCATCAAACCCCGCTGGCATGGTCCATACCAAGTGATACTAGTGACTACGACTGCTGTGCAGTGCGGCGGAGTGCTGAATTGGGTTCATGCCTCTCACACGCAAAGAGTACCAAACCCCTCTGAAGAAACAGCTCCTCTGTCAGGAGAATTTACGGACGTGGCCGGAGGGTCATTCCAGAGGGCAAGCCAAGCTGTAGAGGAATCGGCAGAGGCTGAACAAGACTTAGAGCAATCCAAGGGGGGTCCTGTTGAACAAGACACTGCTTCTGAAGGAGAGAGAGCAGTGGTGTCTGAGCGAGTCTGACCTCGACGAAGGAGCTAGTGAAGGGAAGAGGCAAGTGCGTCGAAATTAAGGACAGGCTTGAATGAGACCTGGCCAGAAAGGGAACGGAGAAGAAATCTGAGACTTGCATCTGAGAGATGCTTGCATCAATTGCTGAAACGTCAAAATCTGAACAAAATGAGACTGAGGGTGAGATACGGAGTTTGAGGAGGTCCAAGAGAGTTAGGGTGCCTTGTCGGAGGTACTCTTCTCCTGAGTGGAGTTACCTGGCTGCCAATGCCGATGAGGGTGAGTTACGGGACATCAGTGCTGATAATCAAAGTCCTGTTGAAGATTCCAGGGTCTGATTTGCATGCTCTTCTTTCATTGGCCATTCCCTATCCACCAAGGTTGAGTGGCCTACGATCTCTGATACTGAATGACATCATGTTCCCGCCTTTGGGCATAGAACCAGCGTTGGCAGAAGAAGCAGAGTTAAGAGAGTTGAGAGCTAATCTGTTGATTGAAGAACAACTAGGTTCAGAGCTTAATAGAGATGTTCGATGAACTTTGATTAACTTTTCTAAAAGTGATTAAGAAGAAGATTACCTAGACTCGAGTGGACGAAGAATAAAATTAGGGGTTACACCTAGAAGAAGACGGAGTAGGGTTAAGGAAGTCTTACGAATCTTGTGTACATAGACTATAATAAAAGAAAACTAATAGAAAAGGACAGAGGGAGAAGTATTTGAGACCCGCTTAAGAGACTTTGGAGCATATTTACGTTCCCTGGCGCATCCCTGCATATCAGCAGGGATGCGCCAGGGAAAATGCGTCACGCAAGTTTACCCTTGCGCCACGTCCGATGCGCCGCATTTACAATGCGGCGCAAAAGTGGCGCAAGGGGCTTGTAAATATGCCCCTTTGTGTTTCCTGTCTTGTTCGCGTGGAACCTAACGAAGGAAAGAGGCTGCTGTTTTTCACTCGAATTTGAGTCTGAATCTGCTTTAGAATGGAGTCTGGAAATCCGAACCATCGGTGCAAATGTATCATAGGCAAGGCACACTTATAACCATTGTAGTGGTAATGATAGTAGTACTAATAGTAGAGTCAGTTTTTAGGTCTTCAGAGAAGAGACTATGGGTTGGTGTCCCTGAGGTGGTTACCCCTATGCCAGGGGTTCCAGAAAGAGGTACTCTAGGATCAGATAAAGATTTTCCTGCTCAAGGAGAACAACATCTCCATGTAGATTTGTCTAAGGGCGATTACACCCTTAATGCTTATGCTAGGCTTTTGTATGAGTATGTAGACACTATGGAGGCTAAGGATTTGCATGCAGTTACCCGCATCAGTAGAGGAAGGCATCACCTATCACCAATTACCTGTGACTTATGGCATTAGTTGTAGTTTGCTCCTTAACATGTTTTATAAGAAGGGCCACTATGAATATTATTTTTCCAACTATACTGTGGTACTGTCTGAAGTGCCAGTTTACAAACACTTGAACAATTATGATACAAGGAAGATGATTGAAATTATAGGGAATTACTTTGTGCCCACTGCTACGTTAGATACTGCTTATGCTCATAGACATAACGTGACTTGTATATCAACTGATGTAGAGAAGAAGTTCATAGATCAATTAGAAGATAGATATAGAGTTGTAGTTAGAGAAGGGAATAAATCTCCTCACTGGACGAAGGAAGAGTTAGATCACCATGCTACAGAGAGTTCAGGGCCATTAGCTTTGGATTGGCAGCACAGAGGGAGACTGCGCATCCATCAGGCTGAGAGTGGATATAGTTCCATGTTTGTGGGAAAGAGCGAGTGTGACCATATGTTTCTAGTTCATGGCCATGGAAAATGTTTTTGGATTTCACTGCCCATGTTATACCCGGTGTTTATTTTGTGTGTGGAAAGAAAGCGTATCTGAGGCTACCTATCAAATGGTAAGGTACATGTTATCTAGCTGTGGTGTTTCCCAAGATATATCACATGGAGGGCCTAAGTGGGGAGGTGAACATAAGACAGAAACGTGGACTGAGTGTGGGAGAAGTTGTGGGAGACATCTTTGGAGCAATGATACCCAGTTTAGGAGTGGTGTTGAATGATATCAAAATTAGAAAACTGTCCACTATAGTTGATAGGCTATCCATTGACACTGCTAGATCTCTGTTGCTCATAGATGGCGAGATGGTTTCGATCAGGGCTATTGTGATGCAGAACCCGCTTGCTTTAGATGTTTTGCTTGCAAAGGAAGGTGGGGTCTGTTGAATGCTGATGGTCCAACAGTGTTGTACTTACATCCCTGACAGGAGAAAAGACTTGCAGAAGTACATTAGTAGCATAACTGACTTATATCAAGATTTGACGGACTTAGCTACGGAAGGTGTTTGGGATAAGGTTGGACAATGGTTTGGTGCTGTTGGAAAGTGGTTTGCAAGTCTAGGAAGTGGATTTTTGGTTATATTGTGAGCCCTATTTTGATTATTTTGGTTGGTATGGTGAGAGGATATAAGTGGGATAGGGTGAGACAAAGGGAAAGAGTTTAGAAGGAAAAAGACAGAAGAATAGAGAGGTTGCAGGACAACTATTCCAATAATTTGAGGCTGTGGAAAAATTTAGACAAGGGAGGATGGCAACCACATCTGTTTAGATCGGTCCTTCTGATACATCACTATCCTAAATGATCATTAATAGGCTTACATAATGAGATAGGATGATTAGTGATGACTTAACGTCATCTGAGGGGGGACTGATAGAGTGGAATATTTGTTCCCTACTTGGGGTACTTGTTAGGAGTGCAATGTAACCGCTTGGAAAATGCACTCACATATTATTCAATGTTATGAAAAAAATTAGATGCTAAAAGAAACATGAATCAAGTAACACGTTTCTACGAACTTAGTACGTTCTAAAGTAGAGATTGATAATTAACGCATACAACTTGTGGTAGAAGATGTAACCAATGCAATTCGTTTATAGGCCTCATTAGTTAATGTGACCCAATGATGTATTAATTGTGTTAGACGCTTTTCTAAGCTAATGATGTAGATGCAAGACATGTGTTAATGTAGTTAAGGGAATTATTCCTATTTGAGGCTAATAGTTTATGTAATTCCTAACATATGCAGCATGGTGAATTCATTATTTTAGCCTAAGTCGTAGGCCCGAATTTGCAGCACATTGAAATGTCCTTGATTCTGAAACCAATGTTTAAATTCTTATGTCAGTTTCGTAGAATGCTTTCCGTCTCACGTTTGCATTTCAGGTGGACAATGTTTGCTAGTGAAGAGTAGGGGGTATTGTTCTATTAGTGTCAGGATTCCTGCCACAGCTCACCTCTCTTTCCTATCACAATATACCAGCATGACTCATATCATTCCTCCCAACACTTATGAATGAACAAACGTCTTGTACCCTGACTCTTGACCATATTACATGCTGTTGGTAATAGCTAGCTGCAGCTGGTGTTCCCGGTTTGTTTGAAAAGACTTAATAGCTTTTACAAATATTTTACCATGCATAAGGAATGTCAGGTTTCAGATGCCAAGGAAACATCAAAAAATCCACCAGAATAAGCAACTGGCAAAGATGACCTCAATGTGAACCTTTCTTAAGACAGCCCTCATCAAATTAATCACCTGCACCTGTTCCTTGCTATAAGTAATTAGAACGCGACCTTTGGGAACATTGTAAAACACCTTCTAGAATACAGCCTCATCAAATTAACCATCTGCACCTGTTCCTTGCTATAAGCAATTAGAAAGCAACCTTTGTGAACATTCTAAAGCACCTTCTACAAGACAGCCTCATCAAGTTAATTATCTGCACCTGTTCCTTGTTACAAACAATTAGAATGTGACCTTTATGAATGTTCTAAAGCAGTCTAATTTAAAGACTGTTCACACTTCTCCCCTTTGCTTAGCTTCTTCGCCTGCACTCACCTGTTTCCCGGCTTCCAGGACTCTGTCTTGCCAGCTCCCTTGATCCTCCCGCTTCGACCTCACTGCAGAGAACATCCTGCATTAGTCTTGCACCTGGATGGAAAAAAGAACAACAAGAAAAGGAGAGACACATTAACATACTGATTTTACTATATGCTGAGCTCAGTTGCAAAATTGTGCTGCAAACAAAGGTAACCAGTGTTTTTGTTCAACTTTTACATACTGTTGGCAGGGATCTGCCAGAGAGGACTTGGGTGAAGCTAACCCCATCCAAATCTGCTTGTGGGTTTGATGCTGAAATCATACTCACTACAGTTTTGAAAATGTTGATAAAGGAGCCTCTATGGACAATCTGAAAGAAAACAAAACAACAACAAAACTAAAGGTTGGTTGAAATTTGAAAAGCTGTCATGAGGTGATACCTTAGAGACAGAGTTAACACTAGACTAAAGCCTTATTATTTATTTGTTTATAGGTGCCATATCTGCCGGTACCATTCATCAGACTTCTGGGAACGCCTGCTGCAGTGTTGCTGCTGAGTAGACGAGCCACAGCATCTTTGACTCTACATGCTTTCCCCATCTCAACCCCCACCCCCCTGGGATTACCCACCGGAGCAGTGTCTCCTCCTGTAAACCAATGGCATGTCTCGGGAGGATTCGAGAACTAGCGTCGCCGCCCAAATTGGAATCATCTGGGATCCAGGTAGGTGGCTTATGACAATTAGATAAGGTTGTGAAATGAAGGATTTATAGTTAGCCTGGCCTGAGAAAGATAAGGTGGAGGGAGGTTTTCACAAGGGAGAAGGAGCGACGACCAATGACAAACTGCTTCCAAGGGGCTTACATGGAGAAGGCTGTGAAGGGAGTCGATGTCATGGAAACGTTTGTGGCTGAGCCCATTGTGGAATACATGAGAGAAAGGCATTATGGGACATTTGCTGAATACAACTTTGAGTATATGATGCGCTGTTGAGAGGGACAGACACCTCATTCCTGCCTGCCATCTCGACAGAGAGCACCTGCATGCTAGGTTACTTCCCTTTCCTGTTTGTGGCTTCATGCCTCAGACCCATCTCATGGTGGAGTGACTTCTTAGAAAAGCTCTACCCACTGACACCTTTTCTCTTGCAAATTCTTTGCTTATATGCTAACTTAGGGATGCCACTTCTAGAGTTAGAGTAGGGATAGTTAGAACTTAATGCTGTATATGGAAGAAGTGCTGATACAGGGGGACTTGAACTTTTGCTCTCTCATCTCCTGTATGATCGTCCTAGAATGTATTGTCCTTTTCATGCTCCACTGAGTGAACCTTTTTAGAAGGTTTGGTTTTCTTCTGTTCCCCCTGTATTTTTATACCCTCATGCTAAGAGTTGTGTATGTCCAACTATTTTTGAATTTGTAACAAACCTCACTAACCTTCAATTGGTTGTCGATTTGGTTTCTTGTGTAGCTGTTTGGGTTACACTGTATTTCAATTAATTTATGGCCTTTTACTCCCCTCTACACTTCTCTGCTGCTAAAAAGAGCCATCGGAAGACCAACACTGGGCAAGAACTGAACAGATGGGTCCAGGGTCTTTCAGTAGCAACAGCATTTTATTCACTGCTGTGTGGGAATCTCAATACTATTAACTCAGCTCTCATCCACTCTAATCTTGTGTCCTTGGCAGAATGTGTTTTCTTGTACATTGGCAGCACACAGATTGAAAAGAAAGTGCAGGATACGAGTGTTAGTGAGTGCAGGGCCGATCAGCTCCAGCTTGAGTACAGTGGCAGTTGGATGACCAGGTGGCACAGCTCCAACAACTACCACTATACTCTACCCCAACATCTTGGCTCGGACACAGACAGCAAGGAAGGGGGGCATTACCACAGCAGCCATCTTGGATATGAGTAGCCCCATGGCTTTCTGTACTGCTTTGGTGGATTGCCATCTTTATGCTTGGGGTGCTGATACTCAATGAGAACCTCCACCATAAGATCACTGTGCGTGATGTTGTATGTTGGGTTAAAGTTGATGCTCCATTAAAAGGATGTTCTATATTCACCACCGAGTGAAATGGGCACATCAGTTTCAACTGTGTCATGGGGGATCTCGACTTGCTTAGGGGGCAGTTTGGGTGCTGTCTGTAGGCTATTAGATGACTATCAGGTTTTCATTTCAATGCGGAGGCCTGTATATAAAGGCAATCGTGGAGAAAGGGGAAACAAGATAGGGTGTAATGCACACAACAAACACATAATTGACTTGCTGAGGAAACGCTTGAAGGGTTGTATCCTAAACTCAGTAGCTCCAGACACCAGGTGTGCAAGTGCTGCAGCATGAAAATGAACTGGATGAGAAGTTGCAAAAGGATCTTGTGTTTGACCCTCTATCATCAGACCATAACTGCAGCAGTTTTTGCATTCACACTCAACCACTGATTCGTAAGTAAGTAAATGTTTATTGTTTACTTAGTTAAAACCTTAACAATATTTCGTATAAAAGAAATAATAAAATCTCTATATAATTTAAAACTTTGTGGGTTTTAAATTTTTTCCAAATTGTTGTTAACATTATTAACAATACATTCCTAAATTGATAATTTTGTTGCTTCAATAAAATTCGTAGCCTATACTGAAGATTATTATTAAATTAAAAAGAAAAAAAATCTATGTTCTATAATTCATAAATACTGATTCAATTCCTGTGCCTTTTGTTTCTATTAATTCACAAAATCCTCAGCACACGTCTGTAGAGTGATATTAAATATCAATGCAAGTATACACAAATTATAAACACAGTTTCAGAAATCTTCTCTTTCTTTTATTCTTTTCTTTCTGATCAGCCAATAGGTGTTTCGTCGCACAAACTGGGAAATTGTCCCGCGACTTTCTCAAGGCTGAGTAAACAAAAATAAACAATGGCCATTGTGACACCATACATACAACTGGTGTGCACAAGCTCAATTCAGATATAAACGTGACACAATGTGCAAGTGCAAAAGCATGCACATGGTGGACCTATAGTCAATGATGGTGACTTTGTGAGCATCACTAAGTGAAGATAAAACAAACTATCGTGCAAGCATATTTCATATTAAAAAAACACTAAATCAAGGTGATGGAGAAAAACCTATTGATTAAATAGCTCCCAAAGCCCGAAACCGTATAAGGGCATCTAGATCAAGCCACAAATACACAAGACCGAAACCGTAAAGAAACACCTGGGCCGTGTATGTCAAACCCTTCTCTCATTGCCGTCAGTACTTAAGCAAAGCTTTCAAAGACCAAAAGGGGGGTGACTACTATCTCACCCATCTAGCCAAATACATGCATCACCATTGTGCTATTTCTTCTAAAGGGGGTACCTTCAATGTCATTGGTAGCAACCTATGCGGAAGTAAATAAAGAAGTACAGTTAAGAGCCTGTCAAAATTGATCCTCTTGATCAAATATATTCCCAAAATAGCCTTATGTATCAAATCACCACCTACTTTCCATGTGGTGATAATTCCATCCCACACGCTTTAGACTGCAGGTGAGTTTAGTATCCTTGCTTCGAAGTGAGTAAATCCATAATTTTCAGTAAAAGCACCACTGTAATGAGAAGGGAAAAGCTCCGATGTGACCGGCTTCCCTGGCGGTAAGTGCTCACTTTGATACACTTTCCAAAATTATTAGTAACTATATGGTGCTCGAGCGAGACCCACAAGTAAAGAGCCCTTAATTTAAAACAAATTCCCACACTGTTTAAAATCAGGTCGCAAGCCCAGAAACTTACCGCTACATGCCGTAGTGCAGCCGCAGCTAGATGTGTCTGTCCGGTCCTCGAGTACGAGAGCCGGCAATGAGAGTTTCCCGCTCTCATAGACCTGGAGCCCTGTTAATAGAAAGAGGACTAACTCTACCTGAGCATGGCAGCCATCTTGTAGTGTGAAGATGTCAATTCCATATACATAATAAGTCATCTCAGGCTAACCACAGACGTGCGTAATCCAATCACGTCCTGCGTGCGAATAAAAAAATCCGATTACCAAAATCTGTGAGTCGCACAGCTAAAAGGAAAACTGAAGCGTCCACAAATCGACTATTAATTCTTTAGTGATATTGAAAAGTCAAACTTCCAACATATGAGTGTGTGCATTAAAGCTAGGTAAAATATATTGTTTCATAACCAGATCTGGTCATCACAATCTAACAGACCCACAAATCATGTCTAATATACTGACACATCATCAGACGGCGCCATTGACTAGAGTGTTCATGAAAATACGCATTGCTAACTGTCCAAACCAATGCGTGTTGAATCAGTAGCCGCTGTGAGAGCTTACTAATGAAAAGCGCTCATCGTGAATGGAACCTTCTATATTCTAGGCATGTAAAACCTAAAATCGACGTGCTTAAGCGTACAGCCTCCAAAGCGCAAATCCTACACCCTCATTGGAGCTATGTTCAAAATACATTGTGTTTCTCCATCTCCTGGACAAAGTACAAGGATAACAGTGTTTAAAACATATGAACCGAATGGCTGGAATTAACAGTGCATTTAACAGGGGGTCGCATATGTCAAATGACATACCCAACTCATACATTCCTTATGTTAGTACAATACAGAAGCAACCAAAACAATATATGTGATGATAGCACAAAGCAAAGTGTTGCAAACATATATGCAGGTGACGTAACCTGCACCTACCCTCTTCGGATCAGGCATGTTATAACGTACACATTATGACGAACACCATTTATCTCCCCAGAAAGTAATGAAGCTCCTGGTCAACATTGAGCCCTGTCTCTGTGCTGCGTAATCTGAGAAACCAAAAGGCCTCTTGTCTGCGTAAAGTCAATTCCCTGTTGCCCCCTCTAGGGTGCCTCAGGATTTGGTCAATGCCATAAAATGTAAATACCCTATTCCTGGTCTGTGTGGGGCATTGTGCTATGTGCGCAGCAATGGGATACCTGATATCCCCTTGTTTAACCGCTCTCATGTGTTCCCCTATTCTCTCACGCAGAGTCCTTATGGTGCTGCCCACACACTTTTTTGCCGCATTTGCACTCGATCACGTATACAACATACTTCGTGTAGCAGTTAATATTGGACCTAATCTTATTTGTTTTGTCACCTGGGCCCTTGAAAAGTGTCTTCTTACTGCTCGCCCACTTGCATGCACTGCAGTGTCCACACCCATAAAACCCAATTGTGCGAGGAGTCAGCCAACTCTCATTCGCTCTCATCCCAGGGTAGCTTGGGCTCAATAAATTCCTAAGGGATACACCCCTTCGATAGGTAATGTCTGGCCTGTCCGAAATTGATCCACATAAGGATCTATCTGCTCTCAAAATATGCCAATGTCTGTTTAAACTGCGCACTAACACCCTGGACCAAGTATTATAATTGGTCACCATGTGTATCTTCTCATCTTTTTTGGCAGTCTTGATCCGCTCCCTCAGTGTATCCTGTCTTTTGATCTTGTGTAATCTCTGTTCAGCTCTGGAAAGCGTGTGTTTGTCATAACCCCTTATTCGGAAGCGGGTCATCATCCCTTTCTTACACTCCTCAAATTCAGGGTCATAACTGCAATTACATCTTGCCCGGATCAATTCCCCAAATGGGATGGCCTTAATCTGGTGCGCAGGGTGCGCACTAGATGCATGTAGTATAGCATTGCAAGCGGACTTTTTGTGAAAAAGTCTGCTGTGTATCTTGTTCTCCCTGACATAAAGCTCTACATCTAGGAAAGTAATCTTGATTGTACTGAATTCAAAAGCAAATCTGATGTTACATTCGTTGCTGTTAAGGTATTCAAAAAACCCCAAGAGTTTGTCAGTGGTGCCTGTCCAGATCATCAAGCAATCATCGATGTACTGCCCCAATACAGGATAGATGCAAAAACAACAGTTGATGGACAGAATGCAGAACAATGTCATACATTCACCCCAGTACAGAGATCTGGGCCTAAATCCATCGTTTTTTTGCTCACCATGCCATTCCAGTTTGAACCCAGCCATATGCAAATCAGTCTTGACCCTGTGCCTCATGGGAACAGTACAGCCCGAACTGCCAAGCCAGGTCCTCCCTGGACTGGAAACAAGCATCCCAGGACCGGTTTCGGGGTATCACCCCTCTTCAGCCAGGATAGCTTGATTCCAGAGGCATGGAGAGCACGGGACCCACGTCTGGGCATACCCGTCCCACTCGGGGTGACAAATGCAAAAACAACAGTTGATGGACAGAATGCAGAACAATGTCATACATTCACCCCAGTACAGAGATCTGGGCCTAAATCCATCGTTTTTTGCTCACCATGCCATTCCAGTTTGAACCCAGCCATATGCAAATCAGTCTTGACCCTGTGCCTCATGGGAACAGTACAGCCCGAACTGCCAAGCCAGGTCCTCCCTGGACTGGAAACAAGCATCCCAGGACCGGTTTCGGGGTATCACCCCTCTTCAGCCAGGATAGCTTGATTCCAGTGGCATGGAGAGCACGGGACCCACGTCTGGGCATACCCGGCCCACTCGGGGTGACAAATGCAAAAACAACAGTTGATGGACAGAATGCAGAACAATGTCATACATTCACCCCAGTACAGAGATCTGGGCCTAAATCCATCGTTTTTTTGCTCAGCATGCCATTCCAGTTTGAACCCAGCCATATGCAAATCAGTCTTCACCCTGTGCCTCATGGGAACAGTCCAGCCCGAACTGCCAAGCCAGGTCCTCCCTGGACTGGAAACAAGCATCCTAGCACCGGTTTCGGGGTATCGCCCCTCTTCAGCCAGGATAGCTTGATTCCAGTGGCATGGAGAGCACGGGACCCACGTCTGGGCATACCCGTCCCACTCGGGGTGACAAATGCAAAAACAACAGTTGATGGATAGAATGCAGAACAGTGTCATACATTCACCCCAGTACAGAGATCTGGGCCTAAATCCATTGTTTTTTTGCTCACCGTGCAATTCCAGTTTGAACCCAGCCATATGCAAATCAGTCTTGACCCTGTGCCTCATGGGAACAGTCCAGCCCGAACTGCCAAGCCAGGTCCTCCCTGGACTGGAAACAAGCATCCTAGGACCGGTTTCGGGGTATCACCCCTCTTCAGCCAGGATAGCTTGATTCCAGTGGCATGGAGAGCACGGGACCCACGTCTGGGCATACCCGTCCCACTCGGGGTGACAAATGCAAAAACAACAGTTGATGGATAGAATGCAGAACAGTGTCATACATTCACCCCAGTACAGAGATCTGGGCCTAAATCCATCGTTTTTTTGCTCACCATGCCATTCCAGTTTGAACCAAGCCATATGCAAATCAGTCTTGACCCTGTGCCTCATGGGAACAGTCCAGCCCGAACTGCCAAGCCAGGTCCTCCCTGGACTGGAAACAAGCATTCTAGGACCGGTTTCGGGGTATCACCCCTCTTCAGCCAGGATAGCTTGATTCCAGTGGCATGGAGAGCACGGGACCCACGTCTGGGCATACCCGTCCCACTCGGGGTGACAAATGCAAAAAAAAACAGTTGATGGACAGAATGCAGAACAATGTCATACATTCACCCCAGTACAGAGATCTGGGCCTAAATCCATCGTTTTTTTGCTCACCATGCCATTCCAGTTTGAACCCAGCCATATGCAAATCAGTCTTGACCCTGTGCCTCATGGGAACAGTCCAGCCCGAACTGCCAAGCCAGGTCCTCCCTGGACTGGAAACAAGCATCCTAGGACCGGTTTCGGGGTATCACCCCTCTTCAGCCATTATAGCTTGATTCCAGTGGCATGGAGAGCACGGGACCCACGTCTGGGCATACCCGTCCCACTCGGGGTGACAAATTTAAAAACAACAGTTGATGAACAGAATGCAGAACAATGTCATACATTCACCCCAGTACAGAGATCTGGGCCTAAATCCATCGTTTTTTTGCTCACCATGCCATTCCAGTTTGAACCCAGCTGGACTGTTCCCATGAGGCACACGGTCAGACTGATTTGCATATGGCCAGGTCTGAACTGGGGTGGCGGAGTGAGCTAAAGAATGATGATGGATTAAACCCAGATCAGTTGACTGGGGGTGAGTGCTTGCAATGTTCAACACTCCGTCCATCATCCCCTTTGGTTTTGCATTGTTCGCCCTAAGTTGGCAGGGTATGCCCAGACGTGGGTCCCTTGCTCACTTTGCCACTGGATTCAAGATAGCCTGGATGATGACGGCTGTAAGCCAGAAACCGGTCCCAGGATGCTTGTTTCCGGTCCAGGAAAGACATGGCTTGGCAGTTCGTGCTGGACTGTTCCCATGAGGCACAGGGTCAGACTGATTTGCATATGGCCATGTCTGAACTGGGGTGGCGGAGTGAGCTAAAGAATGATGATGGATTAAACCCAGATCAGTTGACTGGGGGTGAGTGCTTGCAATGTTCAACACTCCGTCCGTCATCCCCTTTGGTTTTGCATTGTTCGCCCTAAGTTGGCAGGGTATGCCCAGACGTGGGTCCCTTGCTCACTTTGCCACTGGATTCAAGATAGCCTGGCTGATGACGGCTGTAAGCCAGAAACCGGTCCCAGGATGCTTGTTTCCGGTCCAGGAAAGACATGGCTTGGCAGTTCGGGCTGGACTGTTCCCATGAGGCACAGTGTCAGACTGATTTGCATATGGCCATGTCTGAACTGGGGTGGCGGAGTGAGCTAAAGAATGATGATGGATTAAACCCAGATCAGTTGACTGGGGGTGAGTGCTTGCAATGTTCAACACTCCGTCCATCATCCCCTTTGGTTTTGCATTGTTCGCCCTAAGTTGGCAGGTTATGCCCAGACGTGGGTCCCTTGCTCACTTTGCCACTGGATTCAAGATAGCCTGGCTGATGACGGCTGTAAGCCAGAAACCGGTCCCAGGATGCTTGTTTCCGGTCCAGGAAAGACATGGCTTGGCAGTTCGGGCTGGACTGTTCCCATGAGGCACAGGGTTAGACTGATTTGCATATGGCCATGTCTGAACTGAGGTGGCGGAGTGAGCTAAAGAATGATGATGGATTAAACCCAGATCAGTTTGACTGGGGGTGAGTGCTTGCAATGTTCAACACTCCGTCCATCATCCCCTTTGGTTTTGCATTGTTCGCCCTAAGTTGGCAGGGTATGCCCAGACGTGGGTCCCTTGCTCACTTTGCCACTGGATTCAAGATAGCCTGGCTGATGACGGCTGTAAGCCAGAAACCGGTCCCAGGATGCTTGTTTCCGGTCCAGGAAAGACATGGCTTGGCAGTTCGGGCTGGACTGTTCCCATGAGGCACAGGGTCAGACTGATTTGCATATGGCCATGTCTGAACTGGGGTGGCGGAGTGAGCTAAAGAATGATGATGGATTAAACCCAGATCAGTTGACTGGGGGTGAGTGCTTGCAATGCTCAACACTCCGTCCATCATCCCCTTTGGTTTTGCATTGTTCGCCCTAAGTTGGCAGGGTATGCCCAGACATGGGTCCCTTGCTCACTTTGCCACTGGATTCAAGATAGCCTGGCTGATGACGGCTGTAAGCCAGAAACCGGTCCCAGGATGCTTGTTTCCGGTCCAGGAAAGACATGGCTTGGCAGTTTGGGCTGGACTATTCCCATGAGGCACAGGGTCAGACTGATTTGCATATGGCCATGTCTGAACTGGGGTGGCGGAGTGAGCTAAAGAATGATGATGGATTAAACCCAGATCAGTTGACTGGGGGTGAGTGCTTGCAATGTTCAACACTCCGTCCATCATCCCCTTTGGTTTTGCATTGTTCTCCCTAAGTTGGCAGGGTATGCCCAGACGTGGGTCCCTTGCTCACTTTGCCACTGGATTCAAGATAGCCTGGCTGATGACGGCTGTAAGCCAGAAACCGGTCCCAGGATGCATGTTTCCGGTCCAGTAAAGACATGGCTTGGCAGTTCGGGCTGGACTTTTCCCATGAGGCACAGGGTCAGACTGATTTGCATATGGCCATGTCTGAACTGGGGTGGCGGAGTGAGCTAAAGAATGATGATGGATTAAACCCAGATCAGTTGACTGGGGGTGAGTGCTTGCAATGTTCAACACTCCGTCCATCATCCCCTTTGGTTTTCCAATACAGGATAGAGTAATTCCATCTGGTGCCCATGGGACCCCAGATCATCCTCTCCTCGAACCAACCCATAAAAAGGCTGGCATACGAGGGAGAAAATCTGGAGCCCATGGCCACCCCTTGTTTTTGTCTGTACCACTTATCTTCGAACAAAAAAACTTTGTTATCCAAGATAAGCTCAATCATGTTAAGCAGCATCTCTGTGGTTCCATGCACTAGCAGATCTGGTGTTGAGAATCTTTCTAATGGCACGTAACCCAATTTCTCTCTGTATACTGGTGTACAGAGCCGTGACATCCAAGGTGACTAAGGTCAAACTTGCACTGCATAGAAAGGTTAAAAATTATGAGGAAATAAAAGAAGCCAGAAGGGCTTATAGATGTACCTTAAAAGCAAGGACATTTTTTTTAAAGGAGAAGGCATGGAATGCCCTGAGAGCTGCGTCAGAATTGAAAGGTTCTTCAGCGTTTTGGAAAGCGGTCAATGCTCCCTTTTTAGCTGATGCAGGGAGGGCAACTATAGAGATAGCGGTTTCTGAGGGTGAATGGGTTGATCACTTTTCTAAATTATATTCTGCACCCTGTCCTGAAACAAGTTGTAATGACTTGGTGGGGGATAGGGTAGAATACCAGACTGTAAATTACCATTCACATCTCCAATTAGATCTTAATGAAATTGAGGAGGCAATCTCAATGAGCAAGAGTGGTAGAGCCCCAGGCCCTGATGGCATTCCTGTGGACCTTTTCAAACATAATATTACTTTCTGGGGACCCATTTTAACAAAAGTCATTAATGCCTGTATCTCGACCAGCCTTATTCCTACCTGGAGTGAATCGATTTTGGTTCCGATTTTTGAAAAGGGGGATAGGCACAACCCAGTGTGTTATCGGCCTATCTCGCTTTTAGACTCCACGGTCAAAATAATTGGAAGAGTACTCCTTTTTAGATTGCAGGACTGGGCAGATAATTATTCTATTATCAGTAATATACAATGTGGGTTCCGTAAGGGCTTGGGCACTATAGATCAGTGCCTAAATTTAGAATTAACTATTGCCAAATATACTAAGGCGAAAAGGGGCCCTCTCTACCTGGCCTTTGTGGATTTGTCCGCGGCCTTTTACTGTGTCATCCATAAAAAACTATGGCCGATTTTGGAGAGGTTGGGCATGGAACCATCCCTAGTCTCATTAATGAGCCAATTTTATATCGGGGCCAGGGCCAGGGTTCGATTCGGGACAGGGGGTGAGTGCACTGATTCCTTTACTGTCGGAAGAGGTGTAAGGCAGGGCTGTGTCCTGGCACCCTTTCTTTTTACCTTGTATATTAATAACTTAGATCGGGTTTTGAGAGATGAGTGCCAGGACCTCCCGGCGGTAGGGAAGCGCTCACTTCCTGTGCTCATGTATGCGGATGACGCGGTGCTTATGGCCCGCACTCCAAATAGTCTCCAGAAGGTATTATCTAGTTTTGTGAACTTTATGTCCAACTTGGGCCTTACAGTAAATGCCTCCAAAACATTCATTTTAAAATGTGGACCGGAGAGCAAAAAGTGTCGCCCGTTCTTCTTAGAGAAGAATCGTCTAGACTGCGCCAATACCTTTTCATACTTGGGGGTCTTATTTGATCATACTGGCACGTGGACACAGGCTGTTAATCTAAGGAGACTGTTATTCTCAAAGTCACTGGCAGCCCTGGTTAATTTTAGTAAGAAATTGGGCAGACGCCCTCCCTCAGAACTACTTCAAATTTACAAGGCTAAATGTGTCGCAATAGCGACCTATGGAGCGGGTATTTGGGGACATGTAGATGTGACATCTTTACAGAGGGCCGAAAACATATTTCTTAGATACCTGCTTGCTGTCCCGGTTAGTGTCTCTACTTTCAATTGCCACTCGGAGCTAGGTATATCTTATATAGCGGATGTCATTGCCATTCAACCAATTCTCCTCTGGCATCATATTTGGACTTCAGAGAAGACCATTTTAAATCGTCAAATGATTATTGATTGCTGTGGGTTAGATGGGGTATCACATATAAGTTGGCTCAGGTATGTCAAGGAATTCTTTTGTAAATTAGGACATCAAGAATATTTTGATAACCCCAATACCTTGACTAAAGTAAATAGGAAAGTTCTTAAACTTAGCTGTTTGCAGTATCTAGAAAATATTAGATTAAATACAGAGATATTAAAAATCTCTGTTCTGGCTCACCAAAACATCCTGACTACTGTTAAGATGCAGTCGTATTTAACTTTTGTATCCTCTGACTTTGAAAGATTTTTATTAACACGTTTCAGGATGAGCATTGTCCATAGGTCGCTTTGGGGCATATTATCAAGGGCTGGCGATATAATTATCGCCGCTTTAGCGTCCGTTTGGCGAAAAGCGGCGATAATTATATCGCAATATCATCAAGGACACGCTAGCGCGTGTTTCCTTGATGTAGAGCCCGTTTTTTCACAGCCTCGCCTTGCATCGCTAATGAGATGCAAAGAAGGCGTGGCTGTGAAAACAACACAAGTTAATATCGCGAAGGCAGCTTCGCGATATTAACAAGGAGGTGCAGCGATAAAAGAAATCGCGCTACCTCAGCTTTAACTCAGGAATTTAACGTCTGTTAAATTCCTGACTTAAGCATACTTTACATGGGAGATGGATTCTGCTGATACGACCACAGGGTCGTATCAGCAAGGTTATCGCCGTTTTCCATGGAACATCGCTGGAAAACCAGCGATGTTCCATGGAAAACAAGCTATCGCAGGAATAATTATCGCCATTGCGCTATGCATTGTTAATACAGCGCTAGCATGGCGATAATTATCTACGGTAGCCGGCGATAACTATTCTCACGCTGTGAACGGCCAGCGATAATTATCGCTGGCCGTTGATAATATGCCCCTTAGTTTTCCAGCAATTAACGATTGGTCTAGGCAGCTGTCTAATTGCCCATGCGATGATTTGTCAGCACAATCCACCATGCATGTTTTATTCTTTTGTAAATTTTATACAGTCCAGAGGGAAAGGTGGATTCTTCCGCTGCTTAGAACATTAGGCCTGCGACAATGCCGTCCTGCATTCATAGTCATGCAATCCCTTGGGGAAGAATTTGTAATTTTATCTGTTTCGTTGTTTTTAAAGTCTGTTTTCAAATGTAGAAAAACTATCCTGATGTAAGATTTTTCACTGTATAACTTATCCCATAATTTTGTGGTTTCCCATCTTTCTGTAAAATGCGATTTTATTGTTTTATATATATGCTTTTATGATTATTTTATAATCGAATAAAGCTTAACTGACTGACTGACTAAGGTCATAATATCTTCACAATTTAAATCTGTAAGAATTCCCAGGATGTGCTTAGTGTCACGGATGTACGATGGTAAGTTACTAACCATCGGTTTCAGAAATGTGTCCACATATTCCGAAATCCTCTCGGTAGGCCCATCATTTCCTGATATGATGGGTCTCCCTGGAGGAAAAGGGAGGTCCTTATGTATTTTTGGTAGCGTGTAGATGCACGGGTATCTAGGACGGTCAACCCGTAAGTAAGTGAACTCATCCTCATCCAGTAAACCCAGCCCGTGCCACTGTTTCAAATGTCTATTTAAATGTTCCGTGAGTGTCCCAATCGGGTTGGAGGAGAGTAGCTCATAACACTCTTTATCATCTAGTTGGGAAAGAATATCTTGTTCATAGTCTATACTTTGCATTATAACTATGTTCCCACCCTTGTCTGCTTCACGAATCGTGATGCTATCATCTTCCATCAACTCCTTAAGTGCCTCTCATGCCTTTTGTTTCTATTAACAGATTTTAAAACTTGCAAGATCTATGGAACAAAATTTCTACGTTCTATAATTCGTAATACTTTTTCAATTCCTGCGCCTTTTGTTTCTGTTAGCAGATTTAAAAACTCGCAAGATCTATATAATGAAGTTCCGAAGGTTCGTGGTTTTCTCAGTCTGCTTTGACAATGAGATTTCAGTTTTCAGGACCTGTTTGTAAGAGTCCAAACATTTTATCAGTTTACAGTTCATTCTGCAGGATCTAGCCCTGTTATTATAGCCGCTCTACAAGTCCTTTTTCCTCTAAGATTCAAGGCTTTCCTTAGCATTGAAACTTGTGCTATGTGTAATTTGGAACATATACAAATTATGTGAATAAAATCCTCTTTATTGCTTCCGCAGAGTCGGCATGTTTTGGGACCAGGTTGGCTGGTCCGCAATCGTCGGTAGTTTCCCAAGCAGTAAGGCCATCAGTTGTCTTTTTTGGTGGATCGAAAATTTAATGTTTAAGTAGGGTTCCTTATATGAGGTCATTTGTGATTGAGATAATGGCATCTCTGGAGGTAACACCACTCCCTATCAAAGGGTCACATGCTGCTTCCCAATGAATATTCTGTATGAGAATCAGCATGCTACCAGTGTTTTTCCTCTTCTGCCATAACAGTATACCGCAGAAGCAAGTGACAGTTAGGTCAAGGTACAGAGGAAGTTGTTTAACATGAGAGTGAGTGAACAAGTGTCAGGTGGGTTTTAGGAATCTTCTAACATCTACTTGCATATCTTCTATTTGTTCATTAAGATTTTTTAGAAAGGCTGGCATTGTTTGCAACCCTAAAGGTACCATCAGTGGGTAACCAAACAAGACACTTTTGGTGATGCTCCATTATATTTGATTACCTCAAAATATTGCACTTGTTTCTTGTCCCCTTCCCCCTTCCACTCAAGCTCTCCAGTTGTCACCCTGTTGAAGACCACTAGGCCAGTGTGGCATGAGTCAAAACCATTCAGTGGATCCCTCTTAAGTATACCGAGCTCCTGGAATTGGTAGACGCCAATAATACTGGTATTAAAAGCTGTATCTCATCTTCCAAACAAAAATCTTGTAACTTGTAGAGCATGCGCAACCCAAGAACTGCTACTTCAGCCAAGTGGCTTTGGTCTTCTTGTGGCATTGGAGCAGCAGCAAGTAGGTGATGGAATGGCACACCAGCTAGAACTCTGAAGGCAGGAGCCCTGGCTTACTTGCTGCAAAGCCTCACGCAAACTTATGTCTAATTTCTAAAGTAAAAAGTACATGGTAAAAATCTAGACATTCTTGAAAGGCTGCGGACAGTTCAGGAAAGTGAATGACACTACACAAGCAATGGGTGAAGAGGGCGGACCCAAAGAAACCAATGGGGAAAAGGTGCAGACACAAAGCCTCTCTGTGCATATTTTTGATTGCATTATTGTTGTGCTGACATAAACTTTAACAGACAGTCAAAACTACAGATAGACCTAAATTGAAGACGCAAGGAAAAAATTGTGGAATAATTGACTTATGTAAATTCAACAAGCACTGACAAAGTTTGATTTTAATTTCAATACGGAGGCCTGTATATAAAGGCAATCATGGAGAAGGAAGAAAAGTGCACACATAGACTTTAAGCACCTTTCCAACCTTGCACACTACACAGTTTAGATTGCCATCTATGCAAGAAAGTGCTTCAGCATCCTATGTAGGACTGGCAAGTGCACTATAAATGATACAATACAATACAAGATAGTGGTATGAATGCTGATATTGGTTTAATCGAAGCATATCATATGTTGTTAAATGCTTTATTGTTTATCGTAATAGCACAATAACGGAAAGCAACAGATAACATATAACTTTGGTCAAAATATATAAACCTTGAGTGGAGTGGCTAGGAACCACCCAAGATGGCCACACATTAAGCGAGCCCTGCAGCCACTGAAATTAAAGAAAATTTTCATCCGACCAAATCTCCATTCCTGCCAGATGGTGTGAGGCTTGTAGTGGGAGCCGAAACCACTGATGCTCCTGGTGTGGCTTACCACATACCCATTGATCTGTACATCCGAGGAGCTGCCGGTGGGACCCACGAGCAGCGAGACCTGAAGGATCACAGGTGACGGCATAAAGGCCCCATGGTACAGAGGAAAGGGGCACTATCACTTCCCTCCTCAATCCGATCCTGCCTGAATTGGTGTGACTCACTGCGATGCCGAAACTGGTGCAGATCCTGTTGCGGTACTTCCGCTCCCCCTGCGCCACCTTTCTGCAGGGGTTAGTGGTAAGGCCCAGGTGGCGGGCAGCACATGGGGCCAGGGCCGGGACTTGGTACCTGAGGCCTGAGCAGAGTAGCTGCAGGACACACGGTCGCGCCCCTCCTCCCGCCCTTACACGCCCAATTGAGATGCCAACAGGCGAGAGGCCCAATTGAAGATCACACAAGAAATCTGCAGGAGCACAGCAGCACAGCATGTGACCTGGAATCCCTGGAGGAAGCCTGGGATGCGCCACCAGACTATATTGTGGGCACGCTGATCTGGGCGGAGTAGAGGGTCACAACACCACGATCATCTCAGGGCCCTGGGAGCGGAGGCGCTGGTCGGGCCGCATTATAGGGCCCACTGGATGAAAAGTTGATGTGAGTAAGTTTTAGCTGCCCAGGACATTTCAGGAGAAATGCAGGGGGGAGTGGGATGACAGCTGGGACCCAATGGAATAGGCTGATCACTGGCCCCTGTACACTGCTGCTGGGCTTCCCAGATACAGGTCTGGCAATACACATACACGAGGCCCTGTTACATAGTCCAGGTTGAACCACACTGAGCAGACCGTCAGAGCCCATATGGGGACACCTACCCTTATCAAGGAACACGAGCAGCAGCCCCAAAAACAAACAAAGGAATATTAAGCCTCGGCGCAGCCACCACCAGGCTTCTGGTGCTCTATCTTGCGTGACAGTGTGACCTGTGGGGGAGTGGTGGCCCAAGCGAGGTGCCCCCACTAGGATTGTCTGGCTGCACTGCCTCATGGCCCCTTGGTACTGTGACTGGCCAAACTTGGAGGAGACCTCTGTGGTGGGGGACGTGGGCCATGGTGAGGAACAAAGGGCCGACACCCATGCAGGCCAACAAAATGGACAAATACGCTGTGACCAGGGCATCCTCCATCATTAGTGGGCTGGGTGCAGATCTCCACTTGATCGAAGGACCCTCGCTGAGTGGTTTCATGGCAGCAATACAAGATCTTAAGGGCACAATAGAGTCCAAGTTGGATGCTGTAACTGTAGACGTTATCCTCCTCTGAGCAGATTTTTAAAAAATTACTGAAAAAGTGACAGCAGGCGAGTCCCATATTAATTTGCTACAGTCTATAGCCAGGAGGCTAGAGGACCAAATGCAACATCTCACTAAACAAAATGCCACCATTGCAGCCAAACTTAAAGACCAAGAGGGGAGAGTGCAGAGAAACAACATCAGGGTTGTGGGGGTACCTGAGGGGGCCGAAGGCCATAATGTCGATCTCTATCTGGAAAACCTCATTGTCAGCACGCTCCGCCCCAAGCACCTCTTTAACTTCTTTTCAATCGAAATGGTAAAGTCGGGTGCCCCTCCGAGTATGATTATCGCAAGGGTGAGACAGATACGCGGTCCTGCAAGCCCCTACCCCCAACTCAGATGCATCTGTTTGGACAATAAATTGCTTGGAGTAGTCAGGAATGGAATGCAGAATGGGAGCAGTGCACATGGCCTGCTTGAGATCATCAAATGTCTTCTGACAGCTAGCTTTCCACTGAACTTTCTTGGGCATTTTCTTGGAGGTGAGATCATTCAAGGGAGTCACTATGGACCCATATCCTTTTACAAATCTCCTGTAATACCCAGTCAGGCCCAAGAAAGCTCTGACCTGAGTCTGGGTAGTTGGAGCAACCCAGTCCATTATGGTCTGGATTTTGCTCTGAAGTGGTTGAACCTGGCCTCCACCCACAAGGTGGGCCAGGTACACAACTTTACTCTGCCCTATCTGGCACTTAGTAGCCTTCATCGTGAGGCCTGCTTTCTGCAGAGCCTCCAAAACATTCTTCATTCTTCATTCCTGTAGACCAGGTGATCCTCCCAGGTGGAGCTAATGACAGCCATATCATCAAGATATGCTGCACTATAGGCTTCCAGGCCTGTGAGAACTTTGTTCACCAGCCTTTGGAATGTGGCAGGTGCATTCTTCAAACCAAAAGGCATCACAATAAATTGATAATGCCCACTAGGGGTTGAGAATGTTGTTTTGGGTTTGGCATCCTCAGCTAGTCTGATTTGCCAAAAGCCAGCAGTTAGGTCAAATGTGCTCAAGAACTTGGCTGAGGCTAAAGTGTCAATAAGCTCATCTGCTCTAGGAATTGGATGAGCATCAGTCCTAGTGACTGCATTGAGTCCCCTGTAGTCAACACAAAACCTCATCTCTCTCTTACCACCCTGGGTGTGAGGTTTTGGTACCAAGACCACTGGACTAGCCCAAGGGCTATCTGAGACCTCAATTACTCCCACCTCCAGCATCTTTTGGACCTCTGTCCTGATGCAATCTCTGACCTTGTCAGGCTGCCTGTAGATTTTATTCTTGACAGGTAGACTCTCACCTGTGTCCACTTCATGGGTACACCAGGTGGTTTGACTGGGTGTCAAAGAGAACATATGCCTATATTGATTGAGGACCTTCCTGCAGTCAATCTGTTGTTGGTCAGTGAGGCTGCCTGCCAAGTCTACACCATCAACTGACCCATCATCAGGGTTTTGTGCGAGGAGTTCAGGGAGAGGGCCTCTCTCTTCCTCCTGTCCCTCATCAATTGCCATGAGCAAGCCCATGTCAGCCCTGTCTACAAAAGGATTGAGCCTGTTCACATGGAACACCCTGTGAGGGCTCCTGGGAGTGCTAAGGTCCACCAGATAGGTGACCTCATCTTTTTGCTCAATGATAGTGTGGGGTCCACTCCATTTATCTTGGAGAGCTGCTGGTGCCACAGGCTCCAACACCCACACTTCCTGGCCTGGCTGGTAAACAGTCAGGACAGCCTTTTGGTCATGCCAAGCTTTTTGCAATTCTTGACTGGCCTCCAGGTTTTTATTTGCCTTCTTCATGTACTCAACCATCCTGGAGCAGAGACCAAGTACATAGTCCACTATGTCTTGTTTGGGAGGTTTGAGAGGTAACTCCCATCCCTCCTTCACCAAACACAAGGCACCGCTAACTGGTTGCCCAAACAGAAGTTCAAAAGGGCTGTAGCCAACCCCCTTCTGAGGGACCTCTCTGTGGGCAAAGAGAAGGCAGGGCAGAAGAACATCCCATTTTCGCCTAAGCTTTTCTGGGAGGCCCATGATCATGCCCTTGAGGGTTTTGTTGAACCTCTCAACTAACCCATTGCATTGAGGATGGTAGGGGGTGGTGAATTTGTAATTTACACCACACTCCTTCCACACTGCAGTGATATAACTTGACATGAAGTTTGTACCTCTGTCAGTTAAAACCTCCTTAGGGAAGCCCACCCTGGACAAAAATCCCCAAGAAGGCCCTTGCCACCACAGGAGCTGTAGTGGTCATAAGGGGAATGTCTTCTGGGTACCCAGTGGCATGGTCCACCACCACTAGGATATAACTGTGCCCAAAGGCTGTAGGGGGGTTCATGGGGCCAATTAAGTCAATCCCAACCCTCTCAAAGGGAACCCCCACCACAGGAAGTGGCATCAGGGGGGCCTTTGTGGTGCCACCTGCCTTACCACTGGCTTGGCAAGTGGCACAGGAGCGACAAAACTCCTTGGTGACTTCAGACATGTGAGGCCAGTGAAAGTGAGGGACAAGCCTGTCCCAAGTCTTACTTTGGCCTAGGTGTCTTGCCAGGGGAATGTCATGTGCTAGGGTGAGTAGGAAGCCCCTAAACTTCAGCGGTATAACCAACCTCCTGGTAGCACCAGGCTTGGGGTCTCTACCCTCTGAATAAAGGAGTCCCTCATCCCAGTGGATCCTGTGGGACCCACTGATATTCCCAGCAGCCTCAGCAGCAGCTTGCTGTCTGAGGGGGTTCAAGAGAGGGGCTGGTTTTCTGCTCCAAACTCAAGTCTGCCCTGGAAGGGCCCCCTGTCCCCAAGAACTCGACCTGATCAGGCTCAAGCTCATCTGGGACAGTTCCTTCACAGGGACTAAGATCATCTCCCTCAAGAGCCTGATCCTCACTCTGAGTCTGGGGGGAAGACACAGCCTTACCCCTCCTGCTCCTTCTCTTGGAAGGCACCTGGTCCATTGTTCCAGGATCCAGGGCCTGTTCAGTGGATGTCAGTTTGGCTTGTGACCTAGTCACAGCAAACACATCTGCAGAGATGCCCACATTGCTGCATGAGTCCTAAATTCAACCTCAGCCCAGGCTGAAGTTTCCAAATCATTGCCCAACAAACACTCTACTGGTAGGTCTGAACTTACCAGAACCTTCTTAGCCAGTTACCCCTCCCCAGCTGAAATTAAAAACTGCCAAGTAATGGTCAGTCCTGACATTGTTTGCATTGGTCACTTGGTACGTCTCACCAAGTATGATCTGTCCAGCTTTCTGTCACCATGGTGACACTGGCCCCTGTGTCCCTGTAGGCCATTGCATCTGTTCCATTGATCAAAGACTGTTGTCTGTACTTGCCCAGGTTACTGGGACTGACAAGTAAGGTGGCAATATCCATGCCACCATCACAGACTAAAACAGCCTGAGCTGGAGTTCTGACTAAGCCAGAACCCACCTCAGATCCCAAGGTTAACCCCACTAATCCCTTGTTCCCTGTATCACCACTTGTACTTGTGCTAGGGGGAGCAGTTGCCTTAGGGGCAGTGGTGGTAGGAGTAGTTTCCTTGGCTTTTGGACACTCAGCATCTTTTGTCCAATGGGTTTTTACCTTACATAAGTAACACCAAGGTTTCTTTTTGCCTTTTCCCTTGTTGGATTGTGACTCCCCCAGATGCAGGTTTTTGGGGCCCTGATGAAGACTCTTTGTCTTTACCCTTGTCCCCACCCTTATCTTGAGCTTTTGAAGAATCTTGCTTCTTCTGGTCACCACTTTTGTTCTGGTTTTTCTGCTTCACCTTGGACCTGACCCATTTATCTGCCTTCTTTCCCAATTCTTGGGGAGAAGTCAGATCTGAGTCCACCAGGTACTGATGCAATAACTGATTCTGGCAATTATTAAGGATCTGCTCCATCATAATCAAATTGTACAATCCATCAACATCATGCACTTTGCTGCCAAGCAACCAACCTTCCAGAGCCTTAATAGCACTATCCACAAAGTCTACCCAGTCCTGATTCTGTTTCTTCTGGGTGTCTCTGAACTTAATCCTGCATTGTTCAGTGGTTAAGCCAAACCAATCAATGAGAGCACTCTTCAAAACTGAGTAATTGTCAGCATCCTCTTCTCTAACAGTGAGGAGCTTGTCTCTACCTTTGTCAGCAAAGGAGAGCCACCAAATAGCTGCCCACTGCTCTTGAGGGACCCTCTGCACTTTACAGAACCTCTCTAAAGCAGTTATCCATTTATGGATGTCATCCCCAACATGGTAGGGAGGGACAATCTTGCTCAGGTTCCTATTGTCAAAGGAATGTTCCTTACTTCTAGGGACACTGTTGCTGCCACCATGGGACTCTAGTCCCAATTTCTTCCTTGCCTTCTCAACTTCTAGGGACTCTCTGTCAAGGGCCAACTGCTCTTTCCTGAGCCTAAACCTAGCTTTCTCAAGTTCAAGCATTTGGTACTCCCTATCCAAAGAGTTCCCTCCTTTACTAGAAATGGAGGTCCCTACTGACTGTGTAGAAGTATTGGATTCTGCAGAGGAGGATGTAGACCTACTTGGTCTTCTATGCACCTTCCCAGGAGGATCAAAGAGGGTATCCTCTTGTCCCTCTGTGTTCTCCTCTGGAAGGTCTCAATTGTCCAGGTGGGAGCCATCAGGCTCCACCTGGTCAGGGTTTGATTCTAGGTCAAAGAGGGGTTCCCCTCATGCCCTATCTTCAATCCCTGGCCCACCCAATCTGTACTGTTCATCTGACCCAGAGGCTTTCCTCAGGTCATCCAACAGTAAAACCTCTACAAGGCGTTGAGTGTTGGCACTTCTCCCTTTCTTCAGCTTTCTAGATGCACCCAGTGCTTTCAGTTCTTGGAACAAAAGTTCACTGTATCTAGTAGGCACAGAGCCACTGGCATCTCCTTTAGTAGACATACTAAGTGAGGTGTGGTTTTGCACCTACCTAACCTAGTGGGAGCTAAACTCTCTGAGGTTGGAGAAAGGGTGTGCTAGACCCTTGACTTACCCAACCCTAAGTTCAGTAGAACTTACTATTCTAAGCTTGTGTTTATATGTGCGTAGTACTAGTGGTTTTTCAGTTAATCAATACAAAGATTTATCTGGTAAAACAATGCAGGCTTGAATCCCAACCTCTGCACACCAATGTGAGAAACTGGCCTGGTATATGATGTCCACTAATGTAAGTGGGCACCTTGCACCAGTCCAGACAACCCTTATGGTGATTTAGGAGGTCTCAGATAACCTTAGAAAGCTATCCAAGTGGTAGCTGTGGAGAGCTGCTTTCAGGCTTAGTCTTGAAGGAGTGTAAAGCAGCTTGCTTTACCAGAATGCAATCTTATAGTATAGATTAAATGAAAAGGAACCACACAAAGTATTTATAAAAATATGTATTTATTATATAACACTCTCTAGTACGTTACAGTATCTCCTACAAGGAAATAGACACAAAGCACTCAATACTTTAGCAAAGAAATCACAGTAAATAGCACTAATACACAGTGGGCCCGGGGGGGGGGGCAAACCATATACTAAGAAAGTGGTATAAGAACCACGACTCGAGTCAGGACAATGTCGAGAGGACGTAGAATTGCTGGAGACCCGCAGAACCACCCAAGGCAAGTAGAGTGGGACCCCACAGAGAGCGTGTGCAGTGTGTGAACACGACCGCGTGCTCCATACAAGTCTATGTGCAAGTAGCGGTTGGAATTTTAAAGATTAGGGACCCTTCCCAGTGGACCCTGAAGAAGCCCCGTGGAAGACAGAAGGTTGGAGAGCCACCCCACCTGTGGATACTGTTGTACCCAAGTTACCTATCCCAGGGAAGCCGGGTGAATAGGTGTGAAGTGGCGTCGGAAACCGCCGTCGAACCCAATGGAGGACTTCAGGAAAGTGCCGCTGCTGGAAGAGGAGAAAGTGTCCGGAGGAATACAAACATGGATTCTTGACAAGGAGTACCTGAAAGCAGAAGGGACAGAGTCTATGTCACTCAGGGGTGACCAGGAGACTTGGAAGACGAATGCCCTCCGATGTCAGGTGTTTGAGGAAGGATGATGGTGACCTTGACTCTCCAGCTGCGAGGACCAGGCGATGCTGAGGATGACCAGGACCCGTATACGAGCTGTCCCGCAAAGGATGTCGAGTGCTGAGGGGTCTGTGTCTGGTGGGAGCACCAACAAGCCTTGGCAAATGCAACCCAAGCAGGAAGTCAAGAAGGTGCACAGTTGGGACCAGCAAGGTCCAGGACACTCACCACAAGCAGGGGAGTCAGGGCAGGCCCCAAGCAAACAGGGGAGCCCAAAATAAACAAGTGTGACCCTCAAGTGGACCCACAAGCCAGAGGCACTGGAGCTCACCAAAAGATGCAGACCACGATGCACACGATGTGGTGTGGCTGAAGATTCTGGTCACTGGAGGTGTGCGATGTTGGGGCTACTTGGAGCCCGAAGATCTTCTTGCAAAGATGTCAACAAGCCTTTGCAACTGCAAAGGGACGCCATACCCAGGGGTTCGGTTATTGCAACCCCCGCAAGGACTACTGACCTCAAACTTGGTGAGAGGGTAGAGCAGGCCTCTGGAGCTGACAGAAACTACCACCTGTGTTGCGGAGCCCACGGAGTCTGGAGGAGCTCGGGATCTGCAGACCAGTCATCTTTGTTGCGGTGCCTTCGAATGCAGGGGAGTGACTCCTTCACTCCAAGGGAGATTACTTTGGTCGTTCTTGATGCTTCACAGGCCTTGGAAGGTTCATGTATGATGCACAGGCACAGACGATGCAGCAGACTGGAAGGGAGACGAAGTCCGACCCAAACAAAGTCCAGCGAAGTCCAGAGTGCCCAGACGGTAGAAGTGCAGTGGTTTCCGTTCTGAATCTTATCCCACGATAAATCTAGGGACCTACACCCAAGTAAGCCCTTAAGTACCCTAAGGAAAGAGTTGGGAAGATTTAGGGGACCCTCCCAGGGGAGGGTCTGGACAGGGGGGAGGTTACTCCCATATCCTTTGTCCAGTTTCGCGCCAGAGCTGGAGCCAACGGCTCCCAGGATTGGTTTGAACTGGTCTATGCACAGGGACACCAAATGTGCCCCTCATGCAGACTTTCAGGCGCTAGCAAGCACACCCACCCAGCCCTAATACACGAAATCCTGTCTTGGAGGTGGTCACACCTCCCTGTGACAGGATGCCTATTGTTCTGCCTTCCCCTGCTCGAGCTTGGCTCGGCAGCAGGAGGGCAGAAATGTGTCTCTGGTCGGCAGCAACCATTGTGTCTGTCCGGGAATAGAAGGCTGGTACCGGGAACACTGAGAGCCTAATGGAGGGCTCTCCCGGTGCTTGGAATCATACCTCCCACACCGTTTACGGTGTGGAAGGTATGATTCCAACACGTTTGATGCCAAACATGATAGGATTCGTTGCAGCCGTTTTCGAGATGGTCATCACGCAATTACGCGATGCCCCTCTATATAGTGTATGGCTGCTTCACTGACAACCCAGGAGAATTGACTCTGTAGGCTGCAGGGGTGTCCTGCTCATGCAGGGGCACCCTCTCACTTAGAACCAAGCACCCTGCCCTCAGGATTGTAAAGGCCTGCTATAGGGGTGACTTATAGGTTTTAAGTGCAGTGACTCTTAGATATAGTAAACCTATATCTTTAGTAAGTGGTGCATGCACCAACTTACACAGGCTGCAATGGCAGACCTGTAGTTCCATTTTGAATGGTCTCTCATGGGTGGCATAATGCATGCTTCAGCCCATGGGAGACCTCTGGGGTACCTATGCCCTGTGTACATGGGTACCATATAGTAGGCACTGACAAGGGCACCCCAGTATCCAATCTGGGATGTATCTAGGTACTGAACACAACAGTTTAGGGAGAAAGCAGATTGACTGGGGTCCTGATTAGCAGGATCCTAGTCAGACTAGTCAAAAACAGCATCACATCAAGCAAAAAGTGGGGGTAACCATAAGAAGCAGATCCTACTTTCCTACAGAACTTCTTTAACAATGGCGGCTCTCTTTCTTTTGTTTGGTATGGTTCGCACGCAATACAATGCTCTCAATCAGGATGCGAAATCCAGAACCGAAGGCAGCTGTGTTGATAAGCCCTATCTCTGCTCGAGGATGGGGTTGACATGCTCTCTCCAAGATTGCTTGTCTGTATCAATATCAAACCAAATGAGACGGCCAAGCTATATAGCTATCTGACACAGAAGTGTCTGGCACTTGAAAGTTTATCTAGAAAACCCTCACACACCAACCTGGTTGGTGTCATGCTTCATCATCGGGTCCCAGCTGAGTAGCCGAATGCTACTCAGCTGTGCTGCAACACCTGATTACAGTGGAGCGGGTTGTACTGTTAGTGCATGTGATGAAGTAAATGTGAAACTAAAAATACCTCTGGGATTCTACCTGTTAATTATTTTATTCCCAGTGATCCAGGGTATGTTAAAAACAAGAGAGTGGATAATTCACTGAGTGTAATGCTTATATCTCAGTATTATCCGTTGATGGTCAACATGTTTCAGCCCGCTTAGGAAATTGCTGGGGCTTTCTTCAGGACCTCTCATATAAAGTGCTTGGTGAGTGAAGTGAAAAAAAGTGAGTGGTAAAAATGAACCACATGTTAAAGCATTTTTAGTACTCGCGCTAAGGAGTACCATACATGCTAAGAGGACTAACCGTACTCAGGGTCCTCACAATGGGCTAGTACCTATAAAGGAAGAAGACATAACACAACACAATACGAACATTTAACATGTAAAATCATAAAACTGGAGCTTATGCCTTCACCGTATTGATGATGCACTATAATTTTGTAACTACAGCACGCAGTGTCAGATATACGTGCAGTCACTTTCAAACACAGATCATGCATCCAATATAACATGTTTGTGTATAATATAGTGATCACACCATCAAGTATCAATCGAAAAAGGCGTTTAGTTTGTGCCTTATTTAATCGGTATTGCTTATAGTGAAATGGTGCCAGTGAGAGAAATGTGTGACTATACGTGGTAGTCACCTTAACGGCGGTTTGTATTAAACCGAGTGGGGCCGGCTAAATTGTGCCGTGTTGTTATAATAGTATTTTATACAGTGACTCAAGTAAAAGAGTAATTAGCATTTGGATAATTACACTACTAGTATAACTGGCTCACACTTCTGATCCTGGGATGGGGGAGCCATTTAAGTCACATACTCTGACAGAAAAAAGGGGATAAAAACGGAGGAGGGGATCAATGTAAACAACTCGATCTGCACCAAAAACGATTAAAGGTGGCAGAGCCAGAGACGATTAAAAAGGAAACAGAATTATACATAAGGTATAGCGGCGAAGTTTGTAAGAAGCCGACTAAACTCTGAACAGGGTAGATCTTACTTCGTGTCATGGTCTCTCCCGCTGCACAACCTATTGCGGTATCCTCAGGAACAGGCTGGTAAGAGAATGGAGGAGCCGGAGTTGGTTAAAAAGGGGAGTTTGACCAATTGCGGGAGGACATCCGGACAGAGTCTATTCATCATCACGTGTGTGACGTGAGGTGCGTAGACAAGACTAGAGTGCTGACTCTCGTTATGACAACGACTTCCGGGCAGGATGTGCACGTCGTCACGTATATAACGTGAGACGCGTATTAAATGGTTAGAGTGTTAACTTTAGATTGAAGTATCCCGCTAATGGTGGTTGACATAGCAACTAAACGATGGGCTATATGTGTGAAAAAACGAAGGAAGGAAGGAAGGATAACCTTATTCACAAATAGAGCCAGATTAAAGGGCAAATTACCACCGCATGACCTCCCACATGTGCGAGGATACGGATAAGAAGGTATATGTAATTATAGGATGATGGCTTCAAATGAATTAATGTAAGTACTGGGCGTTTAAGATCTAATGTAGCACCCAAAGATAATACCACAGATCGCAATTCCTAACTGTGGATTGTGACTTATTGCAACCGCTAACACTAATCCAGAGTATATAATCATTTAGCCTAAAGGTCAATTAAATAATCTTTCGTTATGAAGGAGAATACTTCAAAGGAATTAATATAGATACTAATAAATGTGAAAAATTAACTCCTAATCATAACAATACAGTTCTCAATTTTAGAATATGGGATCAGCGATTTAGACTATTCCAGGGTATGTTGTCATTTAACCCATGGATATTAGTAGACATTCGATACACCCATCTTTGCTCTTTATCTAACAGTAGTTGCTGGGTGTTCTTGGTGCTGAGATCCAATTGCTCAATCACAACCCATTGCATGTCATTAGGGGTGTGATCCTGTTCCAGAAAATGATTTGTCATACGAGTTGTGTTGCGCTGACAACGAATATTACTTCGATGTTCGCAGATTCTAGTTTTAACTCTACGACTGGTCATGCCAACATACCTCAGACCACAAGGGCAGGTTATGAGGTATATGACATTCATGGAGTTACAGTTCGTATGTCTGCGTATTTCCCAGGTTTTTCCTGGTTCCAGATTGAGAGTTTTCGTTGGTTTTGTGAGGTGGCAGACACTACAGTCACCACAAGGGTAGTGTCCTGTAACTTTTGGTAAGCCCCATGCATTCAAGATTGTATTCTCATGTCGGATTTGGGGCTGAGGTCTTGTGTGTACCAGACTATCTTTCAAGCTTTTTCTTTTTCTGTAGGAAAATAACGGTTTTTCCCATTGGAGGTTGCCGGTATTTAATATAGTCCAATGTTTCTGCACAATTTTAGCCACTTGATTTGATACAGAGTTGTAGGTGGTATAGCGGAAGGTGGAGGCGTGAAATTAGACTTGATTTTAAAATCAAGTCTAATTTCACGCCTCCAGATGTATAGTGGAAAATCTTCCCTACGGACAATATCTGCGTTTACGCAGAAATTGTAGTAGTCTTAGGGATTTCAAAGATCAGGCACAGATGCTTACCACAAAATTAAAAAATCGTGGATACCCAGACACCATTATCAAAAAAGCCAAGAAACGTGCTAGAAATCAGAACCGTGAGGGAATTTTAGAACCAAAGACACTAATAGAAACTTCAGTTCCCTTGACTTGTGTGACCACCTACAACTCTGTATCAAATCAAGTGGCTAAAATTGTGCAGAAACATTGGACTATATTAAATACCGGCAACCTCCAATGGGAAAAACCGTTATTTTCCTACAGAAAAGGAAAAAGCTTGAAAGATAGTCTGGTACACACAAGACCTCAGCCCCAAATCCGACATGAGAATACAATCTTGAATGCATGGGGCTTACCAAAAGTTACAGGACACTACCCTTGTGGTGACTGTAGTGTCTGCCACCTCACAAAACCAACGAAAACTCTCAATCTGGAACCAGGAAAAACCTGGGAAATACGCAGACATACGAACTGTAACTCCATGAATGTCATATACCTCATAACCTGCCCTTGTGGTCTGAGGTATGTAGGCATGACCAGTCGTAGAGTTAAAACTAGAATCTGCGAACATCGAAGTAATATTCGTTGTCAGCGCAACACAACTCGTATGACAAATCATTTTCTGGAACAGGGTCACACCCCTAATGACATGCAATGGGTTGTGATTGAGCAATTGGACCTCAGCACCAAGAACACCCAGCAACTACTGTTAGATAAAGAGCAAAGATGGGTGTATCGAATGTCTACTAATATCCATGGGTTAAATGACAACATACCCTGGAATAGTCTAAATCGCTGATCCCATATTCTAAAATTGAGAACTGTATTGTTATGATTAGGAGTTAATTTTTCACATTTATTAGTATCTATATTAATTCCTTTGAAGTATTCTTCTTCATAACGAAAGATTATTTAATTGACCTTTAGGCTAAATGATTATATACTCTGGATTAGTGTTAGCGGTTGCAATAAGTCACAATCCACAGTTAGGAATTGCGATCTGTGGTATTATCTTTGGGTGCTACATTAGATCTTAAACGCCCCGTACTTACATTAATTCATTTGAAGCCATCATCCTATAATTACATATACTTTCTTATCTGTATCCTCGCACATATGGGAGGTCATGCGGTGGTAATTTGCCCTTTAATCTGGCTCTATTTGTGAATAAGGTTATCCTTCCTGCCTTCCTTCGTTTTTTTCACACATATAGCCCATCGTTTAGTTGCTATGTCAACCACCATTAGCGGGATACTTCAATCTAAAGTTAACACTCTAACCATTTAATACGCGTCTCACGTTATATACGTGACGACGTGCACATCCTGCCCGGAAGTCGTTGTCATAACGAGAGTCAGCACTCTAGTCTTGTCTACGCACCTCACGTCACACACGTGATGATGAATAGACTCTGTCCGGATGTCCTCCCGCAATTGGTCAAACTCCCCTTTTTAACCAACTCCGGCTCCTCCATTCTCTTACCAGCCTGTTCCTGAGGATACCGCAAAAGGTTGTGCAGCGGGAGAGACCATGACACGAAGTAAGATCTACCCTGTTCAGAGTTTAGTCGGCTTCTTACAAACTTCGCCGCTATAACTTACGTATAATTCTGTTTCCTTTTTAATCGTCTCTGGCTCTGCCACCTTTAATCGTTTTTGGTGCAGATCGAGTTGTTTACATTGATCCCCTCCTCCGTTTTTATCCCCTTTTTCTGTCAGAGTATGTGACTTAAATGGCTCCCCCATCCCAGGATCAGAAGTGTGAGCCAGTTATACTAGTAGTGTAATTATCCAAATGCTAATTACTCTTTTACTTGAGTCACTGTATAAAATACTATTATAACAACACGGCACAATTTAGCCGGCCCCACTCGGTTTAATACAAACCGCCGTTAAGGTGACTACCACATATAGTCACACATTTCTCTCACTGGCACCATTTCACTATAAGCAATACCGATTAAATAAGGCACAAACTAAACGCCTTTTTCGATTGATACTTGATGGTGTGATCACTATATTATACACAAACATGTTATATTGGATGCATGATCTGTGTTTGAAAGTGACTGCACGTATATCTGACACTGCGTGCTGTAGTTACAAAATTATAGTGCACCATCAATACGGTGAAGGCATAAGCTCCAGTTTTATGATTTTACATGTTAAATGTTCGTATTGTGTTGTGTTATGTCTTCTTCCTTTATAGGTACTAGCCCATTGTGAGGACCCTGAGTACGGTTAGTCCTCTTAGCATGTATGGTACTCCTTAGCGCGAGTACTAAAAATGCTTTAACACGTGGTTCATTTTTACCACTCACTTTTTTTCACTTCACTCACCAAGCACTTTATATGAGAGGTCCTGAAGAAAGCCCCAGCAATTTCCTAAGCGGGCTGAAACATGTTGACCATCAACGGATAATACTGAGATATAAGCATTACACTCAGTGAATTATCCACTCTCTTGTTTTTAACATACCCTGGATCACTGGGAATAAAATAATTAACAGGTAGAATCCCAGAGGTATTTTTAGTTTCACATTTACTTCATCACATGCACTAACAGTACAACCCGCTCCACTGTAATCAGGTGTTGCAGCACAGCTGAGTAGCATTCGGCTACTCAGCTGGGACCCGATGATGAAGCATGACACCAACCAGGTTGGTGTGTGAGGGTTTTCTAGATAAACTTTCAAGTGCCAGACACTTCTGTGTCAGATAGCTATATAGCTTGGCCGTCTCATTTGGTTTGATATTTCATTAAGGGACAAGGACGGCTATCCACCAGTCCTAGCTCTCTCTTTTGTTTTTTGAAGGATTGTCTGTATCAATCTCATGCCCCTCTCTCCCACCATATTTCCCTGCACCTCCCTTATGTTACTGCTCCCAGTCTTCGGGTGCTCTCGTGTTTTGGCTTTTTTTTTAAGGGGGATATAATTGTTTAGGTCGAGCCTAGGCAACGCGCATGCGTTGTCTTCAAGACCTGCTGTAATCACTCTACAGAGTGTAATCCCGTCTGCTGCTTACCATACACTGACTACAGAGCCCCTCATCATTCCTGCCTCCTAATTGGTTCATACACTGATAGATCACTTCAGTTTTTACCTGAGGAGCATCGCTCAACTACAGATTTATTCCCCTTGATAAGTGGCCGTCCGCGTTGATACAGGTACTTTTTTGTTTGTTGATACAGGTACATTTTCTTTTACTCCCTCATATTCCCCCCACCCTCTTTGCCAAGGTGTGTATTTTCATGCTACAGTAAATAATTTTGCCATCATATTTCGGTGATTTTTACGTGCAGCTTGCTGGCTTTAACAATACTTGTTTAAGTCAGTTGAGGTCACTTCCTCACGCTTCATAGACTTGGCACGATTACTTGAGACAGATTATTTCGGTTCTCAAGGAAGCTGGTACATTTAATTTATCTCTACTAACTAATGGACAAACAGCAGTTTTCTTTTAGCTTGTTTTTGAAGTGCAGGGGCTTATACTACATGTGCCATAAAACCTTTGGTTACCTATGAGTTTTCATTAGTGCCGTGACCCCTCCTTCTAAGGTCATTCACCATTTTCTAGCTGCATGGGTAACCGATGGCGTTCCAGAAAATTATGAGCTGGAAAAACTAAGATGCACAAGTAAGCCTTCCAGCCAATTTAATGTTTTCAGTTGGCCAGTCGAAGTTCGTTCAGTTTTGGCATCCTATTTTACTTTGTGCCTCTGAATGACCACTCTTGACAGATGATTTTCGTTTCTGATATTTAAAATAGGTTTAGAAGTTATTTGGCGAGGCCACCCTGTCCTCTTTTTTTAATATCACCAACAAATGTTGTTTTTAGTCTGCAGCCCTGCCAAGTGCCATGCATCACGAGTTACTGTAACGTATTTTGGCAAATCCATGTTGAGCAGCGTGTTCATTCTGGGTGTACCGGCGCTGGTGGTTCCAATGCCTGCTCCTCCTTCTTTGTTTTATTTATCAGCTGCGATAGTGTCAGTAACGCTGCTCAGGCGGGGCAAAGGAAGGTGATAGGCCTTACTGACTGCAGTCTGTTTATGCCCTTTCTGCAGGTGGGTTGGCCAGCCCAATATGCTCTGCGCAGCCTGCTTGGGACCTCAGAGAGAATGATGTAGTGTGGGGTTTGGGGAGTGCTCCACAGTTGACCGAGTCGGAGTTGAGAGCTCTTGGCCTTAACAGCCTAACTGCTCACTGATTGCAAGGCTAGGACTCCGATAAGATCTGCTCCAGCACATTAAAAGTGAAGAAAACAAGTTCTCAGGGGCCCCGTCATGGTTGGCAGCACTGGTATGCAAGTCTGACATTGGGTACTGCACATTATTTCCCTATTACTGTTTCTCTGCTTTGCCCCTCCCATCCATCACTTGGAACATCTCTTCTTTTATTACGTCCTGCTTGTTGTCCTCCTATTCTTCCTATTTTCCTCCCATTCAGATCTTCCATCATTTCACTCTCCTCTTTCTATGGCTGTTTGTCTCTGTTTGTTTTACTTAAAAAAATAAAATCTTTCTGAAGTTGTTTCATTCATGCTCTTACTTTCTCATTCTCTTTCTGCCCCTTGTTATTCTGCCTCCAAGTACCTTTTTCTCAGTTTCACCTTCCCTGTCTCAAAGAGGAACAAAAGGCATTAATGCAGCAGGCGAAGTGGTGCAGGATCTCAGATGCGTGAAGGACACCGTGCACTGCTGTTTTGGTTGTCATTTATTATTCAACTGGCAAGAGGAGGGATCCTTTCTCTTTCCAACATTAGGGATCATGGGAACACAGTATCACTCTACAGAGCACCACCCTTTCTCTCGCTCTGTCACACTCACTATCTGGTTGGCTCTCCAACACTTTTGCTTTTCTTCATTCTCTTCACTCTTTTTTCCTCTTCCATATTCTCTCCCCATACCTCCCTCCACTTCCTTTTATCTCTCTCTCTCTCTCCCTTTTGCTTTCATCTTTTCCCTTACACGCCCTACCTTTCCAGCCCTGACTCTGATTAAAGACCTGGTAGAAGTACCAGGCTACAGATTTAGAAATGCCAGTAATGCAAGCAAAGCATCGCCGTGAGGGCACATACCCCATCCCCGCCCTCCTTGAAGGTGCAACATATACCTGCACTATCCACAGACAAAAGAGCTGATCGCAGAGGACCCATAGGGGTGGTTCAACTCTCTGTCCTGGGAATGGCTGTTGCTCTGTTCTGTCTTGATTTTTCAAGGCTGACAGCATAACATGTACTGAGGACCCTTGACATAGACAGAATGCTGCCCCTACTTCAGGAATCCTGTGGCTCTGCAGTAGTCTCTCCTCAGGTCAGTTAGCAAACAGTGTTTATGTGTCGGGGTTCCCAATCACCCGAGGATGAGTGGGGGCCGTATACTGAGAAGGAACTGCGGGGGTCATCTTACACTCATTAACTAGCAGAGTCCTCAACACCAACTCTCATGTATGTGGGATTACACCAGAACAGGTACTAACCTGCAACATAAACTCTGACTGCAATTTGCCATCAAGTAACCGCTTTCTGTTGTATTTTGGTACTTGTAGTTTTGGTATTTTCAATAATAACTAGAGAGTTTTGGACAAGGAGACTGTTCTAGCTTTGCTATTGATGTTACCCAGTATGCCGTGTTTGCAACCATTACGCCTTACTTCATAACTATAGTGCTATTTTCAACGGCCGGCTCAGTTGGTCTCGCAACATTCCAAGAGGCAGTAGTTAATTCGCACAAAACTGACATTTTGGAAACATACTCATTATGGTTGGGTAATACTATCCGACCATGTTTTTATTCTTTTAATAGTTTGAGTTATGTTCGTTCTTTTCACTTACAGAGCGTTGCCTCACGCCCTGAGCTGTTGCCAGGAGCGGAAGGTACCCTCCCGATTTGATACGGGTAAGATGTCTTTCATTTACCTATTTTCAGGGTAATGATATTTTCACATTGTAACTTCATGTGATTCAAGTATATTAAGAAAGAGTTTTCCTTTCCAGCCACTACATACATATTCTATTTTCTGTTTCCTTTCTTATAGGAGTACAAGACCTGTGATCATACAGTGTTATTCACAGGTATATGGTTGTATCGTTCTTTTTCACCTTTTCTACAGTGCAGTAGTCACATCTTGGTCCTGAAGAAAGCCTTTTTTGGCTGAAACATGTAGACCGTACTTCTAGCGCGTTCGCACATTTATTTAGATCACGCGTTTACTGCTTTTTAACCTTTGACAAACACGAGATACCTTATAAATTTATTTTTCTCATGCTAGTCAATTTTATATTACTTTGTACACTGCACAATTTCTTCTCCACACTGTTCATGCTCCATCAATCTTTAGCGATTGTGTCTCTAAACCACTGATTAAAAACATCCGCGAGCTCCTCCTTTACATTTTTGAAAGGAGTTGTAGCTCCTTGGTTGCAGTAGCTTGCAGCCGAGAGGAGATCCCAAATGATGAAGCATGCCACTTCGGTGGGTGATGGGAATCCGTCCTCTTTAATGAGTTTCCCTTATTAGTTATTACTTTATGTAGTCTTGGCTGGTCAAAACTCTCTAATTATATACACATTAGACCCGCGGATTTTGTGTTGTTAATGTATTTGGTTTGGGGATTTATCCGCGCAGGTCTTTAAATATTCCCTAGGATCCCTTTCTTATCTAGTAGTTTTTATTTTCAATAATAAACCAGAACTAGGAGTACCAAAATTCAAAGATAAAAAGTCCCTGAGCATCTCAGTAGTTTTATGTTCAACTTCTTGCGAAATAGTGTCAGTCAGTGTCACACTTGAGGTATATAAATGTCACACAATGCACACTGCAAACGTAGAATTGTCACACATGTACATACTGAAAACTTGGCAGTTATGAAAAATCATTTTTATTTTTAACGCCAAGAGCTCTAACTTTTACAAATGCGAGACCGATTGCATTGCAAATGCTTGTTTTAACAGGAGTGCCGGCTACTGCAAAGTGCCTACGGGCCTCGTGTTTCCCTTTTTGCGCTACTGCACACTGTGTTTTTAGGTCTCGCCTGAGCCAGCGCATGCGCTGCTCTGCGAGACATTTAGTAGGTGGCTTTTCAGAGTGCTACCCACAGGCTTTTGCTGGCCTCCAGCTTGCGTTCACGATCGCGTGCACGTGCACAGCTGCCATCTGGGTTGCTGTAATCAGGCTCCTCTGCTTGCACTCCCCCTCCCTTCTCCCCCTCCCTTTTCGTCCACTTTATTAGGCGCCATCTGGCTTCCCACCCTTACACTCGCAGCGGCTTTCATCGCTCGCGATTACTTTCACTTTCGCGGCCGCGCAGCCGTGTTATTTTCACGGCCTCGCGGCCAATGCTTGTCGTACCAAGGCTCAGGCTGAGCCTATGGCACCGTTCGTTCTCCATACTTTCGAGACTGCAGCCTGAATTTGTTTGCGCTTCAACCATTTTTTTGCTGTAATGTTTGCGCTTCGTTGTCTGTTGACCGTAAGACCTGCTGCGAACAGGGAACTTCAGTCTGTTTGATTCTGATGGTGGCAGATTTTGTTTGGCACCCACTGCCTTCACAAGCTCATGCTTTCCAGGTGACACTTTTCTCAAAGTTAAATATTTTGTTGGGTAATGGTCTTTTTTTACGTATACGCACTAAATTCGAGCAAGTAGTTCTTCATTTAAATGGTCTGCACTGTCCATTTGCAGTCTAATGCTTACGTTTTAGGGCAGATCCGATTGATAATAAACACGATAACTCACCCACCCAGCAACATGCCACGACTAATTTTAAAGCGGGATCTTTGCTTGACATGTGAAAGTTGACTAACTTTTGTTAGTCCCCCAGAGGCACGGGCCTGTTGAGGATTTTCCACATAAGCCTCGTCATTTTCATTCGTGACGCCCGCTTTTCAACCCCCCGCACGCCACCACCATACACCAATGTATCGAAAATTAAAAACAAACACAACAACAATGCGCAATCCGAACTGTTGGTGTCAGAATTAATGATAATTGTATTGTGATGTTACAGTTAGGCTTGTGTTTCTCCTAGCAGACTTACTGTAACATCACAATATAATTATCATTTCCAACTCATACAATAACTCTTGCACTTTAAGTTCTAAGAACCTTCCCCTTTCGCATGCACACAGTTCTTTCCAATGCAAGGAAGTGGGAAGCTGTATATCGCATTCCTGTGACAAAGCATCTGTGTGCACCAGCCAGAAACTGGGCCCCCTCCTCCATGCACAGCTGCTGGCCAGTTTATGGTTTATAACCTCCCTCATAAATCAGCTTTCTGGGAGATGAACAGAACCTGAGAGCTAAGAGGCAGAATAACCTCTGCAGCCCAGCTCTGTGTTCTGCACATGCGTTTATTTTTGCATACACTCCGTGATAGGCATAGTAATGTTACAAGATCCCAACAGTCCGAATTTTTATTTGAACTTTTTGTAATTTTAAAAATAAAAGATATTAGGCCTTGGAGTCTTGCAATCACAATTTTGATGAAAAGTTATATTCAAAACTATTAGAAAAAAGACCCTGTGTACAGTTTTTCGCTTAAACAACAAAAAACAAATGACATACCTTGGCAGAACATTAAAAACAAGCATTGGCATAGCCAATAGGTCTCGCCTTTGGGACCTTATAATTGTTTAACTATGCAACAGTTAATGTTGTTGCACCAAGGATATTATGCTGCATAACTAAATACTTATAAGGTCCCAAAAGCAAGACCTATTGGCGCTTTAAGAATGCCAATAGGTCTCGCTTTTGGGACCTTATAAGTATTTAGTTATGCTGCACAATATCCTTGGTGCAACAACATCAACTGTTGCATGGCTAAACACTTATAAGGTACAAGGTTTAGCCATGCAACAGCTGATGTTGTTGCACCAAGGATATTGTGCTGCATAACTAAATACTTAGAAGGTCCCAAAAGCGAGACCTATTGGCTATGCCAATGCTTGTTTATTTTTTAGCTTACTCATGCTGGGGTTTACACAGTGCTACATAGCTCCTTGCAGCTCCTTCACAGCGCTTTATCAATATGAAAATGCACTAAAAAGCTAGGATCAAGGCAGAGTCCAGCCAAGTGTGAGGAGTGTCCCCACACAACATTCGTCATGCACTGTTACACTGCTAAAAGCAATAGAAACTTAGAACCGGGTGTGAAGTGCAATTAAAATGCAATTCAAAGGGAATTAATGCAAACAATGCTTTTCAAGGAAACATCATCACACGGCGCATGCAGTGATTGAAAAAGCAACAAAATAACAATTGGTTCTTGATTTAGACGCCATCCGTTCCCGTTGTCCATTGCACCCACCCCCCTTTATTTGTCCTGTTCACTACAGCAGTCGCTGCATGCCCCATCTTTGCTTGCCTGCCCCCCTGTCTTATTTTAAAGTATATTTTCTTATTTAGCACTCCGTTTTTTATTTAAAGTATACGCCTCCCACCCCGCACGCATTCCTTGGTTGCTTGACCCGTCTTTCCCCCATCACCTTCCTACTGTCGCTGTTATAGGAAAGAGAGAATTATAAGTGTCAATAATTTAATGCTATTCTTCACGAGCATTTGTTGACAGGATCAGAGCACGGAACTTCTCCCTACTGTCATTCAGATAAAGAAAAATAGCACAAATCCATGACACAAAGCTCAGTACAAATTGACGTGGCTGAAGTTACCACCTCAGGCTGTGTATGGAGGACACCATGTTCCAGCCCTTTCATTTGGCGACCTACTGCCTTGTGGGAGTTGAAGTATGTGTGCTTACATAGAAGCAATTGGACTGAGATGTCTTCTTCCAGTAAATTGTAACAGAAAATGCCACAAGCGACAGGTTCACAACTTCTGTTGTGTACCTAATTTTAAGTTCGTGAAGAGGAATCCACCTAGAAATCTAAATCCCAGGATAACAAATCAATTTACGCTGGCAGATAGATTCCCAGTAGTAAGTCACATTTCAAATTTCTACATTTAGAGAGGTGCGGCACACGATGTGCGGGAGGAGCAGCCGAGGGACACTTGGATGCTGATGACAGACATGATGTAAGTAGTCTTTCTTCTGAACTTTTATTTTTGTGGTTTGGGCTATGACAAGATGGGGAGGGAGATAAGTATAGTTGCTGTAGAAGGGACCTGTACAAGTCACAATGGTTTGATTTTCTCCTTTACCAGCAGTTCTTTATTTGTTAATTCTCGATGTGAAATTTATTTCCAATTTGGAATTTCTTACAGACTTGAAAAACAGCAAGAGGATTGGGTGGTGGTACTGTTTGGAGTTTGGGTGTTTGAGTTATCACAAATGTTTTTGTTACTTTCTAAAAAAAAAAAAAATTCTGACTACAGTTGTAACTTGTTTGGATTCCAAACTTGTATGTGGCTGACATAGTGCCAATATTGGCAACACACTCCCCCCATACATACAGCAATCTACCCCAATAAATAAACACACCAGACACTTTGTTTGTGGAGAAACATTGCTGCAGGTTTATTTGCATACAGAAATATGCCAACATGGTGGGTCAACTTACGGGCGATCCAAGGGCGGGCAGCGGAGACACACCTAAGCTGCCCTGCCCACCTGAAGAGCCAATTTGTATTGTGGCCTTAACCAATCGGTGCTCACCAATTTCAGGGAGCTACCCCTCATCACCTGTGGACCGCCAGTCCACCTCTTTACTCACGCCCCTTGAGGGGGCGGAGCGTATCCAGTCAAGCCCCCGGTTGCTCAGGTTTCAACTGCCCGTAGAACTAACGGGGCGCCGTCGTTCCTCCAGGGTCCTGCCGTAAGGACTTCCTGGGGCTATTTGGCATTTGCACCCTTGTTGTGCTCCTGAAGAGGGTACCCCTGTGTACCATTCAGCCTCTGGATCGCCCTGTAACTCCGCCTGCAACACAAAATAACAATTAAAATGCTTTTCCCCCCTGCAACCCACTTCCCATCAAAATGCCGGGTAAGCAGTAGGGAGGGTAACGGCGTGGAAGCTGGTCACAAAGAGACCGCCAGGTGGGCGGGGGAGGCAGATATACCAGGTCCCCCCGCCCACTGTCGCACCGGAAATGAAGCGAGGACGGCGACCCTTGGAGGGTCCCAAAAACTCGGGGGGAGGTGAAACGATGTGCCATCCTGTGGCACTAAGGCGTCCGCCCTCTTATAGGGGCCCCCTGTGAGGGGCACCCTGTGTGGGCCGCGGGCAGCCACATAGTGCCAATATCGGCAACACACTCCCCCCATACATACAGCAATCTACCCCAAAAAATAAACACACCAGACACTTTGTTTGTGGAGAAACATTGCTGCAGGTTTATTTGCATACAGAAATATGCCAACATGGTGGGTCAACTTACGGGTGATCCAAGGGCGGGCAGCGGAGACACACCTAAGCTGCCCTGCCCACCTGAAGAGCCAATTTGCATTGTGGCCTTAACCAATCGGTGCTCACCAATTTCGGGGAGCTACCCCTCATCACCTGTGGACCACCAGTCCACCTCTTTACTCATGCCCCTTCAGGGGGCGGAGCGTATCCAGGCAAGCCCCCGGTTGCTCAGGTTTCAACCGCCCGTAGGACTAACGGGGCGCCGTCGTTCCTCCAGGGTCCTGCCGTAAGGACTTCCTGGGGCTAGTTGGCATTTGCACCCTTGTTGTGCTCCTGAAGAGGGTACCCCTGTGTACCATTCAGCCTCTGGATCGCCCTGTAACTCCGCCACAGCTCTGGGTGTGGCCCCCATCACACCCAGGGCCCCCCACCAAGGCAGGCATTCCTACTGGCACCCTGCTGATTCCCGGGCGTCGCCCCGGTCCGACCAGAACAGGCCCACTCTAGACAGGTGGACCCCATCCTCCTCGAAGCACCCCGTGGACTTGGCATGTAACAGCCCGTGCCTCATGAAACCAAAACCCCTTTGTTTGGTGAATTTCTGCATGGCACTGTTAACTCTCCTGCGTGAGGTTTCGACTGCCTCTCCAGACCGTGCCCACTGCCACACTAAACGTGGGGTAATCTCTGACCACCCTAATTTGCATGTCCCCAGTTGGTTACTTCACTTGCACATCGAGGATTTCATCTCCTGCAGTAGGGCCTTCCTACCTAGGGAAGTCAGATCATTGCCTCCCAAGTGTATGACCAGAATGTTAGGGAGGGGGTCCCCTCCCCCTAGTCTGTGCCGCAGCTTCATCACCAAGCTGTGCCAACGCATGCCTGGGAAACCCCCAAATTATCTCAGTGGGGTAAAAGCTATGCCTCCATATTCTGCTTTCTGCCCCTCGTGCCAGTCTCGGGATGTAAGAATGGCCAATCACCCAGACCTTGATCCTGGCAAAATAAAGAAATCAGGGTTGCCAAACACATTTACCGAAACACTGCACCCAAATCTATACAACTACTCAAGGTTGCACACCGTACACAGCAATACACACTGAACCCAACCAACCTCTGTTGAGTTCCAAGGTTTCTATTTGGGGTACTCAAAGTTCTCCTTGCCCCCCAGTATTGATATACTTGTGACCGATGCTGTGCCGCCATGCCGGTGTCCCCACCAGAGTAGTAGCCCACACCCTGCACACAATTTCAAAGGTTCTAAGCAAGATTGCCCCTAGTTTGTTCAGAACTACCTGCACACCTGTTGGCCTATGGTGCTGCGCAAGATTGTACTTAGTTCGCTCAGGAGTCGTACTGCACACATTCACACATGGTGTGCCAACACACCCCAGCCCAGAAGACTGAGCCCTTGTTTTGCCCCCGTACTTGCTTATACCCAAACTTTGGGGGTTCGCCCGTATAACCGTACTGCACCAGCAGTGGCAGTTTGCCTGCTCCTTTCCAATTTGAATTTTCTTGAATAATGGACATGCCACGTATTCGTAATACATTGTAGCCTTTTTATGCTTTTACCCCTTGTTACCAGATTGCCGGAAGGTTAGTAAATGCTGTGGATCTGAGGACATGGAGTAACATATGAGCAAATTTACCTGCCCCTTATAAATATGACTGCAAATGTGTTCTGGTAATAGTCAGCATTGGTGCTCCAAACCCATATTTTTCCACACTCTTGCAGTAACAGCACCTGTTTTGGCGTGACAAACTAACGCAACCCCCCTGGCTGACTGGTGGATCCAGCATATGTAGCCCCTAAGCCAGCGTTAGCTAGAGGTATACAAGCGTGTCAACAGGGCCAGTGCTCTTGGCTAGTGCGACATTGGAGTAAATCATACGCACCTAGCCTGCCCTTTATTTTTCCATTGCCTGAAAGTTTCTCACCGTCGGGAACGATCTACAGATGCTGAGTCACCCTGCTGCTGTCAACCACCCTGGCGTGAGTAGCCCCGTGCCAAACTTCTGTTAATGTATGCCAGGAAGCAGACAAGTGGATGGTGAGAACGGGAGGACAGTCTGAACAGAATCCAATTCTAGTCTAACTGCGGTCTTTGACTGGATGTTGTGTATCCGTGCCAGTGCACCCATCCTGGTGTGGATTACCCAGCACCCAGATTGGAAGTCTTGCTGGGATGCAGGAGAGGAAATGTAGGTAGCTTTAATACACTTTGTCAGCCCGCGTCCTCCCACAAGTGTACAACACACCTTGAGGACCCTTCCCCCTCTAAGAGCAACCACTCCTACACCCCCGGGCTGGGCAGGCAGTGTCATGGTTCTGGTGGGGTGTTCATGCTCCCCGATTGACTGCGGTGTGTGTGCTCCCCGAACGATGCGGAAGCAGGATTGCCTCACTTCCGGCGTACATGAGGTTAGCGGTCTAGTTTCCGCTACCGGAAGTCGCCGCCACGGCATTCAGCGCATCCGGGGGAAACCGCATAACTGCTGCAGTTCCCCCCAGTTCGGCGCTTCGGATTAATGAATTTGCCGACATCGGATGCCCTAACCAGAGTCGGACGCCACTGACAGGTATCCTGAGTACGCGCAGGAGCGCTGGCCTCTGTTTCTAAGCCGACTCTGATTCTGTTCCTCTGTGCTAACGCGGCAGTCAAACAGACAAAAATCCCCTACCTATTTCTTAAACAAAATGCTAAACGTCATATGATATGAAAGTCTAAACAGTGCTGGAGAATAGAAAAAACAAAAGTATCACAAAATATATTTATTTTTACTTTTTTCCCCCCCCAATAAAGATACACAATACTCAAACGTGGTACAAAAAAGTATTGTAGAATAAATAAACATGTATATCATCCCACCTCTCATTCAAATGACTCACACCATCAGACGTACTCTACTACCTCTTTCATACACGCAACCAACAAACATACTATGCATAAAACAAAACAACAGAATAATGAATACTATTGTAGTCAATACATCTCATCAATGAAATAACTCCACATTACAGACAATTATGGAAGTATCACAAGCGCCAACGCGCGTTTCGGTGTACAAGCCAGATATGGCTAATCACCTTCATCAGGGCGTGATTACCGACATCAATGAGGTGGTGGGAGAATTTCTGAAAATAAGTAGACATATAATATTGAACAATCCATTAAATAATAACAATATCTAATATGCATTAGGTTGCAAATATCATCAGATTCACTGAAAAAACACTGATAAAAGTGAGGCAAAAAGAACTAACATATTAAACTATTCTTACAGCACTGTTCATGTAAATAATGAATAAACAAGAAAAAGAAAATTTCTGTTCTATTTGGGCTGAACGAAAAAATGATACTTAAATAGTACACAATTAGACAATCAAAGCAAGAACAAGAAATCACAAACATATGTAAGACTAGAAAAGTGATGAAACACGCAAGTTCTAAACCATAAATAGATGCAAAAAATATAAATAGACATAGTTTTCAAAATAAGACAGAAACAAAGACATACTGCTGACGTATCTATCCTAATTTTCGCAGCAGGAGAACAAATAAAACATTTTCTCAAAAAGATAGCACCAATACTAGATACCCACCGATAGAATCGAAAAACTGCACAATAGAGCGAGCCGAGTGATGTCATACAAGGAAGCTCAGAAAGGTGGTCCAGGTGAAGTAAGGCATATGCTAACACCTACATAAAAATAGCAATGAGAATCAGGAACTTGATACAATACTACACGGAAGGATGGCTGCCAGGATACTGAGTGACTGTGAGTCCTGAGATTATCCACGGGTGTAAACGTACAATCTGAAAAACAGTAATACAAACAATTGTAATAAAGTCCAAGGGCAACTATCCAAACAGAAAAACCTCTTTCCAGAGACACTGTAACAGAGATGACCGACAAGGATTCCTGTCTGTTTACCTGTTGTTCGAAATTAATATGAGCAGCGATGACGCACTGAAGACAGGAAGAGATTCGTCCGACCACACGTAAAAGGAGCCCAAGAAATAACTGTAAAAATGAGGAACAGACAGCAGCTAAAAAGATGCCAAATGAAAATAAACATAAGCGAACCAAGCTCCAATATTGTGTCATTGATATATCCTTTAAACAAGGGCCAGATAAAAGGTCAGAGATTCCAGAATGTCCTGAAATGAACATACATATCAGGCAGATAAAAGCGCAAATGATAAAAGGAGCGTTAAGCGCTCAAATCACGTGACATCGGAAGGAACTAAGGCTGTATCCGTATGTAACGACATCAGCCGCCTGGAAATTCGATGTAATGATGCAGGCGGCATAATAAAAGGTCTCAGTCTCTTAATGTTGGAAATTATCAAAACGCAGGATGACAGAAAGGGCAGCCCAAATGCACAGGAAAAATAAATGTACAAATAAACATACCCGGAAGGTCAAATACGTGCCATGATTGGGATAAACAGGCTTACATCGAGGTCCCTGAACAAGGTACCGGCGGGATCTATAATAATGAAAACACAGTTAGGCTAGGGCATGATCATCCGAAGAGTGTCCAATATCGTAAAGCCAGCACAACGCTAAACCGGAGTAGACCACAACTTACTTGGATAACGCGCGAATGGGCGATGACATAGAAGTCGTTGCTTCGTGGCTGACGGAAAAAGGCTCAAGCACTGACACGTAATTGCGCCAAAATTTAAATGAAGGGTGGACAAAAAGCGGACCAATGCTAGGAGTGGAAAAAGTCATCTGACCCTCGCAGAGGGTCTAAAAAAATTTTTAAAAAAATTTAAAAAAAATCCAAAAGGCGAAAAGGATTCAGGGACTGGATGAACGAGCTCCAGGATTTCAGGAACTGGATGGGCGAGCTCCAGGAACGCTAAACAGTAAATGAGCAACCAGATGGATAACAAGGGTCGTCTGACCCAAGGCTACATTCTCTGAAACGCCGGGTTCAGAATAAGTTCAGTTACTGAGAATACAAACACTGAAGGAAGATACAAACTAGGACCAAAGAAGTAGTAAAGGAAATACGAAATATAATGGAATGATAAGAATCCATGAAAGTACACAAACAATACAAACCCAATACAAAAAAGATACCAAACAGAAGAGCAGATTTCTCATAATATTGAGTGGATTCGAAATAAAACAATTACAAAAAAGTTTTAAGAGGAATTAAATAGTCAGTGTGGCATGGACCCGATGTCGCATCAAATGAAAGCATGTTCCCACTGGAGGTTTTCGTTGAGGCCTTGATCTTTGGTGTTAAGCGAAAACATCCAGAATAGTTCACGTTTCCGGCGGATGGCAGTTACGTTGGTGCCAGAGGGACTGCGTATCTTTTCCAAGATAAGCCAGCGTAGATCTTTTTCGCTGTGTTTTTGCTGCACCCAATGTTTCACTAATGGTGCCGAATGTTTGGAAAGCCTAATGTTGGATTTGTGTTCGCCAATGCGAACTCGGCATTCCCTAGCTGTCTCTCCAATGTATGCCAAATCGCAAGGGCATAAGATGGCGTATACAATATTGGAAGAGCGGCAATTGGTCATATCTTTGAGATAAACAGTGCGAGAATTAATAGAGAAATGGTCTCCCACTATGGCATTTTGACATGCCTGGCAATTGCCACATCTGTGGTTGCCCTGAATTGGGGTGCCTCCCGTAAGAGAGAGCTGCATATTACGGGACCTGTCGTTTCTAGCTTTGCTTACAATTTAGTGCGGGCGCAGTGGGTTGTTCCAAACTGTGTTTCCACATCAGGAACTAGCGATCCATTTTTGGAGATTTTATTTTTGTGCATTATCGCGCAGGAGCGCTTTGTTTTGTTGGTTCTTTATCGCGCAGGAGCGCTTTGTTTTGTTGGTACATTATCGCGCTGGGGCGCCAACAACTTCCTTTCGTGCGCAGGAGCGATTGTCCATAGAGATTCAGTACATTTGCCTTCCCTGCTCAAAGGTTAGAAATCCTGTTCTTGGTTCCTCTATGCACGCGCAGGAGCGCTAAACCATTTCTGTTTCTGTTGATTACTTTCTTACTTCATGGTGCTACCATTACAAGGTGATTACCTATTCCGCATGTGTATATGTGTATGAGGAGTGGGGGGTTTGTATTTGTACATAGTAACAGGGTTTCCCCTTATCTCCCCAAACCAGACGGTGCTTCACCGGACATTCCCCGGACAGAGGGAGGTCCTTTAACTGGTCTTCTGGACACCATCTCCATCATCTCCAGCTTCCTTCCCCGATCCCATCGCCATCCTAGTTAGTGTAAATGCCTCTGCTGGGGTAAGGTGGGAACGGTGGCGGTAGTTCATGTCGTCTCTGCGAGATTACTTCACAAGCAGAAGGTAAGACTTGTGGGGTACTTGACAGGCAGTCCCATAACAATAAGTGAAGCGTCCCGTGGTACCCACTGGTTGTGCGGAGGGACATTTACGTTAACTGGCCACTAAGTTTGCACCTCCCCCGACTTATTGCTACAACTGTATTGTACCAATGTTGTGTCATAGTCCAGTACCCTTGGGGAATTGTCCTTTGTGCCTCACCAAGTCAGTCAATCCCCTGCTGATTTAACCATATTAAAATTCTTGCAGTAATTACATACTTTTTAGGATGATAGGTTGATAGAGCCAACCGGGGTTGATCCTGTGACCATGCGGTTGAAAATCACCACCCCCACCCAGCAGGTGAATCGGTCCGGGTTTTCTTCGCCATGACCCCTCCTATGCCCTTTGAAATCACCATAACCTGCAAGTGGCCATGTGGCAGGCACCCAAGCGGGACCTGCCAGTCCTATTTAACCTTCCTCCTTGCAGCATAGAGGCACTCGCTGCTGCAGATGTCTTGGTGCATCCAATGCTTGCCCCTATTGAAATCAGTACTTATTTAAATTAATTTACACAGTGTATATTACTGAAACGATGCACCGGCGATAGAAAATTTCACACGTACTGTAATGTGACACAGTTTGGACTTGTCCGTCAGACTAAGTTGGCCGCCTTCGATCAATTAGAGTGACCAGTGAAATTGAATCACACGGAACCCAGTATGGACGCTAAGTGACCCCAATAGGACCGGCAGCAGCTTAGTGTGGGTGGGTTGCTGGGACCCCTCTGCCCCACTGCAAGTAACCTCGTAACTTAAAACCTGCTCCCGTCCTGCCCTTGCCTGTCACTCCAAAGCACCTGGCAACCACCTGACGCAGCATCTTGAAGAGGGTTTTTGGCCAAATGTACCCCCAGACAGTGATGTCAGCATTTGTCCTTTATAGAGGACCCAGTTCATATGAAGTGTGTTTCCATGTGGCCAGGCATACCCCGTAGCCCGTTCAATGTTGGTGACTATCCTACTATGATGTGTAAAGGCAGGAAGTGTGAGAAATGGGCGTACAGGGATATTGAAGGTACTGGCGGATGTATGTAATTTGCAGGTCTGGTGCTATGCCGTGCCCTCATTAAACATGCATTAGAATCGTGAGCTGATTACAGCAAGGAGCTATGCCCATGTAACTGCCCCCTGTTTTGAGACCCGAGCAGGAGAGGACACGCGACACGCCCAAATAGCATTGAACTAACAGCGGCCCAGCTGTGCCCACAGACTCACAGATTTCAAACGTTAAGTGCTTAATTTGTAGACAACTATATGCCAGGACTGGCGACGGCGGCCACTTCAGTTCGCACCACACGTTGCTCCTGTTGTGCTGCCAATCATATCACATCACAACTACTAACCCTGACACTTGAGCAACTATATGCCCAGGCTCACGACAGGCGGCCAATTCAGGTTGCCCCACACATCGCTCCTGCCGTGCTGCCAACCCTAGCAACATTGCAACTACTAACCCTGACACTTGTGCCAGTGTAACACTTCAGACTATTCCAGGCCCCCAAAGCTATAAGAATGGCCTAGGCAGTAGGCCATAGTAAATTTTAACATATGTTGAATCTTTTTTAAACCTGGACCAACCTCTAAACGTCTCTTATGTGGGTATGGCTGGGTTCAAACTGGAATGGCATGGTGAGCAAAAAAACGATGGATTTAGGCCCAGATCTCTGTACTGGGGTGAATGTATGACATTGTTCTGCATTCTGTCCATCAACTGTTGTTTTTGCATTTGTCACCCCGAGTGGGACGGGTATGCCCAGACGTGGGTCCCGTGCTCTCCATGCCACTGGAACCATGCTATCCTGGCTGAAGAGGGGTGAAACCCCGAAACCGGTCCTAGGATGCTTGTTTCCAATCCAGGGAGGACCTGGCTTGGCAGTTCGGGCTGGACTGTTCCCATGAGGCACAGGGTCAAGACTGATTTGCATATGGCTGGGTTCAAACTGGAATGGCATGGTGAGCAAAAAAACGATGGATTTAGGCCCAGATCTCTGTACTGGGGTGAATGTATGACATTGTTCTGCATTCTGTCCATCAACTGTTGTTTTTGCATCAGCTGATCAACCCGCCACCGGCAGTATGCAAAATTAGACGGGCTCTACTCGGCCAGAAAGACTCATAGACCAGCAGAGACACCTTTGGGATCTGCTGACCTGCCCCAAGCATTTACCACCTTGCCATACAACCAACCCTCGCTGAATGAAGTTAACACCTGGAGCTGTACCAATAAAGTGTTTTACCTAGCACTTCAGACCCTGCTTTGCTACCTCAGCGTTGTGTCTGGCAGGTGCTACCCTCTGTATGTGTTTCCCGCCCTTGCCGCAGAAGGGGAAAAGGAGGCCAAGTGTGATTGACATTGACTCTGCCAAACATAACAAGTGTATTCGTACGCCACTTCGCCCCGGGAGATATCCTGACATTGATTAACAGGTGTTTATTGATACCCAGCTCCATGGTACTCATTTTATTGACCTCAGAAGGATGAAAAGCTAATTGGGTCTGCCGGGATATGAACCTGGGCCCTGAGGTCAAACACGGACCCCTACAGTGGGTGCCCTAGTTGGCTAGCCACTAGCCCCGCGTCTGCATTCACTACTGGGAACTGATGCTTTTGTATCCCTAAGCAGGGAATGACCATGCGTGCAGCGCTCCAACCTACCGAATAATAATTATCTGCGCTGGCAGGGTGGGGAGGAAGTACTGGTGTGAGACAAGGAGTTATTAAATTAATTGCACTTTTGATAGCGCTCGATGGTGATGTTACGTGTAATTAAAATAAAGGTCCAAACCCATCATTCACATGTCCTTCCCACATCTCAAACCTCAGAGTGAGAAAGATGAATCCATGCTCGCCGAGCCCAGGCCAGAACAGATGACCGTTTTCCCATCTGTCAGCAGCATTCAACCAATAAGACATTGAGAGGGCAGCATGCATAACCCCTGGTGGCACAAGGACCTTGTTGGCCAAGCAGCGAAGTGTTCACTCAATGTACTAAATACAAGTCCTACTATTCCTGCACTCTTCAGCCGAAGTAGCACCAGTGCCACCGGGTGGCCTTAGCCCCTTCCAGCACCATCGCAGCATAAACCTTGTTAACGCGACCCCTATGTCGAACCAGACTGTTGAGCCCCCCCCCAGCTACTGCGTCCGGTACACCATTATTTTCGAAATGCAACCTGGAACCACACCATCCACCTACCACATTCTCTCGCGCACGTGGCTGCTGCCTTGTTTATGACAAACTTCTACTCCACACTTCAGATTTCTGAACACTCTTGATCCCACATACATGGAATAACAAACATATTCTGCTCAATATGCAGACTGCTATGCTGTTTTCAACTCTGAATAATCTTTTCTGACTCTTTGAAAGCGCAGTATTCTATTTTCCTAAAATTCACGACTCCCTTCAAGGGGGAGGGGTGGCATTCTTGGCCTGTTAATTTATGCTGCTCCATATATGTGTAAGAACACACATTGCCTTCATCTTCATTCAAACACCGAAAATTAAGCAGTCATATGTTATGCACACACACCTATACAATTACGGCTGAAACAAGCCAACTGAAACGTGCCATGAATTACTGGATGTTACAAGATAAGTAAGATTTATGGTACACACAATACACGCAGTAAACAGGCCTGCTATACGAGTAATGCGGCTGCCCGCGGCCCCCGCAGGGGGCCACCCTAAACGGGCGGCCCCTTTAGTGCCATTTGGGCACTTCCCCACCCCCCAATGATGTGCGGGACTCAAGGAGGAGTCCCCCTACCAGACGCGTCACTTCCGGCACGCAGAGGAGGTGGGGAGGTAGTTATGCCTCCCCCCGGCCATCTTGGCGTCCTCTTTGTGCCGGACACGCCGTCTGATGGTCGCGCTGCGGGTCGCTACGGTCCTGTGCCCTGGGGTTGTGCTCTGGCGTTGGAAGCGAGGTTAGTGCTATCGTATACCCTCCGCCCCCCCTCCCTCTTCCACGCCGGCCATGGCCCGTGTGGGACTCCGTCCCAGCAGCAAGTTAGCTGGACCGACCCCGCAGGAGGCCCGCCGGGTTGTCCCCGCGGGCGGGGTTGTGGAGAGGTACCAGGACGGGGCACGGTAGGAGGGGGAGTTCTGCTACACGGCCTCACACCGTGCTGCCTAGTTCCAACCGAGGAGTTTTTTCTAGCTCCTCTTGCTTTCATCCTAGCACGGCCCTTTCATCGGCACCCGCAGGGCCACAGAGGCCAGCCGGCAAGGGGCAGCAGGGGGCCCGATTGAGAGGTCGTCCGTCCCTTATCTTCCCTCAACCCCCCCCCCCCTCGGCTCCCTTCCCACACTCGGCCCTTGACCGGGCTGGAGGCGCGGGCGCTGGATGCCAGCCAGTGTGTCGCGGCCGGGAAATCCAGTTGGGGGTTGCAAACACTTGTGAGGGGCAGCTCTCGGACCATGGCTCACATATGGCGCTTCCCTTTGTTGTTCGTGCAAAGGTTACCCATGGCCGCCGTCGTGTGGGGTCATCGCGCGTCGTCCAGGTCTGAGCCACTTGCAGTGGAATAGTCGGTGAGTCGTCCCTGGGAGTCATGGGTATCCCTACCCCCCTCCGGCTTGCTCCACTCCCGGGAGCTCCTGGCGAATGCGTGGGCAACGGGGCGGGTGCACTGGTTGGCCATCTTTTGGCGCCGAGTAGACTTAGGGGCACGGGATCTTAGGCCATTCCACTGCGGGTTGGCGCGTCTGGCCTGCAAGCTTAGCGGCCCGGTACAGGGGGGGGGTGATTCGACCAGCACTCCGGTCGTGGCCCTGCGGGGCTATTTCTGGTGAGCCCTTGCCCCCGCCGGACCGGGGAGGCCCGTCGCGGCCCCCCCCACGGGTCTCCCTGCGGTGCTCCCCTTCCCTCTGCTAGAGCGGCAGGAGCCCACCCCTTCAACTTTATCGTGCATTTTGGGGGAGGGAGTGAGGGGTTGGGACGCGCGGGCCCCACGAGGAGGGGTAGTGGCGGGGGTCGGGGCCTGGGTGAGTGAGAACTAATGCTCGGCCGCACGCAGCGTTGGCGCCGGGCATAACAATCAACACCTCCTGTCTTGCCGTAGTGCGCTTTCACATGCATTCCACAAGTTTTGTAGCCGTGCGGAACATCCGTTCCATTCCCCCGATGTTCTCCCGCCCAATGAACACTTCGTACAGGTTTGCGTGTTTGCATGCCAATGTTGAGACGCGCGGCCTGTGTTTGTGCGGGGGGGGGGGAGTTGGTATTGTGGCCTGAGTGGCCGACTTGAAGTCGGGTGAGCTGGGTTTCCGGTCGCGGTGTCCGCAACGCCCTGTTATTTACCAGTGGTTTACCTGCGGTTTACCAGCTGCGTTTTGGGATGCAGCCTTCCAATGGAAACTTATGAAAAAGGCTTGCAGTAGGTGCAGTCTGACTGCGTTAAAAATATATAATTCTCCCCTAGGCCGGAAGGTGTGTGGGGTCGTGTGGGGGTAGGGCCCGCGACACGGTACTACGACCTTGTGTGCCCTGGGGCCGTGGTGGCTCCGACCTCCTGGTGTTGTCACCCTGGCCGTTTTAAGCGCGTCCCCACTGCAAACGCTTCCCAGCTTGGCGGCCTGCGGCTGTCCTGGGTGCCCGGGTACCGGTGCTTTGCGAAGGGGGGCGGTGTTTTGGCAGCGTGGGTTGTGCCGCGTTGTTCGCGGCGATGTTTGTGCTGTTTAAAACGTTTCCAAAGTCCGGCACCTCTCATTGGCACCTCGGTGCTTCCCCTGTACTGAAGTGGTTGAGAAATGGCTGCGTTTGTCTCTCTTCTCACTAATGTCTTGTCAATTGGGCCATAGTCGGAGACATACTGTGTATGCCTTTAATGGAGGTGAGCTGAGCGGAGGGCGTGGCCGTAACTTAAGTGCCTCCAAAGCAAAAGCGACCAAGATGCTGAGACTACCATGAGGAAGTTGAGGAACAAAGATGGCACGTGTTCATAGGGATGATAGGCGTTACACGCAAACAGATTTATATTGGAACGCCTAGGATCGAGCGATGTATCAGGCACGTAGGACAAAAGGGCATTCATTGTTCGTTGTACTGTAGATATGGTTTTGGTGTCGTGGACGGGTTTCTGCGTATTGTAACGTCCCGCTACTTCTTTAAGTCCCCCCATACATTTGCATCGGATCTTATCGATGCCTCTAAAAACATCAACAGAAATAACGGAGTCACAGAGCTTTTCAAGTCGCAAGGGGCATGTGCCCATCAAAAATATTAAGTTTGTCGTGTGTAAATTGTCCAAGACTCGCCCTGGGTTCCGCTGGTCGGGAGCCTGCAGTGTCTGGGAGGTGAGTCATCGAGGGGGTCAAGCACCCCCAGACCCCAACCATGGTACGCTGCTCCTGCTAGCAGCACCATAGGTGTAAAGACGTGGTCCTGCACTGCATCTGTACTTTCTCCATGGCCAACCTTACAGACTTAAATTGTAGTCACTTGAAATATATAAAGAGTTAGGGAAAAATAATTCCATATGGGCATTTTATGGCTTGAAACAAATACTGCAACTATCCTGGATCAGTGAGCAGGGTTGCTGCCGCCCGGCCGGCTGCTTATCGCCCACTCCCTGCTCGATCGCAGCGGGTACTACCGTCGTTCCTGGTTCCGGTGGGGAGTCGACTTGTGTTAGAGGTTGGTCCGGTCGGTTATTCCGGACAAATCACCTATCTCCCGGTACCTATATCGGAATGTGTTCACTTGCGGGGGCGAGGAGGACACATTATTGATCGATGACGGTGAGCCCGGGCCAGAAGTGTGAAGGTGAGCGAGCACACAGCGTGGCTCTCCGGCTGGAGGAACCGGGAGGCAGAGTGTGGGTTGGGTCTGTCGGGGGTGAACGACTGGGCCCTGAGCGGAAGGACTTGTGTCAGGTCTCTGGAGGCAGCACAGTGGGTCTTGCATGCTGCTGGTAGAGCTGCAATCGAGGGTCGATTATTTCGGCAAGCTAGTTGTGCGTTGTTTTGTATTGGTCCAGTGACCGCGTCTTTGTCCCAGATCCAGGTCACATTTCTCATGGTATGATTGGGCATCATGTCATCAGTGGAACGAAGGTTGAGCGACACCATTCCTGGGGACGTCATCCTTGTATTGACGGGTTTCAATCACCAAGGAGCTATAGCTCAATGGTAAGTCTTGTGCCTCTGGTGGCAAAGGCACTCACAGGACAGGGGTTCGATTCCTGCATAGGCTGTCAAAGTATCATAAGGTTGTAACTTTTTTGAGTGCCCAGCCTATTTCAGTCCCGGGCTCGGGGATCCGTAGGCCCCCACGCTTGATTCAATACTCAGGGCACCAGTGTTTCTTAACTGGTCCGGTGATCCAGGGTGCAGTCTGTGCTGATGGGGTTTACGGGGCGAGGCTCCGAAGTCTGGCGGTGGCAGCACGTGCATCTTTCTGCAATGGTGGCCTGGCTGCTGACCAGGCGATGCCATGCTTTGATAGAGCCTAATGTTTCTGTCCATTTAATATTTTGGACCCCTGGGTGCAGCACGTTGTCTGCTTGGTACTGTATCTCTGGGGAAGGGGTTTGATTCATTAAGCGAATGATGCCACTCTCGCAGAGCAGTGTGGGGCCTGGACAATATTTTGTGTCAATTCCATCTACCCTTGCTGGCATGAGCTGACTGCTGCAATCTCGGTCTGAAGTGTCAATTGTTGATTATATTATGGTTCAATTGCATGCTCGTTGATGCATGCGTCGGTTTGTGCAGCACAGTTCTTGTGTCAGGGCATTCGGCGCAGCAGATTGTCGGCGTCACCATGCTTGGTTTAAAAGTGAACTTGCGTTTTCTGGCATTCTCATTCATTCGCCTCGGCTGCACGAATGATCATGCCGACAGTGACAAGGAAATCATTTATGACTCCAAATTGGCTATTGTCAAAGGGTTTGCTGCTATGTCCAGTGACGACGTCGTGTGAGCAGTCTGTTGAATGTGTTAGCACACATCTTAACGCGGCATGAGGGCACACAGACGAGTGCCATAGCCTGTATCAAGAATGGACATCTAGAACACTCATCTGCTGTAACACAAGTTGGCATTGTTAGGTTCTCTGGTTTAGGGAGGCATTGCATGGGTTTTGCCACTCTCCGTGGGGATTATACAGCCAAGGGCCACCGGTCACGTGCCTGGTCAGGCTGTAAGCAATTTTGCCTCATGTTTTCGAGGAGGCAGTCTTGCAGTGCGGCCTCTGCTGTTCAGCTCGTGGCGTTCTAGCGCCGCTAGACATTGGAGGGACTTATCGGAGATGTCCAGATTGACAGGCAACTGGGGCTTGCCTGCCGAAGCGGGCTATGGGGGCACATTACCTTGGCTCTCGTCACCCGGGCAGAGTTAGGCCGGTCTCCGCGGTGTGACTGGTTTGGAGCATCTCAGCAGCGCGGGGCTCCTTGAGGTGGCTTCTATGCCTGGACGTGAGGCCTGTCCTGCGCTGCAGGCCGCCATTCATGGGGGGGAGAGGATGTGGTTAATGCCCAGAACGGCCAACCAAGGGCCTAGACTATTGGAAGCTGTCCAATAAAATCAACGTTTGCGGGTTCTTGGACCATTTCCACTGGCGCATTGTCTAGCTACTGTATTAGTGACGGCCCCAGTGTCAGTGACGATAGTTTGTTTCGGATGTAGTCCTCAGTTACCGCCGGCATCTCTACTGGCCTATCGCTGAGCGGACTGTGTGTCCGTGCTTTCCCAGCAGCGAGGGTAGTGTGGTGGTGTCCTCACAGCACTGGCGACGGCGTCTTTCATCCAGTGTTTGCACCCATGCCGCACCTGGTAGTTGTACGTCACTCCGTGTCTTGCGGACTACATGCAGCGCCCCTATGGGAGACTGGAGACTACTCTCGCCGGGCGTCAAGCTGATCCATGGGTTCCAGCTGAGCGACATTGAGTTTCGGTTAAGTGCCTCGGGCAACACTGGTGTTTTGCGGGGCGAGCCCGGGGACCGTCAAGCTGGTTTGATTTGCCCTCTGGGCTGCCTGCCAGGCTCCTTTCAGGTATGGGGCGGCGGTGGCAGGGGTTGAGGGTCCGCAGCCAGTGTGTGTTCGGGCCCTGTCTGGCGTGCCGTCTCCTGACAATGGCGTCGTGAAGAGCTTCAGCTCGTGGGCATTGGCAAACATTGCCATGATGGGGGCTCCGAGATATGTTGCCTTGGGCTTTGGACACAGGCCCCAGTCTTTTGGCGGGGGCCAGCGGATTGACCCCGCACTGATATGAAGCCAAGTTTACTTCGCGGGGCTCTGCTCACACTAGAGGTGGGCCTAGTTCACACTAAGCATAGGATGAGAGGGCGGTGTCAGTCATTTATGGCGATTCATGCGAATATGCCAGATGTAGCGAATATGACATCAGACTTGGCCAGTGATAAGACCACGGTTCATCTTTTGTCACAAGACAGACAATGGTTATGGACAGGCTCTGTTTTGCTAACAATAGTTGCTTTGTCTCACTCGAGTGCCGCACATGTGTCTGTCGCGGTATAACAAGGTCAAGTTTGTCTCCAACGCGGGTATTGTGCTCGGCCATTCCGATGGCAAAGGGCTGCGGGTTTCTCCACCTGGCATGCGTGCAGGTGACCTGTCTGGATAAACTGCTGCTAGTGGTTTTTGTTGGCTACGGCTGGGTTTTACACACGTTGACAGGTTTATGGGCTGGTGCAGCACTTGGTCATCAGTCAGTATCCTCGTACTGGGGATTTGCCACGGCTGGTTTGTTGACAAGGGTGTACATGTATATTGGCTGGCGCAGCACTTGGCCATTCAGTCCGTACCCTCGTACTGGGGGGCATCCAAGGAAAAGGGCACATTAGGGCCTAGTCACCCCAGAATGATATGTACAAAATGGCACGTGGTGCATTAGGGTTTGTACCACACAGAGCTGGGGGCGTCTCAGTGGGCACACGCACTGTCCGTGCATTGTGCTTTGGCCGGTTTGTTTATTCTGTGCATAGGGAAGAGATATGTGGGGTATCTAATTGCTCACAGCATGGCACATCAAGGTGGGCGCAAACCGGTTTGTTACCCATTAAATGTTTTATAATAAATGCGTTGGGGCAACTGCAGCAGTGAAGGATGCTTCCTGAGTGCCTAGGACTTGAGGTTTAGTAGCACTCCCCAGGCCCACAAGGCTTACAGCAGAATGGCCACAGGCTCTAGCAGGTCAAAGGGGGATTCCTGCGCAGTGCTTGTAGAAGGTCACATCCATTAAGGGCATGTCACTACTAGAGTGGAAGCTAGGTGGGTAGGGCATCCCGTCCCCTGCTTGCACGGGCCTTACAGCTGTGTGGAGCCAGCCTCATTTGAGGTGCGCCCAGGTGGAATTTGTGTACTTCGTAATGTTCATGACCAATGCGGTTTGTGGTACCTCCTAGCGGATCCGCTGAAGGTGTACTGCAGCTAAACAGTAAACTGGGGATCTGGGAGTCCATCACTTTTGAGGGTTTGAAGCATCCAGGGTCAGGGATGGGCAGTAGTTTCTGTGCATTTGTGATCCGTTGGCAGTTAAGCAAGCGGGGTGCGCTGTGTAAGTTATCACTGCACAAAAGGCTGAGGTGCCTCCAATAGTGGGCACTAGACATATATTGTTTTAACCAGATTGACATCATTATGGTGTTCGCCAGGGGTTTTAAAAGCAAAGTGGGTCTGTGCAAGCATCTGGTCAACGGGGCTAGGTAAGTGCACCCCAGAACCAATGGTAGGTGACATGTTCCTGCAGTTAAGCTCATATGCCCCGCCCTGTTAGCTACATTAACCCCGCTGCGTGGGACGCTGTCAGCCAGCATAGTGTGCTACCGTCCCAGGAAATGGGTAACCAAGGTGCCAAGCACAAAAGGCTACTATGTAATGAGCATTTGGCCCCTCCAGTGTCCACCACAAAAAATGATCGGAGGAGGCAATTTTCCGCCGCTGGGGCTCCTCAGGGTGGGCAGTGTTCCAAGTCTAAGGACTCCTCTTCCCCACGGACTGCCCGAGGAGGTGAGGGCAGTGGGATTTGCAATGTTACTGGTATTTTCTCGCCCATACAGGGGCAGAAGGGTACATTGCAGGAATCTGCATAAATAGAGTGGAGGCAAGACCTATAGACTAGGTGCACCAGTAGCTGCAAGAGGTTGGCGTTAGGAGCAAAATCTCGCAGCGGCAAGGTAGCCAGGTGGCATGCGCCAGCTGGTTAGGCCAGAAGGTGTGCTGTGGCTCCAATAGCGGTTTGAAATGTGTTTGGAGCTCCATCACTGACAATTCCAGAGCACACAACGTACCTCGGCCCAGTAGGTGAAGGCCATAGGCTCATGTGCGGCTTGATCTTGTGGAGGGCTATATTCCCGGGAATAACAAGGTACTAGGTCTTTAGCTGGTTTGAACATCAAGGGTCACAGCTGGGTAGCAGGTATGTGTATCTGTCATCGAGCTTTAGTTAAGCAAGCCTGGCAGGTGGCGTAAGTTGTCACTCCCAACGGTTGCTGTGACTGCAATAGTGTGCGCAAGGCGGACAGCCCTGTTCGCCATGGTTTATTAACACAGAGGTCGGTGCACATGTCTTGTCTACCTCAACAAAGTAGGTGCACTCGGCTCCCAGGGCAGGTTACGGGTTGCTTCAGTTAAGCATGAAATGCCCCGCCCGCACAGCCAGAGTATATAGCCTGGTAGTGGAAGCGGCTTTAAGCATGTGCGCTGCTGTTCCATGTATTGGGGAAACAGGTGTTAGGGAGCTCGAACTGCTAGAAGGCCTGCAACTTCAGGTTGCAGGAGATGGGAGCCACATCAGCTTGAAGGGTAATACAGTGATGTTTAAAAGTGGAGCTCCCTCCTGGGAGGCCATCACATTCTTGCAGCACATGCGAGGCACTGGTACATTCCCAGAGAAGGATAACCCGCTCCATGCGTAAGTTTGCAGAACAAGGGGCTTTGGCTTCATCAGGCATGAGCTATGCCGGGCGAACACCAAAGGTTAATTTGACAATGTTGGGGTGCACTTGGCACAGGTGGGCTTGGATCTGTTCCTACTGGACATGAATGAGGCCCGGGGAATTGCAGGTTGCAGTGAGAAAGGAGCTGTTTTGGTGGGGGCTCTTTAGGCGACGGGGGCCGCCTCCAGAGCTGTGGAGGAGTTACAGGGCGATCTGGAAGCAAATGGGTACAGAAGAGTACCTCTGCAAGAGCACAATAGGGGTGCCAGAGCCAAATCCCAGGAGCCTCATGGGAGGGTCCTGGAACAATTACGTCGGCGCCCCGTTAGTCCTTCGGGCGGTTGTGGGCCTGAACAACCGGGGGCTTGCCTTGCTACGCTCCGCCCTGAAAGGGGCGTGAGTAATAAGGGACCAATGTGTCACGTGATCCAGTAAGGGGATCACCCCCATAAGGGTAGCGCTGATTGGTTACTCCACAGTGCTTGGCTCATCAGGCGGGCAGGGCAGCATAGGTTGGTACAGCTGCCTGCCCTTGGATCGCCCGTAAGATAACCCACCATATTGCATACTTTTGTATGGAATAAACCTGCAGCACTAATTTTCCCAAACAAAAGTTGTGTTGTGTATTTATTTATGCATGCATACTCTGTTGTGGTGTGGGTGGGGTGTGTTGCCAATAATGGGACTATGCGGCTGCCCGCGGCCCTCGCAGGGGGCCACCCTAAACGGGCGGCCCCTTTAGTGCCATTTGGGCACTTCCCCACCCCCAATGATGTGCGGGACTCAAGGAGGAGTCCCCCTACCAGACGCGTCACTTCCGGCACGCAGAGGAGGTGGGGAGGTATTTATGCCTCCCCCGGCCATCTTGGCGTCCTCTTTGCGCCGGACACGCCGTCTCCCACCCTACCGCTTACCCGGCGTGGGGTTGGCAGGCGAAATACATAGAACGTTGTAATGTTTTCTTTCTCGTTGCAGGAGGAGTTACAGGGCGATCTGGAAGCAAATGGGTACAGAAGAGTACCTCTGCAAGAGCACAATAGGGGTGCCAGAGCCAAATCCCAGGAGCCTCATGGGAGGGTCCTGGAACAATTACGTCGGCGCCCCGTTAGTCCTTCGGGCGGTTGTGGGCCTGAACAACCGGGGGCTTGCCTTGCTACGCTCCGCCCTGAAAGGGGCGTGAGTAATAAGGGACCAATGTGTCACGTGATCCAGTAAGGGGATCACCCCCATAAGGGTAGCGCTGATTGGTTACTCCACAGTGCTTGGCTCATCAGGCGGGCAGGGCAGCATAGGTTGGTACAGCTGCCTGCCCTTGGATCGCCCGTAAGATAACCCACCATATTGCATACTTTTGTATGGAATAAACCTGCAGCACTAATTTTCCCAAACAAAAGTTGTGTTGTGTATTTATTTATGCATGCATACTCTGTTGTGGTGTGGGTGGGGTGTGTTGCCAATAATGGGACTATGCGGCTGCCCGCGGCCCCGCAGGGGGCCACCCTAAACGGGCGGCCCCTTTAGTGCCATTTGGGCACTTCCCCACCCCCCAATGATGTGCGGGACTCAAGGAGGAGTCCCCTACCAGACGCGTCACTTCCGGCACGCAGAGGAGGTGGGGAGGTATTTATGCCTCCCCCGGCCATCTTGGCGTCCTCTTTGCGCCGGACACGCCGTCTCCCACCCTACCGCTTACCCGGCGTGGGGTTGGCAGGCGAAATACATAGAACGTTGTAATGTTTTCTTTCTCGTTGCAGGAGGAGTTACAGGGCGATCTGGAAGCAAATGGGTACAGAAGAGTACCTCTGCAAGAGCACAATAGGGGTGCCAGAGCCAAATCCCAGGAGCCTCATGGGAGGGTCCTGGAACAATTACGTCGGCGCCCCGTTAGTCCTTCGGGCGGTTGTGGGCCTGAACAACCGGGGGCTTGCCTTGCTACGCTCCGCCCTGAAAGGGGCGTGAGTAATAAGGGACCAATGTGTCACGTGATCCAGTAAGGGGATCACCCCCATAAGGGTAGCGCTGATTGGTTACTCCACAGTGCTTGGCTCATCAGGCGGGCAGGGCAGCATAGGTTGGTACAGCTGCCTGCCCTTGGATCGCCCGTAAGATAACCCACCATATTGCATACTTTTGTATGGAATAAACCTGCAGCACTAATTTTCCCAAACAAAAGTTGTGTTGTGTATTTATTTATGCATGCATACTCTGTTGTGGTGTGGGTGGGGTGTGTTGCCAATAATGGGACTATGACATGTTACCGAGATCCGTGTCGCGTGCTGACAGTACTGTCTTGCGGCGCCGCTGATCTTTGTGACACTGACGGATGGCTTGGTTAGTCGAACACTGGTCGCTGTTTTAAAGCAACGTTATTTATTTATTTTATTTATTTACAAGTTTCTAAGCGTGTAATGGGCGACTTTTCAGTCAGCAAAGCACTTTTGCGGAACCTAAAACCGAAGCAGGGACCTTTGGATCTTCAGTCTAACGCTCTCCCAACTGAGCTATTTCGGCCGCGAATTTGTGGTGAATGACGAGTCACAAGTTTCAATCGTTGCGAGCTGGGAAATCTGAGTGCCATTAATGTAACAGAAAAACAAGTTATTCACAGCGCTTAGAAGCGGCATTCCTACGTAATGGCGTTCTATCTAACTACAAGCTATTAGGCAGTGTCTGCACATGGGTTTACATATTTACTATTAACAGTCACCAGTCCGGGCTGATTGCCTCCTTTCAAGGCAGGAAAATTTGACCTCCGGTCATGCAAATTGCTCCGCCTGCCTGCCCGCCCTCAAGCTCCCGCCAGGTGATGAGATGCTGTGAAATCTCTTGCGTCCTTCTGTGCCCGTCCAAACACCTATCCCCTCCACCCCCGCACACACACACACTTCAGGAGAGCTATGCGGTTGGGAGGTTTCCCCACCAATTAAGGGGTCCTATGTACATTGCGTTGTACAGCACAGCTCGAGGACTTAAATGCTTACTTGTGATCGTAAGCGCACACTAATTCGAAATCTTCGCAGCATTTCCCACAGATAACCAGGATTAAAATGCACACGTTCAGTATGTCCATTGTTAAAGTTTACTCGAGACCTGTCTTGTTTGGTTCACAAATAGTGCATGTTACGGTGAAAGTTTCCATTAGGATGCAACTGATTTCTTCTCAGTAGGTCCCGATGCGCAGGTCTCAAATGCGCATACTGAGCGCGGCCTTTCTCATTCAGAAGGTGCTCGTCCAGTGCTCTATTATAACATCACCCCCGAACACACGAAAGCATAACCCAAGCTCAGCCCCCTCTCAACAGAGGAGCCCCTTACAAATCACCGCAGGCGGAGATGCTCGGACCTCCATCGGTGACCACCCACACAGCCTCCGAGCCGCATCTCCATATCAGCCTGCAAAACAACCACCACGGGAACCATCCACCCGAGAACGTGGTGACCATGAGACTGTGTGACACAACGGACACCACACGAAAGGGGTACCACACCGCCGACGCCAGACCACTACCTCTGGAAGGTCGGGGGACTTGGACGGCTGCCCGGTAAGCTCCAAGCACAGCTGGTAGGCTGGGCCAAGCACGTGGCCCCCACGAGGCACCGCCCAGGGACCCAGGACGTGAGCGGCAGCCCGGTTTGGCACCCCACCATGCGGAGCCCCTGGCTCCCTCTGCAATCCAGGCAGGCCCCACCCTAATAAACTTAAAATAAACGCTGCTTACCGCTTAGCGGCCGCCGGTGTGCACAGAGTTCACCAGCCCCTCCCAAACTGAGGGACAGGTGGAATGCAGCCCTTACCCAGAACCACAAGTGCTTTCCTGCGCACTAGTTGCACCATGGAGGGTGCTCTGAGACTGGAGCCGCGATGGTACTCGGATCGGGGCCCGCAGCAGCCGAGGCCACCACGCCGCTTCCTCTCTATGCCGGGGCAAAGCTCATCTGGGGGCAAAGGCTCCCATCCCCCCCAAGGGAACACCGCCAGGAGGTAGGAGTAACAGGTCCCGAAGGGGCCCTGCACTTAGCTCCAACACCGACAACCGATGCTGCCTCCGGCATCCCCATGCGACCCAGCATGTCTAGCGGGGGGTAAAAGAGGCTGGGCCCCTACCCCCAGCGAGGCTGCGGGCCGCGGACCGTGCTGATCAATGCCCCCGTGGCCATCCGCACCACGTCCGACTTTCGAATGGCCAGACTGGAGGCCGGAGAACAGGCCCCAAAGAGGAGGGGGTTAGGAGCTGAACAATACAAACTCACCACGCCGAACCCAACGCCTGCGGTACCTCCGGACCCAAGGGCGACACGGCTACCCATCTAGCCGGCGTGAAGTCTCTCCTGTGATATCCCCACGACCCGGAGTGGCCCGACGACTGAGGAGACGGAGACCTGGACGACCTAACGGCGTGGAAGCTGGTCACAAAGAGACCGCCAGGTTGGCGGGGGAGGCAGATATACCAGGTCCCCCCGCCCCCTGTCGCACCGGAAATGACGCGAGGCCGGCGACCCTTGGAGGGTCCCAAAAACTCGGGGGGAGGGGAAATGATGTGCCATCCTGTGGCACTAAGGCGGCCGCCCTCTTATAGGGGCCCCCTGTGTGGGCCGCGGGCAGCCACATTATCAGTGCATTTGGTCACGAGATGGCATGTAAAGTCATCATTAATTAACACTGCTCTTGCAAACTAAATACAGTGAGTAAATGGTGGCACACAGAACAGTCTTTTTAAGTGAGGCATTATATTATTTTAAGATATCGCAGTGAGTGGACACAGCTCATCTTTTTGCAATAGCTAAGCAGTTATTGCTCACTGTACCCAAGTTACAAGAAATAGGAAACATTCTTTTTGGGTGGCTAAACAAATGATGCAACTATTTATTACGTTTTATCTTCTTTGCCAGCAGGTTTTGGTTCAGTCAGTAAACTGTCTTAAATGGGTACGGAATTTGTTGTAAGGCAAAGGTTACATAGGTGCCAACCATCGTTTTGAAACATTCAAAGCTACTGTAATTATGCCCACCTGTGCCTTCCGTGTTGCTTCTCGCCCCCGCCCTCCGTGTTGTTTCACCTGTGTTATGCTTCATTCCCCACCTTCACCCTTCGTGTTGCTTCTCTCCATGTGAGTCCTCTGTGTTCCTACTGCCTAAAAAATTATGCTTTTGTGCTACATTTTTTAATTTACCAATCCAGCTCGGATGGGGAAATAAAAAAAAGCAAAGTCATTGCAAGACCTATTGACTTTGCCAATGCTTGTCCCCTACTGTTCCTCCCACGCAGCAGGGAATAAGTACGGTTTCATTCCACTATAGTTCTTTATGTGTTCTTTGGGGGACTTTTTTCTTGGTTTCCTGGTCTGTTACTGTTTGCCTGTGATGGAGCAAGGTCTCGTAAGAAAAGAGACTTGCTCGGAGGCAATCCTCTCGTTTAATTCATTAACAGAGCTACTAACCAGGTCTTGAGAATAATTAATACGCACCACATAAAACACCCGGGTTAGCGAAGCTTGCTTATGTGTGTACTAACGCAGATAACAATGAAAACGGACTAATACCGCTTTAAACGGGGAAACTGTTGTGCGCATGCGTCAATTGCATCTACGCAATATGACGAGCTAACGCTTGGAGGGAAATTCTAGCGCATGAGCAGAAGACACTAAAATGGAGTCTTGAAGACTTGCGTGCATGGCATCTGCTCAGCTGAAAACTAAAACAGGTTATTCTACTAATGCTAATGCGGGGAACATATTAATAAGAGAATGGGAATAGAGTAGAGGTGGGAGGTATACAGTGAGACCATTTATTTGTGAAAATAACATTTCTCTTTTGATTTTATTATTAGTGCGCATTTGGGCCTTTCTCGTATGACCGAACTTGATGAAATGACGCAAAACTTGCGCATGCCTACAGAGTGAAGCTATGAAGGTCAATGACGAAGCATTTGAATGGAGGCCAAATCGTAGCGACATGTCCTGGGAACGGATGGTGAAAAGTTCAGCGATGTGATGTTCTATTCTTCATAGTGTCATTAATGTTGCAAGTTTGCTACCTGAAGTGGATTGGAATAAAATTTTGAATAAAAATTAAGGGGATGGGTTTGCGAACAATAGTCTAATAGAGTATAGTGATATGTAAGCATGGTGTGATGATCACCCCCCTTGCCTGACCAATTAGATTTCATATTTTTACGATATTGTAACTTTAGTGGGTGGAACATGAGGAAACGAAGGTATAATTAAGATAGCTTTAGTTAGTTAGTTAGACTTGAGACTTGGAGACGAGATTGAGACGGAGATGCTGTCTGGGAGTCGGGGTGCTGATGAAGACTTGAATGCAGACGCTGAAGAAGAACTTTCTATCCTAACTTAATTGGGTTAGATCAGAAGATCGCGGAAGAATCTCGAGGAGGAAGAGAGTGTCAGAGAGGGATGCAACGCAATTCGCCGGTATTCTAGAGAGGTCACCTATCCTGTCCTGAACCCTGTCCTGAAGTCTTTGTCTCCTGACCTATCCTGGGGACCCTTACCAGCCCTTTGGCCAGGGGGTTGGTCTTTCACACCATTCTTGGTAACTATAATTTCATGTTATTTGCAAATGTACTTTTCTCTCTGTCCTCTCCCTTTCTGAGCATTAATTATTGCATGAGTCCGAAGTATATGTTTGACGTTTAATCAATTGAACTTCTTTCCTAAGAATGAGGGTGCCTACACTGTATTTTTGAAATGGTTCACATGCACTTAATTTAGATAAAGATTTAAAAACTTTCCTGAGTCTGTGATTATTTTTGTCAAACCAAGAATAGTTAAGGGTTAAGTTAATTATCACCATCAACTAGTTCAACTAATGGTCCATCGACCAGAGGAAAGAACTTTTTGATCAGTGAAAGGTTAGTTAAGAAAAATAAATAACTAATCCTGAGAAATACAAACTATAAACCACTCCAGCGGTTTACTCAATGTGTATTTGTTTTTATGGGCCCAGGTGAGTATATGGTAGTGGAGTATCTGTTGTTGGTTTACCGCTGGATCAGTTTTCTGGTACCTGAGCTATGGTTATTATTGATTTGTTTGGTGATAAATATTGATTATTGATTATTGATTTATGTTTAACAAAAGAGTTAGCGTCTTGTTTTATGTTGTCTAGAATCCCTGGAAATTAATAGCGGGTGGTGTCAGAAGCCACACTGCAGTGAGGTTACTCGTCTGTTGGAATAATACTGAGAAGCTACGCAGGGCTGGCAGTATTAAACTAGGGACTATTTCATATAAAAGTAGAGTGCGGATGATAGCGAAAGGGGTTCGCTGGTGAAACTTTGGTCTCATTTCCCAATACGGGTGACACTGGAGAAGTAACGGGTTCTCCTGAGCTTGAATGAAGAGTAAATAGGGGTTTTACTCGCAGTAGAAGAAGAGTAATTTCTGAAACTCAAGAATAAATTGAAAGCTATCCTTTTGTTTAGTGGAACAGACAGAGTAGCGAATGTTTTTATGTTGTTATTAACAAAGAATTTTAATGAAAAGTATTAAGAAATAAGTTTTCTTATCACCCTGTGAAAGGAGGGTCAGTCGCCGGAGTTATACTGACGTCACAGAGAGCTGCGCTGGGATTGGTTGAAACAGCGGGCGTGAAACAGAAGCAGATTGTAAAGGAGGGGTCAGTAGTGAGGAGTAATACTGGCGTCACAAAAGGCAGCGCTGGCATTGGTCAGATTACGAGCGTGAGCCTGAGTTTAATTGGTTGATTGATAGAAGTCGTGCTAGGATTTGTCAGAAAAGAATTGTATGCTGAGTCCTGATTTGACTGCGGGTGTGAGTCGTGCTGACATAGGACGCGACGTAGGTAATAGAGCTAGAAGATATACGGAAGACTCTTTCCTATATCGAACTTCTGAAATGTTCGGAAGACCAAAGAAAATGACATTAATGAAGAAAATTAAAAATTTCTTTAAGAAAGACAAGCCTGTAATGACTAGAGAGGGAATTCCTATTCCACCACCCAAAACACCTGCTTCCTTTATGATGATGGAGAAAGGATATCACACGTGTGTATGGTTGGAGAATTGGGTGGAATATACTAAAGGTGATGGTGTTTTGGCTTTTCCGGAGCATGGTACTTTTAATTTAAAAATACTTCAGAATTTGAGAGATCGAATGAATATGCTAGAACCGAATCCTAGAATGACACAGTATGAAGCTTTGGAAGAATGGGAAATTGAGGCATTTGAGCGTGAAAAATATAGAAGTAGACGGAGATTTAGAGGATTTTTACCTAGATATCCGTATGAGTCAAGTGGAGAACAAATGAAGCGTTGGAGGAGAGCTGTGGTGAACGAGAGTTTATATCCAGTATTAATGGCCGAAGAACAGTTAGGAGGAAAATGTAAAGAAAAAACGAAACACATGAATACGACAGGGTATGGCGAATCAGATGATGAGCTGTTAGAGGATATTTTGGTTAAAAACACTCCACCGTATCAAGAAGCACCTAGTAAGGTTACCCCAAGTGCACCAGTGATAGGAATGGCTTTAACCCTACAAATCTTACATGATGTATCACTTAATAGAGTGTTGCAGGATAATGAGAGAGAAGCTTTAAATAAAACTAGAGAAGAATTAGTTCAAAAAGTAAACCAATTAAATTTAAATGCTGAAGCTTTGACAGTACCAGTGACTATTGGTCCTGTAATCCCATTATATGGAGATAAAAAGACTTGCCAGAAACCTCAAACTGTGACAATTCCATTAACAAGTGCCAGAAAAGAAGTAATAATTACGGATGATCAGACTAGTGAGAGTGAATCAGTTATTTCATTAATGGATCTCCCGAATGTAGAACCTTTAACTGAAACTCCGAAGAGAATTATACCTATAAATTTGAGAGAAAGGAGATCTCTGGTTCCCATAGGAACTGGAAGTTCAACAGTAGTTACCCCTGAAGATATTGAGAGATGGGCACAGGAAATAGACAATCAAAACCCACAACCAAAGATTTTAGATATCAGTAAATTGAAAGTAGAATTGGAAGAAATGATAACTGCCAATGTGAGCATAGACAGACTGAATGTTTACAATGATGAGGAGTTATTTTTATATAAGAGTATTACTAGAAGAGCAAGAGTATTTCATGAGAAATTAACAGAAGTTGCCTCAGAGATTGGAATAGATATAGGGAAATCGAAACTGTTGCAGAAACCATATCGAGTGGATTTTACTGACAAAGATTTAGAGAGTGTAAATGCTTCTGGTAATAAACTACAGATAAAAGAGTTGATGAATATTTTACGAAAATGGGGAGATATTGACAAATGGAGAATTAGGTGGATAAGAAAGAAAGAGGAAGTACAAGCAAGAGAAGCATCATCTGCATTTCCAGTAAGAGAATCAGATAAGGTTGAGAAATTGTGTCCAATGAGAGAAGTTCCTGGTGTTGGATATGTTCATGTCCCCTGGAGTAGACAGGATATTTTGTCATTTACGAATGATTTTCCTAGGTTGAGAGAAAAGCCAGTTGAATGGTATAAACAGGTAGAAAGATTTGTGTAGGTTTCGAAAGTTTTGTTGAAGGATCTGGATGGATTAATAGATATTGTAGTACCTGCTGATTTGTGGACAGAGTGTAAGATCACAGTTGATTGGCCAAGTGAGGAGTATGCTAGAGATGCGAAGACCGGAGCACCCTCAGAAGAGGTGATGAAGAAATATCACCAAGTAATTACTTACCTGAAAGGGAAAATCCCTCCTAAAGAGACAGATTGGGTAAAGATAGATAGAACAACTCAAGAGCCAAGTGAGTCCATTCATGCATATTATGAGCGGTTGTTACAGGTGTTTAAACAGTATAGTGGTTTTGAGAACATTGGTGATAAGGACATGGGACATTTTGTGTATCGGTTTGTGTATGGTCTGAAACCGGAGATTAGTCAGATGATTCAACAGCACATGTTGTGCTGGCAGAGTAAGTCGATTGACGAAATTCTGAAATATGCAAAATATTGTGGTGATGATATTGAGGCAAGGCGTAGAAAGCTAAAAGAGAAAATGATGTGGGCACAAGTAAAATTGGCAGAACAGCAGGAGGATAAAGGAAATACCCAGACTGAAAATCAGATAAAAGAGCAGAGTCAGAATGATCAAGCAGCGAATGGTGGTAAATTAAGAGGACGAATGAATAGAGAGGAAGCGAAGAAGAAGTTTCCTTGTCATGCGTGCGGAAAGCTTGGACATTGGAAGAACGAGTGTAAGAGTATTCAGAATAATAATGGGCCAAATCAAAATTTAATTCCACAGATGCAGAATGAAGTACTTATGAGTCAGCCGCAGCAGGTAGTTACTCCACAGTATCAGGTGCCACCAGCTCCTATGCAAAACTTTGTGAGTGCACAAAAATACAGTGTGAACACCGGATTTCACGGAGAAAGTGGTAAGAATAACAGAGTGGTTACACAATATTTTTTGCAGAATGATGGAGAAAATTCGGACTGCGTGCAATGACGGTGCCTGAGGGGGGAGGAAGAGGAGTGCGTGCTTGGCGCATCCTTGCCGGTAGATCAGTCAGGTCCATTTGTTGATAGGAAAGTGGAAGGTAAAGACATCACTTTTCTATTGGATACTGGTGCTACCCGGTCTACTGTGAGAACAGCAGACATCCCAAACCTACCCCTCTCGGGAGAGTCCATCCAAGTTGTAGGAGTGTCAAATCAACAGATTAGAACCCCAATTACAAAACCAATGGAGGTGCATATCAGAAATTTTAAAGAAATGCATTGGTTTGTAGTTTGTGATTCCAGTCCCGTAAATCTGTTGGGTCGAGATCTACTGTGCAAGATGAATTGCACGATCTATTGCACACCGGATGGTGTCACTTTCCAAACCCCTGACGAAGATGTCATATACAAAATTATGTTAGCTAAGCAAGGTACAGAGGTAGACGAGATGTTTTCATTGATAACTGAGAGTGAATTACCTGAAGAGTTGAGAACCACTGTAAATCCAGAAGTGTGGGATTTTACAGGAAAGGATATTGGGTTAATGTCAAATGTAGATCCAGTTAAAGTGACGGTGAAAGAAGGTGCAGTTTACCTAAACACACGACAGTACAAAATGAGCCCAGAAGTGAAAGCAGGAATCGCCCCAGAAATTGACCGAATGATTAAACAGGGCATTTTAAAAGAAATAATGAGTAGTCCTTGTAACTCACCAATCATGGGACTTAAAAAGCCTAGCGGAAAATACAGGATAGTGCAGGATTTGAGAAAAATTAACAAAATTGTAGTGCCTTGTTGCCCAATAGTGCCAAACCCAGCGGTGATCCTTTATCAGATACCCTGGAACGCAGGTTGGTTTACGGTAATTGATTTGTGCCAAGCATTCTTTTCTATTCCTTTGCACCCAGACAGCCAGTATCTTTTTGCCTTCCGGTTTGAGGATCGTATTTTGCCATGGTGCCGAGTTCCTCAAGGGTACACAGAGACTCCCTCAATTTTTAATCAGATATTGAAGAAGTGTCTGGAGTCATTAATTATGCCTGGGAAATCAGTTCTGGTTCAGTATATTGATGACCTATTGGTGGCATCAAAAACCCGAGAGGATTGTGTCACTGACACAATTGCATTACTGAACCATTTGGCCGAAGGAGGACGCAAAGTGTCTCCAGAGAAATTACAGTTCTGTCAACAAGAAGTTAGATATTTAGGGCATAAAATAGAAAGAGGAGTTAGAAAAGTGACACCGGAAAGAATAAAAATAATCAAAGAAATGCAGCTAGCTTAGACACAAAAGGAGATGAGAATGTTTTTGGGAGTGGTTGGGTACTGTAGGCAGTGGATCAATGGCTTCTCCATGTTAGCAAACCATTGATACAATTAACTCGGAAAAGAGCGAAAGATCCCATCGATTGGAATGATGAATGTTTGGAAGCCTTTGTGAAACTACGAAATTGTTTATGTGAGGCCCCAGCCTTGGGCATGCCTGATTATTCAAAAGATTTTGCATTGTTTTGTTGTGAGAGAGAAAATTGTGCACTTTCAGTTTTAACACAGAGACATGGACTGAGTCGACGTCCAGTGGCGTATTTTTCTGCCACCTTGGATCCAGTGGCTTCAATCTTACCTGGCTGCTTAAAAGCAGTAGCTACTACTTGTATGAGTATGGAGCAAAGTGAGTCCATTGTGATGGGACATCCCGTAAAGGTTTACGTTCCACACTCAGTTGAAATTCTTTTGACAAGAACAAGAACACAGCATCTCACTCCCAGTCGGCTGACTAAGTATGAAAGGGTGATTCTGGGAGCAGAAAATGTGACAGTAATAAGATGTACGATAATGAACCCTGCCACATTATTGCCAGATCCATGTTGTGAAGAAGTGAAAGATGAGATTGATCATGATTGTCTAGATGTAACTGAATTGTGCACTAAGCCCCGCCCAGATATAAAGGAAACACCATTGAAGGAAGCTGATCATGAATTATTTGTGGATGGGTCTTGCTTAAGAACTGAAGGAGGAGGATTAAGTGCTGCATATGCTGTATGTAAAGTAACAGGGGTGGTTGAAGCATCCTGTTTACCGGGAGTCAAATCTGCACAAGTAGCCGAATTGGTGGCCTTAACAAAGGCATGCAAAAGTGGGAAAAATTGGAGAATAACCATATTTACGGACAATCAATATGGTTTTGGGGGTTGTGCATGATTTTGGCCAACTCTGGATGCAGAGGGGATTTCTGACTTCTTCAGGATCTCCTATCAGAAACAGTAAAAATGTAAAGGATTTGTTGGAAGCATTACAATTGCCAAAAGAAGTAGCAGTTGTTAAATGTGCTGCACATCAGTCATAAAATGACTATGTGGCGGCTGGTAATAGATATGCTGACCAAATTGCTCGATACTGTGCAAGAAATACAATGGCAAATAACAGAAAAATTGAAACGGGTGAAACCAGCTGCCAACTTATGTTTTTCTCGGTTCCAGAAACATGGGATGAGGTCAGACAGTTACAGGAAGAAGTTGAGGAAAAAGAAAAGGAGATTTGGATAAAATCAAGTTGTACAAGAAGGACAGAAGATGAAGTGTGGGTGTACTTAGATGGGAGACCAGTTTTGCCAGACTGTCTACTCTCTCAAATGGCAAGAGTATACCATGGGACAACACACATTGGCAGGGATTTAATGATCAGATTATTCAGACAAAGTTGGTACAATCCAAAGTTTAGGGTAGTCGCAGAGAGCCTTTGCCAAAGATGCTTAATTTGTCAGCAGCAGAACCCAGGCAGGAAGACAGTGGTTAGTTGGGGAAAGATTGGGAAGGCAGAAGGACCTTTCACCAGATTGCAGTTAGATTTCATTGAGTTGCCTCCTTGCAACGGACTGAAATATGTACTTGTCATAGTGTGCCTGTTCTCAAGATGGGTAGAGGCATACCCCACTAGAAGAAATGACAGTCTCACAGTTGCTAAACTACTATTGAGAGAGTTAGTTCCTCGTTTCGGTTTTCCAGTCACTTTGGAATCAGATAGAGGACCTCATTTTAATAATGAGATAATTCGATTAATCTGTGCTGCATTTAACATTGAACAAAAACTGCACTGTGCTTATCGTCCAGAGGCTTCTGGAATAGTTGAACAGCTAAATGGCACAATCAAATCAAGATTAGGGAAGTTGTGCGCATCCACAATGCTAAAATGGCCAAATGCATTGCCTCTTGTACTGATGGGTCTCAGAAGTATTCCTGACAGAAAAACGGGATTGAGTCCACATGAGGTACTCATGGGAAGGGCAATGAGACAAGCATATATTCCTGGAAATAGATTGATGAATATAACTAATGATCTGGTATTGGACTATTGCAAAGGATTGGCTGAAATGGTGTGTTCTGTCTCTCATCAGGTTGGAGAAGACGCAGTTGAAAGACAGCCAGACCAAGCGCATGATTTGAATCCTGGAGATTGGGTGTTAGTGAAGAAACACGCAAGGAAGTCGTGTCTAGCACCCAGGTGGGATAAACCACGTCAAGTCATACTAGTCACTACCACAGCAGTGAAGTGTGCAGGTTTACCCAATTGGATTGATGCTAGTCATACCAGAAGAGTTCCGAGCCCATCTGAAAAATAAGAGCAGCCACTGACTGAACGAGCTGAAACGTCAGAAGTTGAAAGCTGTGACGCTGAAGAATCTAGAGTGATAGATTCTGAAAGACAACTATATGACGAAAAGCCAAGTAAAAGTCAGGAAGAGTGGATACCAGTGATTGAAATACCTGACGTTGTTGTTGAAGCAAGAAAAAGAACTGTACTGAGAAGACAGGAAGGTAGAAAGGAAAAGACAGGGAAAGAAGAACACACTCAGGTAAAACTAAACAAAGCCATTCAGAAACCTGAGCAGGGAAAGGTAGATCTAGAAGAACAAGTTCAGGCAGAAGAAGAACAAATTAAACTAAGACCTGAACAGGATCAGATAGAGTTAGAAGAACAAGTTCAGGCTGAAGAAGAACAAACTGTAATAAGACCTGAACAGGTGGAAGTAGAGGGAGAACAAAATACAGAAAATACAGAACCAAGACAATCAGAAAGAGAAGAGGAACAAGAACAGATTGTGCCTAGATTAAGTGAAAATAAAAGAACTTTAGAAGAAGACGGAGAAGGTGAAAGTGCAGTTCAGGTCAAAAGAGTTAGAAAAGGAGACAATTGGCCTGTAGGAGTAAAAAGACTAAAATATTGTTTAAGAAGAGCAGAAAAGAAACCAGAGCAAGTAAATGAAATTACGAGTCAGACACAATCTAAACAAACATTAGTAAAACTTACAAGAAGAAGCCCAAGATTGAGAATGCTGAACAGAAAATACAAGGCCCCTGAGTGGACCTATGTTATTCTTGAAGAATTTGAAAACTTAGATTTATGTGAAGAATCAGAAAGAGTTCATGTTGCACAGATTGATGAAAGCAAATTAAGACCTCCTTAAAATAAAAGACTGGATTTTTTTTTGAAAGTTTAGACAAAAGAAAGAGAAAAGAAATTCTCTCTGATTAAAATGGCGGAAATTGAAAATACTGAAAGACCGAAACAAAGTCTAAAAAGAAAATGTTTAAGATTCTGTTTGTGTAGGATTATATTAGTAGTACTGGTATGGTTATTCCTAACAGTAGGAGTACCTTTGTTGATAGAAACAAGTAACAAGAATAGTACAATTACTAATGAGAAAGTAGATAGAATAAAAGGAACTAAAATAGAAATAGGGGTAGAAGATGAGATAAACTATCATAATGAATCAGACAATGATTCATCTTTAAATGTGTTTACTAAATTGTTATTTCAGTATGTTAACACGATGGAAATTAGTAATTGTTATGTTTGTATGAAGTTACCCTCATCAGTATCAGAAGGGGTGACGTATCACCATATACCTCTAACGTATGGTGTATCATGTAGTGTTTTATCAAGTTTATTTTACATAACAGGGAAACTTCAGTATTTTTATTCAAATTTAGATGTAGTATTTTCAGAATTGCCTATTAGAAAGAATATGAATCCAGTGATTAGTAGTAGAAATGCACAGTTCATGGGTGAATTCTTTTTAACAATGAGTTCAATAGACATAGCCAAAGCACATAAGGATAATCTAACATGTATATTACGTGAAGAAGAAAAATAATTTTTGAATTTAGTAGAAGAAAGGAGACAGGATTTAACAAAGAAAGCTGCTGAACAGAAATCCCATGTACCTCCATGGGCTGAGAAAGAGGGAATTTATGCAAAGGGCGAAGCTCATGCTGCGATGTCCCTAGACTTTGTGAAAAAGGGAAAATTCTGCCTCCATAGGTTAAAGACAGATTATAATAACAATTTCATTGGTTCCAGTGAGTGTGAACACAACTTCCTAATTCTAGGAGGGTGGGGACTAAAAGGGGGAACTGATCCTGTATTTCCAGGAGTTTATTATGTATGTGGGAATAATGCCTATTATAGATTACCTGCAAGATGGTACGGGAGCTGTTATTTTGGAATAGTTTTTCCAAAAATCTACCATGTGGACAGAATCAATGGAATCAATGAAAATTCTAATAGATTAACACGGAGAAGAAGAGCTAGTTTTTCTGAAATAGTAGGTGATATTTTTAGTGCATTGATACCCTCAGTTGGAGTCATTCTAAATTCACGCAAAATTTGTAAATTATCAACCATAGTTGATCGTCTTTCTACAGATACTGCAGGAGGATTCTTAATGATTAACACGGAAATGGTTGCGATAAGGTCTATGCTTTTACAAAATCGTCTTGCTCTTGATATTCTATTAGCAAAAGAGGGCGGAGTCTGTGGTATGTTGAAAATTCAACATTGCTGCACTTATATTCGGACAAAAGTAAGGAAATTAAAGGGTATATTAGAAATATTACAAGAATGCATAATGACTTGACCCAACTGGAGGTTGACAGTGTATGGGGAAAACTAACAAAGGGTATAACTTCAATAGGGAATTGGTTTACTGAATTTGGGAAAAGTTTTCTAGGTCAAATAGTCTTACCAGTAGTTGTGATAGTAACATTAGTTATGATAGTAATGATCACATGTAAATATTGCAGAAGAAAGGAAAAGAGAAGAATACATTTAGAAGGTGAAGGAAGAGGAAAGAAATGAAAGAGAGAATATGAGGAAATCCAACTGGAAGAAATGAAGGGAAAACTATACAAAAAGATGAAAGATTTAGAAGGAAAGGAAATAGATGATGAAATAGGGAGAGAAAAAGAAGAAAACTAAGATGTGCTTAAGTTGGCATCTGGGAAAGGATGGGTAATTTTGTGACGGCTTAAAATGCCATCAGAGAGGGGATTGATCTAGCAAGGTCTCGTAAGAAAAGAGACTTGCTCAGAGGCAATCCTCTCGTTTAATTCATTAACAGAGCTACTAACCAGGTCTTGTGAATAATTAATACGCACCACATAAAACACGCTGGTTAGCGAAGCTTGCTTATTTGTGTACTAACACAGATAACAATGAAAACGGACTAATACCACTTTAAACGGGGAAACTGTTGTGCGCATGCGTCAATTGCATCTACGCAATATGACGAGCTAACGCTTGGAGGGAAATTCTACCGCATGAGCAGAAGACACTAAAATGGAGTCTTGAAGACTCGCGTGCATGGCATCTGCTCAGCTGAAAACTAAAACAGGTTATTCTACTAATGCTAATGCGGGGAAAATGTTAATAAGAGAATGGGAATAGAGTAGAGGTGGGAGGTATACAGTGAGACCATTTATTTGTGAAAATAACATTTCTCTTTTGACTTTATTATTAGTGCGCATTTGGGCCTTTCTCGTATGACCGGACTTGATGAAATGACGCAACACTTGCGCATGCCCACAGAGTGAAGCTATGAAGGTCAATGACGAAGCATTTGAATGGAGGCCAAATCGTAGCGACATGTCCTGGGAACGGATGGTGAAAAGTTCAGCGATGTGATGTTCTATTCTTCATAGTGTCATTAATGTTGCAAGTTTGCTACATGAAGTGGATGGAAATAAAATTTTGAATAAAAATTAAGGGGATGGGTTTGCGAACAATAGTCTAATAGAGTACAGTGATATGTAAGCATGGTGTGATGATCACCCCCCTTGCCTGACCAATTAGATTTCGTATTTTTACGATATTGTAACTTTAGTGGGTGGAACATGAGGAAACGAAGGTATAATTAAGATAGCTTTAGTTAGTTAGTTAGACTTGAGACTTGGAGACGAGATTGAGATGGAGATGCTGTCTGGGAGTCGGGGTGCTGATGAAGACTCGAATGCAGACGCTGAAGAAGAACTTTCTATCCTAACTTAATTGGGTTAGATCAGAAGATCGCGGAAGAATCTCGAGGAGGAAGAGAGTGTCAGAGAGGGGTGCGACGCAATTCGTCGGTATTCTAGAGAGGTCACCTATCCTGTCCTGAACCCTGTCCTGAAGTCTTTGTCTCCTGACCTATCCTGGGGACCCTTACCAGCCCTTTGGCCAGGGGGTTGGTCTTTCACACCATTCTTGGTAACTATAATTTCATGTTATTTGCAAATGTACTTTTCTCTCTGTCCTCTCCCTTTCTGAGCATTAATTATTGCATGAGTCCGAAGTATATGTTTGACGTTTAATCAATTGAACTTCTTTCCTAAGAATGAGGGTGCCTACACTGTATTTTTTGAAATGGTTCACATGCACTTAATTTAGATAAAGATTTAAAAACTTTCCTGAGTCTGTGATTATTTTTGTCAAACCAAGAATAGTTAAGGGTTAAGTTAATTATCACCATCAACTAGTTCAACTAATGGTCCATCGACCAGAGGAAAGAACTTTTTGATCAGTGAAAGGTTAGTTAAGAAAAATAAATAACTAATCCTGAGAAATACAAACTATAAACCACTCCAGCGGTTTACTCAATGTGTATGTGTTTTTATGGGCCCAGGTGAGTATATGGTAGTGGAGTATCTGTTGTTGGTTTACCGCTGGATCAGTTTTCTGGTAGCAGAGCTATGGTTATTATTGATTTGTTTGGTGATAAATATTGATTATTGATTATTGATTTATGTTTAACAAAAGAGTTAGCGTCTTGTTTTATGTTGTCTAGAATCCAGGGAAATTAATAGCGGGTGGTGACAGAAGCCACACTGCAGTGAGGTTACTCGTCTGTTGGAATAATACTGAGAAGCAGGGCTGGCAGTATTAAACTAGGGACTATTTCGTATAAAAGTAGAGTGCGGATGATAGCGAAAGGGGTTCACTGGTGAAACTTTGGTATCATTTCCCAATACGGGTGACACTGGAGAAGTAACGGGTTCTCCTGAGCTTGAATGAAGAGTAAACAGGGGTTTTACTCACAGTAGAAGAAGAGTAATTTCTGAAACTCAAGAATAAATTGAAATCTATCCTTTTGTTTAGTGGAACAGACAGAGTAGCGAATGTTTTTATGTTGTTATTAACAAAGAATTTTAATGAAAAGTATTAAGAAATAAGTTTTCTTATCACCCTGTGAAAGGAGGGTCAGTCGCCGGAGTTATACTGACGTCACAGAGAGCCGCGCTGGTATTGGTTGAAACAGCGGGCGTGAAACAGAAGCAGATTGTAAAGGAGGGGTCAGTAGTGAGGAGTAATACTGGCGTCACAAAAGGCCGCGCTGGGATTGGTCAGATTACGAGCGTGAGCCTGAGTTTAATTGGTTGATTGATAGAAGTCGTGCTAGGATTTGTCAGAAAAGAATTGTATGCTGAGTCCTGATTTGACTGCGGGTGTGAGTCGTGCTGACATAGGACGCGACGTAGGTAATAGAGCTAGAAGATATACGGAAGACTCTTTCCTATATCGAACTTCTGAAATGTTCGGAAGACCAAAGAAAATGACATTAATGAAGAAAATTAAAAATTTCTTTAAGAAAGACAAGCCTGTAATGACTAGAGAGGGAATTCCTATTCCACCACCCAAAACACCTGCTTCCTTTATGATGATGGAGAAAGGATATCACACGTGTGTATGGTTGGAGAATTGGGTGGAATATACTAAAGGTGATGGTGATGGTGTTTTGGCTTTTCCGGAGCATGGTACTTTTAATTTAAAAATACTTCAGAATTTGAGAGATCGAATGAATATGCTAGAACCGAATCCTAGAATGACACAGTATGAAGCTTTGGAAGAATGGGAAATTGAGGCATTTGATCGTGAAAAATATAGAAGTGGACGGAGATTTAGAGGATTTTTACCTAGATATCCGTATGAGTCAAGTGGAGAACAAATGAAGCGTTGGAGGAGAGCTGTGGTGACCGAGGGTTTATATCCAGTATTAATGGCCGAAGAACAGCGGTTTACTCAATGTGTATGTGTTTTTATGGGCCCAGGTGAGTATATGGTAGTGGAGTATCTGTTGTTGGTTTACCGCTGGATCACCTGTGTTCAGCTTCAGCACCAAAGCTCCTTACATGTAAATATAGCATTCCTCCCTCCCACCCCCTCTTAATGCCACAGTTGTTTTAGTGCTGCCTCCCGTGCCGTGCCTCCTGCTGCATTTATTGTATGTATTTAGCCTTTATGCACTTTTCATTTCCAGCGTCATTTGGGCTTCTTTTTGGTTGGATATTCGTTTTGTTTCGAGCTTTCTTTTAAAGGGGTTTGGGCTTGTTGAAGTCTTGTCTCCCACTCCCCTTGTGCCTGATTCTCCCGTCCCATCCCTCACCCCTCCTGCCATTTCACAAGAGCTGCAGCCTCGTAGGAGCCACCGTTGTATCGCACTTTCAGGCAACTTTGAAGTGAAAGCACGAAGTGGTGCGTGGTATGTTCTAATGTTGTGTTCTAGCATCCCTGGCAACAGAGTTCCTGGGCGACCGCAGACTTCTACTATTGGAATGCAGCTTGTTGGATTCCAGTAGAGAGAGGCGCACGGTGCTGCAGGAAGACTGGCTGCTGGGGGTTGTTCTCCATATCTTATTAAAGCCTTTTTAACATCATAAATGAGTCCTTGCTTCACAAAAATGGCAACGAGGATGGGATGCCCATTGTGAAGAGGATTCGTGGACAACATACTTGAGGTGATTTAAAAAAAAAAAATATGCCGGTGGAATTTCCGACGCAAAACCTCAATTAATTCGTAGAGCATTGCGGAGACCCCCAGACGTCTGTGAGGCAGCTGTGTGTGTTTTACACACGAGGATTCATATGAATAAATATGAATAAACTCGACTCTACACCTACAAGTAAGTGAGCTTACTTTTGAATTTGCGATGTTCTGGTTGAAGTGGGCGAGACGTTGTAGCAGCAGCATTTCGAATCATCACATGTGGATGTGGGCATGCGGACGCTGCGGGAGCTGCGGTGAGAGTTCTGAGGTTCCGTCATTGTGAGTAATTCAAGACGGAGTGTTCCTTTGACGTCAGTCATGCTCTGGCTGTGCGCGACCTTACGTTTGCGTGACCCCACGCTGAACGTGCCGCCATATTTGTTGAGGAGGAATTATTTTTCGATACTTCCATGGTGGCTAAGAGCAACCTGTCATTCCTGATCGGAGTGCGTGTAACTGATAAACACAGTGAAGATTGACATCACTCGGGGTGGCAATTGTACTACGAGAAGGATAACGCCGGTGATAGGCACACCGCCTGTCATTATATGGTAAAGTGCAAATTTGTTTTCAGTCGTCACAAGATATTCTGCAACTCCGAATCATTTACATCTCAATAATTTTGATAACTCTTTTAATAACTTTCTTTTTGGGAATCGACACTTATTAATCGACTTTGTTGCACAACAGTTCTCATTTTCATAAATATACCTTTCATAAATATACATTAAAGGTAAGATGGCAACACAATCGATACCTCCACCTCCCACATTTCTGCAAGAGCCTGGTCCTACTTGTATGGACTGGGAAGACTGGAAAGAGGCGTTCACCACGTATCTTGAGGCAATAGGAGGAGATGTATACATAGCCAAAAGGAAACTGGCTATTTTAAAACATAGTTTGGGGGTGGAGGGGAGGAGAGTGTTAAAGACGCTCTCCTCCCCTCCACCCCCAAAGCATTAACGGAGGAGAGAAATGCTGACGCAGGATCAGACGAAGAGGAAGAAGATGTTTATGAAGCTGCCATAGCGGAGAACTATGGAAAGAAGTTAAGCATTGTTGTGGAGAGACACAAGTTCTTTTCCCGCAAGCAGTTGCAGGGGGAGAAGATTGAACAGTATGTGGCAGCTTTAAGGAGATTGGCTGTCACGTGCAAGTTCAAAGATCTTAGAGATGAGATAATTAGAGATCAATTGATAAACAGAATGAATAATATAAGAGTTCAAGAGAACTTATTAGATTTGAAGGATCCCTCGTTAGATAAATCTATTGAAGTAGCTAGGCGTATTGAAAATACTTCACAAGATGTAAAAGAGTTAGCAAGTGTTGAACCTAGGGTTGAAACAGACACGCATAAAGTTTGTGAAGTGAGTAACACGAAGAAAGGTTTGCGAGTAGAGGAGGGCAATAAAAACAACAATAAGAAACAATTTACTAATTTTAAAAGTATATGTTTTAGGTGTGGTAGCAACAGGCATACTGCTGAAGCAGTCCATTGTCCTGCTTTGAAAAGCAGATGGTTCAAGTGTAAGAAACTAGGTCATTTCTCTAGAGTATGCAAGGCAGATGATGTGTCTCATGCCAAACAAGCCATAAACGTGATAAAAAATGACACAGAAGCTAACTCAGGAAGCGAAAGTGATATAGAAGTATTGGTAGTGAGTGATATAAATGATAAAAGTGAGGATTTGTGTAACATGTTTTGTCCACCTAAGTGTAGTATATTCATTGATAATAAGGACGTACAAATGTGGGCAGAATCATGTTCACCTTTTACGCTTATTGACAAACATGTTTGGGAGAGTCTAGGTTCAAGAAAATTGAATGTTTTAGACGTGAAACCAGAGGGATATTGTGGTCAAAAGTTACCTGTTCTTGGGTATTTTTCTACCAATATTGCATTTCAAAATAGAAAGACCTTGGCTAAAATTTATGTAGTAGAAAAAGGTAGATCTTTGCTGGGGTGGAGAGAGCAAAAAGATTTAGGAATTGTACTTAACCCCAATCATCCTCAACAGGTGTTGTTAACGGAGTCACACAGTGAGAGCAAATGGGTTTCCACTTTTCCAAATCTTTTCAAAGCGGAATTGGGATGTTTGAAGAAGTTCAGACATCGCATAATTCTCAAAAAAGGGGTTGTTCCCAAGGTATATAAAGTGTGGAATGTACCTTTAGCTCTAAGAGAACCTTTGAAGTGTGAATTACAGAGATTATGTAAGGAGGGCATTATAGAGCCTATAGAGGCTTCAGATTGGTTAAGTCCCATCGTTATTGCACGCAAACCCAACGGCAGCATCCACATGTGTGTGGATTTGAGAGATTTAAATGAGTGCATTTGGGTGGACCGTCATCCACTTCCCTGTATAAATGAAATGCTAGCCAGCGTGGATAATGGCAACATTTTCACCACACTTGACCTTTCCAACGCATGCCATCAGGTATTATTGCAACCAGAATCTAGACATTTGACATCCTCTATTACTCCTGAAGGAGCATTTCAATTCATTCACATGCCTTTTGGATTGGCTTCTGCCTCAGCCGTATTCCAAAGGGTAATGCAAGGAGTTATAAAGGATATACCCAATGTACTAGTATTTCAAGATGATGTTTTGGTGTGGGAAAAGGATAAGCATCAACATGATGATCGTTTGAAGAATGTGCTAACCAAACCAGAGGATGCTGGGTTAACTATTATCTTGCAAAAGTGCAAATTTTGCAAATCACAAGTAGATTATTTAGGCCACACTTTGTCTCCAGATGGAGTCAAACCAAAACTGAATCTGGTAGACGATCTGAAGAAAGCTCCAACTCCAAACGATAAAGACCAATTGAGGTCTTTTCTAGGATTAGCTGAATATTACGCTAAATTTGTTCAGAATTTCTCCGATCGTGTACATCCTTTGCGTGAATTAATGAAAAAGAATGCAACATTTCAATGGACAAAGGATTGTCAACAAGCTTTCGATGAGATAAAGAAAGCTATTGCGAATGCAACTGCTCTGAAACCTTTCAATCCCAAAGACAAAACCTTAATTGTAACCAATGCTAGTGGGTATGGTTTAGAAGCTGTGTTGATGCAGGTACATGAAGGAAAGGAAAGAGTAATAGCTTTTGCGTCACGCACGCTCAAAGGTGCAGAAGGAACATATTCTACGATAGAAAAGGAAGCGCTGGCGTGTTGGTGGGGCGTGCAACATTTTCGTGTTTTTGTGTGTGGCATAAATTTTGAACTACATACAGATCATAAACCTCTTATTGACATATTTTCCACGACAGGAGCAGGTAAAGCCACACCACGCATTGCTAAGTGGTTATTTCGTTTGCAAGAATTTACATTTACTTTGAAATATGTACCAGGGATAAAAAATGTTAATGCAGATTGTTGATCTCGCCTGCCAGTAGACAAACAAGAAAACGATGAATTTAAATCAGAAGAGGATGAATGGGTGGTAGCTAATGTAGTTGATGTATGTCAATCCATAGAAGAGAGTGAGTGGAAGAAATCAATTTTAGCTGATGAATCTCTAAAAAAAGTCATAGAAAATTTGCCAAAAGTAGGTGGATGGAAATTGGATGACGATATCTTACAATACAAGTAGTTTGGGAAGAGTTATCTGTTGTAGGTGGTATTTTGAGGAGGAATGATAAGTTAGTTGTTCCGGTCAGTCTGGGAGGAAGATTATTGGAACTTTTGCACGAGGGCCATGGTGGCATGTCCCCGATGAAAAGGAAGGCCAGGATGGATTTTGGTGGCCAGGAATGGACAGACAAATTGAAAGGTTTGTGAGAGAATGTATTGCGTGCACATGCAGTGACAAAACTCATGTAGTACAAGAGACGCCCATATGTCCAATGAAGTGGCCAGCGCGAGCTTGGGAAAAAGTCACTGTTGATATATGTGGCCCTTTTGAAATTTTGGGTGTAGGTGAAAAAAATGCTTTAGTAATGATAGATTATTTCTCAAAGTGGCCCGAAGTGACTTTTGTGAGGGAGGTCAAGATGTGCAATGTAATTAATTTCTGTTAGGAGATTTTCCACAGGGAAGGATGTCCTGCCGAACTATTGTCCGATAATGGTCCCCATTTCGTCTCTGGTGAATTTTGTGAATTTATAACAAAGTGGGGAATCAAACACTGCAGAACACCAGTATATCATCCAATGGGAAATGGTTTAGTTGAGCGCTTTAACTGTGTTCTTGGAGAAAGCATTCAAATGGCTGTACAGAGAAATGAGTGTTGGAGGAGTCATGTACCTTTGTACCTCCCAAAAGAAACATGGGTACGGGTTTCAGAATCAATTAACTGCCCTTAAAAAGCAGCTGCACACTGAGCTGCGATCTTGCATGTCACAATCTAAGCTCAGCTTGCGACTATTTCTGTCTGGGTGGGAAGCTGCCCAAGCACTGCTTATGTACTCTGTCCTTCCCAACCCCTCCTCCTTCATCACAGTGTATCCCGCTACACTCCCCGCTGTCCTTAGTTTACTCTACCCAGTTGTTTCTCCTAAGTAATAATATCTCTGAAAAATGCTGATTTCGTTATTCCTCTTTACAATACCCATTGCAGGTTGCTGATCTTTTTGCACATAGATTGCTTCAATAATATCTTTTAATGTAGAGTGTTATGCTTGAAACAGCGAAAAATTAACCTTAATAGTTTAGGCTGCTACTCCAGGGCTGGATATGTGGGCTTGCACAATGTGAACAGCACATATATAGTATCCCAAAAACAAGATATATTTGTTATTCCTTTCTTAAATTATATAAAGATGCTTATTGATGCAATGTGGAACAATGCATGGTTTTCTTATGTGAATGGTTTCACTGGTGTGTACTGTGTGGGATGTCTCATTCCTACCTAAATCAGCTTATTTCGCTCAGGTGCATTTCCAACACTATGGAGCGCTTTGCTTTTCACTGCTCTGGTGCCCTTTTCTTGATATTAAATACCTTTGAACCGGCTGACAACTTGGCACACACCTCGACCCTACTGCAATACTAGCTGGAGGCCGCTAACACAATTGCAAGCAGTATTGCTCTAACAATTACTCCTAATGTAGAACACTCTGTTCTGAATCCTGCGATTATGCATGTTATACCATCATGACCACCTCACCAGGTTAGGGTGCAAGCACTCATTCAGGTTGTTTAGAACGTACATGGTATTTTGTAAATATGAACTTTAATTTGCATTATATTTACAAGTGCAATATGGGATCCATCTAATCGCTTTTCTCATGTTGATGTTTCACAAATACAAATTGTGTAGGAGAGTAGGATGTCTCATACCTAGTAAGTCTTTTTCTCTGAGCAATAACTTTGATATGTTCAAATTAATTGTCTATGTGGCCTTTTTGTTAGCCAGTTAGTTGTTCTTGACCTCGATGTATAGAGTGGCCTTAACATGGTGTCTTGATACTGTAAGTCTCATGTTTCTGTGATATGATATTTGTAAATAATTGAGTTCTGTTTAGATATAATTTTGCAGAAGAGAATAGATCTATGATAATGATTGCCTCTGAGGTATGTTACCATGGCCATGTGGATGGTCTGTCAAGTAACTATGTCCTTATTAGTAAATATCATAATATGAGCACATTCCTAGTATTAATCATAACAACTCTGCTTTAAATACTGACAAACACCATCAAGCTAATGGTCCATTACTGCCAATAGTTCCCTATTTTCCCTTCTTTCATTTGCGCACTCATTTTTGCCTTTATGGTCGTTTCGGTTTTACTATCCTCACTATTTTCCAGTTCTATTTTCACCATTCACGTAATGATCAGAACAGTTTTGGAGCACCTATTTACTGTATTCTGCCAGCACCTATGAACATAGGTTTCTCTTTCCCCCTTTTTCCTCCCTCCCTCCCTTCCCTCCTCCGGGTTCCACCAATCAATACTGCATGAACTTTAGCATGCTGTAACGTCACATGATGGATTGACCAAGAGATAAATCCTGGCATTTTAAAAGACAAGAAACTTTTGCACGTGGTGACACGGATGCAAACAGGACTTATGAATATGGAGTCTTTCTCACTCTCTCCGTCTCTCTATGCCTGTCTTTCACTGTCACGTCTATCTTTGTCTCTCTCCAGTGGCAAAGCAAGGGTGCCACAGATCATGAAATAAGCAAGGAAAATGGTGCCCCCAGAACCGTGATTGAGCAGCAAAAAAAACAGCCATAATCAGGGATCATAGAGCCCCTCAGTACCCTGGGTCCAGGTGCCACTGCACCTGCTGCATTATTGATAGACACCCTGCTGTCTGCCTCCCTCTTTTGAGCCCCCTCTCTTTCTGTTTCACAGACACAAACACATGTGCTGCTCTAAAAGAGATATGTAAGCATGCAGCTCTAAAAGGCAAATGAACACATTGGAGAGCATGCCGATCTGTCGTTGTAGGTAACATTCTGGCAAGAGGTGAGACGGGGCTGGAACATAGCTATCCTACACCTGCGGCAGAGTTGCCAGGTGTGCCTGTTATAATATACAGTAATATTCCTTTTGGTCAATGTTTGGTATCCTTTTTCCCACTCCCTTGTCTTTTTTTTTTATCAGCCAAAGACACAGATCTGGAGCTTAGCTTCAACCTATTTGTATTTTTTTTTTTACACCAAAACAGCAAAGCTATCCACACACTTCCACGTCACACAATTCAGCTCCACACATTTCCAATCCACACAACATAATTCAACACCAAACAATATAATTCAGCTCAACAACACAATTACACAACACACCACATACATCCAATCTGCACCACAGAATTCCACATCATGCCACAAAATTCAACCGCACACCACATAATTAAACTCCTCTTCATACCACTCCACAACACAACATACCATTCCACATAATTCCACTCCATAACATACAATTCCACTCCACATAATTCCAGTACACTCAATACCACATATTTACTATCCACATATTTCCACTGCACACCATGCCACATAATTCCACTGCACATATCCACCCCACACCACACAATTCCACAACTAAATTTCAATCCAACCCACATAATTCCACTACACACCACATACATACATTCCATAGCACATGGGTAAAAGACATCATTTTCAATGCCAATAGCTCTAACTCAAGCAAATGTGAGACCAATTGCATTTCCAATGCTTGTTTTTACCTCTTCTTGACCTCTTAATTTTTTTAGGTCTCGCCTGAGCCAGCGCATGCGCTGCCCTGGCGAGACTTTTAGTAAGTGGGCTTCAAAAAGCCGACCACAGCTTTTTGTGTGGCCTAGAGCGTGCGGTTACGCGCACAGTTACGAGCACAGGCGCCATCTGGCTTTCCTGTCTCATCATGGCTCATTAAGTGCATCGCTCGCGGGCACCCTTACAACCAGCGATCACTTTCACTTTCACGGCCACGCGGCCGCTTCACTTTCACGGCCTCCCGGCCAATGCTTGTTTTTATTTCCTTTTAGCGCGCGCGCGCCTCCTCGCTCGCACCTCTGCCCGTCATTGCTTCCGTCCTTCCGGCGCCTGTCACTCCGTCTGAGCACACTCGCTGAGAGTAATGGGCATCCGCTTTTAAGCATTGCTTGTTTTATTTGCCGATTGCTTTGGTGTTAAAATAAAAAAGAACATTGTCATTGTATATGTGGCAACATGCTCCATAATTTGTATTTTCTTGTCCCATAATTTTGCCATTCTTGCCACACAAAATGTTTTTTAAATGCCGCAAACTTTGTGTGGGGCCCTTATCACACTTTTGGGCACACTCAAAAGGGGGATGTTACGGAGACAAGTTACCATCCCCAAACTAATTTCTGGACGTGGTCGCCTATCGCCACCTGCAGGCCAAAACTATAATTTGTGTGCTGTAATCGCCACAAGAAAGATCTGAATGGCATCTGTTGATAGGGTTGAACGTGTGATTTTAAGGAGTTCTGCCTACAAAAGGTATTCCCTGTTCTTCTTTCCAAACATCCTCTCTTCATTCTTCCCTGGTTTATGTCACCCTTCCATGTTCCATTCCTTCGTTCCTTCTTACATGTTTGCTCCCTCGCTTTCTAACACTCTTCTCCGTCGCCACCGCGTTTCTTAATTTCCAGCCTGTCGTTCCCCTTTCTCATTTTCTATCCTGCTCTCTCAGTCACCATCTCTCTTTCCCCTTAGACCTACCATCCTATCTTCTCTGTTTCATCCCTTTCTTTATCGGGGTATCTCGTCTTTTTCTTTGATGCTCTCCCAAACTATTTTCTGTCCCTGCCGACCCAATCTATCGCTCTTTCACACACTCGCATGAAGCGCCTTTTCTCACCCTCTCCTGCTCCCTTGACATCTCTTTCTCTCCCCTCTTAGACCCCTTGTTCTCACTGGTCTTTTTCATTCCAGACTCTCTTCCCTTGCTCACGGACTCTCCCCACTTTTCCTCCCCTCACTCTCCCAGAATCTCCGCTCCATACGTGAACGAGCCAGGACATCATACATGGTCTCACTAGCTCCTCATTGCTTTCCCTATCTTCTCAACCTCAGCTCTCTTCATACTTTGCCCCGTCGCCACCTTTTGTCTTTTTCATTCCAGTTTCCCGCCACTCTGTCCCCCTTTACATCTCCTGCTCATCACTCTTCTGAACCCTTCTTCTCCCTGGTCCTGTTTCTACTTTGTGCTTTCTTCGCCCCCTTTTCTCCCTCACTTCACCATCTTCTCGGACCCTCATCTTCTCCTCTTTCCCTTTCCTATTTTTATATCTGCATTGTCCTTTTCCATCACTCACTCCCTTACGTTGTTGCCTACCTCTCTCCCACTTTATATGAGTACCCTCTTCTGACCGCTCCTTTCGTCACACCTTTCTTCCCCTTTATAGCCCATCTCTTTATCCCGCCCGTCTTTCATATTCTGCCATATTTTTCCTTTTTTACATTACCTTCCCATGCTCCCATCATTCTCCCTTCATAAATTCCTTATTGTCTTGCACACTCTCCAGCCCCCTCTGCCCTTACCAATCCACCTCTCTTTCATCTCTCTTTGCACCTCGCCATGAAACTTCTCTCCCACCGACTCCATCTTCAATGACGTCACTTCATTTCAAGAACCTTTGATGTTCCTAAACACACCTTGCCCTCAGCCCACTCCCTCACCCAACCCCCCTCGCTCTCTCTCTCTACACACTCTTACTTCACTTCCTGTCACTCTCTCCCTCCTGCTCCTTCTCGCCTTCCTCTGACTCTCCATCTGTCTTGTTCTCTGCCTGCCCCGCCCTCTCTAGCCTCTCTTCAACAGTCAAAGCCTTCTCTTTCTCCCCCCTCTCTCGCTCTTGAACCCCCACACCCCCCAGCCCTTCTCACTCACACAGATATCTAAGCCTCAGAAATCCATTTCTGGGGAACCTTGGTAAATTGTAATTGCATCTATATAACACTTACTACCCCTGACGAGGTGCTGAAGCGCTTTACCCTGGGCAGCATGCTGCTACCGAACCCAAGGTTAGTGGCTAGTCATGTTATTGGTTATTGGGGTTAGTTTAGTGACTCAAGCAACTATTCCATGCATTCACTAGAATTTCCTTGGGGTAGATGAAATAAATAGCAGTTGGGTGTTAACATTAGTGGGGTGGGGGAGTGGTTGAGGTATGTGAGTTGATGCAGATATTTATTGGGATTCTTCATGCTGATGTTTGGTGGGATTAATAAAATACAGATGAATGCAGATATTCTGAACCCTTTCCATGTTACAAGCAATAGGCAGTTCTCGGGCACAGCCTCCTTGTCCTAGCCTCATCGCAGCAACCACTCACTGGTGTTGTTTTAAGACCTAAACCTTTCCATCAAATAGAAAACAAGCATTGGCATAGCCAATAGGTCTCGCCTTTGGGACCTTATAAGTGTTTAGCCATGCAACAGTTGATGTTGTTGCACCAAGGATATTGTGCTGCATAACTAAATACTTATAAGGTCCCAAAAGCGAGACCTATTGGCTATGCCAATGCTTGTTTTCTAATGTAATAGCGTTTTGAGGCTCCCAAGCACTGGGAAAGCTCTATAAAAATGGCAATGTCTTGCTCAATTACATTTTAAAACAAAAGTATGCATGTTATTTCCTCTTTTTATAAGTTAAGCTGTGATAAGCAACTGCTGCAGTGCGTTTGTCAATGGTGAAAGTGAAGAGATATGCTAATGAGGCCTTTCATCTATTTTTGCAGTTTTATATAGCGGGAACTCGATCCCAAGGTATCGGGCGTTTTACATGAGCACTAGAGAGACACATTCATTTTTCGGCATGGGGAGATTAAATGATTTGCCCTGAATCACAAGATGTTTGAGCCTGAACCTCCTGCTAGACTCGAACCTGGCTCCCCAGCCAGCCACCCTAGCCGTTCAGCCAGAACCCCTCTGGCTCCACAAGGTCTCTGACACCTTACAAATGGGCTGAAGAAAGGTACACCGCAGGAGCACATGAAGTATTTGTTTTAAAAAACAAAGCTGCCTCCACTTTTCAAAGGTGTTTGGACGGCCTCCTGAGTACAATAACCCCTGCTAAGTACAAGTTCTGAGGCTGCAGCAGCCAGGCCCAGGCTACAAAGAACGACGAGGGGGTGGGGTGCTAAAGGGGTTAGGATGCTAAAGCTGTTTTAGCCCAATGGGCGTTGGTCCGTCAATCAAGTAGCCACCAATGACAGTGTGAAAGCTTGTAAATAGATTATACGCCCGCCCCGCCTCCCCCCTTGGTAGCGTCCAATCGTCATGTGTACGGAGCCGACTAATAGATGAGGGTGTGGTCCCACTCGCACCTAGGCAGAGTTGATTGAAGAACGCCGAAGCATGTCCGCGCTCAGCGCCGGTCCAGGAATGTAGATACCAGCGTGGCAGCAACTCATGAGAGAGGTGAAAGAGAAAGTATCCTCTAGTATTTGGCAGGTCGTGTTTGAGGGCCTGCCTGACATGAACGGCGATGAGGGCTGCACTCAGGTCAAAGTGGAAAAACACTAGTAGAATAATACCTGCAGGTGTTGGCGAAGGCTGACTGCGCTAGTACACGGCAGGTAGGGCATCTGTGCGGTTCATTGCCAGCATAAGTCTTTTTCTGGCATGTTTCCCAAAATACAGTGCACCTGCAGGCAAGGGGGATAGGCAGGACCTAGTGGGCTGGGTCCTGAGTTATAAAAACCAGGTGCTGAGTTTTGTGTTCCCTGCCCAAGAACACACACGGGACACCGGCTGCCTGGTAACACCTCTTTATTTCTCCGCTCTCCGGCTCCTTCTCCCGCGCCTCCCGGGCTCCTCCCCTTCTCCTTCCCCTTCCTGCCATGCCTGACCTTTGGATATAGTCAGGACAGGCATGGCGACACGACATCTCCCCCCTTTTACATTGAACATTCATTGGTTATCTCACAGTTCTTCAATGAGTCGAGTGGGTCTCCGAATGGTTCTTCGGGGTCGGCTTGTTAGTGGTCGGCTAGAGGGGCGCCCCTCTCTCGAGTCGCAGGTTTCCGACACACGTCTGGATCCTTCATGACTGCTCTCTTCTTGACTCGACACATCTGTGTCCCGGTCAGGTTGTCGAGCCTGAGCGTATGTTGCGGGGTCGCACCTTTTGAAATGTGACACGTTTCTAGTTGTTCTCTTGACTCCGGATTCCGCTGTAATCATGGTCCCTTTCCTTCTCATTACTTGTAGCGGATGGGCGTAGTAGCGGCTATCCGCCTTTGTCTTCCTTTCTTGTCTCACCAGCACCCAGTCTCCTTCGCGGATGTCAGACGTCTTGGCATGTCTGCGGTGGTCGGCATATTCTTTCATTTTAGCTTTCTTAGTCCGATCCAGTTCTACCAGCGTCTCGTGGTCTGAGGTCGTGGCTCTGGGTTGTGTGACAGCGTCTGTGGTTGGTATCCGGGTGCGTGGAACTCGCCCAAGCATTAGAGTGGCAGGACATTGATTCGTGCTGCTGTGTGGCGTGGTCCTGTACGCCCATAGTACTTCATTTAAAGCTGGCTGAATGTCACGATGGGCTAGTTCAGCTTGTTGCATTGTCTTTTTTACGGTGGCCATAAATCGTTCTACCATTCCGTTAGCCTGGGGCCATAAAGGAGTGATTTTCCGGTGCTTGAAATTCAGATGTCTTGCGAAATCTGCAAATTCCTGTCCATTAAAAGGTGGCCGTTATCAGTCTTCACCACCGTGGGAATTCTCCATGCAGCGAATGCTTCGTCGATGACAGGTATGACGGTGGTTGCTTTGGTGGAAGAGATTTGGTGAGCGATGGGAAATCGGGAGTATTCGTCCATGATGACGATGATGTATTTTCCCGATTTCAGTGGGCCAAAGAAGTCGACGGCTACTTGTTGCCATACGCTGTCTGGGAGATCTGACATCTGCAGGGGGGATTGTGGTTCTTCTCGCCCCACTAATTGACAGTGTGGGCAGTCTTGGAGTGTGGCCTCTACCATCTGGTCGAAGGAAGAGAACCAAACTCGCTCTCGCAGCGCTTTCTTCGTGGCTACTACCCCTCAGTGTCCTTCATGTGCCAGGTTGACGATTCCTTGTCTCAATTGGTGAGGGATAACGATCCTCCGATCTCGTAGTAGCAAACCATTTGTACTGATTGAAAGTTCATCCTTGACGTGTTTGAATGCCATGAGTTCCCGAGTGTTGATGGTGTCACTCATCTTTGGTTCATCGAGGTGTCTCCACGAATCAGCGCGGACACGATACATGATGTTTTGGAGGGTGGCGTCTTTGGCAGAAGCTTCAATGATGGCTTCTAATGGAACTGCAGGTGGGCAGGCTTGGTCGATGACGAAGTGGAGATATTCTTCGGCTGCGGAGTGTCGCACTTGCGTTAGGGCTTGTGGATGCCGTGATATGTAATCTGCCGGATTCTCCGCCTTCCCCGGTTTGTGAATGATGGTGTACGTATAGTCTTGCAACCTGATTCCCCACCGTTCAATCCGCGGAGGCATCTTCGCCCGAGGGTTCCCAAAGATGGTTATCAGAGCTTGGTGATCAGTGATGAGTGTAAAGTGCTTGCCATATACGAAGAGGTGGAAATGCTCGCACGCCCACATGACCGCCAGGCTCTCTTTTTCCGGTTGGGAATATGCTTTTTCTGTATCAGTGAGACTGCGACTGGCGTATGCAACAATGTGGCGTTGGTCGTCTTCATCATCGTATTGCGCCAGAATCGCACCTAACCCAACGGGACTGGCATCTACCATGATTTCTGTCTTCCGCTTGGGGTTGAAGTACGCTAGGTTGATGGCTGAACTCACAGCTGCCTTGATCTTGTTGAAGGCTTGTTCACACGCAGCTGACCACTGGAAACTTTGCCCTTGTCGGGTCAATTCTCGTAGCGGGTAACTGATGGTTGCATAGTCTTTGATGTAGCGGGCGCAGTAACTAGCCATGCCCATGAACGACCGGATGTCGCTAACATCATGTGGCTGTGGAGTGTCCGATAGTGCAGATACTTTCTCGGGGTCAGGTCTCATGCCCTCTTTCGAGAATATGTGTCCGTAGAACTTGAGAGTCGACTTGTGGAATTCACATTTGTCTTGGTTAAGTGTAAGATTGGCATTGAGTAAGGCATGACACACCCGGTCTAGCGCTTTATCGTGATCTTTCTGGGTCTCTCCGAATACCAAGATGTCGTCACTGTAGTTGAATGCGTTTGGGATGTCCTGTATTACTCGCCGGATAGCCTCCTGAAAGATCTCGGCGGCTGACGAGATCCCGAAATTGAGGCGCTTATATCTGAAAAGTCCTTGATGAGTGGTGAAGGTGGTGATGTATCTCGACTTCTCATGCAACTCAAGTTGGTGGTATCCCTTGTTGAGGTCCAGTTTTAAGAACACTGTTGCCCCATTCAGGCGTGTGATCATGTCGCTGATGTGAGGTCCTGGGTGCGGCTCCCTTTCGATGGCTGTGTTCGGAGCTCGCATGTCCACACATAGACGTACTTTGTTGTCCTGACCTCTCTTGGGCACGACTACTACAGGTGACACCCACGGGGTGGGTCCTGTTGATCATTCTATGATATCCGCCTTTATCAGGTCTTGGAGTTCGTCATCTACCGCTTGCTGTAAGTGGAATGGCACCTTCCTGTGATGCTGTGCCACTGGTGTCACTTGCTCGTTGATATGTAGCTTGACCTTGAAGTGAGCTAGCTTTCCTAGGCCACTGAACAGCTTCGGGAATTTGTTGACAGTGTCTGGTGAATCGTCCACTTTATATAGGATCTCGACCAGTTTCAATCTTTCCGCAGTTGGCAGACTGAGAAGGCAGTCTGCTGCTTCAGGGCCTTCAATCACGTGGATTTGCGCTTGAATCTTTCTGTCTTTATATGTCAGCGTTGTACGAAATTGTCCCAAATATGGCAGTGGTTCTCTGGACATCCACGTATAGACTCGTACTGCGGCTGGTTCCAGCTTCGGTTTTGGGTTCATATTCTGGTACTCAGTGGCACAAATGTAGTTGAGTGATGCGCCTGTATCTAGAACAAATTTAGCGGAATGGCTTCCCATTCGGAGGTGCAGCCGCGGGTACTTCTTCAGTCTGTCCGGGTCTGCCACCATGCACACATATTCGTCACTGTCCTGTGATATGGGGTGAGGGAAGACGACTCTCTGGACGTTGACCGCCTGGATCGATATGAGCTGTGTGACTGGGTACTGGATCTTGACGAGCTTGTTGAGTGATCCCTTCGTCCTTGTACAGCCCTCACGTGGTGGCGTGACCCTGTGCTTTGCTTGGTCTGTCTCATTTCCGTGCGACGGGTTTGGCAAGCAGCTTCAAAGTGATTATCTTTCCCGCATCGGTGGCATTGCTGACCAATGGCTGGACACTGACCTGTGTGAGGGTAGTCTTGACCACACCGGTAACACTCTGGTGGTTGTCTCCGAGAGTGACTGCTCTTGGTTCCGCTGCGGGGTGACTTCGTGCGAGGTGACCTTGTGAACCTTCCTGACTTGTGGCGGTCCGGACGGCGCCTCGGTTCGGTGTGGGACTGTATGCGGAGAGCTTGTTCTCGTTTCTCAGTTTTGCTGGCCTCCATCTTTTTTGCCTGTTCCTCTGCTTGGTCATTGATGCAGGTGAGCTCCTCTATCTCATCGAGGGAATAGTGCTTCTTTAGTAGTCGACGGCGCAGTGATTCGGACTGACATCCTTCAATAACACGTAGGCGAAGTGCGTCTTCTGTATTAAAATTGTCAAACTCACAATAGCGAGAAAGGCGCTTGAGGCGGGAGATGAAATCGCCCATGGGCTCATCTCGCTCCTGAGACGCGAGATTGAAGGTGTAGCGCTCGTAATCTAGGTTCCGTTTGTGAAGGAACTATTTATTCAGAGCTTCTTTTACGGCTTCGTAAGACGCAGCATTAGCTGGGGGTAACTCTTTGATAATTTGTCCCACATCTTTGCCTATGAGGTTTCGTAAGGCAATGAGTTGTTGATTGGGGTCACGGACCTGTGACCCCTTCATGAAATCTTCAAAGTCCTCGAGCCAGCTTTTCCACTTGGGGCCCATACTGTTTCCAGAGGTCAGTTGTAAGGGCTCGGGAGGCCATAGGTACGATACTCCCATGAGTATCGGTCCGGGCTGCGTGGCGGCTTGCGCAGGGCCAGGCACTGCCTGTTGCGAGGAGTCGGGGTCTGACATGACGGACGCAGGTGTGGCTCCAACAGACCTCAGTGACATCTACGGGTCTTGGTATCGCTTTTGGCAGGTTTCAGGGAGTCTTTGTATAAGTTGCCTGACTTTAAGATGGCCGCCGTTTTTTTTTCTTTTGAAACCAGGTCTAAATAAATGCAACCTGCCTGACTTCAAAATGGCCGCTGACATGACTCGTGTATTCTCTACAAGGAGTGTTCATTGTGGCTTACCCCTGGCTTCGCGTGGTGTCCTTCAGGTGGGCTGTAATTTGGTCCGCGATTTTCAGGCTCTCTGACGTGTCTCCCAGTCGCGAACCGCATTAGCACGTCGCGCCGTTACTCGCGCTACTCGCGCTCTCTCTGGCACACATGAACGCTCCGCTCGTGATTCGCGGCAGCGTGCGCTTCGTCCGCAGTGTCTGTGAATTCTTCACACTGCAGGGGTGGAGGAGGTGATTCTGCTATCCCACCCTCGTCGCCAGTTTTTGTGTTCCCTGCCCAAGAACACACACGGGACACCGGCTGCCTGGTAACACCTCTTTATTTCTCCGCTCTCCGGCTCCTTCTCCCGCGCCTCCCGGGCTCCTCCCCTTCCCCTTCCTGCCATGCCTGACCTTGGGATATAGTCAGGACAGGCATGGCGACACGACACTGAGAATGATGGGTCCCTATCGGGCTCTCCATTTTGCTCTCTGCGTGGAAAAAATCTTACCTGGCAGTTAGTACCAGACATCACCGGCCTTCCGAGAGACTCGTTTGACACTAAGCTGAAGTCCACAGGGGGCAGAAGGCGAGGAGGACAGAGTTTAGGCGCAAATGTAACACCTAATCAGTCATTTCCTGGTCTGCAGTCATGCTGACCAATGGGTGGGGTCCGCGGTTCGTGGTGAGTGGGAGAGGGGGGGGGCGGGGGGAGATGCTGAGTAAATTAAAGAGGATTTGGCTCACATTGGTGGAGGCAGGCGAAGAAAAGCAGGCAGTTTGGGCATGGATGACTGCATGTGCCTTGACTTCGGGCAGTGCTGGAAAACGGTATCTTCACCAGGTGACCACAAACGCACCAGCAGCCCATCCCTGAACCTTTTGCGCTTCCAAACCCCTCGTCTTTTGTTACTGCCTATCACAAGACTTTTCATGCTGTTGCTTGTTTTTATTTTTTTATATTTCAAACACGCCTGCCCCCCACATTTATCCCTCATCATCTACTGTTAATGTACTGGGCAATTTTTTTTTTTGACATTTATTTATTTCATAGGATGTTCTTCTAGAGTACCTGAAATAGATTGGGGCGATACGGTATCTCTATGCCACCCACGAAATAAATCCCATGCATCGCCCCCACAAGCATGAGCTGGCGGCCTGCATGCTCTTTCTTTATTATTGTTCAATAACAGAGCCCGTGCATACGTTTACAATTGCAAAGGTCACGAGGAAAGAGGAGAAGCTACTATTAAAAGGAAACAATCGTACAAAGCAATTAAAGCTGAAACAGGCGATGAATGAGCGCGTTTTACAGAAAGATAATGCGGGGCCCTTTAAACCTCGCAGCTCCCCTTGGGATTTAACACGGGCTTGTGAAGATTCGGCCATGGGGAGAGAATGTGACATCACAGCCTTGGCTACCCACTTCTGAACGGGGGAACCAGGTTCTAATCTCGGCGTCGGCTCGACATCCTGGGCAAATTGCGCCATCTTCCCGTGCCTGCAAAAACCGAATTTGTCCTTGTGTAATGTAACTGGTGCCATGTTAAACGTTCCAATAGCTCAGAGTTGAATTTGCGCTATATCAAAACTGTAAAAAAAAAACACGAAAACAAACTGCAAAATACAAGTATGCAAGAGGGGGTCCTTCTGTTTGCTTTGCAGCCGACCTGCAGTATAGTCAGGAAAACGGGAACTCTTCAAGACATACGTTAGTTCGTTGCGTTAGGGTCGGGGCAGAGTAAGTCATATGTCAGGCTCATGTCTCTCTGGGGCTTCAGGGGCTGTGGGGAAGGTAGTCGCATGACTGACATTTCTATGGAGCTTCTGGGCTGGAGCACAAACAGTCACGGGTCAGGTTGGCACCTCTATGGGGCTTAATGGGCTGGGACAGAGCCAGTCACATTTCTTGATGCTGAAGGGCTTCGTGGATTTAAGTATCCTGCCGGATGTAAAGTGCTACAATAACTCCTCAAGTGTAGTAAGTGCCATATAAACGCTGTAATACACTGAAGTGTTTATTTCTCATTCTTATAATTTCAAAATTGGAGAATTTTCAATATTCTTTGTAATAGTCGTTGTTACTCGTTTTTTATGCAGCTAACAATTGACAAAACCAATAGTCCTGGCTTGTATCAGGTGTAATATCAGTTGTTGATTTCTATATTTAGCTTAAATATCAGAGTGGCATCAAATTAGTGGGGGTGGCATGCTACGGTAAGCACAGATTTTTAACATGCACCCCCTTAATTACATTAGGCCACGCCCCCTCAGAGCCCCACCCCCCCATTTTTCATCTCACTTAAAGCCCTGGCGATAAGTGCTTTAAATTGAAATTCTGAAGCGCAGGTAGTCACTATCCCAGAGTAATCATTTCTGCCAGAAGTGCTAGTACTCTCCCGTTTAAAGTATTGCACCAACGCAGACCAGTGCAGGTGCTTCCTTTCAAATTCAAGAAGTGAAGGTACTCAGTATCTGACAGTACCTGCCCATTGCAAGCACTGTATTCAAGTCAGGGCCACTGGAATTATGTGGCAGGGAGGACCAATTATGCGGTGGGGTATACTAAATTATATGGCAAGAAAAGACAAATTATGCAGCATTATTGTGGCACATTTTGGAATACATTTATTTCTTTTTTGTAATCTTACTTTCTATTTTTAGGTTTCACCTACACAGCGCTTGCGCTGTGAAATCTATTTTAATATAAATCTTAAGTGGCTTACATCCCCTCGCTTACCTGGCTTTTCATTGTCTCCTGTGCTTGCCACTTTTCCTCTATTTCTATTGACTGTACCATACTTTCCTGCATTTATCAATGCTTGTTCCTAGTTTGCTTCTCTTATCAGTTTCCCGTAGCTGAAATACTGTTAACATCTGCTTTGGTGTAACTATTTTTTGATAAAGTTTTGCCTCTTTCTGCTTGTGATATTTTAAATTAAATTAGCAGATGTATATAGCCTAATTTGTCACCCAGAGAGATTGAGCGATTTGCCCAGAATCACAGGCTGTTGGGCCGTTAAGACTCAAATTCGGATCGCCAGCAACTCTGGCCACTGCACCACATCCTCTCCACTACCGTGATATTTGTCAGGGAGCTCTTTCCTTGTTCCCTTAGTTCCGGACGGTGATTGATAAAAACAGCTTATTAGTCATAACACAGGCAAAATTGAAGCATTACCAATGCTTGTTAGGTTTTGCCTTCACACCGCTTGCATTATGCTTTTGAAATCTCTTATATTTAATATAGCTCAAAAGGGGGCTCTTATCAGTTCCCGGCACCGAAGTACTGTGTCCAACTGCTTTTGTGTGGAACTTTTCTTTTGTTTACTTTCCGCGGCTACACACACTGAAACTGTGTAGCTCATTTTATTTACTTTCCCTGGTTGTCTATTGATGCTGCATTAGTTGTTGCTAATGAATAAAAACATTCCCACGCACAAGCTAAAAGTTAATAAAAATGTAATGTGGGCTCGTACTAACTTAAAGGGTCGCGTGCCACATTTTTCTGACGCCCTAATCTCCCTGTGTGAGCACCGTTTCAAGCACTTGAGCAATGCATACCCGTCTGCAGAGCCATCAGTAAGGCTCGTGAAATGCCTGGTAAACACTGCCTCTGTATTATGGTTCAGGCTCTAACATTTTGGCTAAAAAGGACAATGGCTCGTGAGCACAAGACTTTCGCTTCAGATTATTTACTTTTGAACATGTGCTGAGTGGATGTGTCTGCAGTCTTATTTATTTATTTTATTTATAAAGTTTTTTATAGCGCGAACATGACCCTGGCGGGTATTGGAGCGCTTTACAATTAGTATAGGTGGGGTATAGAAGTGGCAAAGGACAAGCATTACTTGAATATGCATAACACAAGCAAGATCAGAGTGTATCACAATTGGGGTAGGACAGATACAGTACAGGGAGAAGAACATTCGATACATATGAGCATAGCAGGCAAATGCTGGGATTCACAGGTGCACACCAATCTAGTAGTCAATCAGGGGGTAGTAAATAAGCAGTGGGGCCAGGGCTGTTTAAGGCAAAAACGTAGTAATTAGGATTTTTTTAACTTCCTTTTTGAAGGAAACTGTGGAAGAAATTCGTCAGACGTCCGGTGGAAGAGAGTTCCAAATCTAAGGGGCAGTGCCTGAGAAGGCTCTGTGACTCATTCTCATTTTGTGGAAGAAATATGGTTTCAGGAGCAATGAACTTGCACTTCGTGATTGTCTGCAACCTCCAGATAGTTCTAATTTTTGAGCCAGATACATTGGAGTCTTGAGATGGAAGGCTTTGTGGGTCATGCAGGCTATCTTTAACTGTTTTCTTGCTTCATATGGCAGTCAGTTTAGGTATTTGAGGGCTGGGGAGATGATTTCTTTTTGTACCCGTAATTAGTATGGGTGCTGCATTAATGAAGGCTCTTAGTGGGGCCAAGTTATAATTGGGAAGTCTACAGAGCTTGGAGCTACCATAGTCTAGCCTAGGCAGTACAAGAGCGTGTACCGCCATCTTGAAGTCCTCCTGTGGAAGGAATGGTTTGAGATTCCTTAGTATGCTCATCTGATGTTTAGCACCCTTGCTTACATTGCTAATATGGTTCTGCAAGTTCAAGTGCTTATCTAGTGTGATTCCGAGGGATTACGCAGACTCCATAATGTGGGGAGTGCAGTTGAAGGCTGTAAGGTATTTCAGCCAGTGGTCGATCTTGGGGTGTGATTAGGCAGAGAAATGAGAAGGAATTCTGTTTTGGAGGTGTTGAGCATGAGGTGGTTATCAGTTAGCCAGTTTTGAGTATTTGTCAAGGTAGAGTTGAGTGAAATGAAGTCTTCAGGGGAGGTGATTTTCAAATAAAGTTGAGTGTCATCCGCATATATATGGAAGAGAATGTTCACAGAGTTCAGTGCATTTGCCAATGGTTCCAGGAATAAATTGAAGAGTATCGGTGATAGGGCGGACCCCTGTGGAACCCCCATAGATACTGAAGAGCGATTGCTTGCGTAGCCCCCATGCGCACTCCTAAGCACTAAAGGAAAGATCGCTAAACCTGGAGACCATATGGCCGGGATTAAATGGCATGCCTGTAACATTATTTCAGTACAATTCTGTTTTTTCCATTCCGTTTTCATGTTAGTTTCATTTTTAGGTCGAGCCCTGAGCCAGTGTGCAAGCGCTGCTCTGGGGTAGTTCAGTAGGGGAGAGAAGCCCCGCCCACTACCCCGCCCATACTTTTCATTGGCTTGTGTGTTTGTCCTTCTAAATGCTGTCTTCTGATTGATTAGGAGGCTTGTTAGTCCCTCATTATTATGCCCATTTCATCATCTATACCCTCCCATGGCTACTGGCCCCTTCACTTCGAGTGTTACACTGTATGGTAGTACTGTTAGCACTATCTTTTTCCGTGCCTTCTCACCCCCTCCCGTTGTCTGTGATGCAATGCAATAGGTCTCGTGTAAATGCGAGTCCCATTGCATTGCAAACGCTTGTTTAAAGCTGCAACCCCCTGCCCAAGCTGCCTCGCTCTAGACTCCTCTCCCCAAACCCGTTTTACTGGCTGGACATGTACTTTCACTTTTCAGCTTTCTGTTTTTCGAACGTAGTCTAAGGCGACCACGGGCAGCAAAGGGTGACAGAAAAAGGTGACCGCTGTTGCCCTGTGTGAGCTGAGCTGCCCCCCTCCGGGACTGGCCTCACCTCACACTGGACAGATCTACAGTCGATTCGCGGTAGTCGAAGCCAAGTCTGACGGTGTCTTTGGGTGTGGCCCAGGCGGAGTGAGGGGGCAAATATCTGGCCCGTCATCGGGTAAGTGACTTCTCACCCTGCCGTAGAAGTGTGAACGCTGTATGCTGTCAAGGTAGATCGGCGGCTTAAGCTCCTGCAGCTGGCGACCCGAGTGGGAAGACATAGTATTTTTCTGTCAGTAAACGAGTGTTGAGCGTGGAGGACAATATAGCACCCGTTGTTGTATAGCGCTGCAAAGCCAGTACGTACTACGCGCACAATAAAAGACATAGCGCTGCATAGCAATACGCGCACGATAAGACTGCATCGATGTAGCAGGCAGTAAAAACACAGCCGTGTCGCCTGTACGCTCAAACCCACAGAATTGTCCGTTTCACAGTTGGTTAAAGTTCTCATAACTGGCACGCAGTGCTGGGCGCGTCATTTGCACGTGGTGAAGTTTCCCTTGAATTTGAGAGATTCGAGATTCTGCTGTTAGCCTGAAACAATCCCCAAGAGCAGGTTTTCTTTTGTGCTAAATTGTGTAGTATAGCGCGAACTCGACCCGAAGTTATTGGAGCGCTTTACATGAGCACCAGTTTAATGACGTAAGGTCGCAATCACTTTTAAAGTGATTTGTTAAGAATCACTCTGTCGAGCCGACTCCGAGATTCGAACCTGGTTATCCTCTCACTTCCAGTTTACCCTAACACAAAAAATGATTTTCCATCCCCACCCACCAAAGACAGTTGGCCACCCAACTGAACATACGCAGTTTGAATTTGTTTCTTAATCTCCTTAGTGCAAACCCCTCTATTGAACCACATTTTATGCTTTTGTAACATAAAAACCCATACAATAGGTGCCAGCGCCAAGAAACCTCGGGGTGTTAGCGCGCTCTCTAACTCATTTGTAACATAACACGCATGCATGTTAATATAATACTTACATAAAACGCACTTGCACTGCTTTTAGTGGCTTGGGAAGGATGACAGGCTGTGTCTGCCCTTTGAATACCTCACCTGTAACATACAGGTTAGATACATCCCGGCAGTGCTTTCATTGAGAAAAGAGAAGTGCAGGTACTCACCCAATTGAGTGGGCGTGGTGATGGGGGGCAGAGTTTGGGTGGGGCTTAGAGCAGGGCGAGGCTGGAAACATTGAATGGGATCAGATTTTCAAGGAGTGCATCAAAGGTGAATGGGACCTGTTCAGGGAACGAGGGCGACCCTACTTCCAAAGAACCAGGGTATATAGTGTATATAGAAAAGACAACGGTTCTTCTGGATAATATGAAGAATGCTTGATAATGTATGCGCACAATGGCAATTAGTGTTGGCAAAAAGATGCCGAAAAAGAAGACATTCGTACAGAATGCAATTACGAGACCAAATACTGTTTGTACAAATTTTCAGGTATATTTGAAAAATATATATGAAAATGCAGGTAAATTGTGCTCAGTGTCCCCAAGTGAACATAGAACCAACAAACAATAAGTGACAAATTGTGGCATGCAGCAAGGTTTCTTAATACAACTAAACGACCGTTATATGAAGCACAGTTTTGAGCCACAGCCTTCAGTTCACAATACATAATGTATATGGTTTGTTTTTTAAGTTAGTCAACAGCGTTTCGATCCCTTAAGAAATGGGGGGTCTCATCAGGACCTAAGGATAGGAGACACCTCAAAAGTAGTATCCCAGTGAAGCCAGACAGTAAAGTGCTCAATAACCACGTGAAACAAGCATTGGCATAGCCAATAGGTCTCGCCTTTGGGACCTTACAAGTGTTTAACCATGCAGCACATTATACTGGGTGCTGTGCCGCCATGGATTGAAGAGCTATACAATTACTATACACTGAGTCATGCAGTCTGATTCGGGAATACATGCTTGCCTGTGCCCCGCGCCTCTTTCTGGACGGCATTATGATAACAAACACTGGGCAGGCTCGTGTGACGTCAGATGCAATGGGCACCAGAAGCCAGTCTATACAGCAACTTTTCTGCTTTACAAAGAAAGTAATAAAATGGAAGCATTACCAAACTAGTGTTACCCGCTGGCTGCCTTTTCCCTGGGAAGAGATCTTATCTTGTGACAGTCCCCCGAAGTCTGGATAGTGAATGGGTCTTAAGCAGCATAAATTACCCAAAATCACCATATGTTAGGGTGACACTAGGTCTGTAATGCGATTTTATCCTTTGAAATACCCCAACTGTAACCCTAAGTGCCCATTGCGTAAAAGTTGTATTCAATATGAGCTATACAGTTAACACGATTATAACTGCTGCTGCCAGCAATAATATTATGGTTTGAGGTGTGCGGTTGTGTTTTAAAGTAAGGACAAGGAGAGAAAAAAAATACAGGAGAAGAAGATAGCAAACAGGGAAACGCACGCAGCAACAGTGAAATAAAGCAGGGCTGAAGAGGGCAGTTAAACTAAGAAAGGATAGGAGCGTGGGGTTCTAGAAAGGAAGCAAACATAGATGAAGGTTAGAGAAAGCAAATAAGGATAAGAGAAAAGCTAAGTTTGTGGAAGGAATATGGGGCAATGCTTAGCAGCTGCCAGCAATAATATCACGGTGTGAGGTGTGTGGGTCGGTTTTAAAGTAAGAACAAAAATAAAGACAGGAGCAGAAGATACCCTAGCAGGGACATGCACGCAGCAATGTATTTATGCATTAATTCTATCAACTAACCTTCCCTGCCCCTCCATTCGCGGTCAGAACTGCAAGAAACATAGTAAAGGAACTTTGCGCTTTTAGAACTTCACAATAGATCGTAAATTAGCAATGCATCGAAAGGCTGTTGAAAGCGTTCCAGGGACGCGTTCTTAGAGAATCGAGTGGAGTCGGAGTGCACATTCCCTGTAATAAAGTGCAATCTCCCAATGGATTTGGGGCGGCTACTGGCAAGTAAAGCCAGCATCCTGAGAGTGGTGTAACCCCACTTTTGGCAATTCTGGGTAGCTCTTTATGTATAGAGAGCAGGTTAAAGGCAGCATTACTCAGATTGAAGTGGTACGGTGTGGAGACGAATATACACCAAAAATATTATATATATGCATTGCAGTGTGCTTATTTCTCAAAACTTACCGCATTCGTTTTTTTTCTCACAAAGTGAAGCACATGGTACGTATAAAGGTCGACATGGAAGTATGCCATTAAAGCGTAGTTGCCACATCGCATCGTCCTGTACTCCGGTGGACTCAGGCAGGTTCATACAGGCGTGGAGGATGGGGCGTGATGTCCACGAGTAGCCTCACACACGGAAAGAGGTGCTGTGTGTGAATAAATAAAAATAAAACAAGCAAAAGCGCGCCTCGCGCGGCAGCAGGGGGGAGGGGGGCCTGCCGATTCCCTTGCGGGAGCCAGCGGCGATAATTGACACCATATGGCGCTGCCGCTCGCTCCCGCAAGGCAATCGCCACACGTGCACGCGTTGCCATTGAAGGCAATGGAACGCGTACACGTTTTTGGGGAAAAAAGGGAACCGATGGCTAAAGGTCTCCTCTATGCAGCACATGCGCGCTGCGTAGGCGAGACCTAAAAAAGGGGGTGTATATTACTCAGATTGGGCCCAGCTGGGCGCCCAGTGAGAGGAAAAGCTGGCTGTACTCCGGGATGTGTGGCGATGCACATGTAAAAAGAAGTGAGATGCGGGCAGGATTAACACTGCGGATGAAAAGTGACAGTGTCTCCGATCAGACTTTTTTTTTTTTTTTTTTTTAATTCTTCAATTTTTCTTTTGATTTTTGAATCATACATAGGGTGGCCAGGCGTTCCAGATTTGCCCGAACAGTCCCGGTTTTTCATGAACTGTTCTGGCATCCCAACACTCTTTTGTACAACAAAGAAATATCACGGTTTATGAGAGGGTCGGGTAAGCGCACGCATTATCACAGTGTGGTACCGGCTCATGTTTCCTCTGACCCTCTTAATACAGAAACATAAGCTAAGCTCTTTAAAGAGCCACCTGCTGTGTTGCCTCGCCTTTCTCAGGTAGCACAGCAGGATTTAATGAGGGGCAAATCAGAATCCCATCACCCCAAGCCAGACTTAGTAGCAGCCTGCTCCTGGGTCTCGTCACACATGGGGGAAGGACTGTCTATTTACGTGTGTGTGTGTGTGTGTGTGTGTGTGTGTCTATGTATGTGTCTATGTATGTATGTGTGTGTGTATTTATGTGCGTGTATATGTATATATATGTATGTGTGTGTATATATATATATGTATGTGTGTATATTTATTATTTTTTTATTTAATAAGTGACCTTAAATATTTTTAGTGTAGTCCTTATGTGACCATAATCCGGGCCAGACCAAAACATAGTCCCAATTCTATGTCTATGGCCGTCCCTGGTTTTTACTGCGCACATTACTTCTTGGATTACCTTTCAAGTTACTTTGGCTAATCATTGTGAGATGCCTAGATATCACACTGGGACATTTCCTAGACAAAAGGTAAGTAATTCAATTTTTAAACATATGCAGTTTTTCAAGGTTTCATACAAACCAACTCCACACTTAGAAGAATTTTCAAAGAAAAGCCGTCAATGCAATCCTATGGGAGGAAATGAAGTTATCGGTTTACAGGCTAAGTACTCGTTTATGGGAGTTGAGTTTCTGTGGTTAGAACCAGGGTTCCCCCAGGGTCAAGGATGCACTCTCTGAGCACCCTCCGCGTCACTAGGGCGGCCAGGTGCAGAGTGCTGAGGCCCAATGTTATCCAATGGGGGATAGGGAGCCTCCGGTTGGTGGCTGCTCACAAGCAGGCCACAAGGTTAGGCTCAGGGCAAAGGGGGATCCTTTTTAGCACACAAAGTGCACCCACAGGGGCAGTTGGGTGTAGGGTGCTGGTTTGACGTCGGGTGCCCTGTTGATTTCAAGGGGTATTCTCCGGTTGCAACAAACACTGCAGACTCGGGAACGAAAATCTTCTGGAGGTGACCACCGGTTGGAGAGGTAAGTTGGGATGCCTGGGGATGCTGGGACACCGTTGGTTGGGCCACCCAAGGCCCAGGGACGTCGGGTACAGGGGTTTCTTTAGGCGTCGGGTTTTTCTTCCCGGCTCCGGTTGGGGGGGGGGATTCTTCAGAAAGGGGCTGCAGGCGTCGGTTGGAGACTCGAGGCAGGTCAGGGAGCACCAAATCCCAGATCAGGATCGCCGGGGAGACCTCCTCAAAGTGTTGGGCCACTCGAACTTGGGCCGTGGGCATCTGGTGCAGAGTGGTGCAGACTTGTGGATTTGGCCGGAGCCAGAGTCTGTGGGTGAGCAAATCCGGTGCTCACAGGAGACAGTCTTGGGTTGGGAAGGCAGGGCAGGTCCTCCGGGTTCTTGGGGGCTGCTGGCTGCAAGACACGCTGGGATTTTGCTGGAGCAGGTCAAGATCGGGACAGGCCAGTAGGGCTGGGGCCAAGGCAGTTGGTGTCCTCCTCTTCTTCTTCAGCACAGCTCTTCGGTCCTTCTTCTTGTTTCTTCTTGTCTGAGGAGGCAAGGTTCGGGGTTGCCCCTAAATACTAGATTTAAGGGCGTTACAGGTAGGTACAGGTCGGGACCAATGCGTCCCTTCCTTGGGATGGGTACACCCCCTATTATGCCACCTTCCAGTGGGAGGGGGCAAAAGCCTCACTCTGGTTGGCTGGGTCCCACCATCTGCAAGATGACTGGGACTAAGAGTTGAGCTTCACCTCGTCTCCCCCACCTGAGGGGTGGGGTTGGCAAAGGTGGGCACCCAACCCTAACTTGGTTTTCCTGCCGATTCTCCCGCCCAAAGTGGGGGTCAGAACTGGTGGGGGCCAGTTGCTGGGAGCAGCAAATGGCTGGGGTAGCTCACAAGGGCGGCAAGCCTTTGAAGCTTCCCCTTCGTGGACCCTGCCCATCCTGGGGGAGGAGGCTTGGCACCTCGTCCCAGGATGTGCATTGTTTCAGGACCCCGAGAGTGGCAGGCTCTCTACTCACGGATCCAGAAATATGTCTCATGGTGGCAGCTGGCGAGCAGCCATTCAGCCAGGACACTAGAGTTAGGTCGTTTTTCAGGGGGCTTCTCTAAGATGCCCTCTGAGTGCATTTTTCATTAAATCCCACACTGGTATCAGTGTGGGTTTAATGTGCTGAGAAGTTTGATGCCAAACTTCCAAGTTTTCAGTAAAGCCATTATGGTGCTGTGGAGTTCGTAATGACAAACTCCCAGCACCATATACTCTTTATGGCCTTACTGCACTTACAATGTCTAAGAATTGACTTAGATACTGTAGGGGTACAGGGCGCATGCACCTCTACCCTCACCACTGGTATAGTGCACCCAGTTAGAGGGGTGGCCTACCTATGCCAGCACTGTGGATTGTAGGCATGGCACACAGGGATGTGTGCCATGTCGACTCTTCACTTCTACACCAAAACGCGCAGCCTGCAATGGCAGTGTGTGTGGGTGTGTAGAGGTACAGGGCCTCTAAGAGTGGCACAATAAGTGCTGCAACCCTTAGAGCCATCCCTAGTCACAGTGCCCTTGGTACCTATGGTATCTTTTACAAGGGACTGACATGTGGCCAGAGATGTACTAATTGGGTTTTGCAATCGGTACCGTTTAGGGAAAGAACATAGGCCAGACTGGTTGGCAGGAACCCAGGGCACACTCAGTCAAAGTACATCAACAGTTTGGCAAAAAGTGGGGGGCAACCATACAAAAAGGGGCACTTTCCTACATGGGGCACTCGTCATACAACAGATGTTGCGCAGCATCTGCTCCCTCCCTGGTCCCACACTTTGTGACTATGTAAGAATTGGAAAGGAGCAACAGTATCACAGCACATTGTGTGCCCTTATCAGTTGCTAAGCATGTTGTCACTAGTATCATGCCTGATCTGGCGTGCAGATGACAAACACATCTGCGCACTAGGTGTGGCTGCCGTAATGGGCAAGCCACATGCTTTATTAACAGTAGCTGCTGTGTCCGCAGGGGTGACCAATTCCCATCCCACCCCATATATGTCGTCCTCCACTTTATCATCAGTTCTGAATTCTCTCATGCACCTCTCCGCTACCGAGGCCCACTCCGCCATATCTCTGTTCCAGAGTAGGGCCTTTGTTCGACCACCATCGAATGGCTACCCTTCTCTTCACCAGGAGGAGTAACCCCAAGAATGCAAACCTGCATTGTATCCTACTGTTTTTGGGGCATGGAGTAATACACAGGAGACAATGTGGTATCCTTTAGTTGAATGCCTGTGAGGAGACATTCTAGCACAGTATTATATTGGTGCAGCTCCAGGTCATATAGAGAAAATCAGCGTCTCACACACTAAGCCTGGGACACCCATCTGATCTGCCCTGGTAAATTCTACTTAGTTGTATGGGTGACACAAATGCGTAGTGCAGCTCTTAGGAATGAGCCAGTTTGAAATGAGTGTTATGAGACGCCTCGTGCTTCATTGCATGTTCTTTTCCATTGTCTTTCTGTTAGTGGCTCTGAGAGGTCCCTATCCCATTTTGTGGGCATTTCAACCCAAATTCTATCCTACTTTAAGGCCTCATATAGGTGGGATACGAGGGGATCACTGACAACATCGGAAACAAACCTATTGTGTGGACAGAATATCGTGTCAATAATATTGAGGACCAAAATATTGAAGGTAAGTGCAAATAGGTAAGTATAGATTTACTATATGTGGAGTTATATATAGTAAAACTCGGCTTATCTATAGAAACTTACCTTCATGAAATTTTTGTCCTCGATATTCTTGACATATTTTATCCCACAATATTTCTATTTCTGATACGCTGTCTAAACACCATATGAGGTGTCTGGGTGAATCTCATATCCAGCAGTACCTCCAGGGTGTGTCACCCCCGTTGTATTTGGGAAGCATGTCCAGCTGTCTCTGGCTGTCGTGGTTAACCAAGCAACCTGCAATAACTGACCCGGCCCCACCCCAAAGTTTTCATGAGCCCCCTGGAATGGGATGCAACTGTCTCCCGGATATGTGTTCCCATGTATCGCACCCTCCCTCTAAGTCCCACAGACATATACCAGCCAGTGTGTAAAAAGGGTTGCTACCACCACAACGGTAGCTGAAATTAGGGTCTGCAAATTACTTTAATGGCTAGCTCTCATCAAATCAAATACGGCATTGCTTGGCCTTTCATGTTCTGACCATTAAACACATTAGCAGGTCTTGTACTTTCGGGACCCCCTGCAAGAAGCCATTTCTCCCAACTGTCCCCTTCAGCACACCATTTTGCCGCATGTTGAAGTTGGACTGAGGTTGTGCTCTCAGATAATACAACTCCAAATCAGGGAGACAGTCAGGATGCCCAAGTCAACTGGACTTCTCTTTCCCGCCCATATCAGGGCGATTAACAGGCTGTCAGGCCATTTAAATGTGCTCCTCGCTGTTGGGCACTGTGTATTTTGATGGACATAGAGGCAGAGGAGTAGCACCAACATTTTCGCTATCACAATCCTGCCCTTAACTGACGTTTGTTTCGTTTAGAAGGTAACGGAGGCCTGCAGACCTGCCAACACCCTACCCATATTGTAATACTGCTGTTCAGCTTTATATGCTACCTGTACCCCTAACTATCAGAACCTGTCTAGGGCCCACCGTAGCCCCACATTGGACAGTAGCCCACAGGTTTGCCTACTAATCCCGCTAGGGGGAACATCAATGACTTCTCGAAATCCACATGCAGGCCAGAGACTTTGCCAAACTTTCTCAACCCAGTCAATAACTGTAGCACAGATGTTTCTGGCTGCTGCAGGTACACAAGAGTGTTGCTGGCGTATAAAGAGATTACGTGCTCTGCGTTACCCACCGAATGCCCTACTGACACAAGACCCGACACAAATGATTGGCTAGTGGCTCCATTGGTAAAGTGAACAGTAGCGACAAAAGGCAACCAGTACTGCTGCAGTATCTAACCCCTGTACTGAGTGCATGATGTGGGTAAGTCTATGAATGTTCATGAGGGCGGCTCCGATCACTCCCTGCAATCTATTAGTTAATAGTTTGGACAACACCTTAGCATCAACATTGATCATGGACAGTGGGCGATGAACCAATTTTCCTAGGATCCTGATCTGTCTTAGTAAACATCACTTTAAGCCCTTCACGCATCGAGCACAGGAGTGCCAATAGGCCTCTAGCCTCTCTAAAGACCTCCAGTCAGTAGTTTTTCAGAGAAGAGCATTTCCATTTACAACTGGTAGAATTCCGATGGTAGGCCATCAGTGCCCGGTGTTTTATTCCCAGGCATGTCCCTAAAATTTCCATGAGCTCCTCTTTAGTTAGGTCCCTCTTCAGATTTTTCACTTACCCACGGCTAAATCTTTGTGTCAACGCATATATGAAGCCCTTGGCACCAGCACTCTCAGGCCCCGTATATAAAACTGTTAGCGCTGCAGCGTATTATTAATCGCAACCTGAATGGCAACTGTCTTGCCCTCTCGTTAACCAGTGCCATAGTCGTGGATATCCTTTCCCACTTTAAAAGCTAGGCCAGTAGCCTTCCTGGTTATGAGGAAATGGGGTACAGGCTTACCCAAATGAAAAAGTGTAAAGCATTTAAACAGCACCAACACATTGAAGAAATGGAACTACAACTCAAGAAATCAAACACCAATTTATAAATTTAGATGTATTTTTATGAACTTATGGACGCCAAAATGAAAAAGATCCACCGTTCCGGAGCTATAGATTTTGCAAGAAACAATAATTCAAAAATGTTTACTTATCCTTGAGCAAGCGCTGGCAAAGTCAATGAATTTGACACTATCTCTTTCAAGAAAAACATTGGCAAGTTGGTTTGACGTTTCTTAAAGTTACTTTAGGTGACCAACGTCGGCAGGGAGCCAGTTAAGGAGTTCAGAAAGGTCCAAAGAAACAGTTAACCTCCTCAAGAAAATAAGTCTTCAATCCAGTTCCAGGGTCAGCGATTCCTTGCCATTGACTTCAAAGGAGTGGTCCTTTTCTTCGCTAGCCCAAGGTGCAGCAGGTGCAGCCCTACTTTGGAGTAGCCTCTCCTTTGCCCGGTACTTGGTGCAGTAGGGCAGTCCTTCTTCGGTCCTCTTCTCCAGTCCAACGAGATCTGATTTCTTGGTGCTAGGAGTTCCCCTTTTCTGCCCAGAACATTCTCTTTGGGGAGGTCGCGTTTACAAGCCAGTGGGCTACCAGGATCCCCTCCGCCTGATGACAACTTCCGGTGAAGTGCAGCATCTAGCTATCCCATAGTTCTCTTAAGGGAGGCCGTGCTCACAAGCCTATGGGCTACCTGGATCCCCTACGCCTGATGAGAACTTTCTGTGAAGTGTGGCATCTAGCTATTCCATAATACTCTATTCTGTCCACTCTTAAGTTGGCAGAACCCCTCTCTCGGTCTCAAGAGCTTGATAGCCCACCCCTGGGGTGTGGCTAACTGTGGGCTAAATGCTCACGGAAAGGAGAACAGCGTTGGGTATATAGGCTGGGTAGCCATAGTAGGGAATTAAATTATGATATTCCTTGGTACCACCTAAACAGACTGAGGGGAATACCCGTAATTTAGGGCATTCAGCTGACCCACCATTTATGCCATTATCATGATTGGTTTAATGTAACCATACATATGTCGTTACATATAGGCTCTATGTACAGATTGTTTATCAGAGGACATGATTTAAGACCACTGACCACACCTGACTTCGGACACAAGCAAGGGGTTTAGCCAGAATGGCACATCCATTAGGATAATGCAATCTAGAGAATCCCCTTAATCTGTTCTGATTGTGTTTGGGAGAATAAGATGAGCACTGTGCCCAGAGCTTGACTGTGATAAGAAGGGATCCTATGAGGACAATTTTCACAACACCTATTTACTCACTGTAACTGGGTTAATTAACTAACCAGTTTGAGTAATATAGTAAGGCATTCTAGATGCACTGAGGCTCAGGAGTGGTAACCTCTGTGTTATCCCGGTTTGGGTTGACGCTCTAGTTGCCAAGTCATGTGACACGTGGACGCCACTACGTCGCTCGTTCTGACGCTGTCTGCGCGGCCGGTACAAATTGACATGCAGGGAAACCACCACTGTCATCTGAAGCGGTATCCCAGGAGGAGTCAGTCCCTTGAGGACATAAGTGAGGGGCTGATATGTAGGAGAAGACTTGTCAGTTTTTGGATTCTTTGGGAAGGTACCACATATGTGGAGGTACAATTCACGATGGTGGCTAAGATTTTACTATGATTTGTTAGCAACTAATGACAAGGCATATCGGATAACATTGAATCGTTGTTTACACAGTGTGTGAATACAGGGCGATGCTCCCGCTTCCACCCCGGGTTAGGAAATTTAGAGCAAACGTTTGGGTAAGAAAACCCATGACTTCAATGTTTGAGTTTAACTCCACCAAATGACTCCAAGTGTTTATGCAGTGCCTCACGATCTGGCGGTGTTTTCCTTTTAAATACAGGGATGCATTGTTACCAATTGCACTTATAGGCAGAGGTGTGGTGCAGCGGCCAGAGCGGCTGTCTCCGTAATGCGGAAGCCACTCATTCTCCTACATCGCACCAAGATATGGAATGACCTCCCGCAACACACTAGAGCCTCCTCCTCACTTCTTGAGTTCTGCAAGAAGCTGAATACCTGGCTCTTTGTATAAGCACCCTGGGGACCACACTCTTACACAACTGCCCAAGGATCCTAGATACCCTCGTTGGTGATTATTATGCTATACAAATCATCAACATAACATAACAATATATATACATCATCCCTACAGTAGGCCTATCAAGCCCTATGGCACAGTGGTGTGTATTTAAAAGTGGAACAAGTACTGACTTATACATGTACCAACAGTAAAAAAACTAAATTGACGTTTTTTACTGTAACAGAGGCTGATAGCACCATTTGCAAGTACAGAGTTACAGCACTGCTCTGCACACTGCCCTACCAGCCCCGGTGTTGGCTTTGTCATTCTTTTTTACATTTTGCACCGCAGCGCAGGCTGCGGTGCAACATGGCTTAAAGTTTTTTTTTAAAAAAGCGTTATGACGCAGCCAGTCTTGACTGTGTCATAGAAATGTTCCTTTAAGCACTATTGCACTGCATTCCGCGCTGTTGTGCAACATGAAAACAAGCATTTGCAATGCAATAGGTCTCGCATTGGCGAGCGTTTGAGCTATTGGCATTGTAAATACCAATGCCTTTTATTTACGTATTTTAAAAACCCGCAAGCGGTGCATAAACACACACTTTGTACTTGCAGTCGTTGCTTACGAGAAGCAATGCTGGCAGTAACTATGCCTCTTTTACTGCCAGCCTTGCTTCTGGTAAGCAAGGACTATAAGTACAAAGTGTGTGTTTACGCACCACTTGCAGCTTTTCTAAACACATAAATAAAAGGCGGTGTCATTTACAATGCCAATAGCTCAAACTCTCGCAAATGCGAGACCTATTGCATTGCAAATGCTTGTTTTGCCTCTTCCTCTGCTTCTTTGTCCCAGTAGTATTTTTCATTTTTCAGTGAGGCATTGTTTATTTCTGTATGATAAATTGTCTCTCTATATGTCTTGTGGTTCTGTGTAGTACCCATCTCTGTGAATGCCTGTGCATTTCTCAGCTTGTACGAGTTTGAATCTCGCGCTTCTTGCTGACTATACCTCCTCCTGTGATTCAGTGCAAACATCAGCTTCGTGCATTCCCCTAACCACAGGAAGTCTGTTAGTGCCTCTGAGTGGAGGTGCAGTCTGTGCAGAAGCCTGAGTGAGTGAGAGGCAGTTGCTCGTGAGGAGGAGTGAGGGCTGCAGGACCCCTGCACAGGCTGCAGGGAGCGCAGGGCAGCAGAACCCATGCACACCCATGAGTGCTCCCTCCACTCATTGACAAGATTGACAAGATTACAAAAATTAAGGCCAGCATTCCGGCATGCCCAAACCCCGAGGCTAGTCCCATTATGCCTAAAAATCCCAGCACCTTCACACAATTCCCAACAATTAGCAACCAGACATTCATGGATCTCCTATCCAAAGTAAAATCAGGTTCTCCCAGGGACTGCTGCCCTCCCGGCATCTTACAAGAAGTATTCACTGTTCTCCCCGGTCGAGCTCTCTTCTGAACGAGTCACTGTCCCAGGGCCTTGTCAAGAAACCTTCAAGGAGGCAATTGTTGTCCCCCTCCTGAAGAAACTAGGAGCGGACCCTCAAACCCTGACGAATTACCGTCCGATCTCTCTACTCCCATACCTGACCAAGGTCTTGGAGGCTTACGTGACTAGATGCCTCTCCGTATTCTGGGAAGAGTCTGAATACCTCAACCCCCATCAAGCAGGGTTCTGCCCAGCACATTCCACAAAGGCCGTAATACTGACGGTATTGGACACTGTCCATAGGGAGGCTAAGGGCTCCCCGAAGGCCCTTGTACTGCTTGATCTCTCCACGGCTTTTGACACGGTTGACCATGGTATACTGGTCGATCGTGTCAGACACGCGGGGATCCAGGGACCAGCCCTGGGTTGGATCAGTTCCTTCTTGGAAAACGGCTCCCAGTCGGTTCGCATTGCTCAGTTTACAGCTCCCAAAATGAGGACTACATGTGGAGTCCCGCAGGGCTCCTCACTTCCCCCCCTCCTGTTTAACCTCTACCTCCTCCCACTGATTCGGGCCTTGAAAGAGAGGAAGTCTGCACTTTCAACTACGCTGATGACTTCCAACTAATATTCTCCATCAGCAACTCCCCCGACTCGGTCTATGATTTTCAGTCCACCATGCTATTCATTAGCCGGTGGATGAATAGCAATAACCTGAAACTCCATCCGGACAAAACCGAGCTAGTCCTAACAGGGGGTATCCACAACCCCTGGGGCTCACACTTTTGGCCAAAGGAACTGGGCCAATCCCCCTCCCCATCTGCCTCAGCCAAAAGCCTTGGGGTAACAATAAACCGTGACCTCACCATGAAGTCCCAAATTGGGTCCGTGATATCTACCTGCTTCTTCCAGTTGAGGAAAAAAAGAAAGATCAGAAGATTTCTCACCCAGGAAGACTTGATCCAGGTGGTTCTTGCCATGGTTATGTCCCATGTTGACTACGCTAACTCCCTATACTTTGGCATCCCACTATACCTAACCAAACGTCTGTAACTGGTACAGAACCAAGCAGCAAGACTGATTTTTCAGCAAGCTAGGCACCATCATGTCACCCCCCCTCATGAGGAAGCTGCACTGGCTCCCTATCACACAGCGATGCGCCTTCAAGGTATGCTGTCTCATCTTCAAATCTCTGAATGGAAGGAGCCCTAAATTTGTGGATAGCCTTATTCAGAGGCACTTATCCATGCGCAACTTGCGCTCGGCCCACAAGCACCTTCTGTCAACCCCCTCCTTCAAACTAAAACGCCTGGGTGGTGCTAGGTTTGCCGCTCTAGCTCCAAGACTTGGGTAACTCTCCCCTCCGAAATTCGTTCCTGCACCGACCTCCGCTTTAGGAGGCACCTTAAGACCTGGTTGTTTAGACAAGCTTACGAGTAACTCCCTAGGGCTCCGGTACCTCTTAGAGCAGCGCCATGAAACCAATCCGGTGTACGTGCGCTTTACAAATTTTTTTAACATAACATTGAATCTCATCGGAACCAGCTACCATGACTCAATCACACCTCTGATCCCTGCCCATTGAATACCATTGAAGTGCAGAACCCATCCCCCACCATGTTCACCTAAGCCGTTGGCACGCTGAGAAATCCTTAAGGTTAGACCGGGCAAGGGTCATCTGTTGGTGGTAGCCCGGTACCTGACTGCAGGAAAGCCGGTGGGAGTTCTGCTGTAGTTGGACTGCAGTTCACAGTGAGAGGCTTTTTCTTAGACGCATGGCTGCAGGGTAGCCTCATGTAGCGAGACTGCTCTTAGGAGCTCAGTTGATGTCTTAACTGTAAGATCCCCTGGGAGAGGCAGTCACCTCTATAGGCACTCATTTTATATCTGACTGAAAGACATGCTCCAGGCACGAAGTTTCCCTAGGAAGTCAGCTAATGTCTGATTGCAGAGCACCCAGGGAATGGGGTGCCTACTCTAGCGACTTAGCTGATTCCATCACTGTGATTTGTTGCCAATTACGGGCACAGGTGGTGTAAATCTTTAGGACACCTTGGAGGTGGGGCGGTGTTCTCTAGCTCTCAGCTAGTGTCGGAGTGCAGGGCAAACCGGTGGTGGGAGGATGGGTTTCCCATGCTTCCTTACACCCCATTTCCCCCACATGAGATGAAAACTCATGTAAAAAATGCGCAACAGACTCGTGGGCGGGTGAGTGCCCCTTTTTCCGTGACCTGCAGACGCGAAGGGACAGTTTTCTCAGCTCTATCCTAGCCTATCTACTCTAGTGGGTTCTTTCTTAATATTTTGAGGACTCATTTGTCGGTCAACGTTTCTCTCTGTTATTTCTTTCACTCTTCTCACTCTCCCAGTCTCTTCCTCTCACTCACTTCTCAATGTCTCACATCTCTATCAAATTTTTCCTTAAGTCTCCTTCTCATTTTGTCTTTTCTTTCTCTTCCTCCCTGCACCCATCTCTCTCCCATCTGTCTGTCTGCCCCCCCCACCTTCGTACACTCATTTTTTCGTGGTCTGCTTCTTTCTTTTAGTCTCTTTACTATTTCACTCTCTTACCCGCCCCATGCCCTCCCTTCTCTTTCAAGCTCTTTATACTCTGATTCTATTGAAATTTCTAAGCACGCCAACTTAGGCCACAGTGGTCAAAGTACAGTTAATGTTAAAAGGGTCATGATTTCAACAGTGCCGCCGGTGCAGTGACGCTGATACCAAAAGCTCTAGGCACCCCACTAAACTCCTAGTATTTCTATATTTTACTACTAAAAAGACAGTCACAAGTGCAGTTACCTTGCAGACAACAGGGTCATGATTTGAATAGTGCAGTGGCACTGGGCCCAGACGTTGTCAGAACTCCTCTAAACACCTAATATTGCTATATTTTAAAATCGCAGTTACCTTGCAGTTCAAAGGGGCATAATTTGAATGGTGCAGCAAGTGCGGTGGCACTGGGACCAAAAGCTCTAGGGACCCCACTAAACACACATTATTGCTAAATTTTACTACTAAACAAAGTCACAAGTGACTTTCTGTAACTTATATTGTACAAATTTCCCAGCAAGCTACAACTTAGAACAAAAAACTGCTTATTATTAATCACATAGGCAAAACCTAATGCATTTACCAATGCTTGTTACACTTGTTAACACTGCCTAGGCGTAGGTTGCAACTTATTAATATCGGTTTAGCACCCAAGTATAGCAATAAACAACAGAAAGGTAACCAGTCAACCTTTGCAAAGGGCATTCCACTGCACAGCAATGCATGTTGCTGCATTTTTAGTAACATTTGAACTGTTTGAGTTAGAAAAGTTTTGTTTGTTAAAATATGCAGACTATGCAGTAGATGATGGATTATGTGGCAAATGCGGCAAAACGTTAAATATGCGAAAAACGCAGTGGTGCTCACTAACACAATTCCACTGCCCGTAATTAAAATACTAAAGAGTTCCTTTTGGATAGTAATAATATATATAGTTTTTAAAACCTCTTTTTATTGCGGTGAATAAACACAACACAGCAGTGACTGTACCTCTTGGCTCACAAGATGGACATATACCATATATCAATAAATGAGCCTAGTAAGGCACCTATAACTTTCAGCCCAACAGACCCCTTCAGCAGTGTTACGGCAGCAGGGTCTGTCATAGCAACAATCACTCCAAATCCATGGGATTGTCCCTACTAACAGTTGCGCACAACATTCCCCTACTTTCATTCCACATCCCCCTGATTCTTGTCCGTTTATTGGACACCCCCTGCCCTCATAGACCACCCTTTCCACCTGCATACACCAGTCCATGTCTCTTTCACTCCCCTAGCGTCGGGGCGAATGTAGCTCTCCAAGTAATAATATATTTTTTGTGTAAACAAGGCCAATTGCTGCATTATGTGCTCATTTCAGACTTTCTATTTCTCTAGACTAAATGCGTACCAGTATGGATATGTGACTCCTCCACCTTGTAACCGTCATTGTCTTCAATTACAGTCCTTGAACATTGATTTACACACTTCTATGATTTATTGTATAATGTGTGTGATATAAGGCACTCTTACAGCCTACCCTCGCCCTGGGTTGAGTAGCGCTACAAAAGAAATTAAATAAAAAGTAACATTTCATTTTTGCTACTGTCATTTCTGATAAAAGGGTACCTGTGGCAGCGACTGCTGTTTGTAGGTTTTGCACTGTTGGGGCAATTGAATATACAGTGGCAGTTATTTTAGGGGATTGTTTTCACATTTAAAAAATTATTTTTCAATATACGAATCAATTTTATTGTATTCTTTTAGATTTTAAATTGTACTATTTGTCGGTTTCTACTGTAATGGTAATGTTATGTATGTTTTGATGATGAAATAAGTGTTTCAAACTTTCAAATACATTTGGAATTTGGAGATACATCTGACATTCTTACAGTACATGGCTATCTTACATACAGGGGTTGAACAAACTCAAAAACTTGCTTCCAAATCATAGTTTCTGTTAAGCGCTTCTGAAGTGATAAGATGAGTGCTTACTTTCTCTTCATTGCACTGGCAGCTAGATTTTAGACTCCAGATAGCTCCCAGCTAGGATGAGATGCCAGCAAAAGGAAGTCTGATGGCCTTTTAAGTGACCCTTATGTTGGTCCCAGCTGGAAGTGACAATAAGTACCCCCACACTCTACAAGTTGCTGCTTTGAAAGAAAAACAAACAAGTTGTGGGTGCTGCTGAGTGAGTCCTAGTGTCAGCACATTACACTGGACAAACTCATCATATTTCAGTGATGCAGGAACATTTCCAGATCAATATTTGCTGCCTTAACTGGTTGGGTCCCAATCATATTCTGAGCTGAAGAAAGGGTCTGTCTATCACAGGTCCCATAGCCCTAGACTCAATATGTCCAGAAAGATGGGCATAGGAAAATTGCTGCGAGCCAGCTTCCAGCTGCACGGGTGCAATTTACATGTGACCACAATTCTGTGTGCTTTGCAGAGAGGGCAAGGATTGGATGCAAATGTAGTCCAAACCCCATAATAGCACACTGACGGGCACTGTGAGAAACTCCTACTTTCAGCCACAGGACTCAGTCGTGCCCTGTCATAAACACTCATCCACAATCTGAACTCACCTAGACACCTGGAGGTTACACAGTTCACAACGTGCACTATACAAGAGTCCCATGAAAATAAAACTACAGATGCGCATCTAAAAAAAAAAAAAAAAGCAAATGCGTCTAGGAAATGAAGGAGGAATGAAAGTAAAGTGTAAACAGGGACTGCTTTGCTGAAATGAATTACCTTGTTTTTTTTCTACATTTATTACTGAGAAATAAATCCGTGCTTTTTCTTCAAAATTTGAGGATATGAACATAGGCCCCCTTAGACACCCATTTCAAAGTTAGTTTTAGGATCTGCCCTACTTCAAGCGCACACTGGGGGATAGGTGTAAGGGAGCTATGCATTCTAATGAGACTGCACAAGTCAGCGGTAGAAAGTGAGGGGGACAGTGCTAATGATGGGGAATGGGATGAGAAAAGGTGAGTGATGACTGTCAGCAGCCTTAAGGGAGCGTTAGTGTTGAGATGTTGGGGGAAGAGTATCACTAAAGGTGTTGGGAAAGGGGTCTTTTCCCTATCTGCTCCAAAAGACTTGCTTTCATTTGGTCCCAATAGAAGCCCACCTGCTTCTGTCCAACATTGGGAGCTTTAGTCTGGTCTATGCTGCAACACAAAAGCAACAGCGTAGGTCCTATATGACATTTAGTGCAATAGTAAGTGGTCATGGTGAAGGACTTTGCGGTGGAGGGGACTCATCAGAGTAAGTGACTATCTCCTTTCTGGCCGCCTTATATTTTAACTAGAAGGAATCGACCTCTTGGTGTACTCTGATGACCCCTCCAGCTTGCCAAACCAGTAGTGCTGGAATTGCTTTAACCTCAGGGTGGTTTATTTACATGTATATCATTGTGATGTTAATCCATTGAGATTCATTAAATAAACTGTTTTAAAAGCTATTTTACTTAAGAGTTTCAACATTCTCACACTTGGGCTTAATTAAGATGGGTTATAACCTCCTGCTCTTGTCAAGTTCATTAATCAGTGCCAGGTTCAGGTTTAGATTTGTAGTGCCAGTAAGGTCATAGAGGTGACTAATCTTCAAAATCAGTAATTATTAATAGAATTTAGCCATGAATGCAGACGTGCATAGGTGCCTACTGAACCTCCTCCCATAATACATATATTGTAAAGAAATTAGAATTGTGGTCAGAATGTTTCCTGAAGGCTGTTTTTGCATACTTTGAGGGTTGCAACTTCGGTCTGGTTTTTGGGCTAATACTAGTCTGTGTTGAGCTGAACTTGGGCTTGAACTCTGCCAGCTGTGGGCTTGGGACGGGTTGCAAAATCTGGAAACACTAGAGTGTTTTGACAGAAACTAGCAGTGTATTGTGCGCTGCAGCAGCACTGAGGCCTCGGATAACACAGTAAGTCATTTCAGAAGCAATGAAGTATGATGCTAATGGAACATCAAATGTAATGGCGAGGACTGTTTATAAATAATCAAACCTGCATTGGAGTATAGAAGTTACCATGATTTCTCTCGGGTCGCAGCCTCGCTTCTGTGCCTTCAGTTACACACCTTTGTACGGCCCTGGGCTCATTTTCATATCCCATGCTCTCATCTGTGTTCCTAATCTCCCCTGTGTTTCCCATACTCTTGTTTCCTCTGTGCTCCCAGGCTCATTCCTCTGTACTCGGCCTCTGTGAAGTGCCCCGGTTTCGCTCCATGCCAGTGTCGTTCTTTCAATCCCCATTTTTAATCTCTACGCTTATGTAGCGCTCTCTTCATACCCACTGCACTTACGGATAACCCCCACCCTTCCTTGTTCATACACCTTAATTTCAATCACCCTTTGTTCACAAAATTTTGTATTTTCCACACCAATTGTGTTTATAAGCTTGCTACAGTGCCAAGAATGCCTTCGGGGAAGCGTCATGGCGCTAGAACTAAGGTGGATATCTAGGAGAGCTGAAGGGCAAGCGTCTGTTAACAACATCTGCTACAGGATAGTCCGCCTTAGTCCACCCATCTCATAGCCTTCATAGGGACTACAGAGGTTCTTTTGAGTTCTCATCGAGGAAGGAAGTGTCCTACCATCTTAAGTTCAACCCCCACTGTTCCCTGTGAAGGCAATTCTCAAATTGTTTTTAAGCAGTTGATTTATATAGAGGTTGGTGAAACTGGTTAGTCGCCATATAAGTGCTAGCAATTTCTCGCTCTCCCTCTTTGTATCGAGGTTCTCCTTTCATTCTGTTTTTCATTTTACATTTCAGTAACTTTCTCATTCAGCTGTTTGTTCTTGCTTAGAAGTGTAATGCAGCGGCAACAAGCAAATCTTGCAGGTTAGGCACCTGGTACCCAGGTGAAATCCTTCAGCGAGTGTTTGGGAGGCTTCACACGTTATTGCCTGCACTGTAGTTGTTATAACCTACTTGTTGGTTGGTGCATCCTCCCTATTCTTGTTCTCTGCCTTGCTGCTCAGCCAATGGTGATGTCATTTGGAATGTTGAGTGTGTTTGTGCTTGAGGAGAATTCAGTTGGAGCGGATGGGCTGAGCAGCAAGGAGGCTGCTCCTGGTGGGGCATATTATGGATCTTACTGGGCATTACATGGATCTTACCATCATCTTTTTACTTATATTTGATCCTGTAACTTGACAAATAAACCTACAACTTGTTTTCTACACGACTTGTCTACGTGACATTCTTCATTTTAACAGTAGTGTTACACCACACTCCTTGTCGAGTGTAGTATTACATCAAACTTTGGTGTAACACTACAGTCAACTTTGAGGGGAGGTCAAGTTGTATACTGCCTGTACCATGATGCAAAGGAGCAAACTTTTCTTGGATGTGATGCAGTGTCTGGCCACTCCCTTTTCCCTGTCCAGACTGTTTTCATGACCTTCTCTACCATTTATCTCCCGTTCCTAGTGTTCCTTTTTGTAAAAATTGCATTCTGGCCCATTGTTACACTTCATCCGACCCAAGCCGGAGATTCCACTCCGGGTGTGGAGATTCCAGCTTGAGTAAGGGATTCCAGGCCGACTGTGGACGTAAATATACCACTCATAAATGACCTATGTGAATACTAAAAGTTGTAAAGTTAGATTTTTGTCTCAAATTGCGTTTGTGAATCGGGCCCTCTGTGTTTAAAACAGACCCTCCAGGATATTGCAGCATAGACAAAGAAATTTAGTGACACAATATGTGAAATTTTACGGCACAATATTGAGTTTTTAGCAGCGTTTTTGCACCGTTTATTTAGTTACTGTTTTATTAGTTTTACATAGTTTGTTTTGTATTTTGTTTAAAGTATGAGTCACTTAAATAGAAGATGTATAAACGTTCCAGAATCTTTAGGGCTGTGGGAATGCGCTTAACATACATTTATATATTTACACATACATGTACATCAATGCCCTCCGCATCCTTTGCAATAACACAGTGCCCACCCCCACTTGCTAACTGTTTATTTGTATTACCACACATCTTGAATGAGGTCATACACAATACAAGCACTTTTCAATGGGTGACCCTACACAATGAAAACACTTTGAAGTCTTTGTGGAATTGTGGAAGTGCTCACTGTTTTATGTTGCAAAGGATGCTGTGGGGATATTGAACTGGGCAGTAGGCCAGCACCAGCTCTGATGTGGCAAATGAAAAGTACCACCCACTAGCTACTGAAACACTCACACTGCCTCTGTGGGGGAGGCAGAAGAGTGAAAGTGGCCCATATCATCTTAGAATTGGAAAATCTATTTGTCAACAGAGATGAGGCCTATTTGAGAAACCAAAGTGACCAGTTCAATTGGATTTGTTCTTGTTCAGGAAAGCCAGCTGACAGCCATGAGGAGGCTTTAAAAGGTCGACTAGTGTTAATGAGAGCACACATTTCTGTACACCCATTGGAACCAGACTTTTTGCCTCTGGCAAAGACTACTTGTTGCTATACACATTACCCTGTGATCTTACAGAATCCAATCACTATATCTCCTCCACATCTGGAGGACATATATATAATTTTTTTAGTTAGGTGAGCCAACAGAGTAATTAGCCAATCCGGGGTTCTGGCATGGCTCTAGGAACACATACACGAACCGAGCCATGGACATGTTTAACTGCTTGACATGTTTAACTGCTTGACATGTAAATTATGCAGCAGACATCATGTAAAAATAAGATAGTCTTTTCAAAATTAATAGGTGTATTTTTTTTAACCTGCTGAAGCGTCTCACCTTAGTACTTCACATTGTATCACTGAATTGAGAAGCATTCTATTTAAAGTGATAGTTTTTAAATACGACCTTGCACTCTGATGACAATACCATAAGTGAACTAAGAGGCAAGTAATTTGTTGTGAGTAACTTATGTGGCCTAGATTCTTTTGAAACATGCAACAACTGTATAGTCTATTAAAACACAAGAGGTTTTTGTACAGCGGTATTTCAAGTTGCTGTTATTTGTGGTAATGAATAAAATGGGGGTTGCTGAAATCAAATATTTGTTAGATCACGCAATTTTGTCATGCAGGAAGCAGGAATTGGCCAAAGATTTTAAGGTTTGTTATTTATTCAGCCACTACATGGGTATTCCTCTCTCCCGTTTTGTATCAAAGATTAATACTTTGTTATTAATTCTTGGCACAGGAATTTAAAGCATATAAACCACACACTTTAGTTTATTGATAATTCGAAACATTAAATTTCATCATAAAAAAATATATCCATGAAAGCATTTAAAACAAGTGCGATCTCAAAAACAATGAAAATAATAAATATCTAAATAATATGCATAAAAAATTTGTCAGACAATTACAATCGCATAAAAGCAGAAAGGACACTTGGAACATAATTTATACAGTGTCTAGCAGTTTACATCTAATTAACCAAGCTGTGTCAATTTCGAAACCGCCACAGGCGAGTAGGTGTGGCTTCAAATACTCTCTATGCTTCTCCTCTAGTTAGGTTTAAGCGATCTGCGAATGGGAACAAACCATATGGATCTTGGTTTTGTATAGAGGGGACAGAAAACAGAACAAGCTCATCACTTTCACATGCACTTTTGCAATAAAAACAGCAGTCATATTCCTGAGTCATCGTCCTCTAGTTGACGGTAAAGGCTGTTACAGGGAGTGACCCATATTTAATTGGAGGGACGGAGCACGTGCCAGGCATTTAAAATCCAGGACTTTCCTTGACCTTGCACACAGATTTATGATGAAGAAAGGCACTTGTTATCCTCCCTAGCGAGGATGAATGGTCCCTATGCCTAATGTCTTTCGCCATTTTTTTTGACTAGGGTGACATCCCCTCTCCGGATGGACTGTGGCTCACCCCGGAATTACCCTAAACCTACATTGATCTGTCCCTTCTTGGACGCCCCTAGCCCTCTGTTTTTCCCCGACCCATTGACCAAAAATGACGTCCTTCAAGCCGTCCTTGAGTTGACGCAGTCCCATTTGTGCTCCAGATTCGATTCCAATACAGTAAGGGTCTTAACACCATTAGTGCCGATATCTCATGGGTCCCCAGATCAAGCTGAATAGATCCAGTGACGTGCCCTTCCCTAGGCCCTCAAGGCTTCTAAGAAAATGTTCTGCTATGCTCAGGGCATTGGTGTTGCAATGGTTGCATAGTTCCCCCCCCCCATACAGGGCAGCCCACTTAGCTTGGGCCTTATAGATTTCCACTGCTCGTCAAACGGGGGACCATACTGCTTTTTTAGCAAACGTATGTAAGGTTTCAACCCGCTGCTTCAGAATTAGGCTGCTCTTTAAGATCTTTGAGTCCCAGGATCAGGACTAGTCTAACCTGATGCCCAAGTAATCGAACTCCTGGACTTTTCCAGTAATTCGGGACCCACCTTGATAGCCCCGCTCACCCTGCCTTTGGTTTAAGTCATATATTTGGTCTTGGAGGTGGTGATTTCAAGACCAAAATCTCTGCAATACTCTAAAACTATCTATCAGATTTTGCAGACCCCTTCTGGTTTTGGACAACAACAGCGTGTCGTCCCCAAAGAGGAGGGCTGGTATTTTTTTACTCCTGCGAAGGTAGGGGAATCATTGACACAGTTTGATAGATAAGAAATACAGTTGGGTTTTTATAAGAGGAAGAGGGTTGGGGCAAGGACTCATCCCTGGTGTACACCTTGGTTCACAGGAAAGGCAGCTGTTTGTTGTCCCTTCATGCCACATCTTACTTTGGCGAAATTCCCCTCATGGAGTAATCTAATCAATCAAGTGGAGGAGATCAGGTGAAGTCCCCATAAGTACCTCCCCTTAACTTCCTTCTGGGGAGGAAATTGAATGTAGTGCGCAAGTCAATGAACACCACGGAAAGATCGCCCTTGGTCCGGTCCACTGACTTCCATTTGACAAGGAGGAACCGGCAGGCGCGTCAACGGCACTAACCTTGTGCCTGCATCCTGCCTGGAGACCTGTAAGAGTCTGCTGGTCCTCACACCAGTCCAACAACCGCTCAAGGACCTGCTTACTGAAGATTTTTTGGAGATTGTCTAATAAGCTGATAGGGCGGTAGTTAGTGGGCGCACAAGGGTCCCCCTTTTTTGGAGATTGGTACAATCTCTGCCACTTTCCAGGATTGGGGAATTGCCCCTTCTGCTGAAATGGCATTGGAGATCACATTATTATAGGGCATCCAAACCCTCATGTTAGTTTTAAAGACATCTTGGGGGACTTTGTCAAGCCCCGGGGCCTTCCCAGACTTGAATGAGACCACTGCTCATTCAGTTTCAATAAGGGAGAAGATTACTGGGGGGTAGAGAGGAATCTGGCCTCTTGTACTAGGGGTGCCCCTGTGCCCAGCGAAGCCCTCCGGTACAGATAGGGGAGTACAAGCTCCCAAAATGTGTGACCCAGTCATAGGGTAGGATAGATGTTTATGTAGGATTTCATAGCCTCCTTTAACACCTGCTGACCAAGGACCAGAACATTTTGTGGTCATTAGTTACAACGGTGTCTAGAAAACCAGGCCCCATATCATCCTCCCACGCTGCTTTTGCTGCTCTTATACTAGCCAGGTAATTCACCATATACACCTTTATAGCTTAGATGTCCCCCCTTTTTAGGTTTCGCCTTGGCAGCGCATGCGCTGTCTCAGCGAAACATAAAGTAATCTGTATGTTGGCTTCAACTTAATGTAATCTGTTTTTCCGCTTGCTATTGGCTTACTTGTGGTAGTGTTCTTGTTATCTCCCTTTCTGTTGGCTGTTGGTCATTTGCTAACTTCTGTGTAGTCCTGATACAGCGGTGCCTAACTACAGTGTTATTTCGCTCTGCTTGCACTTCTTTTAATTGAAGTGCAGTGTGCCATCTGTTTTTCACGCTGTAGCCTGCCTTTGTAATTGGAGACTTTTGAGCACGCTGGCTAGTTTTGGTGTGTGATTCCTACGCTCCTCCACCCCACCGTCTCTGCTTTCACTCCCCCTCGGTCACAGAGGAGGGTTGTGCTGCTGTATGAGGCATTTTTATCAGCGCGGCTTAAGGGGCACGGCCGCCATTAATGTGGGGCGCTTTTGTAAACAACCTTTCAATGCACCACCCCCACCTTCAATCGGCCGCCACTGGGCGGAAAACAAAACAGAGATCTCGCCAGCACCTCCCATAGCACTGCCTTTATTCATGGTGTAAACACAGCTGCCATCATTTAACATCAATCAAACCCAGCCGGCCGGGCTGCCTCTGAATCTCGCTGAGTGAACCACCGTCCATGTTGTTTGCCTCTGTGCCTTCACTTATTTACATCAAAAAAGCACATAGCCTGGCGTGTCTCTGCAGTATGTGGATCTGGGCTGCGCCTTGCGTGTTGTCTTCAGGCACAGGTACCACTACCACCCCAGGTAACAGATTGACCCAGGCAGACGCTGGTAGGGTGGGCAGCGCCTTTGTTTTAACGCTGCCTGCCTTCGCCAACAGCAGACAAGTGTGGTGCCTCCGTCCACGGCCCCTCGCAGTGCTCTCTGTACTGTGGGAGGGTCACCAAGCAGCATGTTGTGTTCCGGTAGCACCCTGCTGCGTCTGGAGTCCTGTCGACGGGCAACCCATCACCCTCTCAACAGGCTGCAATCAAAAGTCCCCGGCTCCAGTGAGCTCCGGCAAAGAGGTGAGCAGTGCTCTTGCAGGGGCTTGAGAAATCGTTTTTCAGAATAAGACAGTTAATTTTGTTTACAAAGGTAAACTAGCTGTCACTAGTCTCCTGTAGAAAACACAAATATGCTCCACCTTCTTAATGTGCTAGCGTAGTAACGAGCAATTGAAGATGTGTTGCATACAGTGCTTTAAATGGGCCGGTACTCACCGGTACTGAGTACCGGCACTTCTTTCTTTCCCCCCCAAGAGTACCGGCACTTCTCCGTTACGAAATAGAGTACCGGTACTCACTGTCACACATAATCATGTGAGCATGCATCGCATTTCTACACTGCGGCGCATGCTCACATATTGGTGATTTCACAAGGAGGGCAGTGACGCCAAGTCAGAGCAACGTGTGACCCAGGCGCGCAACGCCCATTGGACTCAGAGGCCTTCAGCCCCCCCACCTCCCCTGTCGTGTGTGGCAGCCCGGGATGAGACAGCTACCCGGGCACACACACAGCGGCACCCGAGCACTTCACAGGTCTTTAGAAGACCTTTTGCTTGTTAATGAGGCTTGATGTGTTTCACCCCTTCTTAGAGCCCCTGTAGCTCCACTCTGCCTTTTGGTTGAAGAATCAGCACCCCCCCCCCCGAAATTTTTTCTTAGCCCCCGTCCCGAAATTTGACTCTGGTTGCACCTCTGGTGTGACCTCACCCGCCAGGAAGCAATTGATTCAGGCAGGCTGGACGGAGTTGGAACAGACGTCAAGACTGGCACCACTGAAATTGAGACTGTACTTAGAAGAGGAGACAGACACCAACAACCTATCAAACACCACAGCTGAAACTAATTGGAGTGTGGTTCTGTAGAAGTCTTAGAAGCTGAGAAAGATAGCTTTGTACCAAAACCGACTAGTGCCATTGGTAACAGATACATCATGGAAGCTCCTGCAAGTGCATCAGAGAGAAGTTGCTTAAATATGGTCTTTTCAAAACCCTCAAAATATTGAGCCTAGGCACCGCCTGGGAGGAAAATGTACTGGTTGAACGGGTTGCATGGACTCTTAAAATGAAGAAGACATCTCCTTCAACCGCTTGATCTTTCTGTGCTTGAAGAGTGTTCCCGTTTCCTTTTTTTTTAGTGTCTTCTAGGGGAATGGCGTCTAAAACACAATGAGGTGTGGTTCCCAATCCTGAACCTGTGTGGAGACCTGATTTTAACTTATTCAAACCCTTAGGGAACTTCGCCACTTTCTCACTTAAAGCCTAGGACTGCATAAGGGCACAGAGATCACAAGGTGCCATGTTATGCGGCCTCCATAAACACCACATACATTGTAGATATGGGTCATCACTGACATCGGCCAGAAGTGCAGGGTTTGAAGCTAGACAGTTTTGGGGGAGAAATGGCCCCAAGAAAAGGATTTAGTTTTTCAACAAAATGGCTAAAGATAACCTAAGAAAATTCCTGCTTTGGATCCATGCCTCTACTGGTGTGGAAACAACAGCGGTATAGGGGCGCCTTATATGATCAGATGTAAAATCATAATGGAAGTCACTGCCTGTGCTGGTGAGCAGGAGTGGGACGTGTCTGGCAGCCAAGGCGCCGCTTCTGCAGCCCCTGATCTGAGCCCCAGCTGAGCTATTCAGCAGGGCTCATTTGAATAATGTCGGGTGCTCACAATCATCTTGACAGAGCAGTGTCCGTTCAGGCCCTGTGCTGTCAATCACATTCACACTATCTCCTGCAAGCACAGGAATCATGTCAGTCCCCTGGCAGTGACAATCAGGCCACGGCCAGTCCGGCCCTGGTGGCAATTAAAAAGCCATGGTAGGTGAAGAGAAAAGATGGCTTTCATCTTCCTTAGTCTTTTGTGTGTCTGCTATGTTTGTGTGTATGCCTGTTTTTGTAAGAAAAAAGTGAGAAAGAGAGAGAGAATCCAGACACTCTCAGTAGGTATTTTAAAGAAAATAGGTGGCACTTTGTTTGTACATGTCTGCTCGGTGACAAAGATTCATAAATATTGTAAAAGAGAGGGTGGGTGAGTGAGTGGATAGATGAGTGAGCAAGGGTGGATGGATGGATGGATGAATAGATGGATGGATGAGTAAAAGCATGCATGGGTGAAAGAGGTTGGATGATTGGATAAAAGGGCGGATGATGGTTGGATAAGTGAAAGATTGGATGGATGAATGAACGGTAGGGAGGATGGATGAAAGGGTGGATGATGGATGAGTGAAAGGAGGGATTGAGTGAAAGGGTGGGTGGAATAAAGGAGTGAAAGGGTTGATGGATGGATGAGCGAAAGGATTGATGGATGAGGGAAAGGGTGGATAAAGAGATGGATGAGTGAAAGGATGAATGGATAGGTTTGGAAATGGATGGATGGATAGGTTTGGATATGAAGGGTGGATAGACGGAATGGTGAAAAACTGAATGATTGATGAAAGACTGAATAGACGATAGAATGTAAATGTTAAATGGTGGACATCAGCAGGTAAATGGTAGGATGAAAGGATGAATGGATAGATCGATGGAAGAGACAAGAGATATCTTCTGGGGAGGGTCATAATGAGTTGCTTCATTTGCTTGGTGCCATAAGAGCTTTGATTCGACGTGGGGGTATTTGCAGTTTCTTCCTACTCGCATGCTCAAAAATATATAGTATTGTGCTTAACAGCAATTAACAGTATGACATTAAGAAGGTGCAACTATTGCAAAAAAAGGAACTGTTAACATATTATTCCATTTCTCTTTCATTTTGTGTAATGAGTTAACCTGCTTTGTTTATATAAACACATTTCTCATGTGTTTTGGTATGTGCTGCAACTAATATAGAAGTTGTTAAGTATCATCATGTCTTCCCCTTGGTCCCGCCCCTAGCCCCGCCCCCTCACTACACCTCTAGCGCATTTTAATGAGTACCTGCACTTATTTTTTCCCATTTAAAGCACTGGTTGCATAGAATATTAAACTGGTTTGTCTAGTTCAGTAAAATCTCAGCCCGCAAGTTTTTCCATTAAAATAGCTTCTGCCTGACTATGTTCACTCAATTAAAAACAACATTGGCACTTTTAATTATTACAGGGCAGCAATAAAAACCACTCCGAGATCAGCGACCTTCAGTGTGCACTTCCTGGACTCCAACTAAGTTAGAGCTACTACTGCAGAATCATGCACTGCAGAAATCTCTGTGGGCTAGAGTGACAGACAGTGAAATAGCAGAGACCGCTCCAGCTGAATGCAAAATATCACAGACTATACAAAGAGCGCTCTGCGACAGGATTAATTAGCAGACACAGACGAGATGTGGCTAAACTGCCAGAGGTGCCGACTTTGGAACTGAGGAATCGGGTTTAACTCCCGGCTTCAGCTCAACATTCTGTGACTCTGGGCAAATTACTTAATCTCCCATACCCTTAACAAAACACACAAAAAAAAGAAACCTGGTTCAAGTATAAAGCGCTCCAATGCCTTTCCGGTCTATCACACAGTGTCTAAAGCTGCATCGACTCCATGGCTTACTTCATGGCTCACCCCCTCTCCCCTTTTCACCCATTGTGGTACGTCACAAAAAATAAAAAGCAAATCCGCATTAGTACATGTAATCATGATTCTGCAACTGCAGATGTGGGGCTAGCAGCTCCCTTTTTTAATACTCTCCAGTAGGTTGTCTGCCTCCCTCTTACTTCCTATATTATGCATTTTATTGCTATGCATCACTCTTAAGGAAGCTAAAATTTGAGCTGTGCTACGGCCCCCAACTTTCTTAATTCGTTTAGACGTTTCCCCAGTGCTTAATTTGTAAAACATGTAGTGCTGGGGCTAAAAGCAAAACTTTAAAAATGCCCAAATACACCTCAGAAAAGAATAAGAACAAGCATTGGCATAGCCAATAGGTCTCGCTTTGGGACCTTATAAGTATTTAGTTATGCAGCACAATATCCTTGGTGCAACAACATTAACTGTTGCATGGTTAAACACTTATAAGGCCCCAAAGGCGAAACCTATTGGCTATGCCAATGTTTGTTATAACTTGTAGGTGGTTTATCTGTGCCTTTTTGCACTGGTCATTAAACCATCCCCTTGGTGGCTGTCAGAGACCCCTGGCCTCTTTGGTTAGAACGCACATGCTTTCCATATGGGTAGGCAGGATTGAGTATAGGGCCCGAGTCCCTCTGGGGAGGAGGCCACTGCCTTCCATCTCACATTCTTCCTATTGTTTGTGGCTGCAAGCTACCTATGGATGTCCTCTGAAGATGCAGGACATGGGAGGGTCATTGATACGTTTAGCTTTAGTGACAGGGGGTTGTGGTCACTATCTTCTCCCCCTCTACTACAGCCATATATTCCAGCTTACTCCACAATCTTACATCCAGGAGGATATAATCAATTGTACCAGGGTAGGAGCCTCGTCTAAAAGTTGGGGCAAGGAGTTTGTCCGAGGGGAAGCGCCCATTACATGCCTGTATGCCATAAGTGATGGTAAGATCCACAACCGGCAGTGCTGCTCTTGAAAAAAGCCTCTTTTTAGAGGGGGCTATGTCTGGGATACCCCACGTCAGGTTCTCATCTCTAGACAGATAGTTTTCCAAACGATTCAGCTCAAAAGTAAGATTATAGTCCCCTACTACAAGCACATTGAGTGCCTACATGCTCCCCTAATACTATGTCCAGTTGTTGCAGCGTTTTAAATTCCTGTCTTTAGCCTCTGCTCCGATTTATAGATATTAACACTCATAAGGGGTTGTGAATTGTTCCCCGAGAAAATCAATCCTTTGACATCAGTGGAATCCAGGTAGAGGGGCATGATTGAATAGGATAGGGTCGCTCTAACCAAAACTAATAGGCCCCCAGAAGGGCACCCAGCACTTGATTTAATTACTGGGACATAACTTCTGTAGCCACATCTATTCACTTGCTCTAGTGCCCATGTTTCCTGAAATAGACAGATGTTGTGATTATCAACAAAGATGCCCTAATCAGGGTCCCCTAATTTACCCCTAATTCCTCGAATGTTCCAATTTAGCAGGACAATCTGCAACGGTAGAGAAGAGGGATGGCGCAGTGGGGCCTCAGAGCCATCCCTTTTGAGACATTCTGTTATAATAGGGGACAATGGTAAGGTGTCTAAACTGGCATTGGTCAGGAAATCCGTGGCACCTATAGCACCCAAGTCAAGGATTACTTTATTCGGTCTACATGAGAACATAAATGTGCATGAAAAAATGAAACCCACATTACATAAGTTATTGTGACAATATACAGGCTACAGTTAAGATAATAAAAAGAGATACTGATTAAAAGGCAATATGACCAAAGACAAACCCTCCATTGCCAACCCAGCACACTGATTAGGCAGACAATAACTTTTAATATAAAAGTCCATCAGGGTAAACCATATTTTTCAAATATTTACTCAGTCCACTAATAATCTTTTAAAAGCAGTCAAAACATGATACTAACCAAAGCAGTAACACGATAAATGCATTGTGCAAAAGACAAGGAAAAGAGAAACTTAAATGGGATCCCCCACCGTTTCCAGCAATTTTCTCAACCTCCATGATTAGACGAGGAAACAAGCAACGTCGTAGGTTGAGTAAACATCTAAAAGTAGCTGTAAAAACATGCGAGCGTGCCTAACCTGTACAAAATGCAGAGATTTCAATAGGGGCAGTAAAACATTTTGTGACGGATCTCATTAAGAATGCAGAAAAAAACAAGTGTAAGAGATCCTGTGGGAAACAAATTCTCAGGTACTAGGGCATCGCTTTTCACTCCATGGAACAGGATTTGGGTATGCCAACAGGATATGATACTGATTAAACCTGAATCTTGTGAGGAGGAAGCAATGGTGAACGTTGAGGACTAAGCAGGTCGAATTCAGTGGCAGGAACAGTTACAATCAAAGCGTGTCCAAGAACCAGAGGTTTCTTAAGCTCAATTGTCTCCCTTTCAGTTTTCCTCCACAATAGAAAGTTGTCCCGGGTCCATACAATATCTGCCTTCATTGTGGAACGTGGTGACTCAAACTCGTTTAACAAATGTGCCCCTGACATACTTCAGCCAACTAACCAATCGCCACCTGTCAAGCTCCAAACAATCTTAATTATCTTTTATCTAAGTGATTTTCAGTTCGCACCCAGATATCAGCCGCCGAATCGAATGGCAATAATGTCAGACAAGAACGATAAACCTAACTCTGTGACCCATGCGGGCTGGGGTAGAGGCGGGAACCTACAGAATCCATTTTCAACCACTTAAAGTTCCTTAGAATTAACATAGCCTCAAACATCGCACCATAGATAGCTACTGAAACATATTTTGCCTGATAGATCTTCATCAAGGCCCAAGTGGCATGCAGTCTATTCTTGCAGAAATGGAAAACAGGGCACCAATAGTTTTTGACAATGCTAATTGCTTTGATTTAATCAAAGGACCCCATGTGGTTTGGTCATCAAAAACAATACCCAAATAAGTGCAAGTCTCGACCCTAGACAACCTGTTGCTCTGAAAATGAAAACATCTCAAAGTGGTCTTTTTGGGGCCCAACACCATCACCTGTGATTTACTGTAATTAGTAGAAAGGTCTAAATTCACGTGTTATACAAAACCATTGAGTAATATCTGGAGCCCTAGGGCTTTCTTGCCAGCTGGGCAGTATCATTTGCATATAGCAGTGCAGGGCTATGATGAGGACCTATTCACAGACAGTCCACTGGCTTATCAAGCAGTCTAGCCCCAAGGTCATTCACGTACAACGTGGACAAAAAAGGAGCCATTATACATCCCTGTCTGACTCAGCTCTTCAGTCTAAGGAGCTAGTACAAGACCCATCCATATTATAATGTACTATTGCCCTCATATCTCTATGCAGATCACTGAGAAAACGAACAGTGACTGTGTCCATACCCATATCCATCAAAAACTGCCACAATTTCGATCTGTTCACCTTGTTAAAGGCGGAGGATAAGTCCATATATGCAAGGAATAGTGAACCTGGTTTTGCAACAGTATATTGATCAGCATATAAAAATTTAAAACACTGATCACTGGTCCCAAACCTGGTCGAAAACCAAACTGCAAGTCCGATAAGATAGACCCATCCTCAGCCCAAATCATGGCCGAGTCTGTCAAAGAAAAAGGCATATAACAGCTGGAGAAATCCCTGGAACCCTTCTTATAGACAGGAATAATGATAGACTCCGACCAAGCGTGTGGTAACCTCGTACAAATGACCAGGTTAAATCAGGGCCCATAAACCGGCAAAAATCTTAAACACGTTGACCGGAATCTTGTCAGGGCTGGGGGCTTTGTGACTTGTCATACATTTGGTAGCTAACTCGACCTACTTCACTTCGAAGGTTAAACTACTCTGTTCTGGTACTGAAGCTATGGTTAAGGGCTCATTCATAATTCATACCAACACCGTCCTCGGAACCGTAAATGCCCTCGAAATGCTTAATCTTTTTCTCCTTTGAAATGTGGGAAGAGGTGCATGGGCTCCGTTATCATTAAAAAGAGGCCGATTGACTATCTCACAGAATTGATCGCTGTCTTATTCGATGCCTCCAACAGGGCAGACCAGGAGTCCTCTGAGTTACCTTTTCCTCTCCTCTATCACCTGCTTATTTACTCTACATCTACAAGATATGAGGCGATGATCTTTGGACTGGGCTTTAAGCGCAGACAGTAGTAGGTTGTGACTAAAGTACAGTCTTTATTAAACCATTTAGGTATATCGTTAATCTTTTTGGGAGGAAAGGAAAATCTGGATCTCTCATCCACTTGATCATCTGATATGCACTCAGAAAGGCAGCCTCATCAGGCAGGTCCCCAGGCATTATTAAAATTCCTTGCCCTTGGGAACTAAGCTCTTCAAAACATCTTTGGGGACAATTCTTGACCATTTTGATCTTCTTTCCTGATCTGTTACTTTGCCATCCAACTGAAGTGTAATACTTTGTACAGGGGCACCAATAAAGAAGCTACTAATGTCAACAAAAATGATGATCGCTAAAACCAGTGATACTTACATCAAAAGAGTCTAGCCGATTCCGCAATGAGGCGGTGCCAAAGATAAAATGTAGTGTGGAATTTGCTCCACGTCTTACAAAAGTCTGATAAAAATGACCACCCAGATTTTGGAATGTTTTGGTCCTGACACATTCCACATTAAACTCAATTAAGATGTTATTCAAATAATGACCCACCAGGCTGTGCCCAAGATGTAAAGTGTCCTCACTGTGCATGTGGTCACATAAGGTGAAAGAGCGTGGCCAAGGGTGTATGTTAAAGTCTCTCACTAGAATAAAAATCAGCGCTAACATCATCCTTGTGTTAAATAGCCAATAGCTAGGCCCTGAGTGCTAAAAGTATCTCAAAATGTGGAACCATTGGTTGCATTATAAAAATTAAGCAGCGTAAAGCTGCCAACCACTGTTGAAGAAAATGAAATGGCATGCACTTTGGGAGAATTTGTAACCAATTGCTCAACCTTACAATCTAATAACGGAGACCAGGGTTAGCAGACCACCTTTAGGACGTCGCCTTGGAGAGGGCACAGCAGGGTTAAAAAAGGACTTGTAACCATCCAAGAAAGGAACCCTCAGTCTCCCATGTCTCCTGGAGACAAATTTTGGCAAATGTTTTCAGATATGCAAGCCAGCCTGGGTGGAATTTTTTACTCCTTACCCCGGCCATATTCCAGGAAGCTAAACTGAGTGCTCCAGAAACCGTGCTAGTATTTAATAATGTGTGGCTCCCTATCGTAACAATAGGCATAATTACTTCATTGCTATCCAATGCGCCCACCCCCTCAGGACTAACATTACGAGACACATTAAGCACAAAATCGGGTACCATGGACCTCCGACAACAAAACCCCAGAGGATATTCTATCTGACCTTAACACAGGCTGTGCTGAACTCGGGGTAATTGCATCTGAGGGGCAAGAGAGTCAATCTAATGTACCCACGCCCAAAGCCTCTAAACTATTTGTCGTTTTTATTGTGAACACATTGGTCTCAAATTGCCTTGTATTACTATTCTGGTAGCGTTTAAAGCTCGGACTAGGCTGTGATGACATAGGGCAATGGCTAGCTCACTTAAAAAAAAAAAAGCCCAGGGCTAATGCCTGAATGGGGTACGCACTGGCCATCAAATTGGCAAGGTTCAAAATTGCGGGGACAATGCCCCAACAGTCAAAATTAATTCCTACACAGTCCCAATCACATGTTTTGGGAGAAGGTCTCACCCAGTTGACCCTCCTAGCCATAATGAGCCTGTTTGCCAAATGGTGGCCTTCAGTGCCCAGGAGGGACAACCAGTGGGTCTTTCTGTTCCTTAGGGTGTAGTAATCTTACCAGAAGCAGTTTTTTAGTGCAGGGACCCCAGTGACTACTACAATGTAAGGGGCCATAGCGGGGGGGAGATTGAGGGAAACAAACGTTAAGTGGTGCCATTATTGCTCTTTTTTGCTATTTGCCTCCCGTCCCATCCCAAAGGAGGCCTCTCAACAGTCCCCCCATTTGGACCCTTGGGGAGCACCAGTGTCTCGAGATGCCTATGAGTACCAAAGCTTGTGAGTTGTTTTTCTGGGTGAGCCAGATTGCCTACCAGATTGGTGTAATGTGCCTGCCGGGCATAATACCATCTCCCTCACAATCTTTGAGCCCTCTTGCCCAGAAATGCAATAAGTTGTTTAAGCTTGCCTCAATTGATGAGTTTACCCGTACATTTGCCTATACATTTATCGACCACAGCCTCAATCATAGTCTGCAACATGTGAGCAAGCTTGTTAACAATAAAATTAGTGGTGCAGTCACTAAATGGCTTCTGACAGTCATCACTGAGGCTGTGCTGAACTGTCCTTTATTTTGGTCCCAGAACCATCAATCGCTGTCTGCCTTTTTTCCTTTCTTGCATTTTGATGCAAATGGGATCTGTGGTCATGGTCTGGGGACCCAATGCTATCTATTCTAGGGCTGTCACTTGCACTGTCTGAACCCACCATCCCATTGCTTGTAGGACCCTTCTGGTTAGGAATAAGCCAATCGACCTCAGATAGAGGAGATGGGGATTTTATTGGGACAAGATTTTTCCACTGGGTAAACCTTACTCCCCTTATCCTATTTTTCTGGCCTTCTACCACCACCAGCTGTAAGGCAGGCCAACTCCTATTTCTCAGATGGCGATTCCAAAAAATAAAAAAGCCCAATGGAAAGAGAAACATACTAAATCCTGCCTGGTTTTGATATTGACAATGGGTGTGTAGGCAATGCTCATTGGATGGATGCCAGAAGTTTACAACTATGCAATCTCCCCTATATGACTTAGGCAGGGGCCCTACTTAAGTGACTCTCCTAACTATCAGTATGTGCCGTGCATCTGTATAAGAGAGGCCGGCATGGGTACAGAGCCAGTGCAGCCTTTTATTTTTGAACTGTACAAAAGTTTCCTCTACTCCTTCTTTTAAACAAGGCACATTAGAAAGTATAGTAACATAGAAGCAGGCATCTGGGGACAAGTTGAACGTAACAGACATGTGCCCCATGTGCTGGACCCTGCTTAAGCATGGTGCCTCTCTAGGTCCTCCACCGCCCTCCTCTGCATCCACCATTGACCCCGGTGGACAAGGTTCCATTCCTCCTTGTACCCTGGGTGGGGGGAGGTGTTAGTCGTATCAGGTGGGGATGCTCCATGGGGTAGCTGCTAGAACGCTAGAGGAGCTATCCTTGTTAACAAGAGGCAATTGGGGAGGTTCGGGAATTACTTGCTTGGCAATTACTACATTCTTCAGGCTCCTAATTTCTAACTCAATCGTACCCAAGCGCAGGTAGATGGGCTCTAAGCTCTCCCTTATCAGTGCTATGAACATATACAAGTCCTGGGTACCTTCATGGGTCTTAGCCAAGGGCCCACCCACCAGTGCACCCGCCCCCAACTGAGTCAAAGGAAAGTCTTTGCTTTAGGGTTCACAGCTGCCCTTTTCATTTGCACATGCTCCTTTGGCTTTTACAGGACTCCCATGGCACAATACGGGCTTGCTGGGTGCAATGTGGTCTCCTCTGGTTCCTCTGTTGGGCCCAAAGACACTGACATTGAAAGAACTCAGTTCTCAGATTGGTGCCCCGGTGCTGGGATTGACAATGGCCTGGGCTCGCACAGAGTAGGCCTGGTGTGATACAGTGATGGAGATAATTGGCGTTCTACCAGGTCAGTTTCTTTATTAATTAACCCACTGCTCTCTGGATAAACTCATCTAAGGTGGAACCCGGCAGCACCTTAGCCCCCGTCTCCACTGTTCTCATTTTCCCCATGTGAACACAGCCAACAAAGTGGATGAGTTAACATACTTCTCCATCTGCAGAATATACTGAATGACCAGCAGTGGCAGTGTTGCACAAGACATGTGAGACAAAAAAAAAGTTCACCAGCATACTGCATTCTTTTATCAATTGATATGGTAAGACAAACTCACATTTAATCCTTTTGTTTGTCATTAAAAGTTCACAGCATCTAAAAGCCTTCACTACCTTATAGTGGAGTCAGCCACATGAATATAATTTCTGTCAAGATGGTAGTAATATGCATTACATAATGGTGCTCATGATAGTTGACCAAAGACTCAGACTGCCTCTAAGGCTGACAAAGCCTGCTTTAGATTCTTGTACTGGCAATATGTCATCAGAGGAAATTATTGGATTTCAGACTGGAATGTATCGTCTTAAGTTTGAGTGATTGACTTCCTTTCTCTACCTGATACGACTTAACCTGTTTCCCTGCACTCTGTATGTGGGACACTGATACTCAAGACGGATGGATGTTTATGATACTCTGTGTTCTTTTAACTCCATCCCACTTTCAAAATGAGCCTATTGCTCTCAGTGGTTCAGAGTACTTTCCCATTTCACCTACTTGGCTTGCAGGCATAAATACAGATAGTTACCTAGTGCATAATGGCTGATGTCTAATCCTTCTGTGTGCCATCTTCACCCAGGGCAATAGGCTAAGTGTTGCTCTGACATCAAGCTACAGCAGGATGTCATCTACATGAGAGCCAATCAATTGTCTAGAAAGCAATAGGATATTATCACAGCATTGAAATGGGTAGCAGGATAGACATGGCACCCAGCTCAAGATTAAGATGGTGAGATCATAGAGAATTAGTCTCTTTTTGAGACTTATGACTTTGTTTGAAAGTGTGGTTGATAATATTAATCTCGACTTCACTAATGCTTAACAGATAGACATGTGCTAAAATGAAGATGTTAGAATCTGTTATTTATAATTGTTATTGTTCCCACTAAACTGTAGCATAACCCTTCCTCCCGCAACTTATCAGATGACTTAATTGCAGTTGGTGTACCATAACCTGAAAGAATTTCAGGGAGAAGGGTACGCTGTCTCTTGACTGGCAAGCAGATCTTTTTATCTACGTCCTAAAATAGGTGCTAGAGTTGTGTAGAGAGTGGTAGCAAATAAGGCATAGGATTGAGGGATGTATGCAAGGTTGAAAACAAAAACTGAGATTTGAATTTTTAGTGAGCTGTGGATTTCCACAATATTAGACGCCATAGTACTGATTATTAACTTTATAAAAATCAGTTTTTTATTGTATTGCATTAGATTGAAAATATCCAACTTCTAATAATGGGCTAACAGTGGATTTTTCCATTGCAGAATATACTGAATGACCAGCAGTGGCAGTGTTGCAGAAGAGAATTTCTCTGCATTGCTGATACAAAAAAAAAATCAGCATTCTATATTCTTTCATCAATTTCTATGGTAAGTCACACTCCCTTTTAATCAGGATGCTGGTCATTAAAAAAAATTAATAGCAACTGAAGGTCCTCAGTAACTTAGTGGGGACTTCCGCATAATTATAATTTCTGTCAAGATTGTAGTAATATGGATGGCCTTACGGAGCTCATGAAAGTTAATCAAAGATTTTGACTGTCTCCAAGGCTGACAAATCCTGCTTTAGATACTTGTTCTAGAAGTAGTTCACAATAGGAAATTACTGCCTATGCGGCTAGAATGAGTTTTCTTAAGTTTGAGTGATTGACTTCCTTTCTCACGGAGGGAAGCTAATTTAACCTGTTTCCCTGCCCTCTGTATGTGGGACACTGCTACTCAAGACACATGGATGTTTGATTCTCTGTTCTTTTCTTTTCTTTTTTTTGATTTTCAAAAACCTTTACTGAAGGCAATCACTGTTAAACACTGCATGGTGCCTACAACCCTGGTCATGCCGGCAGCGTAGGGGTTAACAAGGACATCAGTATTACCAGTGCATGAGTACACAGCAAGCCGCCTACAACCACTTCGGGCCGGCCGCGTCAGGTTAAACATTGCACAAGAAACTGATCAAGTTGTAGGGAGGCCTACCGGCCATGTGAAGCGTAAGACAATATAGTGTAATCAGGAGCTTGCTAGTTCAATGACCCGGGGTCCCAGAAGGATACAGCTAGCGTATGGGGTCAAGTGGTGCTGTCGTTCTCCCGTAGGGGTGCCTGTCTCTAGACAACTCATGTAGTCCTTGTTGCCCCACTGTGACCAATGACCTATGTGTTCGTGTGCGTAGATGAGAACAAGGCCAGGGTGTCCTTAGGAAAGAAAAGAGAACAGTAACAAAAAAGTAATAGTAACTGTACAGGTCGTGATCTGGCAAGTGGTGTGAGGCGTCTTGCGCGTTCCAAGCAGGGAGGGGCATGTGGGGGGGGGGTCTGTCTATAATCATGGCGCCCAGGTCCACCCATGAGGGCGGAGCATAGATGCCTTTCAATCACTTGGGAAGAGTTGCAGGGCCCTCAGCTTTGGGGGGCTAAAGCAAGTGAACTCTATTCGCATTAAATAGGATACCAATGGCTGCCAAATGCGTTGGAATTTCTTTTCAGTGCTCCCTGTGTTATGAGAGAGTCTCTCCATAGCCAGTTTGTGCCACACTCTGACAAACCACTGAGCTATGGAGGGGGCCGTGGTTTGTTTCCATGTGCACGCTATGAGCTGTTGCGCTGCTAATAGTAAATGTCTGATAAGGGCCCAATCCGCCCTGGTCATTGCCAGTAGTTTAGAGGGGCGTATACCCAGGACCACCACATGTTGCAGAGATGGGATCGGGTACCCCACAACGCCCTTAATGTGCCCCAGAACCTCCTTCCAGAAAGTAGCTATCACGTGACATGACCACCATATGTGGTAGAGAGTGCCTTCCTCCTTCCCACATGTCCAACAGAGGTTAGATACTGTGCGGTATATGGTGGCAAGACGGGAGGGTGTATAGTACCATTGAAGCATTAATTTGTATGCAGTTTCATGGGAGGCAAGGCTGCGGTATGTTTTGGGGATATCTTGCCACAGTTTTTCCCATTGCTTGGGAGAGAGTCCTCCTGGGGTCGCGTCGTGCCACGCGGTCTGGTAGCGATGTGTGCGCTTCGGAGTTGAGTGTTGTATCACCTGATAGGTCTTAGAGATAAGACCTCTCATGCCCTCAAAGGCCCGCACCAGTTTTTCGAACAGAGTGAAAGGGTGTGTCGCCGCAGCCCGGATCTCAGGAGCAGAGAGCCAGTGTCGCAGTTGCATGTATTGATGGCGTGCCATGCAGGGTAGCGTAAATTCGGACCTGCAGTCATCAAATGACTTGATGGCACCCCCTGCAAATAAGTCGCGAATCATACGACACTCCCCATCGCTCCACCCACTAAACGCCTGCTTAGGCAAGCCCGGGCAAAATTCCGAGTTGCGCGCGATAGGAGTGTTTGGGTATGGAAACGTGGCCAGTCCCCTTTTGTCCCCTATTTTGTCCCATATTTCAAGGTCTGTTTTGGTCGGCGCTGCGACATACGCACTTCGGGGTCAGGCATGCTTAGGCAACCAAGCAAGGTCCCACAATGGCCGGCACGCCACCGCACGGTCCATGTGGAACCAATGCTTCTCACTCTCCCACGCAACCCACTCAGATGTACCTCAGATGTGCTGCGCAATAGTATTCCTGTAGGTTCGGACATGCCAGGCCTCCTCTATCCCGCGGGCGCATCAGAAGCGAATGTGCCACCCTCGGTCACCTCCCGTTCCACACAAAAGCACGCAAGTCTCCCTGGAGGCGCTGGATATCCGCCTGTGGGATCCGGGTCGGCAGTGTCTGAAACAAATAGAGGACCCGTGGCAGAATATTCATCTTAATAATGTTGATGCTTCCCAGCCATGAAATATGGAGGGGTTTCCATCTCTGAAGGTCAGCTAGCACTGAGCGGCGCAGTATCGCCCAGTTTATACGAGACCAGGAGGCCAGTGTGGGGGTAAGTTGAAGCCCCAAGTACGTGATGGAGGCCTCCGTCCATTGGTAGGGGGTCAGCCCCTGCAGCATTCTGGCCTCAGGGACCGGGATATTGATGTTGAGGGCAAATGATTTAGAGAGGTTGATCTTGAAGCCAGAGACAGCTTCAAAGGACTGCAGATTTTCGACCACGCATGGAAGCGATAATTGAGGCTGAGTCAGCGTGAGCAGGAGGTCATCCGCAAAGAGGTTGATCTTATGGATTTGGCCTCTAAGGGTTACACCCTTGATCCCCTCTAGCTCCCTCACCCGTATGGCCAAGGGCTCTACAGCTAACGCAAAGAGGAGGGGTGAGAGTGGGCACCCCTGCCTCATGCCCCGATGTAGTGATATTGGCCTTGTGGCCCGTCCATTGAGTCGGATGCAGGCTGTGGGGGCCACATACGATGCCATGATCTTCGAGATGAACTCCCGTCCCAGGCCTATTTTACTCAACACGGCGCGGAGATAGGACCAGTCTACTCGGTCGAATGCCTTCGCGTCGAGCGAGAGGAGACATGTAGGGATGTTAAGGCGCCGTGCTTTTTCAACAAGGTGCACTATGTGACGGACATTGTCCGCACCCTGCCGGTTATGGATAAACCCTACCTGGTCGGGGTCGATGAGGCCTGGCAGGTGTGGCTCGAGACATGATGCCAATATTTTAGTAAAGATCTTGGCATCAGTGTTGAGCAAAGCTATCGGGCGATAAGAACAACACTGCGCCGGGTCCTTACCTCCCTTGGGTGATCTCCGCCATAGCCATGGTGGGGGTGAGGCCTGTGTCTCCCGTGAAGGAGTTATACACTCGCAGGAGGTGTTCCTGCAGCTGCGGGAGGAAGACGCGGTAAAAATGTACAGGCAGCCCATCCTGTCCTGGGGCTTTACCAAGGGGGAGACTCTTGACAGCTGCACCTAATTCCACCATGGTAATGGGGCTATCCAGGAGGGACGCATGGTGTGCAGACAGGGGCTCCCATTCACAAGCAGCTAGATAGGAGTGGAGTCTCGTGGGAGAGGGGTCTTCCCGGGAATACAGCCGCTGATAATAAGCACGGAACGTCTCCACTTTATCCTTTACTGCCGTTGCCCACGTGGCATCACCTGTCTGAATCTTGACAATGTGCGCTTTTGCCTGACGCTGCTGCAATTTACCAGCCAGACGTCTGCCCACCTTGTCCCCCCCATGATAGTATTTCTGCTGCAGAGACAGCAAGGCCCTCTCTGCCTTTCCCGTGTGATGCGCATGCAACTGGCTACGCAGCAGTGCTAGTTGCCTTTTAATACGGCGGGTGGGGGCCTCTTTGTCCGTACGCTCCAACAGTTTGATCTCCGCAATGAGTTTAGATTCCACCAGTTTCGCTTCCCTCCCTCTGGCAATGGCAATGGACATTATTCAATCAATCAATCAATAGCTTTATTTCGACAGCTTGTGTCATAAAAGCATTGTTCAGCATTTATACAAAAGATAAAAATATGAGAACCTAAAAACAGGCCTTTAAGTACAGCAAGCTCGCTAAAGATGTGAGTATACAACAATTTAACAAAGTTTTAAAAATCTGAGAACAGGGCAGATAACACTAGAACTTCATGGCATAAAATGTATATACAGATACAAACAGGTTCGTGCCCTGACAGAAGCCCAGACTAGATATATAAGAAATAGCGAAGATAAAAAATATGTAGCAAAATTCATCACAATCATTTTAAATATGTACTGGTGTTAAAACCATCATGCGCAATGTTCTGTGAAGGATAAAAGATCTGGAATGTATGTAAAAAGGGCATTAAATGGGTTTAAAAGGTTATATTGTCTCTATGGACATTATTATACCTCGGATCGTTGCTTTGAACCCATCCCACAGTGTGCGCAGAAAGATCTCGGGGGAAGCGTTAAGATGAAAGTATTCCTTTATACCCTTCCGTATCTCCTCCACATCGACCGGGTCTCGCAATAGATGTGAAGGCATGTGCCAACGGGGTGAGCCGGCCAGGCGCGTAGTGCGATTCTCCCATGTGAGCTCAAGGTGCGCATGATCAGAGATGGAGATGTCAAAGCTCCACAGAGTGTAAGCATGTGAGAAGAGATGGCGTGATGAAGGCGTAATCCATGCGTGAGTAGGAAGTGTGTACATGTGAGTAGTAGTAGTCCCTGACGCCTGGATGTTTATACCACTAGGCATCAACCAGGCCCCACCCTTCAATGTCCCTCTTAAGATGTGCCGACATTACCCCCACATTCTGATATGTTGCATTGCTTCTGTCCATGGGAGGGTCCCAAACTAGATTGAAGTCCCCGCATACCACCACGTCCCTGTCCACCCCCTTGAGTTGTTCAGAGAGTACACGCCTGATGTAGGTGTTTTGGGCAGTGTTTGGGGCGTAGACATTGAGTAGCGTCAACTATCGCTGTCCCCGTAACAGTTGCACTCTCAAGTAGCGACCTTCCCCCATCCGGGGACACATGTGCCACAGAGGTGCAATAGTTGGCCTTGCATAGGACCCCCACAACCAGAGTCTTAGAGTCTGCATAAGCCCAATAACGGAGTGGATACTTCGAATGCGCCATGCGGTGCAAATCTGCCTTCATCAGGTGGGTCTCCTGTAGCATCACGATGTCTGGATCGTGGTGTAGGATGTACCGCCATATTTGCTTAAGCTTGTTCGGGGAGTTCAAGCCTCGGGCATTGAGCGAGAGCAGTTTAGTGTCTCCTCTAGATAGGGGGTGATCAAGGGGGGCAACCCCGTCCGTTATAGAGGGGCTAACTGTGCTAAGTTAACAGGGGCTGCAGTGCAAGCGATAGACCCAGTCCCCCCACCAAGCGCCTGCTCTCCCACCTCCACAAGGTTACGTGATCCCCATCCCGCTGGACTGCCACGGATGTAGCCCACCCATTTATAGAAAGGGGAGCGCCAGTGCACCCATGGTTCCCCCAACCCAAGACCACATGTGCCCCACTGCCAGTGTTACTAGTGGCGTCCCGATCGACCTGTAGGAACATCAAAAAGAACATGTAAACCAACAGTGGGCCAACTGTGCCCAACAAGTCCTTCTCCCCGCGCGGAGACTGGCACCGAGGTGCTCGGGTCCCGCTGGAGGGGTCACCCTCTGTAGGAGTAGGTTCAGGAAGGCGGGTCATCAAGGGCACAGTTAGAGTGACGGAGCACGGTCAGGGCGGGCCCCGTGCATCCCCGGGGCCCACCAGTTACCTCTCTAGGTCCCGGACAAGGGACCCCTCGCCGCCCTCCATCGGATGGCTGTGCCGCTGTCCGGTCTAGCCTCGCTCTGCGCTCCGCGTGTCTGACAGATGGCATGGCAGATGTGTACAGAAGGACTACCATCCTGATCCGGTGCTTGAGCCTGTAAGTTCGCACGTTGTTCAGTGGGGCTGCGCTAAGGCACTGCGGGCGTGTTGCATATATTGCAGGTAGTCACTTCATAGTCTCAGCCTTAGATAGTGTCTCACCCTTATACAGATCCGGTGGTTGAGTGTGCTGGCGAGGGGCCCCCGCTGAGACTACGCAAGTGGTCAATAACATCCTTCCGTGCCTCCTGGGATGATTGACATGCTTGTTGCTTATTTGAGCGTCGTGGAGGAACAATGGCCCACCTGGGCTTATTAAGATCACGGCCCAAGGAAGAGGAGCCGCCGTCCGCCTGGTAATCATCAGGTATACCCAGTAGGGCCTTGGCCTCCGCCAAGGAATGCAGTGATCAGAGCTTGCCCTCCCACTGGAACAAGAGCGCAAAGGGGTGGCCCCACTAGTAGTGGACACCCTGTGCTCTGAGTTTGTCCGTAACAGGTTTAAAATCGTGCCGTTTACGGAGAGTGACAGCGGAGAGGTCCTGGTAAAGTTGGATTACGTGTCCCTGGTATTTGATCTGTCTTGTTGCGGGCCGCCTGCATGATCGGTTCCTTCTCTGTGTAAAAGTGCACCCTGGTGAGGATATCTGGGCCACTGTCTTTACGAACCACTCCCCCGCGAACTCTGTGGGCCCGATCAAGGGCAGGTGGAGAAGCATCGTCGTCCCCTCGCAACGTCTGCAGTAGGTCAGCAGTAAACGCCACTATGTCTGCGCCTTCAGCACCAACCGGGACCCCCCGTATGCGAATATTGTTGCGGCGGCTCCTATTTTCAATGTCCCCCTGCTTGGTTTGAAGTTCAATGTGCTGGTCTTCTAATGTACTAATGCGCTGCAATAGCATCTCGTGGTCTTCTGACCGAGCATCGACAGTCCGCTCTAGGTCATCCACCCGGTCTCCAACCTCAGTTACCTCCCTTCTAATATCGCGGAGACCAGACTTAAATTCCTCTTTGAGAGAAGAGATATCGGTGTGTATCTCCTGCAAGAACCGGTCCATGTAGCCTTGTGTGACCAGCGCCGTGGATTCTCCACCCATCTGTGCCGGCGTTGAGGCCGCGGACTGCATCGCCACGTCTGGCTGGGTGATCTTGCTCCACAAAGTTGTCACCGGGGTTTCCTTACGTGCGTGGGAGCGCGGCCTAGCTGGAGTCCAGAGGCGCAGAGTCACGCAATCTCACATGGGGGACTGCCGCTGCGATGTAGCTCGCCCATCCAGCGCGCTGCACAGAGGTTGCGGGATCAGCACTTCCTACGCCGTACGCTTTCGCACCCCTATCCGTCCAATAGCTCCAGTCCGCTCTCTCTATGCCAGGGCCAGTCACGCAGCCAACGTGTGATGCATCGGCGGCCCCCCCGACCACACAACTCAGTCACTAGGGAGGGGGAGTTCGCCCCCAAGGGTCACCACCTAAACGTCTTCGGTGTGACGAGGGAGGGGGGTGTTGCTGTCCAGGCCTGCCACTGGGGAGCACCCAAGTAAACGAGTGCCAGCTCCCTCCCGGCACGTTAGCCACACAGGTCGCAGAGATTACCCGATGGGAAAGAAAGCAGGCCCGCCGTGGATGTCCGCTTAATGATGGCAGCCACCGATCTCCTCAGCTATGCAAGGCCCAGAAGTGCAGGGTGGTGCCTACCTGCGCGAACGAGCAGGCATACAGACTTCAGGCAGAGTGCGGCAAAATCCTAGATGAGCTTATGGTGTCTGAGGGCCGTCAAGAGCTCCCAGGGGACGATTACAAACCCTGAGCTCCAGCCCCAAAATGGCTGCTGGCGAGCAACTCTTGCGGTGTAGATTCAGTCAGTATAAGCACAAGCCACGAGCATGTGGGCTCCACAGACCCCGGGAACAAGCACCAGCACCCCAAAGCATCTGCCCCGGAGGAACGAGCGCGCACTCACCTCCGGGACGCTGATCTGATGCGCCTCTGTAGCTGTGCGTTGGCGGAGGGGCTGGGCTCGCCACGAGGGCCTGCTGGAAGATGGCGGCCTCTGGTCCCCTCCGCAGCCCTCCAAGGTTCTAGGATGTAAGGGAGCACCCGCCTGCCCAGGCGTGGGTGCAGGTCATCCTTAAGGAAGCTGCAGCAGGGTCCGGAAGACTTTCGAGGCGCTCGGGCACTGCCGACGCTCCCCCGAGCCTGTCCACAAGCCTCCGTGTCCCCGCTCTAAAATGGCCGCCGCCATTCACCTCTCTTCATCGTGAGGCATCACCACTGTGCTGCACCGAGTCTCCGGCCACCCGGGGGATGACTCGCGTGCAGGCAAGCCCCCACCGCCTTCAGGAGCCGAGACAAGCCTCACAAATTGCGGTGGTGGAGGGGGGCGGGCTCACCGCAGGCACCCACTGGAAGATGGCGGCTGCCGGTCTCCCCCGCAGCTTCTCACAGTCCCAGGTCACAGGTGGGCGCCCGCCGGCCCAGGCGCAGGTGCGGGCTGTTCCCAAGGAAGCTGCAGAAGGAGTCTGGAAGTTCCCGAGGTGCCCAGATACAGCTGTCGCTCCCTCAAGTCTGTCCACGAGCCCCCGCTGCCCAACTTCAAAATGGCTCCTGCTGGTCACCGCTCTCCGCCTCGGAGCATCGCCACTGCGTTGTGCCAGGAATCTGGCCGTCCGGGACACGATTCGTTTGCAGGTAAGCCCCCACTGGGTCCGGAAGCCGAGACAAGCTTCCCAGCCGGCCGGCCGCCGCCGCTCCGATGCCCTTTAATTCAGCATAGCGGGCCCTGGGGAGATGGAGCCCTTCAAAGGCACGTCATACTCCATTGCTCCTGTGACCACCCTTTGTTCTTTTAACTCCATCCCACTTTCAAAATGTGCCTAATGCTTTCAGTGGTTCAGAGTACTTTCCCATTACACCTACTTGGCTTGCAGTCATAAATACAGCTAGTTACCTAGTGCATAATTGCTGATGTCTAATCCTTCTGTGTCATCTTCACCAAGGGCAATAGGCTAAGTGTTGCTCTGACATCATAAAGCTACAGCAGGATGTCACCTACATGAGGGCCAATCAATTGTCTAGAAAGCAATAGGATATTATCACAGCATTGAAATGGGTAGCAGGATAGACATGGCACCCAGCTCAAGACTAAGATGGTGAGATGATAGAGAATTAGTCTCTTTTTGAGACTTATGACTTTGTTTGAAGGTGTGGTTGATAATAATAATCTCAACTTCACTATTGCTTAACTGATAGACATGTGCTAAAATGAAGATGTTAGAATCTGGTATTTATCATTATTATTCTCACTAAACTGTAGCATAAACCTACCTCCCTCAACTTATCAGATGACTTAATTGCAGTTGGTGTACCATACCTAAAAGAATTTCAGGGAGAAGGGTACATTGTCACTTCACTGGCAAGCAGATCTTTTTATCTACGTCCTAAAATAGGTGCTAGAGTTGTGTAGAGTGGTAGCAAATAAGGCATAGGATTGAGGGATGTATGCTAGTGATGGAGCAGGATTTCGCGAAAGAAACCTGCTCAACCGAACACCCCTATAATACGGACTAACAGTAAGCAGTGTTTAAACAACTAATGTGCACATTTACATTACACGTGGGAAGCTATGCTTTACAAAATGCATGAACTAACCAGAATTAATGCGTAAATAACCGGAAATGTAATAATCTTGTGTTTTGAATGAATCTAGGAGGTTTGCATGGCAAAGCCACACGTGTATTGGTAAAAAGCATAGTGAGTGTTGCTTTAAACTAATAAAAAATGCAGCTTCCCTACTAATGCTATGCTAGGCTAACCGTTAATATGAAGTAAAGCTGAAGTGGATGGTAAACTGTGAAAATTGCATTGTCACATTATTAATAAATGTTCGTTTTTCCGTTCTTTTAGTAATGGATGAGTCCTCCACGTTTTTTCAAATTGGCCTAACCAAGGGCGGGGGTGGAATTAGGAGCGAGTATGAACCATTTTTTTTAAAATTCTTTTTATTGATTTTATCCCAACATGTGACATAATAAATCATCGCATCCAGCAAAATACACATTCAGTGCATACTTGGAAAATTATTCTTTCAATGTCCCCTCCCTCCCTCCCACCCGCCCCTCCCCTACCCACCCCCCCTCCTCACCGGTGTGCCTACTACCACTTTTTACGAACAATACATTCCTCTACAATTTACCATATCAACAATTATATACAATCCTTAAAGCATTACAGTGCGTACATTTACGTTTGGGGTCATTATACATTCCGCTAGACTCTTCATGGCCCATGTTCCACACACCTAGGTGGCAGTGGGAGTTCCCTGATCCCCTCCGACCGACCCTTGTTCTGATCCCACCTCCGGGGCCTGCAGTATTGTAACCAAGTCCTCCCAAGCCCTCGCTGCCTCCAGTGCTGTTTCATTATTACTGCGCCAAGCGTGCTGCAGTCTAAGAGTGCCTTCGCTTCGCGCCCATTTCAATAATTCCGCTCTCCATCTCCCCATACTTGGTCCCCCCGCTGACTTCCAATGCATCGTTATCTCTCTTTTGGCCAAAATCAGGCCGAGGTCCAAAAATTTACTTGTGATTTTCGTTTTTTTGTGTGCGGGAACCAATGCAGAATACAAACACCCATATCTAGATCAAGTACGCGCTCAGTCACACTGCTCAACAATTCCAGCACTTCTTCCCAGTAAGTCCCCAAGTTCGCACACCCCCAGAACATATGACGAAAGTCGGCCCCCTCCAAGCCACATCTCGGGCACAAAGCAGTCGCCGTATGGAAGTATTGTTTAAGCTTAGCTGGTGTCAGATACGCTCTGTGCAGAACATAGAATTGCACCAATTGGAATCTGGCATTTCTCGTGCCCTTCCAGGCACGTCTAACCAATTGGGCCCACGTGTTTCCAGGGATTTCCCTGCCAAGGTCCACCTCCCACTTTTCCTGCAACTTGGTCAGCGGGCTTAGATCTTCAGTCAACATACGCCGGTATAGGCACGTAACGGCCTTAAAAGTCCCTGATGCCATCACCACGTATTGACACGTCATGGAGGTCCGCGGTTCCGACAACCCCAGCCCCCAGTGTCGCTGCAGCGCCGAGGCGAGTGCCGCATGCAGCAGGTAGTCCCCGCGCGGGAGATCATATTTGGCCTGCAAGGCCCGGAAGGACAACAAGGTTTCATTTTCATATAAGTCTCCCAAGACTTGTATCCCTAGGTCTTCCCAGTGTGCCAACGCCGACCAGTCCCCGCCATGTGGGAAGGCAGTACACATGCCCAACGGTATCTCCGGGGCGTAAGGGCGGGCAATGCCAGCCCGTTTCTGACTCCGATTCCAACATAATCTTAGCGTCCTCTCTTCCACGGTAAGCGGTTGAAGGCACAACTTCTGGTTCAAAACTATGAAGGACAAGATATATCTCGGGACCCATCGCCCTCCCGGACCATCAGGACCTCTAAACTCTCTAGCTATTGCCTGGGTCAACCACTGCAGCTGCGCCGCCAGATAGTACCCCTCGAAGTCCGGCACTGCCATGCCGCCATCAGCCCTGGGACGTATCATCGTGGCCATTGCAACTCGTCGCCTGCCTGTCCCCCAGAGAAAACCCCCAGTCATAGAACGGAGCTGTCGAAAGATGGAACCCGCCACCCAAATCGGCAACGTCCGAAAATAATACAATAAACGTGGGAGCACCACCATCTTCAGGAGTGCCACTCGACCGGCGACCGAGAGCGGTAGAGTGCTCCAAAATGCGAAATTGCCTTTAAGCCCGCGGAGAGCCCGGCCCAAATTACCCTCTAACAAGTCTGCCACAGAGTGATAGATATAAGTGCCTAAGTAAGGCAGACAATATGGTTCCCAGCGAACACCCGCCGCCTGCGGGGGGTCGCTTCAGTCGGAGTAACTGGGAATAAGCAGGTCTTTGTCCAGTTCACCCGCAGTCCCGAGTATTGCCCAAACGCTGAAAGCAAGTTTCGTGCTCCCGCCAATGCTGCATCCGCGTTTGCGAGAAAGAGCAATAAATCGTCTGCGTAGAGGGAGATATAGTGCATATCTCCACGATGGAGTAAGCCGGAATAATGTTTCCCTAACCGGGCATGGGCAGCCAAAGGTTCAACGGCCAGGGCAAATAGTAGCGGCGAGAGTGGACAACCCGGTCTCGTGCCGCGGCCCACCCGGCAAGCCGGGGAGACCGTCACCCCTGTTCGCACACGCGCCGACGCTGATCTGTAAAGAAGTTCCGTCCACCCCACAAAATCGTCACCTAACCCGAACCCACGAAGGACCCGGTACAAATACGACCACTCCAGGCTATCAAATGCCTTTTCTATATCTACTGAGAGTACCATTGCAGTAGGTGTATCGCTATGATCCTCTCCTAAAATCCGCAAAAGGCGTCGCACATTACTTGCGGTGTCACGCTTCGGGATAAAGCCCGCCTGGTCGACATGGATCAGGTGAGTCATATAGGGGAGGAGCCGGGTCGCCAAAATTCTACTCAATATCTTATAATCGGCAGTTAACATTGATAAAGGACGATAGGCCGTCCTAGCCAATGAATCCCCGCCCGGTTTCAGCAGCGGGACAATGATAGCCTCGCGAGTGGAGGTTGGCAACCGCCCTAAGTCCCAGGCCTCCCGATAAACCGCCTGCAGTTTAGGGGCCAGGAGATCAAGATATACAGAATAAAATTCGATCGGTAGCCCGTCAGCACCTGGGGACTTCTTGCGCGCCATGTGTTTCACCGCGCTGCGTATCTCTCCTTCAGTAACCATCTGCCCCAACATAGCCCGTTGGTCAGCTTCGAGCTGTGGCAGTTGTATTTCAGCTAAGAATTTAGTCAACCCATCGCCCGTACTTTGCAGTTTGCTCTCATAAAGATCCGTGTAGTAGGCCAAGAACATCTTATTAATCTCCTGCTGTGTGTATTCCGGCGTGCCCGCCGGGGAGGTCAAGGCCAATATGGGCGTGCCCCTCGGTATTGGATTAACCAACCACGCCAGGAGGGCGCCCGCTTTATCCCGCTCCGCATGTGCCCTCACCAAATATTCTCTATGATCAAAACAGCGTAACCGTTCCACTTGTTTAGCCACTTCCTCCCGTGCAGCCAACACTTCAGCCTGCGCATCCGGGTTCGCCGGGAGCGCTCTCTCCGCTTGTCGCAGCAGCAGTTCACCCCTTTCTATATCCTGCAACAGTGTCCGTCGCACTCCCGTCGCCTTGGCAATACATAATCCCCGCACCACCACCTTAAATGCGTCCCATTCCAGTGCCAGGTCTGAGGCCGTTCCCGTATTTTCTAGAAAATAATGCTCAATACCCTCTCGCACCCCCGCCCGGAACACCGGGTCCTCCAAAGTCTCCGGACGCAACTGCCAAGTAGGAATTGCCGGCCTTCCTCGGGACCACCTCAGGGTCAAAAGCAATGGATTATGGTCCGATATTGTCCTTGTCAGATATTCACTATGGCGAACCATTGCATGTACATCCGGTGAGCACAACACTGCGTCCAACCGCACATGTAAGTTATGTAAAGCAGAATAAAAAGAATAGTCCCGTTCTCCCAGGTGTTGCGCGCGCCAAGTGTCTACGAGCCCCCATTCAGCCTGCCAGTCCCTCCGAAGCTTCGAGAGCTTATGCACGGGTGCCTGCGGCAGCGGCGGGTGAGACCTATCCATTTCGGTATCAGCGACTGAATTAAAGTCGCCACCTAACATCAGTGAGCCGGTCAGAAAGGATGTTAACTTCCCTGATAGGCTGGCAAAGAAGGATTTCTGGTCCACATTGGGGGCATACACACTGCACAACGTCACACATCGTCCATCCAATCTGCCCATAACAGCCACAAATCTCCCCTCGGGATCCACCACCTGCTGAAGTGGCTGGAAAGGGACTCCTGCCCTCACCCAAACCAATACTCCCCTGGCATATGCAGAGTACGTAGTATAAAAAAGCTGCCCCCTCCATCGACGCTGCAGTGCCCGGCCCTCTGCCCGGTCTATGTGTGTTTCTTGAAGAAAAGCTATTTGGGCTCCCCTACGCACCAAATATGCATGAACCCTATGGCGTCTCTGCATCGTATGCATCCCCCGTACATTCCACGTAATGCATTTAATCTCAGGTGTTGACCCCATTATGTAACAAGATTTTGTTCCGTATCAGCATTCCCCGCAGTGGCACACCGGTGATTCTAACTACCCCAACACCATCCCCCAAACCCACCCCCCACCCGTCCCCAGAACAGGCTCTAAACAGCTAGTACCCATCCAAACTATTCCCGAACAACTCCTCTGATAGCTACCAGAGGTTCACTCTAAGAGCGAATAGAAGGGGGGAGCTCAGCACCAGGAGGACCGGCCAGCTGTCTCACTGCAGCCATGCGCCAAACCCCACAATAAGTAAAATTACAGTTCCCCTGGGGCAATCCCCGGACCCCCAAGCGGCCATACTGATCGCCCGTCCCCTCATCTGGGCTCCCGGATCCCCTCCAACCGCGCAAGTTACCCCCTCCCTGAGCCACTGCTCCAGAACCAGCCGGCCCTGCTTACTAGCCACATGAGACATCGCATCTAATCAGGCATCTGCAATCTCGTCCGCTGTTCCTGGGGTAATATGAGGGAGAACAACACTCCCTGCGTCCGTCCCATCAGTGTCTGTCCCTTCTGACCCTCGTTCCGACTCGGTCCCTCCTTTTAGGGTTGCGCCGCTCGCCTGTGATATCTCCGTCACGGCCTGCAATGCTGCAGACCTCTCTCTCTTTGTCTGGGACGTGGAAGGTTTCTGCGAACCAGGTCGCCTTCTCCTGCTTCGCCGTGTCCGGAGCGACCTCGGTGCCACCGTCGTCTGTCCCCCGTTGCCTTTCGTCACGCCTGCTCCTGTGCGGTAGGTTTCCAACCAGCTCCATGCCTCATCCGGGGTGTTGTAGAAGTAGGTGGTGCCATCCAATGTCACTCTCAGGCGTGCTGGGAACATCAGGGAATACTGAATGCTTTCATCCCGGAGCGCTTTCTTGACCGCTAAAAAAGAAGATCGTTGGCGCTGCACTTCAAAGGTGTAATCCGGGAACAGCGACACACTCTTGTTGTCCACTTTATATGGGCCAGCGGTGCGTGCTTTATGTAAGAGAAAGTCTCGGTCCTTATAATGCAGCAAGCGGGCCACCACAGGCCTGGGAGGCCTTCCAGGCTGCAACGGTCGGGCAGGTACTCTGTGCGCCCTTTCCAGAGTATAGAATGGTGTCAGGCCCTCCGGGGCCACCTCGGTGCGCAGCCATCGCTCCAGGAAATCCACCATGTTGTCTCCTTCCACTCCTTCGGGAAGGCCTACCACCCGTATGTTGTTCCGTCTATTACGCCCTTCCGCGTCTTCCGCTCGTCTCTCTAGGACCTGAAGCCTGCGAGTGACATCTCCCATCTGCTCGTCCAGTGCCCTCTGTGTAGGCTCCAAGACCCCCAATGTGGTCTCAGTCTGCCTCACCCGGTCTGCCAGCTTCACATGGTCCGCCCGCAGGAGTCCCAGTCCCAATGATACCTGTGCTATGTCCTGCTGGAGTGCTTCTTTCGTGTCCGTAATAGCTCGGAGGATCTGGTCCACCTGCTGTTGCTTGAGCCCTTCCGGAGATGAACCAACCGCTCCCTGTGTCTTTTGTTCTGCAGTTTCATCCTCCTGCTCAGGGGTTACTCCCCCTGCTTGCCTCGTGGTTTCCCCATGGCGGGCCAATTATTGTGCTCTCTGGCTTGATCGCACCGCGCAGCTCGTCCTGCAACTCAGCAAGGTAAGGCCCTCCTTCAGACGGAGGTATACGTACACTCAGTTCTCGTGGGCCTTCTCCTGGGTCAGTCTATGCGGGAATAAGGCTCCTAATCGCCCAACGATGGGAAGGGCCAGATCTCCAATGTCTCAGCAAGTGTACCAGGAGTAGTACCCAGCAGGGATCCCCGCTCAAAGGTCCCCCAGCCAGTACCCGCAGACTCTGGGCTCAACCAGCCACCACCCAGTATCCGCAGCCGCTGACACTCGGGGTTGAGGCACTCCACAGGTGGCGATCAATCCAGTCCGGCAACTGCACTCTAGTGTCCCTCCAAATAGCCAGCTGGTCCGTTCTCCAGGCAAGAAGCACTGCCGCTGACCCTGGTCTGGGCCTGCGTCGCTCACGTGGCAGCCGCAGTGAGTTCTAGGGGTCAGCCCCAGAATCAATAGGGCACCGTCTCCGGACTGCCAACGAGCCCCTCCTCTGGGTGGGCAGCAGGGTATCGGCGATCCCGCGCCTCGCTGCGGCCCTCCAGTTCCCCGGATTAGTCTCTGTCTTCGCCCCTAGTTCATGCAGTGGAGTGGGGCCCTCCGTGTGCCGAGCAGCGCTGTCTATGCAGGCCGGGGATCAAGTGGCCGTCGAGCACCCCCTCCAGCCGGGCCCCGAGCTCTTCTCGTCCTCGGCAAGCACTCACCGGGTCAGCGCTTCCGCCATCAGCTCCCAGGAACCGGGGCCGCTCGACCGCCACCACCAGGAGCCGATCTAGGCGTCGTAGGACTCGGGCGTCCCACGGCGACTGCTCCCTTCTCTACTGTAACCGGGTGGTCTCCGGGTCGGCCAGGCCCCTCGCCGGTGCAGTCCGCCACACGCGCCCACGATGTGCTACCAGGGTTCTGCGACCCCTCCTGCGGACGCCGTGCACCTTACTCTCGTTGGCGGGGGAGCCCACTATATGGCAGTCCGTCCTCCGGTGCGTGTCGCAGGTCCACTCGCAGTGCCGGCCGCCATTTTAGGCCTTCATCCCCAGAGCCGTGTCTCGGTCGGGGCCTCGGTCCGACGTCAGAGGGGACCGGAGCCCCAAATCGACTGCCGCACTGGCCCCCGCAGTCCGAGGAACCCCCCCGGGGTCACCAGAGCCCTAGAACAGGGCTCCGGTCAGGATAAACGGCGAGGTCGGCGCAGAGCTCACAGCTCACGCGACCGTCTCCATCGGCGTCCAAGCCACGCCCCGAGCGAGTATGAACCATGTGACCACGTGACTGAACTGCTGTGCAAAACTGAAAAGGCCTGACCTGGTGAAGGACATAACATTGAAAGGCAGCCAAAGCGGGTGTCATCGTGTGGAACGGAACCTGTTGTTAAATTTATTAAAATGTACAATAAATTGTTGCATGTGTGCTCATGAGAGAGAAGTATTGATGACTGTATAAAAAAATGTTTAGAACAATGGTGTCGTCAAAAGTAGATGATTTCATAGTGGGGTGACACTCCACCCCTAGAACCCAACCAATCCCTTAGCTAGAAAATGTGAAATTAGCAACTATTGTGGGACGGACAAGTACTTTTAGGGTATAAGAATAGGTACTTTAGGGGTGTGGTTTGGTGTGTGTGGGCTTCGAGGGTCGCTTAGGCTGAGAGAGGGAAGCGTCGCTGTTTCATCGGTGAGCTGAGAGGCCTAGCTGTTCCTGGCCTGTCTTTGTCCTGGTTCTTGAATCTTTGATCCTTGACTCTTGGTTCAGGGGTCCCCGCTACAACCTAGGCCTGGGTGGTGGTTTTCCCTGTACAGATCCCTTGGGTTTGTATTAGATCTAACTTGATATTGCTGAAACTATTTTTGCAGTCGTATTCTTGTCATTGAACTTTTGTCTCTTCATCTATCCCCTCTAAATTGATGGTTTTAATTGATTGATTTCACTTGTATCTAATGTCTCTTCATTTATCCACTCTTTGCAACATATATTTGAATGATAGTTCCGTTGATACTGTGATTAGATTGTTACTCTCTCTCATGAGGTCTCCTGTGTTTGAGCTTATGAATGTGATAGCTATGAGCATTTATTATTACTAGATAAAATTATTAAATCACACCGAGAGTTTGTGGTCATTGTAGCCAGTTTTCTAAAGGTTAATCTTTATTTTTGGAGAATTACCATTGCCATCAACTCTTCAACTAATTGGTCCATCGACCAAGTGGATGAAAAGTCGATTATAATTACAGGATGTTTAAATATTGTGCATAAATAACAGGAATAAGTTGAAGAAAAAGTTAACAAACTTGACACCAGCGCATCAGGGGTTTGGGTGAATGTGTATGGGCCAAAGCATGATGTTGTTGAATATTTTTCCCTGATCAATTTATTGGGTTCACGCTGGATCAGTTTCTTGGTAAGCAGAGGACGGTTTAATTATTGATTAGTTTGGTAAATGGTTATTGAATATTGATTGTTTTAACATGAAGAGTTAGTGTCATGTTCTATGTTGTCTAGAAGTACAGGTACGGAGTTGCCTAAGGAATCCCGGGAAGGAATTTGCCCGAAGTAGGCAGAAGTGTGGTGAAGAAATCACACTGCAGAAGTACTTTGTCTGTTATAATAATACTGAAAAGCTACATAGGGCTGTCGGTGTTATAATTAGGGAAAATTCGTATGTAAGTAGAGTGTCTGAAATAGCGAAGGGTCCAATTTTGAAACTCTAGCACTATCCCCGGGGGAGTAACAGGACACCTTTTTAATGCCAAAAAAGTTCTCTTGTGAAACTTCCGCTTTATCCCTAGAGGAGGAACAGGTCACCCCAGAGCTTGTTAGAAAAGTTAGAACGCTGGTCGTTATTGTTACTTGCAGTGTAAGGATCTCTTGGAAAAGTGAAGACTATTTATTTAGCATTGTCTTTTTATGTTGTTACTAACGGAATTTTATTAAGAAAAATCAGAAAAAACATTGTCGTAAGATTTTGTAAAGGAGGGAACAGTAGGAGTAAATACTGACGTCACAAAAAGCAGCGATGGTATTGGTCGAAGCAGCGGGCATGTATCGAGAAAAGATTGTAAAGGGAGGGTCAGTAGAAGGAGTAAAAACTGATGTCACAAAAGGCCGCGCTGGCATTGGTCAGATAGCGGATGTGAACAGAGCTCCGATTGGATAACTGGAGTGAGTCGTGCAGACATTGGTTGAGACTGTAGTTACGTAGGGAGCTGTGGTTGGTTGGTTGGTGTCGCGCTGGTATAGGACAGGATTTAACGAACAGGGAAGAGAGAAATACGGAGAAATTTTGTTTGAGTTATTGTTGAGAAAAGCACATTAGTAAAGAAGAGTTTTGAGAATGGGTTTGCTAAAAACAATAAAGAAATTCTTTAAGAAAGATAAACAAATTGTGACTAGAGAGGGAATTGCAATTCCACCTCCAAGAACACCTGCCTCTTATATGATGGAGCGAGGGTACCATACGTGTGTTTGGTTAGAAAACTGGATGAAATATATAAAGGACGATGGAATGTTTGCTTTTCCGGAGTTTGGTACATTCAATGTGAGAATTTTACAGAATTTGAGAAATAAGATGAACTCGCTAGAACCAAATCCTAGACTTACCCAGTATGAAGCGTTGGAAGAATGGGAAGTAGAAGCTTTTGAGCGAGAAAAAGATAGAAGTGGTAGAAGATTCAAAGGTTTTATGCCTAGATATCCATTTGAGAGGCGAGAAGATCAGATGAAAAGATGAAGAGCTGTAGTGACCGAGGGTCTATATCCAGTATTGACAGCAGGGAGTCAGACAGGTACAAAGTGTAAAGAGAAAAAGAAAAATATAGAAGCGTCCGGAGAGGGCATGGATGAATCCGATGGTGAATTGTTAGAAGATATTATGACTAAAAGACTTCCACCATATGAAGAACATTCGGGGGCGGTGATTCCAAGTGCCCCACAAATGGCAACCCCATTAACTCCCCAAGTTACTGAAATAGCTAGGTTAGTACGAGAAAATTAAGTGAGTTTGTTAAACAAAGCTAAAATGGAACAGGTACAGAAAATAAATCAGTTAAATTTAAATGCAGAAGCATTAACGGTACCAGTGACAATTGGTCCCGTGGTTCCATTATTTAGAGAAAAATCGACCCTACCAAAAGTACACACATTGTCAGTTCCAAGAAGTAGTGTAAGGAGTGAAATAGTGTCAGTAACAAATGAAATTAGACAAGACGACCAAAATACCACACTATTGGATCTACATGTTGGTGGTTTATTTACAGAAACCCCGAGGAGAAGTATTCAATTAGACCCGAGAAAAATAGGGCCGACTTCTACACCAGTAGCAGGGAGTTCAGTAGGTCCCTCTCCAGAAGAATTAACTAACTGGATAACCGGAATGACCAAGCCAAAAGCTCAGACAGAGTATAAATGTGAGTCAATTGAAAGTAGATTTAGAAGAGATGATTATTGGAACAGTAAGTCCAGACAGACTAGGGACTTGTACTGAGGAAGAGTTACTGTTTTTATGTAAAAGTATTACTTGGAGAGCAAAGATTTTCCATGAGCAACTATCAGAAGTTGCTAGTGAGTTTGGTGTAGATATAGAGAAGTCGAAGGTGTTGCAGAAAACGTACAGAATGGCTTACTGACAAGGATTTAGAGAGTTTGAATGTCAGGAAAAAGATTGCAGATAAAGGAATTAATGAATATACTGAAGAAATGGGGAAATATTGAACGATGGAGGAGTAAGTGGATGAAAAAGAAGGAAGAAACTACTGGTAAGGGAACTTCCATGTTTCCATTAAAGGAAACAGAGCAAGTTGAAAGGGCATGTCCAATGAGAGAAGTTCCAGGTGGTGGATATGTTCACGTACCTTGGACTAGACAAGACATATTATCATTCACCAATGATTTTCCCAGATTGCGAGAGAAGCCAGTTGAATGGTACAAACAAGTAGATAGATTTGTAAAAGTTTCAAAGGTGTTGTTGAAAGACTTGGATGGTCTTTTCGAAATAGTGGTTCCAGCTGACTTGTGGACAGAATGTATAATTACTGTTGACTGGCCTAATGATGAATATCCCAGGGATGCAAGAACAGGTGCACCATTTGAAGAGGTGATGAAAAAGTACCATCAGGTCATTACTTTCTTGAAAGGGAAGATTTCTCCTAAAGAAACAGATTGGGTTAAGATTGACAGGACGACCCAAGAGCCTAAAGAGTCAGTGCATGCATATTATGAGAGACTGTTACAAGTGTTTAAGCAGTACAGTGGGTTTGAGAATATTGGAGACACAGATATGGGACATTTTGTGTATCGATTCGTATATGGATTGAAACCAGAGATTAGTGCAATGATACAGCAGCATATGCTCTGCTGGCAGAGTAAGTCAATAGATGAGATTTTGAGGTATGCAAAGTACTGTAGTGATGACATTGATTCAAGGCTTAAAAAGTTGAAAGAGAAAATGTGGGCCCAAGTGAAGATGGCAGAACAGCAACAGGAAAATAGTAATGGGCAACAAAGTCAAAGTCAGACTGGTCAGGTAAACAGTGGAGGTAAAGGAATATTTAAAATGAGTACGGAAGAGGCTAAAAAGAAATTTCCTTGTCATGCGTGCGGAAAATTTGGACATCGGAAGAATGAGTGTAGATATGGTCAAAAGGGTAATGAAGTAAATCAAACTTTAAATCCACAGATGCAGAATGAGGTGATTGTGAATCAACAGCAGCAGCAGGTAGTTATTCCACAGTTACAGGTGCCACAACCTCCTATACCCCGTAATGTGAATGCTCATATGCAGATGTACAGTGCAAGTACTGGATTCCACGGAGAAGAGCAGTTTGGTAAGAATCCACTGGTTTCGCAATATTTGATGTAGTGTAATGAGTGATTCGGATTAGTCTCAATGACGGTGCCTGAGGGGGGGAGGAAGAGTGCGTACTTGGCGCATCTTTAGAGGTAGATCAGTCGGGTCCATTTGTTGATGGAAAGGTAGAAGGTAAAGATATCACCTTCTTGTTGGACACTGGTGCTACCTGTTCTACTGTGAAAGCAGCAGAAATTCCAAACCTACCCCTCTCGGGAGAAACTATCCAAGTTGTAGGCGTTGCAAACAAACATATTAGAACTCCTGTCACAGCCACGATAGAAGTTCATATTGGAAATTTCAAAGACATGCATCGGTTTGTGGTATGTGATTCCAGACCCGTTAATCTCTTGGGCAGAGATTTGTTGTGCAAAATGAATTGCACCATTTATTGTACACCGGATGGTGTTGCTTTTATGACACCTGATGAGGATGTTGAGTACAAAGTAATGATGGCCCAGAGAGAATCAGAAGTGAGCGAATTATATTCACTCCTCACTGAGGAGGACTTGCCTGAAGAATTAAAAGGTACAGTGAAATCAGATGTGTGGGATTTCACAGGAAAGGAGATTGGGTTAATGACAAATGTAGATCCAATTCAGATTACAGTAAAAAATGGTGCTATATATCCAAATACCCCACAATATAAAATTAGTCCAGAAGTTATTGCAGGAGCACACCTGCGATTGACCAAATGATTGAACAGAGAATTTTAAAAGAAATGAGCAGTCCCTGTAATTCGCCCACTGTTGGAATCAAAAAGCCTATGGGAAATATAGAATAGTACAAGATTTGAGAAAGGTGAATTAAATTGTAGTGCCATGTTGTCCAATAGTGCCAAATCCAGCAGTAATTATTTACCAAATTCCCTGCGATGCGGAATGGTACACCGTTATTGATTTGTCAGGCATTTTTCTCCATTCCTTTGCACCCGGAAAGTCAATATTTATTTGCATTCCGGTTTGGAAACGGTGTCTTGGCATGGTGCAGAGTTCCTCAAGGGTACACTGAGAGTCCTTTGATCTTTAATCAGATCTTGAAATTTTTTTGGGAGACTTTGGTCATGCCTGGAAACTCTGTTTTGGTTCAGTATATTGATGACCTACTGGTGGCATCAAAAACACGAGAAGCATGTGTAACAGACACAATTGCTTTACTGAACCATTTAGCAGAAGGTGGACATAAAGTATCACCATCTAAATTGCAGTATTGTAGACAGGAAGTTCAATATTTAGGTCACAAGATTGAAAAGGGGGTCAGAAAGGTGACGCCAGAGAATCAGTGTGATCAAGAAAATGAATCCACCCAGAAATCAAAAGGAAGTGCGAATGTTTTTAGGAATGGTTGGATATTGCAGACAGTGGATTTGTGGTTTCTCATTGATTGCAAAACCTCTACAGAGGTTGACACGAAAGGATGTGAAAGATCCAATCGCGTTGGATGATAGTATGGAATCCTTTTCAAGGTTGCGAAACAGTCTTTGTCAAGCACCTGCTTTGGGAATGCCAGATTACTCTAAAGAATTTGCATTGTACTGTTGTGAAAGAGATGGATGTGCACTTGCAGTTTTAACTCAAACACGGAATGGCACGATGTCCAGTGCCATATTTTTCTGCCACCCTAGATTCAGTGGCTGCAGCATTACCCGGCTGTTTAAAAGCAGTAGCTGCCACTTGTGTAAGTTTGGAACAAAGTGAAGCAATTTTGATGGGTTATCCTGTAAAAGTATTTGTACCACATTCTGTTGAGATCCTTTTAACTCTCACCCGGACTCAACATATGACCTCTAGTCGGCTGACTAAATATGAGAGAGTGATTCTAGGTGCTGAAAATGTGACAGTGGTGAGGTGCACTACTGTGAACCCAGCTACATTGTTGCCAGATTCAAGATGTGAGGAGGTGAAAGAAGAAGCAGAACATGATTGTCTGGAAGTGACAGAGCTTTCTACTAAGCCCCGTCCCGATATAGAGGATGAACCATTGGAAAAATCAGATTGTGAATTGTTTGTGGATGGATCATGTTTAAGAAATGAAAGTGGTGAATTATGTGCTGGTTATGCTGTCTGCACCTTATCAGGAGCACTAGAAGCATCCTGTTTGAATGGGGTAAACTCCGCCTAAGTCGCAGAGTTGATTGCTCTGGATAGAGCATGTAAATTGGCAAAAGGTCTAAAAGTAACCATCTACACCGATAGTCAGAATGGATTTGGTGTCGTACATGACTTCGGTCAGCTATGGATGCAAAGAGGATTTTTGACTTCCTCAGGTTCCCCAATACGGAATGGAAAAACTGTAAAGGGATTATTGGAAGCTTTGCAGTTACCAAAAAGAATTGCAGTTGTAAAATGTGCAGCACATCAATCATGAGATGATGATGTGACAAAGGGCAATAGATACGCGGATCAATTAGCGTGTTACTGTGCACAAAATACAGTGGCCATAAACAGATCAATTGAAAGAGAAAATACCAAATGCCACCTTATGTTCACAACCACATTTGAGACTTGGGATGAGGTAAGGCAAATGCAGGAAGAAGCCAGTGATGAGGAAAAGGAAGAGTGGAGTAAAACAGGTTGTAGGAAAAAAGCAGAAGATGAGGTATGGGTCTATTATGATGGAAGACCAGTATTGCCAGATTCTTTACTTTCTCACATGGCCAGGATGTACCATGGACTCACACATATTGGAAGAGATGCAATGGTAAGACTGTTCAAGCAGACATAGTATAATCCAAAGTTCAGGTCCATCGCAGAAAGTTTGTCAAAGGTGTGCCATATGCCAAAAACAAAATCCAGGAAGAAAAACAGTTGTAAATTGGGGTGTAATTGGGAAAGCAGGAGGTCCTTTTACCAGACTTCAGATAGATTTTGTTGAATTTCCACCATGCAATGGGCTGAAATACGTTCTTGTCATTGTCTGTCTGTTCGCTGGGTAGAGGCCTATCCAACGAGAAGGAATGATAGCCTTAATGTGGCTAAGCTGTTGTTGAGAGAACTAATTCCTAGGTTTGGTTTTCCAGTCACTTTGGAATCAGATAGGGGATTGCACTTCAATAATGAAATAATTCGGATGATTTGTGCACCATTACAAATTGAGCAGAAGCTGCATTGTGCCTATCGACCAGAAGCATCTGGAATTGTTGAACAGATAAATGGCACAATAAAATCTAGATTAGGGAAGGTATGTGCGTCCACAACACTGAAGTGGCCTGACGCTTTACCCCTTGTATTGAGGAGTCTTGGAAGTATTCCTGACAAAGACTGGATTGAGTCCCCATGAAGTGTTGATGGGAAGAGCCATGAGACAAGCATACATACCTGCGAACAAACTGATGAATATGTCTGATGATCGTGTGCTAGATTATTGCAAAGGACTGGCTGACCTGGTGCGTTCTGTGTCCCGCCAGGTTGGAGGAGATGCCACAACGACACAGCGGAACCAAGCACATTATTTGAATCCTGGTGAGTGGGTACTAGTCAAGAAGCACGTGAGGAAAACGTGTCTAGAACCCCGTTGGGGCGGCCCTTACCAGATCATATTGGTGACGACCACAGCAGTAAAGTGTTTTGGCTTGCCAAATTGGATACATGCAAGCCATACACGCCTAGTCCCAAGTCCAATTGAAAGACCTGAAGAACAGCAACTGGTAAATCAAAATCGAGAACCAGTAGCTGAAGTGTGCGAAGCTGAAGAGTCTGGAGTGACAGATTCTAATTAACATTTTGAAGATGAACAGCCAAGCACAAGTCAAATAAATTGGGCACCAGATACTGGGATTGGAGAGACTGCTGTTGAGTCAGAAAGAGGTGAGGCTGCCGTTGAGCCAGAAGAAAGAGAAACGGCTGTTGAGCTAGAAATTGGACCAGAAGAGAATGAAAACACCAATGAGCTAGAAGGTGAACTCATTGATGAATCAGAAACAAGTGTTGAACGTACAGAAACAGAAATACAAGGGAACAGTGAGGGACAGACAGAAAGAATATTGAATAAAAGAAATGGTGAATCGAACACAGAAGGTGAAAAAGTAGTACAGAAAAAAAGACCTAGAAAGGGAGACATTTGGTCAAGTGGAGCAAAAAGACTAAAGTACAGAATAGTAAAGAGAAGATTGGGGAAAAGACCAGAGCAAAGTAATGAAGTCTCAAGCCAAACAGAATCAGAGAACACAAAAAGAGAAGTAACCCAAAAATCAAAAAGAACAAGAATGCCATGCAGAAAGTACAAAGCTCCTGAATGGACCTACGTAATACTAGAAGAGTTTGAAAGTTTAGGTCCAAGTGAAGAACACGACAGTAGTGATACTGAAAAAGAAGATGAGAACAAACTGACCACCTTAAAAGGAACTGTAAAGAGATTAAGGAGAAAAATTGTCAGATGAATTGAATAAAAACTTTAAGACCAAAAGACTGAAATAAAAGAAAGGGGTAAGGAAGAAAGTCATTAAGTGTAGGATTACACAGAAATCTATTTTTTTAGAAATTTAATTTTTATATTTGAAGGTTGAAGACTAAAGGGATTGTTAGATTTTTGTATTTTTCTTTTTGTAGTATATCAAAATGGCAGAAGTAGAAGTGACTGAACAACCAAATTATAGTCTAAAACGTAGATGTATTAAAACCTGCTTATGTAGTATTTTTCTATTAACATTTATATGGATCCTGTTAATTGTTGTCATACCTATTTTTAGTGTAAATAACATCGGAAATAATACTAATGATGTGTCAATTGAAGGAATGAAAGATGTTTCTAAAACCCCTATGAATACTAATATAGAACAAATGGATGGAAGTATTCTCCATCATGATAAATCAATTAGTGATTTTTCGTTAAATGTTTTTACCAAGTTGTTATATGAGTATACTAATACTATGAATGTGAGTGATTGTTACCTTAGTCTGTCTCTGAAGGAATAACATATCACCACCTTTCTTTAACCTATGGTGTGTCGTGTAGTGTACTCAGCAGCCTATTTTATGTGACTGGTAAGCTGGATTATCAATATACTGATATAGATTTAGTATTTTCAGAAATACCAATTGTAAGGGAATTAAATAAAGTAGTAAGTGCTAAATGTGCACGCTATATGGGAGAGTTCTTCCATATTACTAAAACCTTAGATGTAGAATATGCCTACAAAAATAATTTAACCTGTAACTTACATATTGAAGAGAGATTATTCTTAGATATGGTAGAAAATAGAAGAGCAAGTTTCCAGAAGAAAGCTGATGAACAAAAATCACAGGCACCACCTTGGGCATTTAGAGAAGGAAATTATGAGAAGGGAGAGACATACGCTGCGATGTCCCTGTACTGGTCACAGAAGGGGAAACTATGTTTGTATAGATCAAGGACTAACTATAATAATTATTACTTTGGCACTAGTGAATGTGAGCATACTTTCCAAATTACTGGAGGATGGGGATTAAAGGGTGGAACTGATCCAGTTTTCCTGGGAATATATTGTGTGTGGTAAAAAGGCCTATTATAGGCTAACAGCACGTTGGTACGGAAGCTGTTATTTTGGGATTGTTTTCCCAAAGGTCTACCATAAAGACCGTGAGGACAATAGTGTCAATGAAATAAAACAAGGACTAATACGAAGTAAGAGAGCAAGTTTTTCAGAAATAGTAGGTGATGTCTTTGGTGCACTGATACCCTCAGTTGGAGTTGTTTTAAATTCACACTAAATTATCCACAGTGGTTGATCGTTTATCAACAGATACTGCTGGTGGTTTCTTGATGATTGATACCGAAATGGTGGCAATCGGATCAATGGTTTTACAAAATCGACTTGCCCTTGATATTCTTTTGGCAAAAGAGGGTGGAGTCTGTGGCATGTTGAAAATTCAACACTGCTGTACTTATATCCTGGATAAAAGTAAAGGGATAGAAGGATATATTAGAAATATTACAAAGTTACATAATGATTTAACCCAACTGGAGGTTGATGGTGTTTGGGAGAGACTTGGTAAGAGTTTCTCTACGGTAAGTAAATGGTTTTCTACCTTAGGAAGTAGTTTATTAGGAAAAATAATAATGCCAATTCTTTCTGTAGCAATAGTAGCTCTAGTAATATTAATAGCGTATAAGTGTTGTAAATGTATAAGAGAAAGAAAAGATGCAAAAGACAAAAAGAATAAAAGAAAAGGGAGAGAGAAAAAGAGAAGAAATCGAGTGAGAAAAAATAAAGGGAGAATACTATGATATGATGAAAGAGTTAGATGAGAGTGCCATAAAAAAAGTGAAAGAAAGTAAACTCTAGCCAAAATGAAAGGTGGCACTCGGTATGGTGAGTATTTATGATGGCTCCTAAAAGCCATCAGAGGGGGGATTGATGGAGCAGGATTTCGCGAAAGAAACCTGCTCAACCGAACACCCCTATAATACGGACTAACTAAGTAGTGCTAAAACAACTAATGTGCACATTTACATTACACGTGGGAAGCTATGTTTTACAAAATGCATGAACTAACCAGAATTAATGCGTAAATAACCGGAAATGTAATCTTGTGTTTTAAAGGAATCTAGGAGGTTTGCATGGCAAAGCTGCACGTGTATTGGTAAAAAGCATAGTGAGTGTTGCTTTAAACTAATAAAAAGTGAAGCTTTCCTACTAATGCTATGCTAGGCTAACCGTTAATATGAAGTAAAGCTGAAGTGGGTGGTAAACCGTGAAAATTGCATTGCCACATAATTAATAAATGTTTGTTTTTCCGTTCTTTTAGTAATGGACGAGTCCTCCATGTTTTTAAAATTGGCCTAACCAAGGGCGGGGTGGAATTAGGAGCGAGTATGAACCATGTGACCACGTGACTGAACTGCTGTGCAAAACTGAAAAGGCCTGACCTGGTGAAGGACATAACATTGAAAGGCAGCCAAAGCGAGTGTCATCGTGGGAACGGAACCTGTTAAATTTATTAAAATGTACAATAAATTGTTGCATGTGTGCTCATGAGAGAGAAGTAGTATTGATGACTGTATAAAAAAATGTTTAAAACAATGGTGTAGTCAAAAGTAGATGATTTCATAGTGGGGTGACACTCCACCCCTAGAACCCAATCAATCCCTTAGCTAGAAAATGTGAAATTAGCAACTATTGTGGGATGGACATGTACTTTTAGGGTATAAGAATAGGTACTTTAGGGGTGTGGCTTGGTGTGTGTGGGCTTCGAGGGTCGCTTAGGCTGAGAGGGAAGCGTCGCTGTTTCGTAGGTGAGCTGAGAGGCCTAGCTGTTCCTGTCCTGTCTTTGTCCTGGTTGTTGAATCTTTGATCCTTGACTCTTGGTTCAGGGGTCCTCGCTACTACCTAGGCCTGGGTAGTGGTTTTCCCTGTACAGATCCCTTGGGTTTGTATTAGATCTAACTTGATATTGCTGAAACTATTTTTGCAGTCTTATTCTTGTCATTGAACTTTTGTCTCCATCTATCCCCTCTAAATTGATGGTTTTAATTGATTGATTTCACTTGTATCTAATGTCTCTTCATCTATCCACTCTTTGCAACATACATTTGAATGATAGTTCCGTTGATACTGTGATTAGTTTGTTACTCTCTCTCATGAGGTCTCCAGTGTTTGAGCTTATTAATGTGATCGCTATGAGCATTTATTATTACTAGATAAAATTATTAAATCACACCGAGAGTTTGTAGTCATTTTAGCCAGTTTTCTAAAGGTTAATCTTTATTTTTGGAGAATTACCATTGCCATCAACTCTTCAACTAGGTGGTCCATCGACCAAGTAGATGAAAAGTCGATTATAATTACAGGATGTTTAAATATTGTGCATTAATAACAGGAATAAGTTGAAGAAAGTTAACAAACTTGACACCACCGCATCAGGGATTTGGGTGAATGTGTATGGGTCAAAGCATGATGTTATTGAATATTTTTCCCTGATCAATTTATTGGGTTCATGCTGGATCACTAGGTTGAAAACAAAAACTGAGATTTGAATTTTTAGTGAGCTGTGGATTTCCACAATATTACAGACGCCAAAGTACTGATTATTAACTTTCTAAAAATCAGTTTTTTATTGTATTAGATTGAAAATATTCAAGTTCTAATAATGGACTTACAGTGGACTTTTCTATCTGCAGAATATACTGAATGACCAGCAGTGGCAGTGTTGCAAAAGAGAATTTCCCTGCATTGCTGATAAAAAAAAAAAAGAAAATCAGCATTATATATTCCTTCATCAATTTCTATGGTAAGTCACACTCCCTTTTAATCATGATGCTGGTCATTAAAAAAAATTAATAGAAACTGAAGGTCCTCAGTACCTTAGTGGGGACTTCGCATAATTATAATTTCTGTCAAGATTGTAGTAATATGGATGACCTTATGGAGCTCATGAAAGTTAATCAAATACTTTGACTGTCTCCAAGGCTGACAAATCCTGGTTGAGATACTTGTTCTAGAAGTAGTTCACCACAGGAAATTACTTCCTTTGTGGCTGGAATGAGTTGTCTTAAGTTTGAGTGATTGACTTCCTTTCTCACGGAGGGAAGCTAATTTAACCTGTTTCCCTGCACTCTGAATGTGGGACACTGATACTCAAGACGGATGGATGTTTATGATACTCTGTGTTTTTAACTCCATCCCACTTTCCAAATGAGACTATTGCTTTCAGTAGTTCAGAGTACTTTCCCATTACACCTACTTGGCTTGCAGTCATAAATACAGATAGTTACCTATTGCATAATGCTGATGTCTAATCCTTCTGTGTGTCATCTTCACCCAGGGCAAGAGGCTAAGTGTTGCTCTGACATCATAAAGCTACAGCAGGATGTCATCTACATGAGGGCCAATCAATTGTCTAGAAAGCAATAGGATATTATCACAGCATTGAAATGGGTAGCAGGATAGACATGGCACCCAGCTCAAGACTTAGATGGTGATATGATAGAGAATTAGTCTCTTTTTGAGACTTATGACTTTGTTGGAAGGTGTGGTTGATAATAATCTCGACTTCACTATTGCTTAATAGATAGACATGTGCTAAAATGAAGATGTTAGAATCTGCTATTTATAATTTATTATTCCCACTAAACTGTAGCACCTTCCTCCCTCAACTTATCAGATGACTTAATTGCAGTTGGTGTACCATAACCTGAAAGAATTTCAGGGAGAAGGGTACGCTGTCACTTGGCTGGCAAGCAGATCTTTTTATCTACGTCCTAAAATAGGTGCTAGAGTTGTGTAGAGAGTGGTAGCAAATAAGGCATAGGATTCAGGTATGTATGCTAGGTTGAAAACAAAAACTGAGATTTGAATTTCTAGTAAGCTGTGGATTTCCACAATATTACAGACGCCATAGTACTGATTATAAACTCTTTCTAAAAATCAGTTTTTTGTTGTATTGCATTAGATTGAAAATATTCAAGTTCTAATAATGGGCTAACAGTGCACTTTTCCATCTGTAGAATATACTGAATGACCAGCAGTGGCAGTGTTGCATTGGTGATTGAAAAGAAAAAAAAAAAAATCTGCATTCTATATTCCTTCATCACTTTCTATGCTAAGTGTAGGAAAGTAGTATCTGCTTCTTATGGTTACCCCCACTTTTTTGCTGATGTCACACTGTTTTGGACTAGTCTGACTGGGATCCTGCTATCCAGGACCCCAGTCTATCTGCTTTCCCCCTTAAATTGCTATGTATGCACTTTAGGTACACTCCAGATTGGATACTGGGGTACCCTTATCAGTCCCTAGTATATGGTACACCATGTACCCAGGGCATAGGTACCCCAGAGGCCTCCCATGGGCTGAAGCATGTATTATGCCCCCAATGAGAGGCCATTCAAAATGACACGAGAGGCCTGCTACAGCAGACTGTGTAAGATGATGCTTGCACCCCTTACTTGGATATAGGCTCACTATATCTATCTAAATCACTATACTTAAAAACCTATCAGTCACCCCTATGGCAGGCCTTATCAATCCTGAAGGCAGGGTGCTGGGTTTTACATGAGAGGGTGCCCCTGCATGAGTAGGGCCCCTCTGCAGCTCTCGGAGACCATTCTCCGGGGTTGTCTGTGATGCAGCCAGACATATAGGTCTAAGTGCATTATAACCTCGCGGTAAATGCCAACTTTAAAACAGCTGCTTAGAAACATGTCGTGTAACCAGTAACTGGTGTGGGAGGTATGATTCCACCCTTCTGAAAACACTACTGTGGGTCACCGGTCTACCCGGTACCAGCTTTCTTGACCTGGGCAGCACAAAATGGACGCTGCCAGCCACAGACATGATTCTGCTCTCCTGCTGCTGAGCCAAGCTCGAGCAGAGGAAGGCATGACAATAGGCATCCTGTCACAGGGAGGTGTGACTACCTCCCAGACAGGATTTGGTGCATTGGGGTTGGGTGGGTGCACTGAGTGCCAGAAAGTCTGCACTGGGGGCACATTTGATGTCCCTGTGCATAGTCCAGCTCAAACCAGTTCTGGGAGCCATTGGCTCCTGCTCTGGTACGAAACTGGACCAAGGACATGGGTGTAACCACCCCTCTGTCCTGCCCCTCCCCTAGGAGGGTCCACAGAATCTTTCCAACCCCTTCCCAAGGGTATAAAATGGGCAGCCTGGCTACAGGACTTTAGATTTTACCTGGACAAGATTCTGCTAAGAAGAAACCAAGTACTTCGACTGCCTGCACAACGCTGGACGACTGAAGAATCTCCTTTGGAGTAAAGGAGTTACTCCCCTGCAGAAGCAGGCACCAAAGACGCATCTGACTGGTTTGTTTCTACCAAGCTCCTTAGGACTCCGAAGATTTCAGCAACACAGGAGGTGGGTTCCAGAAGGCCCCTGAGGTCGATCTGCCCTCTCAGCGATTCTGAGACCAGTATCTCTCGTGGGGAACGTGCAACCTGAACCCCTGTGCACCGCGTACATTTGCAAGTGCATATGCTTGTTGGTGATCCCTGAGCTTGTGCATTGGACTCCTTGTAGTCCTGACCCCGAGCAGCATTTGCACTGAAGATTTCCGGCCTCCACTCACTGAGTGTCCTGTGGGCTGGTACTTTGCAAACTTGCTTGGTCTCCTCCCGATCCCTGGGCCATTGGCCTGTGGGTCCTGGCGAGGGTCACCTTGTTTGTTCTTGGGCTTTCCTGGTTGCTCCAAACGTGCCCTGACTCTCCATTGCTTGGAGAGTCCCCTGGACCTTGCTGGTCCACACCGTAACCTGTTTCCTCCGACCATGTGGGTTGCATTTGCTAAGGCTTGTTGGTGCTCCAGCCGGACACCGACCCCCCAGCACTCGACATCCTTCGTGGGACAGCTCACCTCCAGAACTTGGTTGTCCTCGACATCTCCTGGTCCCCGTGGCTGTAGAGTCAAGCAACCCCTCTTCACACCTGAAGCACGCGACATTGGTGGGCATTCGACTACTGAGCCCCTGGTTACCTGAAGTGACCCAGACTCTGTCCCCTCTGCTTTCAGGTTCCTCATCTCGAATCCAGGCTTGAATTCCACCGGACACTCTTCGCCCTCCTGGCAGCAGGACTTCTTTGCACTCCTCCATTGAAAACGAGGCAGGTTTCCGACACCACTTGACCCCTATGCACCCGGCTCCTCTGGGATAGGTAACACGGGTACCTCAGTACTCACTGGTGGGTTGGCCTTAGAACCTCCTATGTTCCAAAGAGTTTGCTCGAAGTCCTCGTGGAAGTGTCCTTAACTTGTAATTTTGCAAACGCGACTTTCCCATAGAGTTGCACGGAACACGCGGTCGTGTTCCCTCACTGCACCCGTCCTCCGTGGGCTCCCTGTGTCACTCATCTGGGTGGTTCCTTGGGGTCCCAGCGATTCTGCGTGCTCTAGGCACTGTCTAGTCAAGTCGTGATTGTTATACCATTTTTTTAGTATATGGTTCGGTCTCCCCCTGGAGCCCGCTGTGTATTTTGCTACTTACGAATGTTCTATTGATTCAATATTGTGTGCTTTGTGCCCTAGTCTTGTGTAGAGACTAGTGGAGAGTGTTATATTAATAAATACATATTTTTATATAACTAGTGTGTGGTTCTCCTTTCATTTAGTCATTCAGGAGGTGATATTCTGGTAAAACAAGCTGCTTTACATTCCTTCAAGATTAAGCCTGTAGGCTGCTCTCCACAGCTACCACTAGGATAGCTTTCTAAAGGTTATCTTTGACCTCATACATCATAAGGGTTGTGTGGACTGGTACAAGGTGCCCACTTTAATTAGTGGACAGCATATACCAGGCCACCTTCTCACTTTGGTGTGCAGCGGTTGGGATTCAAGCTTGCTATTGTTTTACCATATAAATCTCATTGAGTGATTAACCGAAAACCACTAAGTATTAGGCACATATAATACATCAAGATTGGAATAAGTAAGTTCTACTGAACTTGGAGTTGGGTAAGCCAAGAGTCTAGCACACGCTTTCTCCAACTCAAGAGAGTTTAGTCTCCACTAGGTTAGGTAGGTTAGGTAGGTGCCTACACCACACAACACGAGTATGTCTTCTAGAGGAGAAGCCAGTGGCTCTCTGCCAACTAGATACAATGGCCTCATTTCCTGAATTGAGAGCCATGTGTGCATCTAGGAAGATTTTGCTCTTTTGCTCTTAGATGACCTTAGAAAGACCCCAGGGTCTGATGAGGTAGATAGAGTGGGTGGGCAGGGAATGAGGAAAGGCCAGGAAGTGAAACCTTCTTTGACCTGGACTCAAACCCTGACCAGGAGAATCAAGAAGATTCTAAACTGGACAACAAGGATCTTCCTTTAGGTGGAGGTTAAGGCCCCATTGGCCCTCTTTTTACTCCACCAGGAAGAGTGCAGAGTTTACCTAGGAGATCCAGATCTCCCTCTGCAGAATCTCATCACTCAGGAACTTCTGTAGGGACTTCCATATCAAATAAGAGGGTATCCTCTTATGATACAGTGCCAACTTCTGAGGCTTGAGAAAATCAAGCTTAGGCTCAAGAAGGAGCAGTTGGCCCTAGACAGGGAATCCCTAGAGCTCCAGAGAGCAACAAAGAGATTGGGACTAGAGTCCCATGGTGGCAGCAACAGTGTCCCTAGGGTTAAGGAGTATACTCATGATCATAGGAACCTGAACAAGATACTCCCTCCCTATCAGAGTGGGGATGACATCCACAAATGGATAACTGCACTAGAGAGGGCCTGTAAGGTACAGAGGGTCCCTCAAGAGCAGTGGGCAGCTATCTTGTGGCTCTCCTTTGCTGACAAAGGTAGAGATAAGCTCCTCACTGTTAGAGAAGAGGATGCTGACAATTATTCAGTCCTGAAGAGTGCTCTCATTGATGGGTTTGGCTTAACCACTGAACAATATAAGATTAAGTTCAGAGACACTCAGAAGACACAAACTCAGGACTGGGTAGACTTTGTAGATTGTGCTACTAAGGCTCTGGAAGGCTGGTTACTTGGCAGTAAAGTGAATGATTTTAAAGGATTGTACAATTTAATTATGAGGGAGCAGATCCTTAATTGCCAAAACCAGTTGTTGCATCAGTACTTGGTTGATTCTGATCTGACCTCTCCCCAAGAATTGGGAAAGAAGGCAGACAAATGGGTCAGAACCAGGGTGAAGCACAACACTCAGAATCAAGGTGGTGACCAAAAGAAGCAAGATGCTAAAACATCAGATAAGGGTGGGGAGAAGGGTAAAGACCAGAAGTCTTCACAAGGGCCCCAAAAACCTGCATCTGGAGGGGAGTCACAATCCAACAAGGGAAAAGGTAAAAAGAAACCTTGGTGTCATATCTGTAGAGAGAAGACACATTGGATAAAGGATGCCAATTGTCCAAGGACCAAGGAATCTACTCCAGCCACTACTGCCCCTAAGGCAACTGTTCCCCCTAGCTCAGTTCCAAGTGGTGGTGTACAGAACAAGGGTATAGTAGGGTTAACCCTGGGATCTGAGATGGATTCTGGCCTAGCCAGAATTCCAACTCGGGCTGTTTTGGTCTGTGATGGAGACATGGATATTGCCTCCTTATTTGCCAGTCCCAGTGTTGTAGGGATTCTGCACATACACAGAGCTATGCACAGGATAATAGGACCTCAGAGCATAGTGGTGAGCCAACTATGCCCCTTAGTACCCACAATCCCAATCCGACTAGCTTTAGCGTCTCATTCGCAGCGCAGCTACCAATGATTAGACAACCCAGAACACGGTCTCTCTCAGGACTCGCGGGAACAAGAACACTCTTTCATCACTCACTCATACTTGTCCACAACGCGTGTAATAAGAGACACTGTATAGTTTAAAATGTTTATTTCAACTACTGTGCTCTAAGATACAGTACACGTGCCAGTACTATCAGCATAATGCATAAGGATAAAATAATAAGCATGGTTACAATTCCATAGAATACAAACGGAGAAAGCATTTTATAAAGACAGTGGATATAGGACGAAATGGCCTTACCACCCTCCCCGTGCTAATAACTAGTGTATTATAAAAACAGAAGACCTCTGGGCTTTGTCGGACTGACCCCCATACCTCAATATCTAGATGCAAGGTTTACATCATCAGACAAGCACAGCTCTTCTCTCTGGAAAGGTTTTTCTCCAAGTCCCACAAACAGCGAGATCACAATATTAAAAGCACACGAATTTCTCCAGTGCAGCTGTATTTTGTGTTATGTCTAAGTGCGAGGGGCTGACCAGATCAGCAAGAACAATGGACGTTGTTTTTCGACCTTGTACATGTTGTGCAGACGAAACCCACAGGGAACAGGAGAAAAGGTGAAAGGCAAAAAGGCAGACAGTTCTAATATAGCCGGGCACAAGCAGAGCCTGGAAAACAAAGTCCCAAAGTAACGTGTGCAAAAAGGCATCATGGCAGCCAGGCCTAAGCTAACTTAGCAATGTAGGCAATGAGGCCACAAACCACAGTACACCCTCCCCTGGTCAGTCCATAGGCCAAGACATAGGACGAAAACAGAGTTCAAATAGAAGGAGCAGAATGTAAACGTCTATTAGGTAAAAGTTCCCATGAAGGACATCAAATGAGAAACGAATATATCTATAGGGCAAAAAGAAAATCCAAAAAAGCAGGACGCAAAGTTCTCTAATCCAAGAGAGTGTAAGTGCAGAAAAACGCCACACCTTCCAAGAGGACATCGTTGGCATTGTCTGAAAAAAGAGATGCCATCCAGTTCAACAAATCAAAACTGCACTCATGTTCCTCATAACAGGGAGCAGTAATCAGCATTGCGGGACAACTTGCGTGATACTCAATATAACTGTGTTGTAGGAGATTCTGAGCAGCCGCCCAGATATCCCATTGCGCCAGAATTCCAAGTGCAGCTGCACGCGCCATCAATCCAGTGCCGGAACATTCCTGTTCATGGGTCACTAAGGGACTCATCAACTGGGCAAAATCCGGGTCCGACAGAGACACATTGGAGAGGCAAACATCCAAGGACCATGAGAATGGACATCTTAAGCAAGACATCACCGGTTGCACGCAAGTGAAATACGCAAAGCGAAAGGAAAGTCGATAGGACACGCCGAGTGTCGCAAATGGCAGGATGCCGAAGCTGAGGAGCATTCGTTCACGGAGCAGCCGGAGCCGACCCTGTTTGAGTAGGCCCCCAGGAAGTGCAGCCATTGCGCAGCAAACAAATTAAAAGCAGTATTCCAGCAGCTAACGCTAGGATCAACGGAAAGCCGCCAAAGACACTGGAAAAAATAGAATGAATAAAAGCCGGTATTACACCAAATATAGCTTGAAAAGAGGTAACAAGGCCAGAGCCCACAACTTAAAAAAAGTGCACAAGACCTTCGGTGCGAGATGCATTGAAAACGCGGTGAATCAGCTCACCGAAATGTTGGGGGAGGTTTGTGTTCAAAAGGGCCTGTATCTCACTGTGGGTACTAGCCACCTGGAGGATGAAGGTCTCCCGTGCGTACGTGAGCATAACCTCCTGGTTCAATAATAGCGCCTTTATTCTGCTCAATTTATTGAAATCTGCCTTCAAAGTTGGAATGGAAGGCCAAATGGAACTATCTACTATGTCGTGCGGGGGAGGAAAAAGCCCATTTTTGCAGCACACAACCCGGTGGGAAACTGTTACAATATAGGGGATGCCGGCAAGCATTCCACAGCAGTCCTGATTATTCAGAATGAGATAGCTACCATTTGCAAGCACAGTGAAAGTAGGTGATATAGCAGGTGCAGGAATGCCCTTTAAAACACAAGCAAGATTCGGAGCTGAAACATTACAAGCGCCGTGCAATTTAATGTTTTTACAAATGAGGGAATGACCCACTGCAGAATCGCAAGACTCTCCTGTGAGAAAAACCTCTTATCCGTCCCTAATGCACCTGTACATGAAAGGCAGGGATCAAAGTTCATGCAAGAAGGCACTGCCCAAAAACTGAAAACGGCCCACAGGGTAATGTTTCATGCAGGAACTGAACTCAAATAAAGAAAAAGGCAATGCAATAACCCCGTGAACTAACCACACTGCGGAGTCTAATTCCGCCACAGACTGGTAGCGGCTCTATCTTTTCGATATGTAATAGAGTGAATGTTGCATCCTTCATGGACCTGAATTGCTGTTTTTCAGTTAAATTAAACGGTAAGAATAAGGCAGAGGTGTTCAAAAAATGCCAAGGAACTTTACCCATTTTTAGTGTTTGCAAAGTCCATGCAAACTGCATCACTGAACGCAATTGATTCTGACCATGATATAACACAGACACATCATCTTGTACAATATCAACAACAGATGAAACAATATTCTCCAATGTGTAAATGCGGGAAGACAGGGTATTAATACTATTGTCAACAACAGCAAGCACTTTTTCTAGATTTGCTTGATCGATTTACCGTAAACGGGAAGCAGCTTCAATTTGTGAAAGCTTCCAGAGTTCATTGTAAGTTTCATAAATGAATCTCTTATGTCGGGGACCACGAGGCCCCAGAACAAAATCGGACAGATCAATGTTGCCTGATAGGAGGGATAAATGGTCTTTTACAGAATCTAATGAAGAGTGCTGCAACCACTGTTTACACAGTTTCCCAACAGAATATGTTGTAACAGTACGAGAGTCGGAAAACCTTGAATCTGACTTATCCTGTTTGTAACCAGGAGCTGAGTCATGAAAACGCAGTTGGCAGGCATCTGATGCTACGGGCCAGGCCAACCAGGGTGACTGAACAATCGTCGAGATATTAAACGAATTGTTTAGAAACAACGCTTGCAAATCTGTTAGGGAAATAATAAAATGTAAGCTTTTGTTGGGAGTGGAAGACATGTCGGGAATGGAGGGGGCATTCAATTGTTTAGAAGTAGCCAAACCCCAGCAGGTCGTTTGATAGATCGTACTATTTAAAAACAAAATTTGGGCCGGGATGAGGCAAGCACGGTGTAAGGCTTCCGTACCTCGGACCTGCCATGACCTAGTGCCCCAAATTGACTTTAAGTCAATGGTATCCTGCCAGTGTTCATAACCACCCACTGCTAACGCGTTCAAAAAGGAACCCGAATATAGCAATTTGGTGTGGGTCATCATGATCTTCTGAGTGGATGAAGCATTCAATTTAAAATAATAGGATCCAGGGTTCGACCTATCAAAATCTGTAAAATAAGTAAATTTATTTCTAAGAGTTTGGGAGCTACCTGGCAAAGGGGTCGGACAATGTTCACATTGGCTGTAATTAACAAGACCCCGAAGAGTACTTGGTTTATGGAGAAAATGGTTGCCCCAATGCTGGTAACAATATAAGTCAGCATAACTTGCAGAATTTAAATACAGATCTTCAGCATTAAATGCAGCATAATATTTCAAGTCAGAAAATAACGATTCAACTGCATGCACATCCCAATCGTCAGAATGAATGTTACTTTTTACGACATCACCCATTGAAACACGAAGGACATTTGGTACATTAATAATCTCGGTTGGTCCATGAATTTGAAATTTACTGCATCCCATACGATGCCATCAGCAACTGGGAAAACTGAAATGTTCACAAATGGATGGTCACGCTTCATGATGTGTGATGAAGAATGTGGAGACAAAGTTCCAGCGACACAGTTCACTGTAGAGCGTGCTGGTAAATAGTGACCATTAATGAGCAAGAAGAAAACTGTCACAAAGCCAATGGACATGAACAGAAAAATCAGGAATAGCACCAACCAAATATATGTCCACGGTGGGACCAGGAAATTGTCTCTGAACCAGGATACAAAAATACTGAAGCTGGACGGGATAAGTGATGAGTTGGAATCCGAACCAAAGGAATAACGGGTTGGGCTCAGTGGGGTTGTAGGTAAATGAGCCACCGACTCGGTGGCGGGATAGGTGTACTCTGTCTCCTCGTTGCAGGAAGAAGCCGGGAATTCAAGCAGACGATCAGGCAAATTGACCATCTCAATGGCAACATCAGTGTCTGTGTAAGATGGAGAGCCACAAACAGGAGCACGTGAAATGGCTGGACAAGAGACCGCTGGTGTTACACTATTCAGGATCGGCCATACGTTGTAGCTTGACATTGTCCACTGAGATGTATCTGTTGTCCTTGCGACCAGGAAGCGGTGGTAAGATGACTGTACGAGTACCCTTCAAGCCAAGGACTGGAACCGGTGCACGATAAGAGGGGCCAAATTCTTTTTTGTTCTCCACCTTCTCTCGGACCAGTTCTCCAACCTTCGGAAGCCAGGCGGCAACCGGAATCTGCAGCGCAGCGTCAGTGGCTGAAGGCAAGTGTTCGTGTGCCAGTTTGTCACGGGTCTCTTGTAGCTCCTGTAACATAGTAGAATGATTATCTACATCAAAGATTGCGGCTTGTGCCGCCATGTCTAGACCATCAAGGTCTGGCACAAACATTTGGATGCCAAAGAGCATTTCGTATGGGGTCCGCCCACCCAGAGATCTTCTAGGGAGATTATTAAGTGCACGTTGCACTCTATACAAGTGGGCCAGCCAGTTCCTGCCAGTACCCAAGACTCTAGCTGTCAAGGATTGCTTTAAGTCACGGTTCATTCGTTCAACAATCGAATTGCCCTCAGGCCGATATGGAGACGAAAATTTCACCCGCACCCCCAGTGACCCCATTGCGTCCTTCTAAGCCTAAGAGGCGAACGCTGGACCTTGGTCGGAATGGAAGGGCCACATGCAAAAATTCCCACAAAGACACGCAAATCCCTGATGACATTTCGAGCGTCAGCACTCCGTTGTGGCCAGACCCAGATGAAACGTGTGCACGAATCCACTGCAACTAAGATGTATTTATATGCAGTGTCCGAAGAAAATGGACCGCAGTGATCCAGGTAAACACACCCAAAAGGTCTGTTAGAAATGCAGAGCCGTGTTTGTGGTGGTCGTTGAACCATTGAAGGCTTAATTTGCTGACAAATGTCACAAGAAAGCAGATAAGTACAGGTCTGTTTATATAAACCACGCCACCAGTAACGCTGCTGCAAGATGGAAACAGTCGCAGACACGCCAGCATGGGCCGAAGCCAAGCCTTCGTGTGCGGCCGTTATCAAGGAAGGTCTGCGGTCCGCGTTGGGAATCAGCCGATCACCAACGTCTGGAATTGTTACGTAAGGAGCCTGTTCAGGACTTAAGTGATAAGAATATTTGGAAGGGAAACCCCGTGGGTAATTAGCACCTTCCTTTGTTGCAGCAATAGCTGCCAAAATATCATTATCTATTTTAGTCATGGATCTTGTAACTGCTGCTACTGTGCACGTGGCTACTGCTGATTTGGCAGCTTCATCCGCCAAACTGTTACCGACAGCGTGTGCGCCCACACGCTGGTGGCCAAGGGTGTGAACCACCTGTGTGAGAGGCAGACGTTGTTTAAGATCTGCCACTCGAACCCAAAGCGTTTTATGCTTAATTGTGCTTCCTTTTGCATCTCTATAGTCGTTTTGTGACCAAAAGAAGAGGTTGTCATTGAAAGACTGAACACAGTAGAATGAATCGCATACAACAAGAGTAGTCACTTCTGGATTGGCAAACTCAAGTGCTAGCACCAAAGCACGCAGCTCGGCCAATTGTGCAGTACTGTCTCCTAGTGCCTGTGTGTGCACTACACTCGACTTGAACTTTCCGTTCACCATAGTACCTGCAACAATAGCACATGCTGCGGAATAAGCATGCTTGGAACCAGTGACCGGTTGTGCCAAACCATCGGTGTAAATAATACATTCGTACTCCTCGAGTGGTAGCAAAGACAGAGGAGGAGGATGAACAAATTCATACTGTAAGAACTCCTGTGTCTGAAGTGAGGAATCAAAGATAAAAGTGACATCCGGGGATGTCAGAGATGTAGCCCATTGAATCCAACGGGGGTGCAAAGCCTTGGAGTTTGGTACACTGGCCTTTGTCACTGCCTCAAGGGCAGGGTATGGTGTTACCACCAAAATGCGTTTTCCCTGTGCCAGTGCACGTTCTTTTAGAATCGCCATTTGCACTGCAGTCAAAACTTTCTCCACAGAGGAAAAGCGCAACTCCGCTGAAGTGTAAAGATGTGACTTGTATGCAATCAGTACTGTGTCACCTTCGTTAAAGGTTAAGTACGTGAAACCCACTGTCCCTGGTACAATTCTAATTACCAGGTTGGTGTGGTTGTCACGAGTCAACAAGAATTTAGATTCAAGTAGATCAGACTGCAAAGACTGCAGTATAGCGGAATGCTCAGGAAGCCAGCATGACTTCGAAAAGGTAGGTTGTATCAATGCATAAAGAGGCTTGATACGCTGGGCACATTCGGGAATGTAAGTACGCCCGAAGTTTAGAAAACCCAGTAAGGACTGAAGCTTCTTCAGTGTGGACGGAGGGCTCAAATGTGCGCACTTCTCCAAGAAATGGGGTGCTAACCCCTTACCTTCATTGTTGAGCTCATAGCCCAAAAACAAAACTGTTAATTCAGCAATGTGAGATTTGGCAAAATTAAATTTGTATCCTAAGACCGCAAATTCAAGAATAATGCAGTCCACTCGGGAAAGATGCGGCCATAATTCATCGTCTGTCAGATAGATATCGTCGACGTACGAACACGCATCTGAGTCTATGCTATCTAACAAAGAGACAACACAGGCGGCGAAGACACCCGGGCTGTTCTTGTAGCCCATGGGCAAACGCCGGAATTTGAATTGTTTTCCACCGGATGTGAAAGCGCTCCATTGGCTGCACTCCGGGGACAAGTTGTGCGTGTAAAATCCATTGGATAGGTCAAGTGTCGTTTTATATTTTTTACGAACAAGACTGTCTACAAGCGCAGAACTGTGTGTATTTTGTACCGCAAAGGTCCGACAATGAGAGTTCAAATGTCGGTAATCCAAAACTAGGCGGTACGATCCATCGGGTTTAGAAACTGCAAAAAGGGGATTATTCATTGGTGATACGCATGTTTCAATTACTCCTTGATATTCTAACTGTCAGAATGTCTGAAACGGGACCTTTAGCTTCCCGCCGGATGGGATATTGGGGTTGTGGCTGCGGCAGAGACCGCAATGGTATGTCATGGGAGGGTGAATCCTCATCCCAGCCCACGTGATTACGGTACAGTGCCGGGGCCAGGGCCACAGCCCATTCACCTGCAAGAGCCTCCGCTTTGTCCCTGGGGACATGATGAGAAAAGCTCAGAAAGATTACCTCCTCCCCTCTACGAGCAGCAAGTACGAATGGGGGCGGCCAATCCACCTCTGCTAACAAAATGTCATATGAAGAGGTCAGATTTTCCCAAAAAATCCCTTTAATAACACGCTCAATGTCACCTTCAATTTGAATGACAATATTAAATAGTCTGTCAGGGGGTGCCACTTGGGTGTCAGCTGTCTCGACAGTAATGAATGTTTCAGTTGCTGTCACCGCCACATGAGGACGTAGTGCCTCCCGCACTATGGTAACTTCCGCGGCGCTGTCTAGCAGCGTTACTGCCCACGTCCAATTCAGGAGTCTCGTTCTCACCGTCTGTGGCATACTTCGCTGATACAGCTGCAACTTTTTTCTTCTGAAACTGTGGGCGAGGATGTAGAAATTCTTCTGGTTTCCCTCGGACTTGTTGTCGAGGTTGGTCTCGTCCCTGTGGAGCCTCACGACCCCTGCCTCTATCCTGGCGATCTCCTCCACCAGTCTGGGAGGTCGATGGTGCCTGTGAAGAACGAGGAGAACGCGGATCAGGGACTTGAAATCTCTCTGGAGACTTTGGGGCATATTATCTAAAAAGTGCGCTAAACATCGCAAAGCGTGTTTAGCGAGCACTTTTTTATCGCCGGCTATCGTCGGAATAATTTGCCATGCTAACGCTGTATTAGCAACATTTAGCGCTATGGCGATAATTATTCCAGCCATAGCGGTGTTTTCCATGAAACATCGCTGGTTTTCCAGCAATGTTTCATGGAAAACGGCGATAACCTTGCTGATACGACCCTGTGGTCGTATCAGCATAATCCACCCCCATGTTAGATATGGCTAACACCTGCTAATTGCAGGTGTTAAATGGCGATGACCCCGGTTAGCGCGACTTTTCACGTCGCTAACTGGGGCCATGGCCACCTTGCTAATAGGCGATAGGCCTGTTAGCGGGTGTTTCCCAGGTTTGTTCGTCGGGAACGCCCACTTTGCATGTCATTAGCGATAAATATCGCTGACATGCAAAGCGGTAAAAACACGGGCGCTAATGCCCGAAAACTGTCTCTAACTGCTGTTAGAGACAGTTTGCTGATAGGGCGAGAAGAATATCGCCGCTTTAGCGGCAAAATGTGCCGCTAAAGCGGCGATAGTGCCCTTGCTAATATGCCCCTTAATTCTCAGAAACCGGGGACGCAGTACGCGACCCGGGCTTTTTCTGTTGCTTACCCTGTTTCTTCAACCTCCAGCTCTTTTTAGTAAAGAACGGTTTCTCATCTTTTTCAGATTGAGTTTTTTGTTGTGTTTGAGTTTGCGTTTTAGCAAAAGGCCTATCTCCCAGGCTATTGCGGCCAATAGTTTTATAAGCCTGTGCAATAATTTTCGGTAATTCGCGTGGCTTGTCCGGTTCTGGGATCAAAGCCAAAGCATTAGCTACTTGAAAGTTAACTGCATCACCCTTGACGTTAGCAAGGATTAGATCAGCCACTACATCGAACACTCCCACCAGTCTCATCCCGAATTCCACAGCCGCTTCAGGGCCATGTTCATCCTGCACTCGTTTAATTACAGAGGGGAGTACTGTCATGGAAGGGGTGCCGAAACACTTCGCATATACTGCTGCGAATACCTTGCCCCAGTTGTTGCAATCTGCCAACTCGGGAATTAAGTCTTTTGGCAAACTAATAGTCAAAATCCTGTGTTTTTCCACAGGAGAAGTATTAGAAAAAACTGCCTCCAGCTGGTCAAATTTCTCTGCAAACCAATAAGGTAAATCGTCCTTATTTTGTGGGTGCTTGCCCATCACCGAATTAACCATGACGGGACTTATGGTTACACCGCCCGGTCCAGCTGGATGCACTGCAACTCCAGGAGGGACTCCCTGGACGTTGCCTGTAACATACTGTACCAAAGCTCTGTGAATGCGTATCAAAGACGTATGTAAGACACGCAGTTCATCAACTGTAAGCGTTAAATAACGCGGATGTGGGGTATACCCGGCCAAGACTGGCCAAGTGGCCCCTTCAATCGATAAGGGGCCTAAACGAATCGGGGTAACCGGTTGTGGGAGGGCACCATTAAACCAAACACGGTGTTGCCATGCCGTGAGCGGTACTTCAAGAGTCCGATAAGGTCTATAAAGATTTGGAAGAGCGGTGGCTGTATATTCATGGAACAGCTTAACGGTCCCATCCACCGCCGGAAAAGTGATCCAAGAGTAAAACACTTCAAAGTGGTAAGCAGGATCCGCTTGTACCACAAAGATCAGATCGACACCCTCGTCAGGCACTCCATACGCTGTCAAATGAGCTCGGAGCGCTGCACGACTATGTGCCGCAATGGCGACAGCCATTAGGGCTAAGAATGTCCAACAACCTAGTATAAGGCAGCACAATATAGGGTTTATTTTAATACCTTTTAATAACTTCAAGCTTGAAAAAACCTATAAAAACATCAATATAGGAGGTAACACCTTCACCCACGTTTCCGGAAACGTATGTGAAGGTTGTTGTGGACAAGCACAAGCACTACTCAAGCGTCTCGCAGATAAGCAGCCCACCACGTTGGTGGCGCCATGTTGTAGGGATTCTGCACATACACAGAGCTATGCACAGGATAATAGGACCTCAGAGCATAGTGGTGAGCCAACTATGCCCCTTAGTACCCACAATCCCAATCCGACTAGCTTTAGCGTCTCATTCGCAGCGCAGCTACCAATGATTAGACAACCCAGAACACGGTCTCTCTCAGGACTCGCGGGAACAAGAACACTCTTTCATCACTCACCCATACTTGTCCACAACGCGCGTAATAAGAGACACTGTATAGTTTAAAATGTTTACTTCAACTACCGTGCTCTAAGATACAGTACACGTGCCAGTACTATCAGCATAATGCATAAGGATAAAATAATAAGCATGGTTACAATTCCATAGAATACAAACGGAGAAAGCATTTTATAAAGACAGTGGATATAGGACGAAATGGCCTTACCACCCTCCCCGTGCTAATAACTAGTGTATTATAAAAACAGAAGACCTCTGGGCTTTGTCGGACGGACCCCCATACCTCAATATCTAGATGCAAGGTTTACATCATCAGACAAGCACAGCTCTTCTCTCTGGAAAGGTTTTTCTCCAAGTCCCACAAACAGCGAGATCACAATATTAAAAGCACACGAATTTCTCCAGTGCAGCTGTATTTTGTGTCATGTCTAAGTGCGTGGGGCTGACCAGATCAGCAAGAACAAGGGACGTTGTTTTTCGACCTTGTACATGTTGTGTAGACGAAACCCACAGGGAACAGGAGAAAAGGTGAAAGGCAGACAGTTCTAATATAGCCGGGCACAAGCAGAGCCTGGAAAACAAAGTCCCAAAGTAACGTGTGCAAAAAGGCATCATGGCAGCCAGGCCTAAGCTAACTTAGCAATGTAGGCAATGAGGCCACAAACCACAGTACACCAGTAATCTGGGCAAATACAGGCAACAGCCTTTAATTAATGGTAAGGAGGCCATGGCATACAGGGACACAGGTGCAAGTGTCACAATGGTGACAAAAGATCTTGTGGCCCCTGAACAGATCATACTTGGTGAGATGTACCAAGTGACCAATGCAAGCAATGTCAGGACAGACCATTCCTTGGCAGTTGTGAATTTCACCTGGGGAGGGGTAACTGGCCCTAAGAAGGTTGTGGTTTGCTCAGACCTCCCTGTAGAATGCTTGTTGGGCAATGATTTGGAGACTTCAGCTTGGGCTGAAGTGGAACTCAGGACACATGCAGAAATGCTGGGCATCCCTGCAGATGTGTTTGCCATGATAGGTCACAGGCAAAAATATCTTCCACTGAACAGGCCCTGGATCCTGGAATAATGGACCAGGTGCCTTCCAAGAGAAGGAGCAGTATAGGGGTAAGGCAGTGTCTTCCCCCCTGCCTCAGAGTGAGGATCAGTCTCCTGAGGGAAATGATCTCAGACCCTGTGAAGGAACTGTATCAGAGGAACTTGAACCTGACTAGGTTGAGTTCTTGGGGACAGGGGGCCCTTCCAGGGCAGATCTGAGCCAGGAGCAGCTGAGCTGCCCCTTTCTTGAACCCCTCAGACAGCAAGCTGCTGCTGAGGCTGCTGGGAGGGCCAGTGGGTCCCACAGGATCTACTGGGATGATGGACTTCTATATTCAGAGGGTAGAGACCCCAAGTCTGGTGCTACCAGGAGGTTGGTTATACCTCTGAAGTTTAGAGGCTTCCTATTAACACTGGCACATGAAATCCCATTAGCAGGACACTTAGGCCAAAGTAAGACCTGGGACAGGCTTGTCCCTCACTTTCACTGGCCTCACATGTCAGAAGACACAAAGGAGTTGTGTTGCTCCTGTATCACTTGCCAAGCCAGTGGTAAAGCAGGTGGTACTACAAAGGCCCCCCTGATACCACTACCTGTGGTGGGGGTTCCCTTTGAGAGGGTTGGGATTGACATTGTTGGTCCCATGGATCCTCCAACTGCATCTGGGCACAGATTCATACCAGTGGTGGTGGACCATCCCACTAGGTATCCAGAGGCAATACCCCTTAGGGCTACCACAGCTCCTGCTGTGGCTTGAGCCCTCCTGAGAATCTTTTCCAGAGTGGGTTTCCCTAAGGAGGTAGTATCAGACAGAGGTACAAACTTTGTCTGGTTATCTTACTGCTATGTGGAAGGAGTGTGGAGTGAATTACAAATTCACCACACCCTATCACCCACAATGCAATGGGTTAGTTGAGAGATTCAACAAAACCCTCAAGGGCATGAGAAAAGGTCTCCCTGAAAAGCTTAGGCGCAGATGGGACATCCTTTTGCCCTGCCTTCTCTTTGCCTACAGAGAGGTTCCTCAGAAGGGGGTTGGCTACAGCCCTTTTGAACTTCTGTTTGGACATCCAGTTAGGGGTCCCTTATGTTTGGTTAAGGAGGGATGGGAGTTACCTCTCAAACCACCTAAACAGGACATAGTGGACTATGTACTTGGTCTCCACTCCAGGATGGCTGAATACATGAAGAAGGCATCCAAAAACCTTGAGGCTAGCCAGGAATTACAGAAAGCCTGGCATGACCAAAAGGCTGTTTTGACTGTATATCAGCCAGGACAGAAGGTATGGGTGTTGGAGCCTGTGGCCCCAGCAGTTCTCCAAGACAAGTGGAGTGGGCCCCATACCATTCTTGAGAAAAAGGGAGAGGTTACCTACCTGGTGGACATTGGAACTCCCAGGAGCCCCCACAGGGTGCTCCATGTGAACAGGCTCAAGACATATGTGGACAGGGCAGTAGCTAATGGCTACTGATGGACAGGAGGAAGAGAGTGACCCACTCCCTGACCTCCTCTCACAGAACCCTGATGATGGTTCAGTTGATGGAGTAGCCTTGGCAGGCAGCCTCACTGAACAGCAGCAGACTGATTGCAGGAAGGTCCTCAATCAGTACAGGAACATGTTATCACTGTCTCAAAGTCAGACTACCTGGTGTACACATGAGGTGGACACAGGTGACAGTCTGCCTGTTAAAAATAAGATTTACAGGCAACCTGATCATGTCAGGGACTGTATCAGGACTGAAGTCCAGAAGATGTTGGAACTGGGAGTGATTGAGCCCTCAGATAGCCCTTGTGTTAGTCCAGTAGTCTTGGTACCAAAACCTCACACCCAGGGTGGTAAGAGAGAGATGAGGTTCTGTGTTGACTACAGGGGACTCAATGCAGTCACTAGGACTGATGCTCATCCAATTCCCAGGGCAGATGAACTAATTGACACTTTGGCCTCAGCCAAGTATCTAAGCACATTTGACCTGACAGCTATTTACTGGCAAATCAGATTAGCTGAGGATGCTAAACCAAAAACTGCATTTTCAACCCCTAGTGGGCACTACCAATTTGTGGTGATGCCTTTTGGCTTGAAAAATGCACCTGCCACATTTCAAAGGCTGGTGAATAAAGTTCTCACAGGTCTGGAGGCCTATAGTGCAGCATATCTAGATGATATTGCTGTCTTTAGCTACACCTGGGAGGATCACCTGGTCCACCTGAGAAATGTTCTGGAGGCCCTGCAAAAGGCAGGCCTCACTATCAAGGCCACCAAGTGCCAGATAGGGCAGAGTAAGGTTGTATACCTGGGCCACCTTCTGGGTGGAGGCCAGGTTCAACCATTGCAGAGCAAAATCCAAACCATTATGGAATGGGTTGCTCCAACTACCCAGACTCGGGTCAGAGCTTTCTGGATCCTGACTGGGTACTACAGGAGGTTTGTCAAAGGATATGGCTCCATAGTGACCCCTTTGAATGACTTAACTTCCAAAAGAATGCTTAAGAAAGTTCAGTGGACAGTTATCTGTCAAAAGGCATTTAATGACCTGAAGCAGGCCATGTGCACTGCTCCCATTCTGCAAAGTCCTGATTATTCCAAACAATTCATTGTTCAAACAGATGCATCTGAATTGGGGGTAGGGGCTGTTTTATCACAATTGAATGAAGAGGGTCAGGATTAGCCAGTAGCTTTCATAAGCAGAAGGTTGACCCCCAGAGAGAAATGTTGGTCAGCTATTGAGAGGGAAGCCTTTGCTGTGGTTTGGGCTCTGAAGAAGTTGAGGCCATACCTGTTTGGTACTCACTTCATTGTTCAGACAGACCATACGCCCCTCTTATGGCTAAAACAGATGAAGGGTGAAAACCCCAAACTCTTGAGGTGGTCCATTTCCCTACAGGGGATGGACTATACAGTGGAACATAGACCTGGAAGTAACCATGCCAATGCAGATGGACTCTCCAGATATTTCCACTTAGAACATGAAGACTCAACTGGTCAAGGTTAGTTTAATGTCCTTGCGTTTGGGGGGGGTTGTGTAGGAAAGTAGTATCTGCTTCTTATGGTTACCCCCACTTTTTGCTGATGTCACACTGTTTTGGACTAGTCTGACTGGGATCCTGCTATCCAGGACCCCAGTCTATCTGCTTTCCCCCTTAAATTGCTATGTATGTACTTTAGGTACACTCCAGATTGGATACTCGGGTACCCTTATCAGTCCCTAGTATATGGTACACCATGTACCCAGGGCATAGGTACCCCAGAGGCCTCCCATGGGCTGAAGCATGTATTATGCCACCCATGAGAGGCCATTCAAAATGACATGACAGGCCTGCTACAGCAGACTGTGTAAGATGGTGCTTGCACCCCTTACTTGGATATAGGTTCACTATATCTATCTAAATCACTACATTTAAAAACCTATCAGTCACCCCTATGGCAGGCCTTATCAATCCTGAAGGCAGGGTGCTGGGTTTTACGTGAGAGGGTACCCCTGCATGAGTAGGGCCCCTCTGCAGCTCTCAGAGACCATTCTCCGGGGTTGTCTGTGATGCAGCCAGACATATAGGTCTAAGTGCATTATAACCTCGCGGTAAATGCTAACTTTAAAAAGGCTGCTTAGAAACATGTGTTTGGTGTCAAACACCTTGGAATCATACCTCCACACCAGTAACTGGTGTGGGAGGTATGATTCCACCCTTCTGAAACCACTACTGTGGGTCACCGGTCTACCCGGTACCAGCTTTCTCGACCTGGGCATCACAAAATGGCCCTGCCAGCCACAGACATGATTCTGCTCTCCTGCTGCTGAGCCAAGCTCGAGCAGAGGAAGGCATGACAATAGGCATCCTGTCACAGGGAGGTGTGACCACCTCCCAGACAGGATTTAGTGTATTGGGGCTGGGTGGGTGCACTCTGAGAGTGTCAGAGTCTGCACTGGGGGCACATTTGGTGTCCCTGTGCATAGTCCAGCTCAAACCAGTTCTAGGAGCCATTGGCTCCTGCTCCGGCACGAAACTGGACCAAGGACATGGGTGTAGCCACCCCACTGTCCTGCCCCTCCCCTAGGTGGGTCCACAGAATCTTTCCAACCCCTTCCCATGGGTATAAAATGGGCTACCTGGCTACAGGACTTTAGATTTTACCTGGAACAAGATTCTGCTAAGAAGAAACCAAGTACTTCGACTGCCTGCACAACGCTGGATGACTGAAGAATCTTCCTTGGAGTAAAGGAGTTACTCCCCTGCAGAAGCAGGCACCAAAGATGCATCTGACCAGTTTGCTTCTAACCAAGCTCCTGAGGACTCTGAAGATTTCAGCAACACAGGAGGTGGGTTCCCGAAGGTCCCTGAGGTCGATCTGCTGTCTCAGCGATTCTGAGATCATTATCCCTCGTGGGGACCGTGCAACCCGAACCCCTGTGCACTGCGTACATTTGCAAGTGCATATGCTTGTTGGCGATCCCCGAGCTTGTGCATTGGACTCCGTGTAGTCCTGACCCGAGCAGTATTTGCACTAAAGATTTCCGGCCTCCACTCACCGAGTGTCCTGTGGGCTGGTACTTTGCAAACTTGCTTGAGGTCTCCTCCCAATCCCTGGTCCGTTGGCCTGTGGGTCCTTGCGAGGGTCACCTTGTTTGTTCTTGGACTTTCCTGGTTGCTCCAGATGTGCCCTGACTCCCCATTGCTTGGAGAGTCCCCTGGACCTTGCTGGTCCACACCGTAACCTGTTTTCTCTGACTGCGTGGGTTGCATTTGCCAAGGCTTGTTGGTGCTCCAGCCGGACACCGACCCCTCAACACTCGACATCCTTTGTGGGACAGCTCACCTCCAGAACTTGGTCATCCTCGACGTCTCCTGGTCCCCGTGGCTGCAGAGTCAAGCAACCCCTCTTCACACCTGAAGCACGCGACATCGGTGGGCATTAGACTACTGAGCCCCTGGTCACCTGAAGTGACCCAGACTCTGTCCCCTCTGCTTTCAGGTTCTTCTCATCTCGAATCCAGGCTTAGATTCCACCGGACACTCTTCGCCCTCCTGGCAGCAGGACTTCTTTGCACTCCTCCATTAAAACCGACGCAGGTTTCCGACACCACTTGACCCCTATGCTCCGGCTCCTCTGGGATGGGTAACACGGCTACCTCGGTACTCACTGGTGGGTTAGCCTTAGAACCTCCTATGTTCCAAAGGGTTTGCTCGAAGTCCTCGTAGAAGTGTTCTTAACTTGTAATTTTGCAACCGCGACTTTCCCATAGAATTGCACGGAACACGCGGTCGTGTTACCACACTGCACCCGTCCTCCGTGGGCTCCCTGTGTCACTCCTCTGTGTGGTTCCTTGGGGTCCCAGCGATTCTACGTGCTCTAGGAACTGTCTAGTCAAGTTGTGATTGTTATACCATTTTTTTAGTATATGGTTCGGTCTCCCCCTGGAGCCTGCTGTGTATTTTGCTACTTACGAATGTTCTATTGATTCAGTATTGTGTGCCTTGTGCCCTAGTCTCGTGTAGAGCCTAATAGAGAGTGTTATATTAATAAATACATATTTTTATATAACTACTGTCGTTCTCCTTTCATTTAGTCATTCAGGAGGTGATATTATGGTAAAACAAGCTGCTTTACATTCCTTCAAGATTAAGCCTGAAGGCTGCTCTCCACAGCTACCACTAAGATAGCTTGCTAAAGGTTATCTTTGACCTCATACATCATAAGGGTCATGTGGACTGGTACAAGGTGCCCACTTTAATTAGTGGACAGCATATACCAGGCCACCTTCTCACAGTAAGTCACACTCCCTTTTAATCATGATTCTGGTCGTTAAAACAAATTAATAGCAACTGAAGGTCCTCAGTACCTTAGTGGGGACTTCCGCATAATTATAATTTCTGTCAAGATTGTAGTAATATGGATGACCTTATGGAGCTCATGAAAGTTAATCAAAGACTTTGTCTCCAAGGCTGACAAATCCTGGTTTAGATACTTGTTCTAGAAGTAGTTCACCATAATAGCCTTATAGCCCAGCTACGAAGGGCTATAAGGCTATTGGAACATTCTGCCACTAGAGGGCAGAATGTTCTAACAAATAAAACAAAGGCCTTTAAATCCCCTCGAGCTCCGAGAGGCCTTTGTGAAAACATTGGAATGTTGCTTTGCGGGCCTTTACCGGCCCGTAGAAGCACGGAGCACTCCATTGTCTTCAATGGAGTACTGCACATTCCAATGTTCTAATTGTTATTATTCCCACTATACTAGCATAAACCTTCCTCCCTCAACTTATCAGATGACTTAATTGCAGTTGGTGTAGCATAACCTAAAAGAATTTCAGGGAGAAGGGTACGCTGTCACTTGACTGGCAAGCAGATCTTTTTATCTACGTCCTAAAATAGGTGCCAGAGTTGTGTAGAGAGTTGTAGCAAATAAGGCATAGGATTGAGGGATGTATGCTAGGTTGAAAACAAAAACTGAGATTTGAATTTTTAGTGAGCTGTGGATTTCCACAATATTACAGACGCCGTAGTACTGATTATCAACTCTTTCTAAAAATCAGTTTTTTGTTGTATTGCATTAGATTGAAAATATTCAAGTTCGAATAATGGGCTAACAGTGGACTTTTCCATCTGCAGAATATACTGAATGACCAGCAGTGGCAGTGTTGCAGAAGAGAATTTCCCTGCATTGCTGATTCAAAAAAAAGAAAATCAACATTCTATGTTCCTTCATCAATTTCTATGGTAAGTCCCACTCCCTTTTAATCATGATACTGGTCATTAAAAAAAATTAATAGCAACTGAAGGCCCTCAGTACCTAAGTGGGGACTTCCGCATAATTATAATTTCTGTCAAGATTGTAGTAATATGGATGACCTTATGGAGCTCATGAAAGTTAATCAAAGACTTTGACTGTCTCCAAGGCTGACAAATCCTGGTTTAGATACTTGTTCTAGAAGTAGTTCACCACAGGAAATTATTGCCTTTGCGTCTGGAATGAGTTGTCTTAAGTTTGAGTGATTGACTTCCTTTCTCACGGAGGGAAGCTAATTTAACCTGTTTCCCTGCACTCTGTATGTGGGACACTGATACTCAAGACGGATGGATGTTTGATACTCTGTGTTCTTTTAACTCCATCCCACTTTCAAAATGAGCCTATTGCTTTCAGTAGTTCAGAGTACTTTCCCATTACACCTAATTGGCTTGCAGTCTTATATACAGATAGTTACCTAGTGCATAATTGCTGATGTCTAATCCCTCTGTGTTCCATCTTCACCCAGGGCAATAGGCTAAGTGTTGCTCTGACATCATAAAGCTACAGCAGGATGTCATCTACACGAGGGCCAATCAATTGTCTAGAAAGCAATAGGATATTATCACGGCATTGAAATGGGTAGCAGGATAGACATGGCACCCAGCTCAAGACTAAGATGGTGAGATGATAGAGAATTAGTCTCTTTTTGAGACTTATAACTTTGTTTGAAGGTGTGGTTGATAATAATAATCTCGACTTTACTATTGCTTAACAGATAGACATGTGCTAAAATGAAGATGTTAGAATATGCTATTTATAATTGTATTATTCCCACTAAACTGTAGCATAAACCTTCCTCCCTCAACTTATCAGATGATTTAATTGCAGTTGGTGTACCATAACCTAAAAGAATTTCAGGGAGAAGGGTACGCTGTCACTTGACTGGCAAGCAGATCTTTTTATCTACGTCCTAAAAAAGGTGCTAGAGTTGTATAGGGAGTGGTAGCAAATAAGGCATAGGATTGAGGGATGTATGCTAGGTTGAAAACAAAAACTGAGATTAGAATTTTTAGTGAGCTGTGGATTTCCACAATATTACAGACGCCGTAGTACTGATTATCAACTTTCTAAAAATCAGTTTTTTGTTGTATTGCATTAGATTGAAAATATTCAAGTTCTGAAAATGGGCTAACAGTGGACTTTTCCATCTGCAGAATATACTGAATGACCAGCAGTGGCAGTGTTGCAGAAGAGAATTTCCCTGCATTGCTGATTCAAAAAAAAGAAAATCAACATTCTATGTTCCTTCATCAATTTCTATGGTAAGTCCCCACTCCCTTTTAACCCCTTCGATGCTCATGACGGAATGGTTCCGTCATGAGCATCGGTGCCCCTGTGCTCATGACGGAACCATTCCGTCATGAGGCCAGGGGCACGAAATCCCTCTGCTGCAGACAGCAGAGGGATTTCTATTTCTCCCCCGTGACCTTGGGAGCTGGGGAAGAGCTTCCCCAGCTCCCGAGGCCCCCTCCCTGGTTTCTGTGCCATGATCAGCGCGCACGTCGCGCTGTCCTCATTGCACAGAAACCGAAACTGAAATGAGCCTTTAGGCTCACTTCAGTTTCACTTTCTATGTGCTCAGGGGGCTAACTCAGCCCCCCGGGCACGTAGAAAGACGGGAGAGGTATCATTGGAAAGGGGAGAATCTCCCCTTTCCAATGGTACCCCTCCCCAGTGGATCCCTGCTTGGGGATCGCCCCAGGAGGGCGATCCCCAAGCAGGGATCCACCCACTAGACACCAGGGAGGGGGGAGCGGCCCCTTGGGCAAGGGCCTTCGCTCCCCCCATAAAGAAATGGGCAAAATTCAGTCTTTCTGCCCCCCCTGGGGGGCAGATGGGGCAGTAGCCCCCAATCTGCCCCCCCGGGGGGGCAGAAAGCCCACTAAACGCCAGGGATTTTTTTGGTGCATTTTCTTTAGGGTGGGGGCTGCCCGAAATGGGCACGCCAATGCCCCCACCCCCCCGCCACCATTACAGCCTTTCTGCCCCCCCTGGGGGGCAGATGGGGGCAGTAGCCCCCAATCTGCCCCCCGGGGGGGCAGAAAGCCCACTGAACGCCAGGGATTTTTTTTTGCACCATTTTCTTTTAGGGTGGGGGCTGCCCAAAATGGGCACGCCAATGCCCCCACCCCCACCACCTTTACAGCCTTTCTGCCCCCCCGGGGGGGCAGAAAGCCCACTTGACGCCAGAGATTTATTTCGCACAATTTGTTTTAGGGTGGGGGCTGCCCGAAACTGGCATGCCAATGCCCCCACCCTCCGCCACCATTTCAGCCTTTCTGCTCCCCCCGGAGGGCAGATGGGGCAGCAGCCCCCAATCTGCCCCCCCGGGGGGCAAAAGCCCACTAGACGCCCGGGATATTTTGGGGAAAATCTGAATTAGGGTGGGGGCTGCCCAAAATGGGCATGCCAATGCCCCCACCCCTCCCCCACAAAAATTTGCCCCCAATCTTCCCCCCGGGGGGGGGGGCAAAAAGCCCAGTAGACGGCAGGGATTTTTTGGGCAAATTTTAATTAGGGTCGGGGCATTGGCATGCCCGTTTTGGGCAGCCCCCACCCTAATTAAAATTTGCCCAAAAAACTCCCTGGCATCTAGTGGACTTTTAACCCCCCCTGGTGGGTAGATGGGGCAGTAGCCCCCAATCTGCCCCCTCGGGGGGGCAAAAAGCTTACTAGATGCCAGGGATTTTTTGGGGCAAATTTTAATTAGTGTGGGGGCATTGGCATGCCCGTTTTTGGCAACCCCCACCCTAATTAAAATATGCTCAAAAAAATTCCTGACGTCTAGTAGGCTTTCTGCCCCCCCTGGGGGGCAAATGGGGGCATTAGCCCCCAATCTTCCCCCGGGGGGGGGGGGCAAAAAGCCCAGTAGACGCCAGGGATTTTTTGGGCAAATTTTAATTAGGGTGGGGGCATTGGCATGCCCGTTTTTGGCAACCCCCACCCTAATTAAAATATGCTCCAAAAAAATTCCTGACGTCTAGTAGGCTTTCTGCCCCCCCTGGGGGGCAAATGGGGGCATTAGCCCCCAATCTGCACCCCCGGGGGGGGCAAAAAGCCCACTAGTCGCCAGGGATTTTTTTTGGGCAAATTTGAATTAGGGTGGGGGCTGCCCAAAACGGGCATGCCCATGCCCCCACCCCCTCCCCAGCAAAAATTACAGCCTTTCTGCCCCCCCTGGGGGGCAGATAGGGACATTAGCCCCCAATCTTCCCCCGGGGGGGGGCAAAAAGCCCAGTAGACGCCAGGGATTTTTTGGGCAAATTTTAATTAGGGTGGGGGCATTGACATGCCCGTTTTGGGCAGCCCCACTCTAATTAAAATTTGCTCAAAAAATCCCTGACGTCTAGTAGGCTTTCTGCCCCCGTGGGGGCAAAAGCCCACTAGTCGCCAGGGATTTTTTTGCGCAAATTTGAATTAGGGTGGGGGCTGCCCAAACGGGCATGCCCATGCCCTCACCCCTCCCCCGCAAAATTACAGCCTTTCTGCCCCCCTGGACGGCAGATGGGGGCATTAGCCCCAATCTTCCCCCCCGGAGGGCAAAAGCCCAGTAGACGGCAGGGATTTTTGGGCAAATTTTAATTAGGGTCGGGGCATTGGCATGCCCGTTTTGGGCAGCCCCACCCTAATTAAAGTTTGCCTAAACTCCCTGGCATCTAGTGGACTTTTAACCCCCTGGGGGTAGATGGGGCAGTAGCCCCCAATCTAGCCCCCCGGGGGCAAAAAGCTTACTAGATGCCAGGGATTTTTGGGGCAAATTTTAATTAGTGTGGGGGCATTGGCATGCCCGTTTTTGGTAACCCCCACCCTAATTAAAATATGCTCAAAAAATTCCTGACGCCTAGTAGGCTTTCTGCCCCCCTGGGGGCAAATGGGGGCATTAGCCCCCAATCTTCCCCCGGGGGGCAAAAAGCCCAGTAGACGCCAGGGATTTTTTTGGCAAATTTGAATTAGGGTGGGGGCATTGGCATGCCCGTTTTTGGCAACCCCCACCCTAATTAAAATATGCTCCAAAAAAAATCCTGACGTCTAGTAGGCTTTCTGCCCCCCCTGGGGGGCAAATGGGGGCATTAGCCCCCAATCTGCACCCCCGGGGGGGGCAAAAAGCCCACTAGTCGCCAGGGATTTTTTTGGGCAAATTTGAATTAGGGTGGGGGCTGCCCAAAACGGGCATGCCCATGCCCTCACCCCTCCCCAGCAAAGATTACAGCCTTTCTGCCCCCTGGGGGCAGATGGGGACATTAGCCCCCAATCTTCCCCCCGGGGGGCAAAAGCCCAGTAGACGGCAGGGATTTTTGGGCAAATTTTAATTAGGGTCGGGCATTGGCATGCCCGCTTTGGGCAGCCCCACCCTAATTAAAATTTGCTCAAAAATCCCTGACGCCTAGTAGGCTTTCTGCCCCCGGGGGCAAAAAGCCCACTAGTCGCCAGGGATTTTTTGCGCAAATTTGAATTAGGGTGGGGGCTGCCCAAAACGGGCATGCCCATGCCCTCACCCCTCCCCCGCAAAATTACAGCCTTTCTGCCCCCCTGGATGGCAGATGGGGGCATTAGCCCCCAATCTTCCCCGGGGGCAAAAAGCCCAGTAGACACCAGGGATTTTTGGGCAAATTTTAATTAGGGTGGGGGCATTGGCATGCCCATTTTGGGTAGCCCCCACCCTAATTAAAATCTGCCCAAAACTCCCTGGCGTCTAGTGGACTTTCAGCCCCCTGGGGGCAGATGGGGGCATTAGCCCCCAATCTGCCCCGCCGGGAGGGGCAAAAGCCCACTAGATGCCAGGGATTTTTTTGGGCAAATTTGAATTAGGGTGGGGCTGCCCAAAACGGGCATGCCCATGCCCCCACCCCCTCCCCCGCAAACATTACAGACTTCCTGCCCCCCCTGGGGGGCAGATGGGGCAGTAGCCCCCAATATGCCCCCCCCGGGGGTGCAAAAAGCTTACTAGACGCCATGGATTTTTTGGGGCAAATTTTAATTAGGGTGGGGGCTGCCCAAAACGGGCATGCCCATGCCCCCACCCCCTCCCCAGCAAAAATTTCAGCCTTCCTGCCCCCCTGGGGGGCAGATGGGGGCATTAGCCCCCAATCTTCCCCAGGGGGGGGCAAAAAGCCCAGTAGACGCCAGGGATTTTTTGGGCAAATTTTAATTAGGGTGGGGGCATTGGCATGCCCGTTTTGGGAAGCCCCCACCCTAATTAAAATTTGCCCAAAATCTCCTGGCATCTAGTGGACTTTCAGCCCCCCTGGGGGCAGATGGGGGCATTAGCCCCCAATCTGCCCTGCCAGGGGGAAAAGCCCACTAGACGCCAGGGATTTTGGGCAAATTTGAATTAGGGTGGGGCTGCCCAAAACGGGCATGCCCATGCCCCCACCCCTCCCCCGCAAAAATTACAGCATTCCTGCCCCCCTGGGGGCAGATGGGGCAGCAGCCCCCAATCTGCCCTCCGGGGGGGGGCAAAAAGCCCACTAGACGCCTGGGATTTTTTTGGGCAAATTTTAATTAGGGTGGGGGCTGCCCAAAACGGGCATGCCAATGCCCCCACCCCCCACTTGCAACAATTACAGCCTTTCTGCCCCCCCTGGGGGGAAGATGGGGCAGTAGCCCCCAATCTGCCCCCCCCGGTGGGGCAAAAAGCCCACTAGACGCCAACGATTACGCTGGCTTTTTTATGTCTGGGGGTGGGGGCTGCCCAGAATGGGCATACCAATGCCCCTACCCCCCCAAACAAAAGCCACAGTGTTTCTGCCCCCCTTGGGGGCATATCGGGGCAACCCCACCCCCGATATCCCCCCCCAAGGCGGCAGAAAGCCGACTAGGCACGGATTTGTTTTTAGCAATATGTCTACCTGTGGGTTTTGGGCCCTAGCGCAGCCGGCACATAGGGAAACCTAGCACACCTGTACATTTTTGAAAACTAGACACCCAGGGGAATCCAGGATGGGGCGACTTGACTGGCTCTCACCAGGTTCTGTTACCCAGAATCCCTTGCAAACCTCAAAATGTGTATAAAAAAACACATTTTCCTCACATTTCTGTGGTGGAAAGTTCTGGAATCTGTGTGGATCCACAAAATTCCACTCACCCCGCATTCCCCAAAGTCTTCCGAGAAAAATGGTACCTCACTTGTGTGGGTGGGTCAAGTACCCGCGACAGGCAAGGGCCCAAAACCTAGTGAGGCGACATCAAAATTACCTATCACAAACCAACCTGGTTTTGCACTGGGGGTTACCTGGGTTTTTGGCCCCGGGGTCGGCGGCCATCTAGGGAAACCTACCAAACCCACACATTTCTGAAAACTAGACACCCGGGGGATTCCAGGGAGGTATGGCTTGCGTGGATCCCCCAACGTTTTCTTACCTAGAATCCCCTGCAAACCTCAAATTTAGCTGAAAAAAATCACATTTTTGTGTGGGAAAGTTGTGGCATCACTGGGCTGACACAAATTTCCTACCACCCAGCGTTCCCCCAGGTCTCCCGATAAAAATGGTGCCTCACTCGTGTGGGAGGCACAAGTACCCACGACAGGCAAAGGCCAAAAATGTATTGAGGCGACATCAAAATTGCCTATAACAAAACGACCTGGTTTTGCAAGGGGGGTCACCTGGGTTTTTGGCCCGTGCTCGGTGGCCACCTAGGGAAACCTACCAAATCCACACATTTCTGAAAAGTAGACACCCGGGGGTTTCCTGGGAGGTATGGCTAGCGTGGATCCCCCAACGTTTTCTTACCCAGAATCCCCTGCAAACCTGAAATTGTGCTGAAAAAATCACTTTTTTCACAGATTTGTGTGTGGGAAAGTTGTGGCATCACCGGGCTGACACAAATTTCCTACCACCCAGCGTTCGCCCAGGTCTCCCGATAAAAACAGTGGACTTTTCCATCTGCAGAATATACTGAATGACCAGCAGTGGCAGTGTTGCAGAAGAGAATTTCCCTGCATTGCTGATTAAAAAAAAAAAAAAAAATCAACATTCTATGTTCCTTCATCAATTTCAATGGTAAGTCACACTCCCTTTTAATCATGATGCTGGTCATTAAAAAAATTAATAGCAACTGAAGGTCCTCAGTACCTTAGTGGGGACTTCCGCATAATTATAATTTCTGTCAAGATTGTACAAACCGGCCTATATCCCAGCGCTTGGAAAAAAGCCTGTATTAGGCCAATCCTCCAAAAACCAGCCCTCGATCCTATGGAGACCAAAATTACCGGCCGATCTCTAGGTTGCCAATGACAGCAAAAATCCTAGAAAAAGCTATAAACAAGGAGCTAATACAATATCTGGAAGAGAACAATCTGCTGGACCCGACACAGCATGGTTTTAGGCCCCGTCATTCGACTGAGACAGCCCTAATATTAGCTACTGAGGGGATTCGGAAGATAGTTGATGGGGGGGGGCAGAGCGGTCCTCATCCTCTTAGACCTATCTGCTGCATTTGATACCGTGAACCACTCGGTATTGGTGCAGAGGCTGAGGGATGTGGGAATAGAGGATACCGCTCTGACCCTCCTCTTCTTTTCTAGAAGACGGGGAGCAGAACATTCACTGGGTGAATCTACAGTCTGAGACTTTCCAGCTCCCATGCGGTGTCCCGCAGGGATCCGCCTTGTCACCAACTCTCTTTAACATATACGTATCCCCGTTGGCTAATCTTGTCAGGAAACATGGCTTCTCCTTGATCATGTATGCCGATGATTCACAGCTTACGATATCGGTATCTAAACAACCAGATATGGTGGCCAGCAGTTTTCATGCCTGTCTGAAAGACATCATGATCTGGATGAGCCAAAACTTTCTGAAGATAAACACTGACAAAACAGAGGTCCTTGAGTTTGGCAAGGGACCCTCCTTATGGAACAACAGCTGGTGGCCAACAGAGGCGGGAGACTGCCCTCGCCCTGTCACCAAAGTTAGGAATTTGGGTGTGATCTTTGACGATCAACTCAATTTCTCGGCCCAAGTAACCCATCTGACCTCCTCCTTGTTTTTTCCTTCTGAAAACTTTGAGGAACATCTTTCCTTCCATTGTACATGAACTCCAAAAGACCGTTGTAGTGGCACTCTTTCTTTCTAAGTTAGATTACTGCAACGCGTTCTTTGTGGGAATTGATAAGGCGCAGAGGAGGAAGTTGCAGTCCCTGCAGAACGCTGCAGCCAGACTGCTCCTGAACATCCCTAAGGGTCGCCCCACATCGGATGCCATCAGGACTTTACACTGGCTCCCAGTCCAGCAAAGAGCCGATTTTAAGTCCCTGTGCTTGGTGCATGAGGGCCCTTTACGGAGGAATCTCCGGGCGATACAGAAGCTGTTCTCCAGGTATTCTCCCATCAGAACGCTCAGATCCACAACGATGGGCCTTATCTGTATTCCAAAAATCTGTAAGGCAAGGTGGGGGGCCGTACATTCTCATTTTGTGCAGCCAAACTTTGGAATCAGATGCCGTCCATACTTCGACTCCAACCTAACCTTCTGATGTTTAGGAAGGAGCTGAAAACTTGGTTATTCTCTACGATCTAACAGTTTCATTTATAGCTCTCTAGTACCATGTAGCTCAATCAGCGCCAAGACGCCACGACATTCGAGCGCTTAACAAGTAACAAATCAAATCAAATCAAATATGGATGACCTTATGGAGCTCATGAAAGTTAATCAAAGACTTTGACTGTCTCCAAGGCTGACAAATCCTGGTTTAGATACTTGTTCTAGAAGTAGTTCACCACAGGAAATTATTGCCTTTGCGTCTGGAATGAGTTGTCTTAAGTTTGAGTGATTGACTTCCTTTCTCACGGAGGGAAGCTAATTTAACCTGTTTCCCTGCACTCTGTATGTGGGACACTGATACTCAAGACGGATGGATGTTTGATACTCTGTGTTCTTTTAACTCCATCCCACTTTCAAAATGAGCCTATTGCTTTCAGTAGTTCAGAGTACTTTCCCATTACACCTAATTGGCTTGCAGTCTTTATATACAGATAGTTACCTAGTGCATAATTGCTGATGTCTAATCCCTCTGTGTTCCATCTTCACCCAGGGCAATAGGCTAAGTGTTGCTCTGACATCATAAAGCTACAGCAGGATGTCATCTACACGAGGGCCAATCAATTGTCTAGAAAGCAATAGGATATTATCACGGCATTGAAATGGGTAGCAGGATAGACATGGCACCCAGCTCAAGACTAAGATGGTGAGATGATAGAGAATTAGTCTCTTTTTGAGACTTATAACTTTGTTTGAAGGTGTGGTTGATAATAATAATCTCGACTTTACTATTGCTTAACAGATAGACATGTGCTAAAATGAAGATGTTAGAATATGCTATTTATAATTGTATTATTCCCACTAAACTGTAGCATAAACCTTCCTCCCTCAACTTATCAGATGATTTAATTGCAGTTGGTGTACCATAACCTAAAAGAATTTCAGGGAGAAGGGTACGCTGTCACTTGACTGGCAAGCAGATCTTTTTATCTACGTCCTAAAAAGGTGCTAGAGTTGTATAGGGAGTGGTAGCAAATAAGGCATAGGATTGAGGGATGTATGCTAGGTTGAAAACAAAAACTGAGATTAGAATTTTTAGTGAGCTGTGGATTTCCACAATATTACAGACGCCGTAGTACTGATTATCAACTTTCTAAAAATCAGTTTTTTGTTGTATTGCATTAGATTGAAAATATTCAAGTTCTGAAAATGGGCTAACAGTGGACTTTTCCATCTGCAGAATATACTGAATGACCAGCAGTGGCAGTGTTGCAGAAGAGAATTTCCCTGCATTGCTGATTCAAAAAAAAGAAAATCAACATTCTATGTTCCTTCATCAATTTCTATGGTAAGTCCCCACTCCCTTTTAACCTCTTCGATGCTCATGACGGAATGGTTCCGTCATGAGCATCGGTGCTCTGTGCTCATGACGGAACCATTCCGTCATGAGGCCAGGGGCACGAAATCCCTCTGCTGCAGACAGCAGAGGGATTTCTATTTCTCCCCGTGACCTTGGGAGCTGGGGAAGAGCTTCCCCAGCTCCCGAGGCTCCTCCCTGGTTTCTGTGCCATGATCAGCGCGCACGTCGCGCTGTCCTCATTGCACAGAAACCGAACTGAAATGAGCCTTTAGGCTCACTTCAGTTTCACTTTCTATGTGCTCAGGGGCTAACTCAGCCCCCGGGCACGTAGAAAGACGGGAGAGGTATCATTGGAAAGGGAGAATCTCCCTTCCAATGGTACCCTCCCCAGTGGATCCTGCTTGGGATCGCCCCAGGAGGGCGATCCCCAAGCAGGGATCCACCCACTAGACACCAGGGAGGGAGCGGCCCCTGGGCAAGGGCCTTCGCTCCCCCATAAAGAAATGGGCAAAATTCAGTCTTTCTGCCCCCTGGAGGCAGATGGGGCAGTAGCCCCCAATCTGCCCCCCGGGGGCAGAAAGCCCACTAAACGCCAGGGATTTTTTGGTGCATTTTCTTTAGGGTGGGGGCTGCCCGAAATGGGCACGCCAATGCCCCCACCCCCCGCCACCATTACAGCTTTTCTGCCCCCTGGGGGCAGATGGGGGCAGTAGCCCCCAATCTGCCCCCGGGGGCAGAAAGCCCACTGAACGCCAGGGATTTTTTTTTGCACCATTTTCTTTTAGGGTGGGGGCTGCCCAAAATGGGCACGCCAATGCCCCCACCCACCGCCACCATTACAGCCTTTCTGCCCCCCCGGGGGGGCAGAAAGCCCACTTGACGCCAGAGATTTATTTCGCACAATTTGTTTTAGGGTGGGGGCTGCCCGAAACTGGCATGCCAATGCCCCCACCCTCCGCCACCATTTCAGCCTTTCTGCCCCCCCCCGGAGGGCAGATGGGGGCAGCAGCCCCCAATCTGCCCCCCCCGGGGGGGCAAAAAGCCCACTAGACGCCCGGGATATTTTGGGGAAAATCTGAATTAGGGTGGGGGCTGCCCAAAATGGGCATGCCAATGCCCCCACCCCTCCCCCACAAAAATTTGCCCCCAATCTTCCCCCCGGGGGGGGGGGCAAAAAGCCCAGTAGACGGCAGGGATTTTTTGGGCAAATTTTAATTAGGGTCGGGGCATTGGCATGCCCGTTTTGGGCAGCCCCCACCCTAATTAAAATTTGCCCAAAAAACTCCCTGGCATCTAGTGGACTTTTAACCCCCCCTGGTGGGTAGATGGGGCAGTAGCCCCCAATCTGCCCCCTCGGGGGGGCAAAAAGCTTACTAGATGCCAGGGATTTTTTGGGGCAAATTTTAATTAGTGTGGGGGCATTGGCATGCCCGTTTTTGGCAACCCCCACCCTAATTAAAATATGCTCAAAAAAATTCCTGACGTCTAGTAGGCTTTCTGCCCCCTGGGGGCAAATGGGGGCATTAGCCCCAATCTTCCCCGGGGGGGCAAAAAGCCCAGTAGACGCCAGGGATTTTTGGGCAAATTTTAATTAGGGTGGGGGCATTGGCATGCCCGTTTTTGGCAACCCCCACCCTAATTAAAATAAGCTCCAAAAAAATTCCTGACGTCTAGTAGGCTTTCTGCCCCCCCTGGGGGGCAAATGGGGGCATTAGCCCCCAATCTGCACCCCCGGGGGGGGCAAAAAGCCCACTAGTCGCCAGGGATTTTTTTTGGGCAAATTTGAATTAGGGTGGGGGCTGCCCAAAACGGGCATGCCCATGCCCCCACCCCCTCCCCAGCAAAAATTACAGCCTTTCTGCCCCCCCTGGGGGGCAGATAGGGACATTAGCCCCCAATCTTCCCCCGGGGGGGGGCAAAAAGCCCAGTAGACGCCAGGGATTTTTTGGGCAAATTTTAATTAGGGTGGGGGCATTGGCATGCCCGTTTTGGGCAGCCCCCACCCTAATTAAAATTTGCTCAAAAAAATCCCTGACGTCTAGTAGGCTTTCTGCCCCCCGGGGGGGGCAAAAAGCCCACTAGTCGCCAGGGATTTTTTTTGCGCAAATTTGAATTAGGGTGGGGGCTGCCCAAAACGGGCATGCCCATGCCCTCACCCCCTCCCCCGCAAAAATTACAGCCTTTCTGCCCCCCCTGGACGGCAGATGGGGGCATTAGCCCCCAATCTTCCCCCCCGGGGGGGCAAAAAGCCCAGTAGACGGCAGGGATTTTTTGGGCAAATTTTAATTAGGGTCGGGGCATTGGCATGCCCGTTTTGGGCAGCCCCACCCTAATTAAAATTTGCCCAAAACTCCTGGCATCTAGTGGACTTTTAACCCCCTGGGGGGTAGATGGGGCAGTAGCCCCCAATCTAGCCTCCGAGGGCAAAAAGCTTACTAGATGCCAGGGATTTTTGGGGCAAATTTTAATTAGTGTGGGGGCATTGGCATGCCCGTTTTGGCAACCCCCACCCTAATTAAAATATGCTCAAAAAATTCCTGACGTCTAGTAGGCTTTCTGCCCCCCTGGGGGCAAATGGGGGCATTAGCCCCAATCTTCCCCCGGGGGGCAAAAAGCCCAGTAGACGCCAGGGATTTTTTTGGCAAATTTGAATTAGGGTGGGGGCATTGGCATGCCCGTTTTGGCAACCCCACCCTAATTAAAATATGCTCCAAAAAATCCTGACGTCTAGTAGGCTTCTGCCCCCTGGGGGCAAATGGGGCATTAGCCCCCAATCTGCACCCCGGGGGGCAAAAGCCCACTAGTCGCCAGGGATTTTTTTGGGCAAATTTGAATTAGGGTGGGGGCTGCCCAAAACGGGCATGCCCATGCCCTCACCCCCTCCCCAGCAAAGATTACAGCCTTTCTGCCCCCCCTGGGGGGCAGATGGGGACATTAGCCCCCAATCTTCCCCCGGGGGGGGCAAAAAGCCCAGTAGACGCCAGGGATTTTTTGGGCAAATTTTAATTAGGGTGGGGGCATTGGCATGCCCGTTTTGGGCAGCCCCCACCTAATTAAAATTTGCTCAAAAAAATCCCTGACGTCTAGTAGGCTTTCTGCCCCCCGGGGGGGGCAAAAAGCCCACTAGTCGCCAGGGATTTTTTTTGCGCAAATTTGAATTAGGGTGGGGGCTGCCCAAAACGGGCATGCCCATGCCCTCACCCCCTCCCCCGCAAAAATTACAGCCTTTCTGCCCCCCCTGGATGGCAGATGGGGGCATTAGCCCCCAATCTTCCCCCCCGGGGGGGCAAAAAGCCCAGTAGACACCAGGGATTTTTTGGGCAAATTTTAATTAGGGTGGGGGCATTGGCATGCCCATTTTGGGTAGCCCCCACCCTAATTAAAATTTGCCCAAAAAACTCCCTGGCGTCTAGTGGACTTTCAGCCCCCCCTGGGGGGCAGATGGGGGCATTAGCCCCCAATCTGCCCCGCCGGGGGGGGCAAAAAGCCCACTAGATGCCAGGGATTTTTTTTGGGCAAATTTGAATTAGGGTGGGGCTGCCCAAAACGGGCATGCCCATGCCCCCACCCCCTCCCCCGCAAACATTACAGACTTCCTGCCCCCCCTGGGGGGCAGATGGGGCAGTAGCCCCCAATAGGCCCCCCCCGGGGGTGCAAAAAGCTTACTAGACGCCATGGATTTTTTGGGGCAAATTTTAATTAGGGTGGGGGCTGCCCAAAACGGGCATGCCCATGCCCCCACCCCCTCCCCGCAAAAATTACAGCCTTCCTGCCCCCCCTGGGGGGCAGATGGGGGCATTAGCCCCCAATCTTCCCCAGGGGGGGGCAAAAAGCCCAGTAGACGCCAGGGATTTTTTGGGCAAATTTTAATTAGGGTGGGGGCATTGGCATGCCCGTTTGGGAAGCCCCCACCCTAATTAAAATTTGCCCAAAACTCCCTGGCATCTAGTGGACTTTCAGCCCCCTGGGGGGCAGATGGGGGCATTAGCCCCCAATATGCCCTGCCAGGGGGGGAAAAGCCCACTAGACGCCAGGGATTTTTTTGGGCAAATTTGAATTAGGGTGGGGCTGCCCAAAACGGGCATGCCCATGCCCCCACCCCCTCCCCCGCAAAAATTACAGCATTCCTGCCCCCCCTGGGGGGCAGATGGGGCAGTAGCCCCCAATCTGCCCTCCCGGGGGGGCAAAAAGCCCACTAGACGCCTGGGATTTTTGGGCAAATTTTAATTAGGGTGGGGCTGCCCAAAACGGGCATGCCAATGCCCCCACCCCCCACTTGCAACAATTACAGCCTTTCTGCCCCCCCTGGGGGGAAGATGGGGCAGTAGCCCCCAATCTGCCCCCCCCGGTGGGGCAAAAAGCCCACTAGACGCCAACGATTACGCTGGCTTTTTTATGTCTGGGGGTGGGGGCTGCCCAGAATGGGCATACCAATGCCCCTACCCCCCCAAACAAAAGCCACAGTGTTTCTGCCCCCCTTGGGGGCATATCGGGGCAACCCCACCCCCGATATCCCCCCCCAAGGCGGCAGAAAGCCGACTAGGCACGGATTTGTTTTTAGCAATATGTCTACCTGTGGGTTTTGGGCCCTAGCGCAGCCGGCACATAGGGAAACCTAGCACACCTGTACATTTTTGAAAACTAGACACCCAGGGGAATCCAGGATGGGGCGACTTGACTGGCTCTCACCAGGTTCTGTTACCCAGAATCCCTTGCAAACCTCAAAATGTGTATAAAAAAACACATTTTCCTCACATTTCTGTGGTGGAAAGTTCTGGAATCTGTGTGGATCCACAAAATTCCACTCACCCCGCATTCCCCAAAGTCTTCCGAGAAAAATGGTACCTCACTTGTGTGGGTGGGTCAAGTACCCGCGACAGGCAAGGGCCCAAAACCTAGTGAGGCGACATCAAAATTACCTATCACAAACCAACCTGGTTTTGCACTGGGGGTTACCTGGGTTTTTGGCCCCGGGGTCGGCGGCCATCTAGGGAAACCTACCAAACCCACACATTTCTGAAAACTAGACACCCGGGGGATTCCAGGGAGGTATGGCTTGCGTGGATCCCCCAACGTTTTCTTACCTAGAATCCCCTGCAAACCTCAAATTTAGCTGAAAAAAATCACATTTTTGTGTGGGAAAGTTGTGGCATCACTGGGCTGACACAAATTTCCTACCACCCAGCGTTCCCCCAGGTCTCCCGATAAAAATGGTGCCTCACTCGTGTGGGAGGCACAAGTACCCACGACAGGCAAAGGCCAAAAATGTATTGAGGCGACATCAAAATTGCCTATAACAAAACGACCTGGTTTTGCAAGGGGGTCACCTGGGTTTTGGCCCGTGCTCGGTGGCCACCTAGGAAACCTACCAAATCCACACATTTCTGAAAAGTAGACACCCGGGGGTTTCCTGGGAGGTATGGCTAGCGTGGATCCCCCAACGTTTTCTTACCCAGAATCCCCTGCAAACCTGAAATTGTGCTGAAAAAATCACTTTTTTCACAGATTTGTGTGTGGGAAAGTTGTGGCATCACCGGGCTGACACAAATTTCCTACCACCCAGCGTTCGCCCAGGTCTCCCGATAAAAACAGTGGACTTTTCCATCTGCAGAATATACTGAATGACCAGCAGTGGCAGTGTTGCAGAAGAGAATTTCCCTGCATTGCTGATTAAAAAAAAAAAAAAAAATCAACATTCTATGTTCCTTCATCAATTTCAATGGTAAGTCACACTCCCTTTTAATCATGATGCTGGTCATTAAAAAAAATTAATAGCAACTGAAGGTCCTCAGTACCTTAGTGGGGACTTCCGCATAATTATAATTTCTGTCAAGATTGTACAAACCGGCCTATATCCCAGCGCTTGGAAAAAAGCCTGTATTAGGCCAATCCTCCAAAAACCAGCCCTCGATCCTATGGAGACCAAAAATTACCGGCCGATCTCTAGGTTGCCAATGACAGCAAAAATCCTAGAAAAAGCTATAAACAAGGAGCTAATACAATATCTGGAAGAGAACAATCTGCTGGACCCGACACAGCATGGTTTTAGGCCCCGTCATTCGACTGAGACAGCCCTAATATTAGCTACTGAGGGGATTCGGAAGATAGTTGATGGGGGGGGCAGAGCGGTCCTCATCCTCTTAGACCTATCTGCTGCATTTGATACCGTGAACCACTCGGTATTGGTGCAGAGGCTGAGGGATGTGGGAATAGAGGATACCGCTCTGACCCTCCTCTTCTTTTCTAGAAGACGGGGAGCAGAACATTCACTGGGAGAATCTACAGTCTGAGACTTTCCAGCTCCCATGCGGTGTCCCGCAGGGATCCGCCTTGTCACCAACTCTCTTTAACATATACGTATCCCCGTTGGCTAATCTTGTCAGGAAACATGGCTTCTCCTTGATCATGTATGCCGATGATTCACAGCTTACGATATCGGTATCTAAACAACCAGATATGGTGGCCAGCAGTTTTCATGCCTGTCTGAAAGACATCATGATCTGGATGAGCCAAAACTTTCTGAAGATAAACACTGACAAAACAGAGGTCCTTGAGTTTGGCAAGGGACCCTCCTTATGGAACAACAGCTGGTGGCCAACAGAGGCGGGAGACTGCCCTCGCCCTGTCACCAAAGTTAGGAATTTGGGTGTGATCTTTGACGATCAACTCAATTTCTCGGCCCAAGTAACCCATCTGACCTCCTCCTTGTTTTTTCCTTCTGAAAACTTTGAGGAACATCTTTCCTTCCATTGTACATGAACTCCAAAAGACCGTTGTAGTGGCACTCTTTCTTTCTAAGTTAGATTACTGCAACGCGTTCTTTGTGGGAATTGATAAGGCGCAGAGGAGGAAGTTGCAGTCCCTGCAGAACGCTGCAGCCAGACTGCTCCTGAACATCCCTAAGGGTCGCCCCACATCGGATGCCATCAGGACTTTACACTGGCTCCCAGTCCAGCAAAGAGCCGATTTTAAGTCCCTGTGCTTGGTGCATGAGGCCCTTTACGGAGGAATCTCCGGGGCGATACAGAAGCTGTTCTCCAGGTATTCTCCCATCAGAACGCTCAGATCCACAACGATGGGCCTTATCTGTATTCCAAAAATCTGTAAGGCAAGGTGGGGGGGGCCGTACATTCTCATTTTGTGCAGCCAAACTTTGGAATCAGATGCCGTCCATACTTCGACTCCAACCTAACCTTCTGATGTTTAGGAAGGAGCTGAAAACTTGGTTATTCTCTACGATCTAACAGTTTCATTTATAGCTCTCTAGTACCATGTAGCTCAATCAGCGCCAAGACGCCACGGCATTCGAGCGCTTAACAAGTAACAAATCAAATCAAATCAAATATGGATGACCTTATGGAGCTCATGAAAGTTAATCAAAGACTTTGACTGTCTCCAAGGCTGACAAATCCTGGTTTAGATACTTGTTCTAGAAGTAGTTCACCACAGGAAATTATTGCCTTTGCGGCTGGAATGAGTTGTCTTAAGTTTGAGTGATTGACTTCCTTTCTCACGGAGGGAAGCTAATTTAACCTGTTTCCCTGCACTCTGAATGTGGGACACTGATACTCAAGACGGATGGATGTTTGATACTCTGTGTTCTTTTAACTCCATCCCACTTTCAAAATGAGCCTATTGCTTTCAGTAGTTCAGAGTACTTTCCCATTACACCTACTTGGCTTGCAGTCATAAATACAGATAGTTACTTAGTGCATAATTGCTGATGTCTAATCCTTCTGGGTGCCATCTTCACCCAGGGCAATAGGCTAAGTGTTGCTCTGACATCATAAAGCTACAGCAGGATGTCATCTACACGAGGCCCAATCAATTGTCTAGAAAGCAATAGGATATTATCACAGCATTGAAATGGGTAGCAGGATAGACATGGCACCCAGCTCAAGACTAAGATGGTGAGATGATAGAGAATTAGTCTCTTTTTGAGACTTATGAGTTTGTTTGAAGGTGATACTGTCTTTGACTAGTCTGACTGGGATCCTGCTGATCAGGATCTCAGTCTATCTGTTTTCTCCCTAAACTGTTATGTCTTGTACTTGGGTACACTCCAGATTGGATACTGGGTTACCCTTGTCAGTCCCTAGTATATGGTAACCATGTACCCAGGGCATAGGTACCCCAGAGGCCTCCCATGGGCTGAAGCATGTATTATGCCACCCATGAGAGACCATGCAAAATGGAACTATAGGCTTGCCATTGCAGCCTGTGTAAGATGGTGCATGCACCTCTTACTTTAGATATAGGTTTACTATATCTAAGGGTCGCTGCGCTTAAGGCCTGCTATGTGGGTGACTTATAGGTTTTAACAATCCTGAAGGCAGGGTGCTTGGTTCTAAGTGAGAGGGTGCCACTGCATGAGCAGGATACCCCTGCAGCCTACGGAGTCCATTCTCCCCGGTTGTCCGTGTATCAGCCATTTACGACATAGAGAGTGGCATTATGCGACCACGTGATGACCAACTCTAAAACGGCTGAAAGTAACCCTATCGTGTTTGGTGTCAAACATTGTGGAATCATACCCCCACACCAGTAACCGGTGTGGGAGGTATGATTCCAGCACTCAGAAGCACGCTTCGTTGGGTCCCTGGTGTGCCCTGTACTAGCCTTCTAGTACCGGGCAGAACAAAATGGTTGCTGCCGACCAGAGACACATTTTTGCCCTCCTGCTGCTGAGCCAAGCTCGAGCAGAGGAAGGTGGAACAATAGGCATCCTGTCACAGGGAGGTGTGACCACCTCCCAGATGGGATTTAGTGTTTTAGGGCTGGGTGGGTGCGCTTGCCAGCGACCGAAGGTCTGCATGTGGGGCACATTTGGTGTACCTGTGCATAGTCCAGTTCAAACCAATCCTGGGAGCCGTTGGCTCCTGCTCTGCCGCGAAACTGGACAAAGGACATGGGAGTAACCTCCCCACTGTCCAGACCCTCCCCTGGGAGGGTCCCCTGAATCTGTCCAACCCTCTCCCGTGGGTACAAAAGGGCTTACCTGGCTGAAGGACCCTAGAGTCAATGTGGGCAAGATTCTGAACCAGAAACCACTGGACTTGGACCGTCTGGACACTCTGGACTTCGCTGTACTTCGTTTGGGCCTGACTTTGTCTCCCACTCCGTCCAAAGCATTGTCTGTGCCCGTGCACCATACAGGCTCCATGCAGGACCTGTGGAGGATCAAGCACAACCAAAGACATCCCCCTTGGAGGGAAGGAGTCACTCCCCTGCAACCGCAGGCACCACATCTCGATTGACAGGTCTGCTGCTCCTGAGCTCCTACGGACTCCAAAGGCTTCAGCAACACAGGAGGTAGATTTCCAAGTCTCTCGAGGTCCAAGCTGTCCTCTCACCAAGTTTGAGGTCCGAATCCTTCGTGGGGGCTGCAATACCCGTACCCCTGTGCACCACATACTTTTGCAAGTGCATATGCTTGTTGGCATTTCCCGAACAAGTGCACTGGGCTCCAAGTAGCTCCAACCTCAAGCACCATTTCCCACAAAGAACTCCAGCCTCTTCACACCGAGTGCTCCGTGGGCTGCTGCTTTGTGAAACTGCTCAAGGTCCCCATGCAACTCCTGAGGCTCCGGCCTGTGGGTCCTCTTGAGGGTCAACACTGCTTTTCTTGGGCTCCTCTGGGTGCTCCAGGCTTGCTCTGACTCCCCTGTGTTTGGTGAGTCTCCTGGACCTTGCTGATCCGAACCGTAACCTTTCTTGACCTTCGTGGGTTGCCGCTGCCAAGGCTTGCTGGTGCTCCCGCCGGACACGACCCCTCAGCACTCGACATCCTTTGTGGGACAGCTCGTATCTGGCTCCTGGTTGTCCTCGACATCTCCTGGTCCCCGTGGCTGCGGAGTCCAGAACCCCCTCAACGCACCTGAAGCACCGGACATCCGTGGGCATTTGTCTACCGAGCCCCTGGTCACTCCTGAGTGACCCAGACTCTGTCCCCTCTGCTTTCAGGTACCCTTCAACAAGAATCCACCTTTGGATTCCAACGGACACTTTTCTTCTTCCCAGCAGTGGCTCTTCTTCGACATCCTCCATAGAGATCGACAGTGGTTTCCGACGCCACTTCAGACCTATGCACCCGGCTTCCCTGGGATAGGTAACTCTGGTACTATGGTATCCATGGGTGGGGTGGCGCTTATCCTCCTAACTTCCACGGGGTTTCTTCAAAGTCCATTGGGAAGGGTCCTTAAACTTTAAAACTTCAACCGCGACTCTCCCATAGAATTGTACGTAGCACACGGTCGTGTTCCCACACTGCACCCGTCCTCCGTGGGGTCCCTACTTACTCACCTTGGGTGGTTACTTTGGGTCCCAGTGATTCTACAACTCCTAGACAGTCTTGACTCGAGTCGTGGTTCTTATGCCACTATTTTAGTATATGGTTTGGTCTCCCCCTGGAGACCACTGTGTATAAGTGCTATTTACTATTGTTTCTGTGCTACAGTATTGTGTGCTTTGTGATTATCTGCGTGTAGAAGATACTGTGTCGTACTAGAGAGTGTTATATTAATAAATACATATTTTTATAACTACTGTGTGGTTCTCCTTTCATTTAACCAATACTATAAGGTTGCATTCTGGTAAAAAAAGCTGCTTAACATTCCTTCAAGACAAGACTAAGCCTGAAGGCTGCTCGCCACAGCTACCTCTTGGATAGCTTTCTAAGGTTATCTTTGACCTCTTAAATCACCATAAGCGTTGTTTGGACCGGTGCAAGGTGCCCACTTTAACTAGTGGACAGCATATACCAGGCCAACTATTCACAGCAACCAGGTATGAATTTAGGGCACAGAATATTTTTCATCATATATCGTGAAACATTGCAGATAATGGCACATCAAAGCCACATACAGGACTGCTGTATAACATATATAAACAAGTAAACTTGACATAAATATATCAGGACTGTGGTACATAAAGAACGAGAGACCGTTACAAATGTTAACATACAATACATAAATTAATGAATAAGTAATTCATGTAGAAGAAATAGAACACTCCCTACAGAACCAATTGTTACGTGCCACTAGAAATATCCCAGGTTCTGCGGGATACTGGGTAACCCCATTAGCTTTAATGAGCAACAAACTGTATTATAAACCTTCCTTTCTCAACTTAACAGATTATTTAATTGCTATTGCTGTACCATAACTTAAAAGAACTGCAGTGAGAAGGGTACCCTGTGGGGTACCCTGTCACTTTGCTGACTATCAGATTTTCAAATCTGAAAATAGGGCATTATTTGAGATTTGTAAATGTATGAAGGTGTGGTTGATCATCATAATCTCAAATTCACTTTTGCTTAACTGCTAGGAATTTGAGAGACCAAAGGATGCATTGAGGGAGCTGGAGCCAGAGGATCCACTAAAGGAGTTTTGAACTACAGCAAAGAAGAGCACTGCCCAGGTCCGGTGGATTCTTCATTTCTGTGGGAAGGAAGCTTGTTCCACAGGGAGCGTAGACCAAGCATAGGGCTCAGGTTTGGGCGTGGTTTATATAACATGGTCAGGGTCCATTGGATACAGAGGGATCATGTGGCAATCTTGAAGGTTCTCCAAGACTCCGTAAGGAAACACTTTATAGTACAGTGGTTTTGACCTCGCAGGAAGAGCAGTTGCAAACTAATAGATGGAATCAATTAACAAGAAATTAATGCTTTGTTTTGTTTATACGTACACAAGGGAAAACACTCCAAGAACCTAGTAATTGGGAGCAAGGCAAGCCATTTGTTAATGTATTCAGGGAATGCTTGCAAGCTCAGGCGTAATGGAGTGGGGGGATTGAGGAAATTCTGGCATTAAATCTTAGTGCTCCATTGGCTACCACAGGGGTAGCGTAACATGTGCCCTTCAGTTGTTCCCCCCACAAGGAACGACATACAGGTCGTGTTTTGTTTGGGTGACGAGCATGGAAGAAACAAACCAGCTGAGAGGCATGAACATTGCTGGGTGGTTCCCAGGACTGCTCTTTAGGACCATACCCTTTCCAATCAATCAAGTAAACAAATGTGCATTTTCACTTTTAGAATCAAGGATTCTCCGAACCTCAAACTCCAAATGACCATTCACCGTAATAGGTGCCGGAGGGGGAGTAGGATGGGTCTGGGCACAATAAGGCTTCAACAAGGACACATGAAACACTGGATGAATGGGTAAATCTTCTGGCAGCTGTAAGGGACCCCAAATCTAAGTTGTAATTTACGCGGTCCCTATAATCGCACGTTTTTAGTGGTCAGCCAAACTTGTTCTCCAACCTTGTCTGGCTGTTGCTGTCTGTTAGCATACTTTTCCATATTCAGTTTGGCCTGATGCAAGTGTGCTGACACCTGCTGTTGGAAATCTACCAAATGTTCTACAAAGTCTTGTATAGCTATTACATTTTTAGAGTTCATGACATTTTCAGGTAACATACGTGGATGTATACAGATTGAGCTATAGAATGGATAATCCCCAGTGGCAGAATGCTGTATGTTATTGTAGTCAAATTCGGCGAAAGGTAACAAGGATTCCCAACCTTTAGGAGTAGAGGTCAAAAAAGACATCACAGTGCCTGTTTCAAAACCTGATTTACTCACTCAGTCTGCCCATCAGTTTGTGGGTGATAGGCAGACAAGAGTCGAGCATCAATGTCCAATTAAGAACAAAATGGGAAGGGCTTTGGTGGTGGCCATTTCTTTAAGGCCTATAAAATGTGCTATCTTGGAAAAAAGATCTACTACTACCCAAATGGTAGTATAGCCATTGGAGTTGGGAAGGTCAGTATTAAAGTATATGCTGACGGTATGCCAGAGATGAGGTGGTACTGTCAAGGTTCGTAAATACCCTGATGGGGCAGAATGAGGGCCCTATTTTGAGAGCATTTTGGACAGGTCTGAATGTAGCCATGCACATCCTTGGACAAGGCAGGAAATCAAAACCATTGCTGACTGTTTGCTAAGGTCTTTTGGATCCCAGGATGACCCATTAATGGAATACCTTGACACCAGGTTAGTGTTTCCTGTGTAAATTGTGGGGACATATTAGTTAGTACCATGATAAGAAAGCCCAATGTGTACATGGTCTTCCTTACCAGACACCCAAGAGTTTATTTCTTCGGGACTCAAACTATGCCTGACCTTATCTAAGAAAGAGTTATGTTCATAGAGACCTATGATGTGTTCTGAGTCTACATTGTTCTGTGGTGTCTGACCCGGAGTTTCTTGATCTGAGTAACCCCATCAGACTTAATCTGTTGACAACCTGTTCGACAGGTGATGAAAAAATTGAATTCACTGAAAAATAACCATTTAGGGGTCAAGGCCTTCAAAGACCAGCGGAATTGAAGATTCTTATCGTGCTGGGCCTCTAATTGGTAGTGTTCCCATTCTTGAAAGCTCAATTTAATTGCCAGTAGCTCTCGTTCGGCAACTGTGCACTTTTGTTCCGCCTGCAGCAATTAAAAAAAAAAAAATGGCCAATGGATGCAATTGTCCAGTACTGCTGTCCTGTTGAGAAAAATACCTCCCACAGACACCTGAGAGGGATCCTCCGCTACAAGGTAAGGCTGTGTGGGGTCTGGATGTCGAAGTACAGGGGACATGGTAATGATTTGTCGGTAAAGTGTGAGAAACCCAAGAAGCTCTGTCCTTCCTTTTCTAGTGTCCGGAACGGCCATTCTAGAATCGCAGTTACCTTTCTTTTATCCATGGTCCGCTCCTCTTGAGACCAGATATATCCAAGAAATTCAACAGACTGGGTATGGAATTTACATTTGTCCAACTTGGCCAAAAGAGCATGCTCTCTGAGTTGTTGCAAGACTGTCCTGACATTTTTTCTGTGTTCAGTCATGTTTTGTGAATAAATCAAGATGTCGTTGATGCATACGACCTCGTAAACATACAACAAATCTTGCAGAACCTCATTGATGCAGTACTGGAAGGCCGCTGGGGCATTACACAACCTAAAAGGCATGACTGTATATTCAAAAAGCCCAAACTTGGTTCTAAAGGTGGTCTTAAACTCATCACCTTCTTTAATGCAGATGAGGTGGTAAGCACTATGCAAGTCCAGTTTAGTGTACACAGTGGGCTTCCGCACCTGATCTAGCAAGTCTGGGATTAATGACAACGAATATCTATTCTTTACGGTCGCCTTGTTTAAGACTCTGTAGTCTACGCACGCTCGCAAATCGATGTCCCGCTTCAAAATGAAGAAGAGTGCCGAATATGCTGGAGAAGTAGAATGCCATATAAACCCTAAAGCTAGCATTACATCTAGGTATTTCTTTGAGTGTTCCGTCTTGGGTTCCGAGGGAACATAAATGGGACTGCGGGGTAGTGCAGCGCCCTGAACCAAGTTGATACGGCAGTCAAATTCCTTATGGGGTAATTGTGTAGCCTTCTGTTAGTCAAAGACGTCTTGGCAATCTTGGTATTCAGCTGGATGCTGGTTCAAGGACCCTGGTTTTAAGGCTGCGCAAGTCAACAGAGGTGGTGCTTCCTGCGCATTACTATAGCAATGAGTTTTCCAGTAATGGGACACCAAGTTTGCTAGATTGAGGGGCCTATCAATGACTGAGTTATGCAACTGAAGCCAAGGGATCCCTAAAATAGCTCCAAAAGTAGGTGTCTGAGATCAGTGATTAAAGTCTTTGTATGCCCAATCACACATACTAAGGATAATGGAATACTTTGCTGTCTTCTGGGATGATCGTATATCAAAGAGCCATCCCCGACTCTAACATGCACTAGTACCTTTTTTTCCTAACCCGTGGGATATGTCAATAACTGGGCAAGGCTAAGACTAAGAAATTTTCAGTAGCTTTGGAATCTACGCGCATGGGCAGGACTTGTTTCTCTTGAGATAAAAGTAACTGAAATAATTAAGTTTTGTGGAACCTTATGTGAAGTATTAGCCAGGTAATAAGGGGTGGATTCAAGGACCCCACCCGACTAGAGAACCTAGCTGACAGGGTTCAATCAGTTTCCCTGCACCAGGTCTGATGTCAAGGCTAAGTCTAAGAAACTTTTGGTAGCTTTGGAATCTACGCGCATGGGCAGGACTTGCTTCTCTTGAGATAAAGGTGACTGAAATCATTAAGTTTTGTGGAACCTTATGTGAATTATTAGCCAGGTAATAAGTGGTGGGTTCAAGGACCCCATCCGACTAGAGAACCTAGCTGAGAGGGTTCAGTTGGTTTCATTGCACCAGGTCTGATGTCAAGGCGCTAGCCTTCCGAATTCCCTTCGGTCTGACAGAGCATTCTCATGCAAAATGCCCTACTTTACAGCAATATAAGCATAGGTTAAATGACTTTCTACGTTTTTTCCTCAGTGGTCAGGGGGCCGCATATGCCCCTGATTGCATGGGTTCTGAACTGTCCTGACTCTTAGGCTCTGTCTTTTTCCACTCTGATCACATAACCTGCAATCTGCTTCCCCACACCCCTGAGAGCGGTCTTGTTTCCGTTCATTTAACCTATGGTCAAGCCTAACAACTAAATCAATATACTCGGAACAATCTGAAGGTAAATCTACAATGTGCACCAGGGAATCCTTTGTCATCCCTCAACCCTCTATAAAAGAGGGAAATTATTTTTCTCTCAGTCCATTGGGCTTCCGTAACTAATTTACCAAAGGCAGTAATATAAGAAAGGAGATAATTATCTTCCTGACGTAGGTTTAACAACTTATCGCTGGCCTGGACAAAGGTGTGCTTAGCAAAGAGACGGCACACCATTTCTCTAAATCTTACAAAATCATGCAAAACCTGGTCATTCCTTTCAATAATTGGGATAGCCCAGTTGGCCGCTGTCCCCCCAAGATAGGATATGAAGAAAGCAATTCTGGCTGTATCAGAGGGGAAGACTCCTGGTTTACAAAGGAACTGTAACTAGCACTAACTCCAGAAGGCATTAAACCTATTACTGTTCCTCAACAACCATTTGGTTGGGGTCAAAGGCACTGGGACTAGAGTGGCAACTGTGACATGAACAGGATTAACGCTTCTGTTAGCAGAAGCATTTGCTTGATTTCCAAAATCGCTAGAGTTTGAGGGTAGCATTACAGAACGTGTACCTTAGGGAGCCACCCCAGCTCCTGCTTCTGATGACAATGGTGAATAATGAGGGCGATACCCCCTCAGCTCCTCCCCAAGTGACAGATTTTCCTGTTGTAAGGTCTGAACTCTTGCTAGATCTGAGACACTCCGGGTGTCCTCAGACAAGGCCTGAAGCAGATCTCGAACATCTATCTGGTCATCCATGTCCGAATGATGGAAGCATACAGGGCTTGGCCTTTTGTCATGCACTCACCTGGTTCCAACTGCGGAGATGACACTGGAGCCATTGCTGGACCTCCTATCCCTCCCATGGACAGGGCATGCAGAGGGACAAACCCTTGGTCACACTTGTCTCCCAGGGGAAGGGGGTTTGGGACAAAATATGAAAAATGAGACTTGCTTTACTGGTTCCGGTCACCAACTGTGCAGCACAGCGTTAACTGGAGAACCTCTTGGTCTGCTAGGCAGATGTGCACAGGACTAGGACATCTAATTTTGTGAGACGCAATGCACTGAAACAACAAGAAGAGACAATTACCATCAGTTCACTACTGGCCTCTCGAATAATGGATTTGAAATAACTTCAGCAACATACACTTACAGACTTTCAGAATCACAGCATGGAAACAGAATAACAGCACAAGTAAGGCAAGCCATTGGTTTATGAGTTCATGGAATCCTTGCAATCTCAGGCATAATGGAATTGGGGGCATTGGAGAAACTCTGGCATGGAAATTTCTATCTGCTCCCAAACAAAAGTTATCACTTATTAAATATAACACGGTAACCCCAATGTTATCCTATGAAAGAGGTAGGCCTCACAGAGGTGAATTTTTTTTTTAGTTTTTCATTGCCAGGAAATGTAAAACTTAAAAGTACATGTCTGTTTTTAAATATAACTTTTTTCTACTGGTGGGTGCCTCTCAGACCATGGATTCTCAGACTTTTAAACTTGGAGTTCTCCTGCTCGTCCCTCTAAGTCTGTTCAATTAATGAACATAGATTACTTTTATTATTTTCTCATCAATCTATTGTTTTTCCATCTCAGGATTCACAAGGTACCACGAGTGAAATAAGTTTCTATTTTTCTTTGTATTTCATATACATTTACTATGTCTCATTTACATTAATTGTGTCGATCATTTAAATACTTGAAACAGACATTAATTGAAGCACAACAATGAAATTACATAAATGACAAAACAACTAATGTAACCCATACATAGAAAGACTGATTACCACATGCTGAATACATGGAAAGACTAATTCATGCGAGACATAACATATTATAAACAATACAAACATACTACTAATAAATCAAACAAGGCGTGCATAAATTCGATGGGTTGGTAAAAGTTTAAACTGTCCTACTCTATTGTATCGGGATCTTTCTCCTTTGTCTCCTCGATACGAACTCAATTAGAGGTCCAAATGAGGTCAGAGTACAGTTCAATTAGTCTTTAGCTACACCAGGTTATTCTGGATTAGACTTTCTGTCCTAAGAGCCACTCTTTTAAAGTGGGGGTTACTCTTGGCCTCAATGTAGGATGAGCCGACGCGTTTCGACCTTCTTGATGGGACTGTTAGAATTTTCTCAGAAGGTCTTCCTCAGGGCTAAGGGGGCTTTGGTGTAGGACACGAATTTCTGGCATAATAGTCTTAAGCCATATATTGGGAAACCAAAGGGGGTTGCCAGTCCGTCAGGGTTGCGGGTTCTGTATCATCCCGTTCATGTCTTTTGTTTGGGTGTTGTCTCTGGAGATGATTTTTTAGCGTTTCGTCACTCAGGTATACTTCTTCCTCAGCTTCTTCTCTCTTCCCAGGAGTTGATTTCGGTCAAGAGAGGGGTTGAGCTTTTGTTTTTAAATATAATGCACCCTGCCCCATTGGCTGTTTAGGGCCTACCTAAGGGATGAAATATATGTATTAAAAAGGGAGCTTAAGGCATGGCGAGGGGTTTATTTTGCCAAATCGATTTGGCAGTTTAAAACTGCTCATAGGCTGCAATGGCAGGCCTGGGGCATATTTAAGGGCCCACTTACGTGGGTGGCAAAATAAGTACTGCAGGCTCACTAGTAGTTCTTAATTTACTGGCCCTGGGTGTATGGCACACCACTTAGCTGCTAGGAACTTATAAGTAAATTAAATATGCCAAACAGATGTAAGCCAATGTTATCATGTTTTAAAGCAAAAGGTTTGGGGGTGACACGGCAGAGAGGGCTAAGTCTAACTGGTTGGCTCCAGGAACTTTACCCAGTTGGTTGCCCAAGAGTCAACCCCACCCACTATTATGCATCCAGCATAAATATATCACCTCAAGGCATCTGGACAGATCACTTTTCTATAATCTGTGGAAGAACAGAAGAGGATGGGACTTGTCTGTGACCTGAGAGGCACCCTGAAGTAATAGACCTGCTCTCTTGTAGTGAGGACAAAGAAGTGGACTCCAAAGGGTAAGTGGTTGACCTTCATCTGAAAGAAAGTTATAGATTCTTTACCTTAGAATTACCCCCAGGCGTGAGACTGGATCCGGAAAGTTTTTAGTCAGCAGTACCCCTGCGCGTCGGAAGGTGGCGTCGGTCGACTCCGCGTTCGTTGTCGGCGTCGTGGTCGCCGGGATGACGTCGTGGTAGCTACATAGACCCCGCCCTAACGCGCTGACGTCAGTTCTTTCTTTTTCCGCGCCAGTAAGCGCAGATCCGGGAAGAGCGTGACCTCCAGTCACTTTTTGACTGACTTTTTCGCGACTTTTGTCGACTTCCTTTTTTGAGTCTATCGACTTCTGGTGCACGAGGGATGCCCGGCTTCAAAGATTGCGGTTCCTGTAACCGACTGATGTCGGTGACAGATCCGCACCACGTATGCCTCTACTGCCTGGAGCGCGACCACGACCCCAAGTCGTGCTCTGACTGCCGGACCATGGCCCTGACGTCTTTGCGGGAGCGGTCCCGAAAGCTCCTCGAGCCCGGCAGTCGACTCCACATCGCTCGAGGTCCCGGTCACGCAGGAGGTCGAGGGACCGATCGCGGAGCCAACACCATTCTTCGTTGAAGTCTTCGCACTCGGGGTCAGGTAAGTCAAAGCACAAAAAGAAGTCGAAGAAGCATGTCGCTCTTCGACTTCTCCCCGTCCGTCAGCCGACGCGATGAGGGATGCGGGTGGTGCCCCTCCCGCGGCTCTGCGTTCGGAGCCCGTAGGGTTGACACCGGGTTTCCCCCCTTCCCGGGACCGGGATTGACCTCTGCCCAGCTTCGTCAGTTCTACGAAGCGATGCACGCCATCTTTGGGCAGCCCGACTCCGCCGGCGTGCCTTTGGTCCCCGCGGACTCGGCTGGGGGCCCTGGGCTGTCGGCGGCTTCGGCCTCAGTGCCGCAGGGTCCCCCTGGATCCAGGCCTTGATCCAGATGGGCGCCGGTCGACCTTCCTATGCCTCCCCGCCACCGATTCCACCGGCACCACATCCGCCACTGGCGTCGGCTGTGTCCCCAGTCGACGTCGACCCTGTCCTACACGTGACGTCGACCCTGTCCTCCACCTCGAGATAGACACGGAGTCGGACCGACGCCGGATCCAACATCGGCAAGTACTTTTGTGCCCCTGTTCTACCCTGGCTCTTTGAGACCAGATTGGCAGCCAGAAGAGGGTGAGGAGGACTGGGAGGGGTCTGGGGACCTTTTATCCGACCAGCTAGGTTATGAACCGGACTGGCGAGAGGAACTGGGGGAAGCCAGTGGTCTAGATACCTCACCAGACCTTGGCATGTTGTCTCCTCCTACCGTGGCTATGGAGGAGGGAGCGTCATACGCAGTGGTGTTGCGTAGGGCGACCGAGGCTCTCCACCTCAAGCTACCTACGGTAGCAGTCAGGACTAACCTCCTGACAGAGGTGCTTCAACCGGCAGCGAGCTCTTCGGAACCCCTGCTGCCGTTTAATGAAGCCCTTACAGACATCCTTTTGGGCACCTGGTCCAGGCCCTACACAGGGGCTCCTGTGGATACGATGATTGCCCGACGCCACCACCCGGCCCCGGGCGACCCCACTTTCCTCTCCCAACACCCCACCCCTGAGAGCTTGATGGTCCAAGCCTCCACCTCCAAGGGCGCATTCCCTACCGCTCCACATGATAGGAAATCCAAAAAGCTGGACCATCTTGGGAAGATGTTTTGTTCCTCCAGCTTGGGACTGCGGTCGGTAAACACCACATGTCTGTTGGGCTGTTACACCCACTCTGTGTGGGATACGGTAGCGCAGGTGCTGCCTCAGTGCCCGGAGGAGGCCCGGGCCGTACTCTCCCGTGCAGTGGCCGAGGGGAGAGACGCAGCGAAGTTTACCATCCGCTGTGGGCTGGATACCGCAGACGCACTTGGCAGGACGATTTCCACGTCGGTAGCCCTTCGACGCTACGCCTGGTTGCGTTCGACTGGTTTTTCCGGAGATGTCCAATCCACCCTTATGGACATGCCTTTTGATGGCCGTCGCCTTTTCAGCGACAAGGCAGACAAAGCGCTAGAGCGCTTTAAGGACTCTCGGGCTACGGCCAGGTCCTTGGGCCTCTCCACCACCCGCCCTGCGCAGTCTTCCTTTCGCCCCTTTCGTGGCTACTGAAGGGGTGCCCTGCTACGTCCCGCCCAGAGCCACAGGTCGGTGCAAGCTGTTCAGCCCCAGCGCGGCTGGGGACGTGGGAACCACCGCCGTGGTTCTGGGGGCCAGTGGGCGGCCAGTCCACCACAGCCCCCTCTTCAGCAACCTCCAAACTCTCCTAGTCCGACCTTTCAGGGCCACCAAACGCCAGTGGGCGGCAGGATCTGCCATCACCTCCCCCCTGGTGCACCATCACGTAGGACAGGTGGGTTTTGCAAATAGTCCGAAGGGGCTACTCCCTCCCCTTTGAGACTACCGCTCCCTCCATGCCACCTCAGTACCATCGCATGTCGGAGGATCACCTGGCCCTTCTTCAACAGGAAGTTTTGGCACTCTTGGCCAAGGGTGCCATCGAGCACGTTCCTGCCCCAGAAGTAGGTTGTGGTTGCTATTCCCACTACTTTCTGGTGCCCAAGAAGGACAAAGGCCTGCGTCCTATCGTGGATCTCAAGAACATCAACCGCTTCCTCCGGAAGGAGAAGTTCAAAATGTTGACGCTCGCTCAGGTCCTGTCTGCCCTCGACCCTGGAGACTGGATGGTAGCATTGGACTTGCAGGACGCTTACTTTCACATCCCCGTCCTGCCGGCCCACCGGCGTTACCTGCGGTTCACGGTAGGCTACGAGCACTTTCAGTTTACCGTGCTCCCCTTTGGCCTTACCAGCGCCCCTTGGGTGTTCACAAAAGTGATGGCGGTGGTCGCAGCTCATCTGCGCAGATCAGGGGTTCCAGTCTTCCCCTATCTCAACGACTGGCTGCTGAAGGCGGGCTCGCCCCAGGCTGTCGTCTCCCACCTCCAGACTGCGGCCGACCTCCTGCATTCACTGGGGTTCTCCATCAACATGCCGAAGTCACACCTGACCCCCTCTCAGAAGCTCCTCTTCATTGGAGCGGTTCTGGACTCGACGCAGTTTCGGGTTTATCCTCCCGAACAGCGAGTCCAGGATATTCGGGCTATGATTCTGATCTTTCAGCCTTTATCCCGGGTTTCGGTCAGGATGACCCTGAGGCTGCTGGGCCTCACGGCCTTCTGCATCCTGCTGGTCGATCATGCCAGGTGGCATATGCGGGCTCTGCAGTGGGACCTGAAGTTCCAGTGGGCGCAGCATCAGGGGAATCTGTCCGATTGTGTCCAGATCTCAGAGGGCACTGCACACCAATTGCAGTGGTGGCTAACGAACCAGGATTGGGTCGACGGCAGATCCCTCTCCCTTCCTCAACCAGAATTCACACTGGTGACCGCATCACTTCTGGGATGGGGCGGGGACATGGGGGAGGCAGAGATCAGAGGCAAAGTACGGGCTCCACATCAACCTTCTGGAGCTTCGGGTGATTCGTCTTGCACTCAAGGAATTCCTTCCCTCTGTTTGGGGAAGAGTAGTGCAGGTGTTCACGGACAACACCACCGCCATGTGGTACTGCAACAAACAAGGCGGGGTGGGGTCGTGGACCCTGTCAGGAGGCCCTCCGCCTCTGGACATGGCTGGAACATCAGGGCATTTCCCTGGTATTAACACCTGGCAGGTTCCTTGAACGCCAGGGCAGACGAACTCAGCCGCAGGTGCATGATGGATCACGAATGGCGTCTTCACTCGGAAGTGGTGCAAGGTCTCTTTCAGCAGTGGGGAGAGCCTTGGTTAGATCTGTTCGCTACCGAAGAGAACACGCAATGTCAGCAGTTCTGCGCGTTGGAATTTCCAAGGCGGCACTCGCTAGGTGACGCTTTTCGTCGCGAGTGGAGTTGCGGTCTTCTATAAGCCTTTCCGCCTATACCACTTCTGCCCAGAGTGCTGAAGAAGATCAAGCGCGACCGGGCCCAAGTCATTCTTGTGGCTCCGGATTGACCATGAAGAGTCTGGTATCCCGAGGTGCTCAACATGGCCATCGATCCTCCTATCCGACTGCCTCTTCGGGAGGATCTTCTGTCGCAGCAGCAGGGGACGGTCCTCCACCCGAACCTGTCCAGCCTCCACCTCATTGCGTGGAGATTGAGCGGCGGCAGTTGTCGCTATTTGACCTGCCTCCCGCAGTCTGCGATGTTATCTTGGCAGCCAGGCGTCCCTCCACTAAGACGGTATACGCCTGCCGATGGAACAAATTTGTGGCATTGTGCACAGCAAAGGCTGTGGATCCCCTTTCCGCCCCTCTTTCTGAGGTCCTCTTGTTCCTCCTTTCTTTGGCCCAGCAGGGCTCTGCTCTGGGCACTATCAAGGGCTACCTCTTGGCCATTTCTGCCATTCTTTTTTTCAAGTCCCTGTTGTAAATAGATTCCTTAAGGGCATTACTCATCTGTTTCCTCCTGTTCCCTTCGTAATGCCTCAGTGGGACTTGAACTTGGTTCTTACCTATCTTATGTGCGCTCCCTTTGAGCCGCTACATAACTGTCCTCTCAGGCTTCTCATTTTAAAAACTGCCTTTCTGGTTGCCATCACCTCTGCTCGCAGGGTGAGTGAGCTCCAAGCACTCTCTTCTAAGCCTCCTTTTCTGACTGTTCATCCGGACAAGGTCGTCCTAAGAACTAGACCTTCCTTTCTTCCCAAGGTGGTTACTTCATTCCACATTGGCCAAACCATCACTTTGCCCACCTTCTTTCTGCCTCTGCATCCTTCAAAAGAGGAAGAGAGGCTCCACAGTCTGGATCCAAAACATGCTCTTTCTTTCTACTTGGATCGCACAAAACAATTCCGAGTGGACGACCAGCTCTTTGTTGGTTACGTGGGTGCTAAGAAAGGTCGGGCCGTGCACAAACGGACCATCTCCAGGTGGGTCGTTCTGTGCATCAAAGCCTGCTATTCTTTGGCAAAGAAGGAGCCTCCAGTGGGACTGCGCGCCCATTCCTTTCCGCCTATACCACTTCTGCCCAGAGTGCTGAAGAAGATCAAGCGCGACCGGGCCCAAGTCATTCTTGTGGCTCCGGATTGACCATGAAGAGTCTGGTATCCCGAGGTGCTCAACATGGCCATCGATCCTCCTATCCGACTGCCTCTTCGGGAGGATCTTCTGTCGCAGCAGCAGGGGACGGTCCTCCACCCGAACCTGTCCAGCCTCCACTGCTGGGCGACGGCAGCTACCACTGCTTTGAGACGATGAGTCCCCCTAAATGACATCTGTCAGGCAGCTACGTGGGCATCGTTGCACACGTTCACCAAACACTACTGGCTGGACAGCCAAGTCCGGAGAGACGGCTTCTTTGGCCGTTCTGTTCTCCAGGACTTTCTGGTGTGAACTTAGTTCGCAGACCCACCTCCGGGGTTGGTATTGCTGGGGTATCTATTCTAAGGTAAGGAATCTATAACTAACTGTTTCTTTCAGATGAACAAGTTACTTACCTTTGGTAACGATATATCTGTAAGAAACATAGGTTAGTTATAGATTCCTTACCGCCCCACCCATCCTCCCCGTTCTGCAAACTGACTTCTAGGGTTAAGGACATCTTTTCAGGGCCTTAGTTTTGTGCACCAGTGGTCAGTGTCTTGCATGGCTCTGCGCTTCTGGCGTGGAAAGTCGTGTACAGAACTGACATCAGCGCGCGAGGGCGGCGTCTATGTAGCTACCGCGACGTCATCACGGCGACCACCACCACGAACGCGGAGTCGACTGACGCCACCTTCTGAGGCGCAGGGGTACTGCTGACCAAAAACTTTCCCGATCCAGTCTGACACCTGGGGGTAATTCTAAGGTAAGGAATCTATAACTAACCTATGTTTCTTACAGATCTATCGTTACCGAAGGTAAGTAACTTGTTCTTTGTGTCTACAGGTCCATCACAAGCTGCAAAAGGACTAGTGGGAACTGGACTTGGACTGCACTTTGGCTTCTGTCTGATAACATGTGAATCTCTAAGTGGCCTCTTCTGAGGTCCTGGAGGCCTTAAAAGTGTTGTTGGGGAGTGAAAAGACTCTGGGTCTGATTTAGAGTTGGCGGATGGGCTACAATATCAACAATGTGATGGATAGCCTGTCCGCCATATTACTTGTGCCATTAGATTTTTTTTAAACTTGTAATACGGTGGACATGATATCCTCATGTTTGTGGTGGACTAATCTGTTGCTGAACTCTAAATCAGCCCCTATGTCAGAAGGTATACTCTTTGACCAGATTGGTTTATCCGATCCACACTCAATTGATCCAACGTCAAATCATGCCTAGGTCCCGGTCTACTGAGAACATTTACTATCATTAGCGTTTTGTTTTTTCAGAGCTATTTTTACTTAAAACATTATAGAAACTACAGTTCTCCTTATTGGATTTTTATCATTTTGTTTAATAAATAGTACTCTATTTTTCTATATTGGATTTGGATTTTAATTATTTGATGTTTTGACTTTAATACTGTTTTAGTACCGCATACATAGTTTTCACCTTGCTGTAGTTTAAGCTTGTCTCCTCTTTGCCATAGCTACAAGGGGGTGAACCTAAGGTTAATTTAGTGACTTTGAGGGTTCACCCTAACAAAAGTTATAGCTATTCCTTGAGTTGGAGAGTTGTCCAGTCGAAATATGAATGTTTTCTTACATCGGGTTTGAATCCTCAAGAATCATGGTCTTCCTTTACTACACAATGCAAATCTAACAGCTTAAGTTAATAAAAAAAATAGGACAATGCAACTTGACTGCATGTTATTGTACCCTGAAAAAACAAAGGTGCTGCACCAGAGAAAGACATATTTCTTAGATATGCTTGAAGGTGCTTGGGACTGGGTGGAGCAGAGCAAACCTCTTAGAATCAGATCAGAGACACCCAGACCATGGATCAAAGCCTTAGGAATATTCTCCCTCCCAAAGAAAGATGGACAATGTTATTAAAGGACCACTGTGTATGGCCAAAGAAAAGATCACAGAAGTGAGTCAACGATGTCCGGTAGCAGAGGAGAAGATCCCAACCCATTCACAATTTGAACACTGAGGGTGATGTATTTATAGCATAATTCCAAATGATAGTATTTGTGCATCTTAATACGGAAAGAATACTATTACCGTGAGCTAGGGGGCTCTTGCCACCCCCACTATTCCCCACAGCTGTGGTTATACTCCTGTTTGTTACTAGATTATATATGGGTGAATGATACTTCAGGGTTTGAAGAGTTGGGTTCAGGAGGGAGTTTGGGTGAGGGTGTTCATTTTATTTCAAAAGTTCTTAGCTTCATTGCATCACACGCGATGCACATGAAACACATTACATATTTTCACTACACGTACCATGACACAACATGAGAAGAACTGGGAATTCCAATTAGTATGCTGGAATCGGATCCACACAAGGCATGCCACACTGGACTCCCCTGGATAACTAGTTTACAGAAATCTCTGGGTTTGATAGGTTACCCTGGGTGGTGTCCGAGCCCAGGTCAAAATCCACAGCTAAACACATTGCAAACAAAGGGCTGTATTCAGTGAAAAAAATTGATCGTCCATGTTTCGTTTTTGGTGCCCTTCTTGTTGCGGGCTCTGAGCCCGCCCACACAAGTAAGACATCATTTTTATCCGAGCATGTTTGGAAATACTGGGTGGCAGGAAATTAGTAGATCTCCACAGATTATGGGACACACTATCATAGAAAAGTGAGAAATTTGTTGTCAAAGTGTGCAGTTTGAAGGGCATTTTGGGTAAGAAAAGGTAGAGGCGATCAATGCAAGTCAGACCACCCAGGACTCCACTGAATGTTGAGTTTTCAAAAATGTCTGAGTTTAGTATGTTTTGCTGGGTTAGTTTTGAGTGGGAAAATGTGATCTGTCGATGTTGCGATTTGGGACCTTTGCTGTCACAACAGCTGGGTCCACTCACAAAAATGAGGCAACAGTTTTATTGGGACAAGTGTGGGAACGCTGGGTAGTGAGAAATTGTATCCCACAGATTCAAGAACTTTCCCTCATCAAAATGTAAACAACATTTTTTTCGACAAGGTTTGAGTATTGAAAGGGCTCCTGGTTAAAAAAAAACTTTGAGATCCAAGCAAGTAACACCATCCTGCACTCCACAGGGTGTCTAGTTTTTAGGAATATCTGGGCTTGGTAGGTTTTCCTGGGTAACGGACTAGGTCAGGCCCAAAAGCCACATCTACCTGCATTGCAAAAAATGGTTTGTTTTGAGTGGAAAATTTTGATTTGTCCATGTTGTGTTTCCTGTCACAAGATACGGGGGCCACCCACACTAATGAGGTACTTTTTTAGAGAGAGAATGCTGGGTGGTAGGATATTTTTGAATCAACACAGATTCCACAACTGTCTATCACAAATGTAAGGAACATGCATGTTTTTGTCTAAAGTTTGAGGTTTGAAGGTCATTGTTTTTATGTAAAAGTAGGGGGATGCAAGAAAGCCAGACCACCTTGGACTGGCCTCTGTGTCTAGCTTTCAGGAATGCTTGGGTTTGGTAGGTTTCCCTTGGTGGCGGCTGAGTTCAGGCCACAAATCCACAGCCACCAACATTGCAAAAAGGTGTCAATTTTGAGTTGAAAATTCTGATCTGTTAATGTTGCATTTTGGGGCGCTTCTTGGCTCAGGAGCAGGGCCAACCCACACAAATGGAGAACTGTTTTTTGCAGTACAAGTATGGAAATGCTGGGTGGTAGGAAATTTGTGGATCCCCACAAATTCCGAAACTTTCTGCCATCGAAATGTAAATAAGAATGCTAACTTTCTGTCAAAGTTTGAGGTTTGAAGAGCATTGTGGATAAGGAAAGATAAAGGGATCCTTGTACGCCAGAACACACTGGACTCCCCTGCATGTCTAGTTTTCAAAATATCTGAATTTGGTAGGTTCCCTCGGTGGTGGTTGAGCCCTAACCCAAAATCTACAGCTATCCACATTGCAAAAAAGGAAAAGGTTGTGATCTGTCCTTGAGTGGTTGGGCCCAGGGCCCATGCTCCAAAACACAAGTGGGGTACCGGTTTATTGGACCAAATGTGGGATGTTGGGTGGGAGAATTTTAGCTACATTTTGGGTAGGTTCTCAGCTCCCTCAAGGGGAATATACAAAACTTGTGTACATTTAGAATCCCCATGCTGTTAGAAAAAAGGTTGCAAATTTGGTGTGGAATGCTTTGTTGAAAACTGGTATAAACGTTTAAATATAAACTACCTCAAACATCTAAAAAGGAATTGACACCTAGAGGGAAAGTCCAAGCAGTCAATTGGTTAAAGTCTACTGGGCACATATACATGCTATTTTAGAGTTTGCCACAAATTTGCCAATAAAGACAGGTCCCAAGAGGGAACTTCAGGGTGTAATGGACAACTGGGAAGGATCTCAGGGAGCTCGAACACTAGCCGCCATGAGCAAACTAGAATTGTAAATTGATATTGCTCATGACTGCACCTTAAACAAGAACCATCCCATAAATGAGTGACTTAGAGGAATGGATTATTTCAGTAAGTCAGAGTAGTCCGTGTTTAAGGCAAACTCTTTAAAAACCATGAGAAAATGTGTGGTCCATGGTAGTTTTATTTCCAAGATTTACAGTAACTTGTACAATACTGTCTTATTTGCTTTCCTTCTTAAGTATCAAAGGGAGAGGGAGGAAAGGTACTGGAGCCAGTTCACTTCCCCTGTTATGCAAGTTTGAATCAAAGAGAACTAGCTCTGGAGTGGATGCCCCTAGCGTATGTTTGTTTTGAAAGAAAACACATTTTGTTTATAGTAAGGCCCTCACTCACCAACCTAGGATATTGGAGTTACCTTAAGACCTCCTCAAATATCAGTCTCTCGTTTTTATTCACTGCCAAGGGCCCAGTTATTAAAATAGTCATTTTTTTCCTATGGGACCCTCAGGACAGTCTTTTTAACATTCACTCACCTCCTTTCACTGCACTCTCACTGCACAATACCAGCTCCGCTGTATCCAGGCGTCCTAGCACACCCAAGGTGCACTCGGTGCCTTGGGTGGGGCCCGATGATGAAGCAAGTCACCAACTAGGTTGGTGAGTGAGGGCCTTACTATAAACAAAATGTGTTTTCTTTCAAAACAAACATACGGTAGGGGCATCCACTCCAGAGCTAGTTCTCTTTGATTCAAACACTTATTTGCTTTCCTGACATTCAGCCAACATAAGGTTTATGCAGGTTATTGGTGACAGATATGTATCTTCTGCAAACGAATGCATCACTGTATAATCGCTGTATTGTTACAAATCATATATTTAAAAAATAAACAAATAAACATACTTTACATTCATATTTCTTTAGTTTTCTAGCTTTCACTGCTCTATACCCACACTTTTGGGCAATGTCCATCATTGTACTATTTGTACTATTGTTCTGAGTCATACATGTACAGCAATGATGACCAATTTAGATCTGAACCGAGGTCATCTCTATATATGCCAACAATTTAGCATGCGTAAGTCCTAGGCTACCCATATATATTTCACTCATCCAGTACTGTGGAGTATTTTTATCCTACTAGCCAGTACTATATCGTAAGGAAATGGGTTCTGCCGATCAAATCTGCCCGGATGTTTTGCCTTTTGATCACCTGGTATGTGACCTTTTTACTGTGGGTAAGTCTCACAACCTATGACTCACCCACTGTAATCTTATTTGGCCTGTACATGTTTACCCCCAGTCTCTGCCTTTTAAGATAAGGTCGCTGTGACGCAGCACTGGTAAGAGACACTTGGCTGGTTACACATGAACATGTTTGCACACACTTGTAAGGGCTGCATGCGGGAGACTCCTCTTGTGTTTAATTAAGTAACTGTGCACAGGTAGCCTGGTGCCAAGGGAACTTTACAGAATTGAATATTGACCTGAGGTAGGTCTAATAATGTTTGTGCAAACTCATAGGGTAAGTCAGTGTGGTTTACTGTCTTATCTGTCTTGATATTCTATTATACACCTATAGGAAGGCTTCCTTAGAGTGTAGCTTCACTTCCTTTGGCTGACAGAGACCAGTAACATATCGAATTGGTGTGTAACCTATGCTGGAAAATCAATTCTGCAAGTTCCAAGAAGATATCTGTACACTACAGCATATCGGTCATCCAGCATTATCATAGTTCTCTGGCACAGCTCAGGACCAGAGTCCAGGCCTATTGTCACCCTGCTGTGCCAGGCTCATTACATTTCTCTCCAGTAGCAGGAACAAAGACCTCCCCACATAAAGTGAGCAAGGAAGAAAGGGGTGGGGTGGAATGATCTGCATCAACCAATCAACTGTGAATGAATGAATATTAGCTTTCTAAATCACGAACTTAGCCCGGAGGCGTCAAGGCGCTGCGGAGAATGCCAACGGACAAGGATGCGTAGGGGTCACAGTGATGAGTAGGTGAAGAGCCAGGTCTTCAGGGCCTTACGGAAGAACGTATGATACTCCAATCCAGAGATTGAAGAAGGAAGGGAATTCCAGAGTTTGGCCGCAGCAAGGGAAAAGGCTCTACCTCCCCATCTTACTCTCTTAAACCTCGGAACTACAAGCAGATTTTTGCTGGCAGATTTTAACTGCTTGGTGGGAGCGTATCTTCGAAAAATCCTTTTAATATCCTCTGACCTAATGTTATAAAAAGCCTTGTGGACGAGACAAAGGGCTTTAAACAGGATTCTCCGGCCAAGAGGAAGCCAATGCAGCTTACTGATAGTAGCCGAAACAGAATGGTGTTTAGGAAGGTCCATCACCAACCTGGCTGCAGCATTCTGCACCATCTGTAGGCGATGAACAAGTCCCTTGTTAATCCCCAGGTAAAGAGCATTACAATAGTCCAATCTGGACAGCACGAGTGCAACAACTGCCTGCTTTCGGGAGGAAAAAGAAAGAAATTGAGATCTTCCTAAGAATCCTAATAATCCCAAAGCAGGTGGACACTGTTCTACTAATCTGGGGGCCCAGGGAGAAAGAGTTGTCAACTATGACGCCCAGATTTTTTGCAGTGGGGCCAGGGCACGGGTACGAGCCAAGCGTATCAGGCCATCAGGCGTCTGACCAGATGTCCTGTTGGTTTCCAAAGATCAAAACCTCCATTTTGTCCCCGTTGAGTCTGAGATAGTTCTCTACCATCCAGGAGGCCACTGCCAGCATGCAGTTTTTAAAATTAGTTGCTGATGCTTCTATGCTGTTAGTAATGGACACCATAATTTGGGTGTCATCAGCATAAGATAGCACCTCCAGCCCAAAGGATCTAATGACCCTGGCTAGAGGGGCAACATAAATGTTAAAAAGGGTCGGGCTCAATGAGGAGCCCGAAGGGACTCCACAGAACAACTGCTTGGGAGCTGAGTAAAATTGATCCATCCTAACTATTTGTGACCGGTCCGTAAGGAATGAGGTAAGCAAATTCAGGTCAGATCCCCCCACCCCCATTTCCTTAAGCCTGCCCACCAGTCTCAATGGAGAAATGGTATCGAAGGCCGCCGTTAGGTCTAGAAGAACAGCAGTGTCGTATGACCAGCGTCAACCTGACATCGGAAGTTGTTGATTACAGAGGTTAACGCCGTCTCCGTACTGTGTTCCTTTCTAAAACCATGCTGAGAGCCATCGCGCAGCTGATGTTCCTCCAAGTAGGAACTGAGGTGGAAATTCAGATGTTTCTCAAGGATTTTTGCTGGGACCGGTAATAGAGAGATGGGACGATAATTTTTTAACTCAGCGGGGTCCAGAGAGGGCTTTTCTAAAAGGGGTTTAACCACTGCAGTTTTCCAAGCAGTGGGATACTGCCCAGATGCAATAGCCACATTAAGAATTGAGGTCAAGTGAGGAACAAAAACCTCCCTTCCTAGTTTCAAAATCTTCAAGGGCAGGGCTCTAATGGGGAACCAGACTTGATTCCACTTAACAAACGATCTGTGTCCTCTTACCTAAGAGGAGGGAAGGTAAGTAGATTATTTGCCTTGATAGTGGTTTCGGGGAGGCTCGAAGGGGCGCGGGGGGCGTAGGAGGGCCTACTTTGGTTGCCTCAGCATTTAACATTTTCAAGGATGGATATATATTTCTGTGCTCTTAGAACAAAAAAAACTTGCCATTCTGTCACAGAGGTCCTGGGAGATATCCGCATGAGCTGGACCTGAGGGTGCCGAGAGAAACTTGATTACATTAAAAAGCTCCCTTGAAGACCTCACAGATTCGGTCTTTTTGGAATAGAAAAGTTCTTTATCCTCTGTAATGGCACTTTTATATTCCCTTAGTCTTAGTTTATGCGGCTCTCTTTCGACTGGATTAAGATCCAGGCGCCATTTCCTTTCTTGATGCCGGCATGCTTGCCTAAGTTTCCTAAGTCTTTCTGAAAACCAAGGGGCAGAGGGCTTCCTTCTAGCCGCATAGTGCTCCTTGAGAGGGGCAAGGAGGTCCAAAGCTGCTAAAAGCCAGTTGGAAAACTCGGCATATGCCAAGTTAGCATCCGAATGATGAGGCCATTGATGGCTATTGAGAGTGTTGAAAAGGGCTTCCTTATTAATAAGACTGAGGTTTCTCTTCTTCTCCACCCTTTTCTTATTATTCTGAGCTGCATGGGGTACCGAGGTTTGAAGCTTGAAGGAAATAGCGTAATGGTCAGACCTGGAAAGTTGAATAGGTTCCTCAACCCTAATCCGAGAATCGTTGGAGAAGATGCCATCTAATATATGTCCAGCCTTATGGCTGGGGCTCATAACCTGTTGAGAGAGGCCACAACAATTCATGGTTTCTAAAAAGATTTGCGTTTCTTTACATAGGGTCTTCTCCAGGTGATAATTAAAATCACCCAGAAGTGTAAGATTGGAGCTTGCCATATAAGGTACAATTAAGTAACTAAAATCCTGGCTGAACAGCACTCTCGATCCTGGTTGCCGAGAGATCACAACTCCACTGAAGCTTTTAGTCTGAAGAATTTTCAGGGACAAATATAAAGCCTGGTAAAGGTTAGAGGGCGTAGTAAGTGGCTCAGTATGGCAAGAGTAGACTTCTTTGTAAAGAATGCCCAGACCACCACCCATTCTCCCCAACCTGTCAAATCTTGATAGGGCATAACTGGAGGGAATAGCCTCTACCAGGTCTGGGCCAGAGCAATCTCTGGCCCAGGTTTCCGTAATAAATACCCAGTCCGGCTTGCGAAGGGACACAAAATCCCCAAATTCTACCTTATTCTTGATAAGAGATCTTGCATTAATAAGGTAGCCTGAGAAAGAGTCATATGAAGGCGAGGAATGGAACGGATGATTCTCCTTAAGTGTATCGCTGGCGCCAATCAGCGGAATGTGTACTTTACACAAGAAGGGCACTCATATGCCAGACAGCCAGCCAGCGCTTCCAGGTTCATGTGCCTACAAGGAGAGTCCCCCTGCCTCCGTAGATCAAGGAGCTGGTCTTTAGAGTACATATGAAGCTTAATTTGATCAGTGGAAAAAAGGCCAGGGTTCCTGGCCCAAGGCGCAATCCGGGCGCAGACGGGCTTGCCTTCGGCCCGCCAGCGGCGCGCCCGCTGCGCGTCCGACCCAGCATGCCCTAAAATAGGCTGGGTCGGAAACAGCTAGAGCGATAACCCCCCTCTGAGAACAGGAAGTAAGTGGAAGGACTAATGCCAAAATACTCACTTCCCTCCGCAACAAACGGCCAAGCCGCGGCGGACCGAAGAAGCGAGTTGTGCCCCCACTGAAGCCCCAAGGATAAAGTGCAGAACAATAGAGCCAACAGGTAACTTTAAAACACACAATGGGTATTGTTAAAAATCAATTAGTTAAGAGAAACATCAAATGTTAAAAGGCAAGCGTTTAAAACTAGTATTCACGTTAGATGCAGGGAAAGTTAAACCGCGTGAGAACATGGCACCTCCGACCTGAAGTGACCGACTATCCGCTGTCATCCTGTCCATGAGATCAGCCTGTCCAAGCCCACTGAATAATGGAGGGAGCCCAGACCTCTGGGGCCAACACAGGAGGGGCTCCCTTTGAAGATTTGGTGGGAAAGGCCCTGGCAGTGAGGTCCGCGAGGAGCAAAGCTGTGCCTCCCAGAGCAGATGTGACCAGTGACCCCTGGGTGGCGACATTTTGAAATGCCAGTAAAACCAGCTCCTTGCAAAGTTCAATGCCTTAGAGGCCAGGAGGCCTAAGGAAAGCGCTCCAGGTGGCTAGGGGCAAATTTAGCCCAATATTGTGCAAAATAGATAGCCCAACGGGTCCCAGGGTATCAGCAGGAGAAGGATTTGACCTTTGAGCCCCCCCCCCTGCAATCACGGCCCACGTAGATCTCTGCTGCCCGGCTGCTAAAATTCACCGGGTTAGGTCAGGGCCTGGGGGTCGTCACAAGGAATCCCTAGAATTGTGAGCCCTGGGTAGGGCCGTGCATGGAGCCCCCCTCCCCAAAGACTAGGAGGCCCAGGGACCACAACCCACAGGCTGTTCTGCATATAGGGGGCCGCAATCCCATCCCTGGACTCCTGCTACTGGAAGAAAATGGTAGAGCACTGTTGAGCCTCCCCACGACTGGAGGAAGAGGGGCAATAGGCAGGTGCAGGGGGAGTGCCCTCCACGCTCCTTGTGCCCATGTCTGAGGGAGCAGGAGGCTGTCGCGATGAGCTGTGCCACCACGTGGACTAAGGCTGCACATCTACATCAAAGGAGTGGCCGGAGCCCCTTATCAGTTATGCGAGCTGCAGCAAAGGAGCGCTCCATAATTCCCTGCGGGCCGATATTGGCAACTAATTTCTGCTGCTTGTGGTGGTCCTAGGACTGCAGGTCCACCACCAACGGGGAAAAAAATGAGCCAAGGAGAGCTGCAGAAGTGCTGCAGCTCCCCCAAAGGAGCCCAAAATCATTTTACTAAAGTGTTGATCCTAAGTCTGGAGGTTCCTGACAAGGATGACCACCATGAGCCTGACTTAGGTTTTTAAAGCATTCCCAGGGCTGGAGCATGAGCTGTTCAGCTGGGAATGCAACACCCCCTGGGGCCAAAGGTAATGGTCACAGTTATTGTGGCCTAAAGATGTCTCCAAGAATGTATATGTTGTGCAATGCCCTCTAGGGGTGAACTCTTGGTTACATGCTTTGTGATAAAACAAATGTGATGCCCTTTAGGGGCTGGTTTCATAATTGTGTTTCCAGTGGTTGAAAATGTATACAGATCACATAGACCCATGGAAAGTTCATTTTGTAATTACTTTGAGATAATGTAGACGGGGACTATTAACCCAAGTGCCCTTCATAAGTGCACTCTCACGTGGTTATTTTTGTTTATTGCATTTACTCCTAAAATGATGTTTTGACGTGGTTTGTTGATCTTGACCCCTTTAGGGGTTCAGAGGTGATTATGCAATATCATCAAAGGTATTTCCACCACCCTTATGAATATTTGTAACTTTTTGCGTATTATCGAGTAGTGTGTGTTTAAAAAATGTACTTTTATTTTTCTAAAGAAAAAGCACAGACTGGACAATTAGAGTGCTATTGTGTGCCAGTGAATGGTGATTACTAGCGCACACCATCTTCCTTGAGTTAGCATTGGACTGCTCCCCTACCATGAGAGTCAAGCAGTACAATGGGGTGTTTGGTTCCTAGTGCAGGGTAAATGTGGACCCATTACTTGTGCTGGCCACCCAACTAATGGACCATTTCCTTACACATATAAATCAATAAAATAAATAACTGGTCCGTTTGATACTGCCATAACTTTTGCCTTCACAACACCTGTGAAAATATTAGTACAAACTTTACAGTTGACACAAGCATTTACAAACTTTGGAAATCATTTAGCGGTGCATGAGATTAGCACTGTGCCATCGGCATAAAGCATGAGCAGAGTACAATGAATATCAGTTTTGATGTGCCATGTGGCTACAAATGTTTCTTGTTATCTGCCAAACTTGAAATGGCAAAGTACTTTGTGCACTCCCTCCCTTTTCGGCACACCTCAAAGTGTAAAATTTTCATGCAAACACTGAATCAAAGAAATAAACTTAGGCTCTACACTTTTCTGAGCCACCATGGAACACAATTGAGAATTATTTTCAATTGTAGCCTTTAAAGCTAAAGACACTGTTTAGATATTACCACAATTACCTTTTGTATATTTTATAGCAGCAGCAGAAGTAAGCTTTGCTTGGGTGAAATTTGAATTTCTGAGGAAAAATTAGGGTAATTTCAGGAATTTTGTGTTAACCAAACTTCTGAAATTGCGCTATTACACCATGTTTCATAATTAAGGGCTGCTGTAAATTTTTACCACAAGTGCATGGGAACAATTGGAAATTACCAAAACGCTAGCAATTTCTGCATACTTAGGTGTACCACTGCCCTGAGTGATCATACTGCGTGTGAAACTGGGATACTTTTTAGGGCAAGCTAGACAGCACAGCTGTCTCTTCGAGACCTGCTGTAATCGGTCTGTGGGCATCAACTCCATCCCCTTTCTTGACATTGCTTTTCATTTGTCTATGTAAGTGCCCTTAAAAAATCCCTGCTTGCTAGTGGTCAGTCCTGCCTATTTATCCCTCCTTTCTCTCATCTGTTCCTCCCATAGAGCAGGGATTTAGTACTGTCTCATTGCGCCATAGCTCTTTATCTGTTCTTAGGGGGACTCTTTTTTCCCTTGGTTTCCTGCTCTTACTGTTTGTCTGTGTTTAGCTTCAGTGCCCTAGTTGCCTACATTCTAATATAGCATTCTACCTCCCACCTCCTCTTAATGCCACAGTTGTGTTACTGCTGCCTTTTTTACTGCTGCCTCCCCCACCTTGGCTCCTTTTGGGTTGTTTGTTTTAATATTTGTGGACGTTCAGCACTGCGCCCTTTTCGCTCTGGTTTCCCTTTCATTCTTGTGTATTTTCTCTGCTTTCCCTCCCACTCCCTCAGCAGTCTCCAGCCTGGCCTACCTCACAGCTGTGCTGATAGTTTATAATGCCCTATCAGTGTCCCTGCCTCGCGTGCTGCTGCAATTAACTGTAATTGGATAATGTGTGCTGAGCGGAATGCTTCATATTCACCCTCTCACACACGCAGCTGAGAAACCTTTATTTTGATCGCTTATTAGATTAGCAAGGCGCGAGCTGCTGACCTGGGCAAGAGGGAGAAGGCGGGCCGAGTCGTCCTGACAGGCACTGAAACACAAGCTAGTCCCTTCCAAACCACTGCTTTGTCAACACCGGAGCCTGAATATTTTCTAGGCACACGAGGATGATAACAGGCGCTGCATCGAAATGCGCAAAACGCTGCAGACGCACAAGTTCAGCCTCATTAATTCACCCTCTACTCCTCTAACCTTCTCTGCTTTCAGTGGAGACTCCAAACCCATACTGAGGTTGGCCTCTTCGGGAAGCAGGATAAGATCACACAAATTCAAATTCACAAATACTTTATTTAGACAATGAAGTCTGTCAAAGTGCATTAATTCCAAATAAAATCAAAATGATAGTTATTGTCATGGTTTTTTGTAAGTGTCAATAATTCCAAAGGTAACCCATAGTTCGCCCGCAGGTTTCCTCAGCGGTAAAATTGTTTAAAATGCAATTCGAAAAACTAGTGACTTAAGTTAGTTTTTAGTTAAAAAAGCAGTGCTAACGGTCTATTTGAGGGTAATCTTTTAAGGCTACTAAGATTCAAAGTTCCTCCCCTTCTTCGTTTTGGGGTTCTGAATTAATTCTTAGTTGCTTCTCTGCACTCCCCAAAAATTTTACCAATTTGGAGATCACTTGCGGCTGCTCATTATTCAGTAGGAAGCTGACGGCAGCTGCTAATGTCTGTGTCCCCTCAGCCCATAGGAGCCGAAGCAATCTTCTGCGGTCTTCCAGGAGTGTAGGGCATATACAGAGCAAGTGAGTTATTGACTCCTGGAATAGACTGCATAATCAGCATATTTTCGACTCTGGTTTAACCGCCCATGGTGGCAACAGGTCTAAGGACACAAAAGAGCCCATCCGAAGCTGCAGGAATTTCATTTTATAATAGGAGGAGAATGTTTTGTTTATATATTTTTGTGGGCCTTTTCTGTCATAGCTGCTAAGGACCAAGTAGGCATGTTCTCTTTTAGCAAATGCTCTTTGATCAGATTTAAGAGATGTGATTTTTACCTTTCTTTTCAGGGCTGTTTTAAACTGAAAGTGTGGTAATTTTAAGTTCCACAGGTCCCTTGAGCAAGTTTGCACCAATGCTTCGGCGAGGGCGTGCGACCAGGCATTTGAATGAGTTGCACTGTCAGAACACGCAACTTCCAGCCAGATAAGATATTTCAATGATCCTTGCTCAGCATACCTTGTGGAATGTAGATATTTTATTATGTAGGCCATCTGTACGAGCAGTTGATCTGAAATAAAGACCTGAACACTGTGCTCTGTGCCCTGTTTAAGAAAGCCCCCATTTTCCCGGATAGGCCTCTGACCCGTATGACAATGTTGGCACTAATTTGGCAGAGACTATTTTCAGCAGTGCCTTAAAAGAGAACTTGTTTGTACTCTTAAATATTGCTTGGAAAGCACCTTGCAGCTAAGCTAGTTTTGGTTTTAGTGAGTTCAAGTGCAATAAGTGACCTCCTTTGTCATCTAACCAGCAGCCCAGGTATTTGTATTTTTTCGCGATGGTCAGGCAATGGTTGTCAAGATGCCATTGATATTGTTTTTTCTTTTTCCGACCAAAGATAACAATATTGTTTTTTCCATAGTTGATCTTCATCTCATTTGTCAGGAAATGCATGTCTAAGGCATCTAACAGTCTTTGAAGCCCTACCGGAGTTTAGCTGAGCAGGACGGCATCATCCGCATACAGCAGAGAAGAAATATGTTGATTAGCTAGTTTAGGAGTGTGACTATTAACTTGATTTAATGCAGGAACCAAATTGCTCATGTACAGATTAAAAGTGTAGGTGCTAATACGCACCCCTGTTTGACCCCTTGTTCCATGTTGATTTTTTCTGAAACCGCAGTGCGTCGTCCTAATTTTACTCTAGCCCACGTTTTGGAATAGAGCAGCATGATGCCTTGTAATAATGGCTCTGGGATTTTCCAAGCTGTAAGTTTGGACCACAGTAAGCGACGGTTGACTTGGTCAAAAGCTTTACTGTAAGTCTATGAAGCAGCAAAACAGCTCTTCCTTTTTCTGTGTTTGTCTAGTGGCAAGCATCCTTATTGGCCACCAGATTATCTGTGGTGCCATCCTGCGTTCTAAACCCAGTTTGGTTGAGGGAGAGCAAGTTGTTTGACATTGCCCAGTCTTGTAAATCCTCAAGTAGTAATGAGGCAAAATGTTTTGCCTCAATATCCAGTAGTGCAATATGTCTGTAACTGTCTGGGAGGGAGATGGGGCCTTTTTAGGTCTCGCAGACCTGCGTTGCAGCGCGCATGCGCTGCTCGCTCTGCGAGGCTTTTTGTAATCGAATAGATTTCAGAAGGGACTTGAAGCCCCGCCCATCATTCCTATTGGCTGGCGTCACCGTTTATGCTAAACGCTGGCTTCCGATTCAAAATGAGGCTTCTTTGTTACTGCCCTGTCTCCTTCTCGGACGGCCCATCCTGACTGGATCGTCGGCTTGCGGCGTTAGACGGTGTCTTTTAATTAGTGGGTAAGCACTTTTTAAAAATTATTTTCGTAATGGCGACAGCTTGTTTGTCGCCTTTGGCAAGGGCGGCTGCGTGTTTATTTTTGCATCGCGCTTTCACTTAAAGTGAAAGCGCGATGCAAATATAAACAAGCGGCTGCCTTTGCGCAATGACGAGAGCTTGTTGCTTCTTTAGGCTCGGGTGTGTCTGTCAAGCGCCCTTTGTCATCCATCCAAAAGAAAACGAGGACAAACACTGGAATGTGTCCAAAAGCAATCTTGCTCCGGGACACCTCTCTCTCTCTCTCTGCGCTTTCCACAATGCTCTACCTTACTTTCCCAGATCACTTAAATTAGTCGTCCCTGCCCTTCTGGAGGCTCAGCACAGCTCCCTGCAGCGCCCGGAGCAGCAGGTCTGGTGGCAAATACGTGGAATCCGAGGTAGGGCGCCCGCTCTCTGCACTGCAGTCGTGCTCGGTGCGTGTGGTGGGTCGTGTCTGTAGCATCACTGGGGTCTGAGCCAGTGTAGCCCAGGTATGTGCTGCTGGCTCACGCTGCACCTATCACCGCCAGTGTGCTCTGCCAGTCTCTGGGAGGAGCAGGGCGTGCACGGACGCAACCCCTGGGTGGTTCGGTTCCCTCGCTGGCTCTGCTAGGGGAATGTGATATGTTGGTATGAAACAGTGGAATTGTCCACGCGGCCACGGTATCTACGTGACATGGGATTTACCTAGCTGCCTTGTGACATCTCAGGTGTTACATAGGTGTGGAAGTGGGAGGGGGCAGATTGGGGCGCAGGGGAGGTTGCTGCAGAGTTCCTAGACTTGGGGCTTGTACTTTCTATTAGAAACTGGAGCTTTCCAAGGGTTCCAGGTCCGTATTCCTTGTGTTTTAGCAGCGCTCGTCTGAAAGGGGAAAGTAACAATTTTGAAGTCCCCCCCCTGCTAGGTTTTCCCACGTGTCACTCATGTCCGGTGTGTCTCCCCTCACCAAGGACCTTCCTGCAGTTACCCGAGTGGGGAAGCTTGTTTTGCGTGCGTTGGTGAGTGTACCAGAGTACTGGGTGGTGCGGTGGGTGTGTGCGCTTGCTTGAGTGAGTGTGTGTGTGCATGGTATGACAATGTCTGTGGGGAGGTTACGCGAATGTGTGAGCTGTGTGTTTGGCTGTCGGCACACGTGTATGCGATAATTATCTTCTTCTACAGTACTGACTGCTTCTACGTGCGGGTGGACTTGGGGGCATTGCGAGTGTGTAAATAATGTGGGTATGTGTATGTTTTTGTAGATGTGGGTGTACTTGTGATCGTGCGACTGACACTGATTCTGTGGGTAAGGTTCTCATATGGGGGTGCTCTGCGAATGATGTGCTGGTGAGGCCTATGTCCGTTGGGTGATGTGGGCTTGCTTAGCTCTTGTGCTCTCGGTGTGAGGTGCTTTGAACCAGGCCATGCTCTATTGGCGAGGTGCTCACGGGGCAATGGTGATGAAAGCTCTACGGCACGGGGTTTCCCTCTGAGTTAGTGGCGGGAGGGACCGGGGTCCACTATGGAGAAGTGCGGAGCAATGCTTTGTTGGTGGTGATCTAGTAGGGCTCGAGGCGGCTTCTTTGTGGGTGAGGTACTTGTGGGACGCGGTTGTTTGTGGAAAAGTTGCTCCTGACATCGGGGTCATCCATGGGGAAAGTGAGTAAGAGCTTGGTCCTCGAGGTAAGAGGTGCTTGGGCAGGGTTCTCTTTGAAGAAAGTACCCTTGTGAATGGGATCTTCTGAGGGTGGAGGGGTTGGTTGTGGGGGTTGGTCCTCTCGGCAAGAGGTGCTTGTGGGGTGGTCCTCTGAGGTAAAGATTCTATGGGGGCCTTCATTGCCTGAGGTGCTGGGGCGGGGTTCTCATTGGAGAAAGCACCCCAGTGAACCGGGCTTTCTGCGTGTTAGGGATGGTTGTGGTGCGGGGCTCTATGTGGGTGAGGTGTTCAAAACAGATATGCCGATATGCAGATATGCCGAGGTGTTCAAAACAGAATGCCGATAGCTTAAACTCTCGCAAATGCGAGAACTATAGCATTGCAAATGCTTGTTTGTATATGGGATGGAGAATCGAGCCTTGCAAAGACGAGGGCACTGCATGCTGCACTATGCATCTCTTGAATAAAGTTTCCAATATACCAGACCTAAAATCAATGTCCTGTTTATAAATTGATGCCGGGATGCCATTCGGGCCTGGCGCATTGTCTCCTCTACTTTTTTTTAAATAAGATCACACATGTTGGCGTCTGCATGTATCTGGCAAAAAGTAGAAGGTGGCAGTGCACTACGCGAGGCCTCCTAGGCAGCCAAGAATACGCGTCTAAAACCTACGAATCACGAAGGGCAGCGAAAGTTTGGCAGTTAGTGCGAAGTCTACCATTATTTGGGTTTCTGGGTGCTGCTGGAGGCGGGGTGGACTGACTCAATTGCCTCCTGCTGTCACTGTTTTGGAACCACCTTAGGGGCTCTAGGTGAATTGAAGATAAACGTATATATGATTTTCACACCCTCAACTCAACTGCCACAAATTCATACAGCTACACAGTCAGCATAATGATACTTCTGCTATTGTTTTCTCAATTCAGAAGGCACTCACAATTGTCGAGCATTTGGAAGCAGCAACGTGATGGTAATATACACAATCCAGGATATAGTACTGTTTATTCAGGGTAGCGAAACAAAAAGTAGTATTTGAGTTTAATTGCTGATGGAAAAAAAACCTTGGTTCTTCCTTTTACCTGCTTAAACTCTACCCTGACGTGCTCCCGGATAACTTGAAACTAGAAGCAATAAACCCTTCGTCTCTTCATCCGGTGGCCCCGTCTTCAGGGTTTTTACGCCCTTTACTTCCAGAGGCAGAGCCTGCAAGTTAGGGCCTGAGTCCTGCATAGGGGTCATGGAGGTGGGAAAGACAAGCCTCCACTCGTGAGCTGAACGTTGCTGCAGTTTAAAAAGACAAACCCCACTGGATGCGCTCTGCTGAACGCACACAATACGAAAATATGTTTTTCTGCTGTCTGTGTCCAAAACGGAGCTGATATCACTCGTGTGTCACACTTAATATCTGTAATCCGAGAGCACACACAGCGGGAAGGCCGTTCTTTGTTTTGTAATCCATGTAATGGGTCACTTGACCCTTCACCCCTCTCCCTCTTTACAGCCTCAGAAGTAACTGGGAGGCAGTGATACTAACGATTGTCTCCTGCCTTCCCTTACACATAAAAACCTACTTTTTCAGGAAAAATATTTGACATTATATATATATATATATATATATATATATATATATATATATATATATATAAATATCGAAAAAATCCTTCCTAACGAAAAGACCAGAGGACTCAGCGGGGATACCAGGTAACCATTTAATTCATCATGGCTTGAGCATAATGCATTTCGGCAATTCCATTTGCCTTCCTCAGATGCTTTTCTTGCCTCGGGTTACCCTCAGTCCTTCCTTTTGTCCATGGTGCTCCAAATAGTTGGAGTATAGCAAGCTCCGCCTTGATTGATTGCAGCTGTGGTCCGATATCAGGACTCAACATCCCAGCATGCATTTCAAAGGAAGTCCAGAATGCGGAGCAATATGACGCTTCAATGCGTGCTATTGTACCTTGCAAGAAGAGGGAAAGGCTGGTTTGAGCCAAGAGAGTCCCGATCATCAAGATGTTAATGGCCACCTCGGGTCCCCGACGTCTCAACCCCACGAGCAGTTCCAAACCGTGCCACTTGTCCGTAATGCTCGCAGGGTGGGCCAGCAAACTACCAATCCCTTGGTTCTTTCTGCCACGATGCCTTTACTTGTTGCGGGCCACTTGTGAAGCGGGTCCTCTGTTGTCACGCGCCAAGGCACAGCTCGTGAAAAATATCGAAAAAAATCCTTCCTAACGAAAAGACCAGAGGACTCAGCGGGAAACCTACTTTTTCAGGAAAAATATTTGACATTATATATATATATATATATATATATATATATATATATATATATATATATATATATATATATATATATATATATATATATATATATATATATATATATATATATATATATATATATATATATATATATATATATAGCGCTTCAGACTGAATTAACATGATTCACCCGGTACTAATTTAGGTTTTGAAACAATTGGACAAAAAACATACTTGTTGCCTGATAAAAGGGAGAGCGAAGGATATACGTTTCCCGTTGTTCAACTGCACAATGTGCAACTGGGAAACCTGGGTTCAAATCCTGGCTTGCCCACTCGTCCAAATTGCGTGATCTTAGGCAACTCACTTTACTTCACTGTGCATCATTTGAATTGTCAAATCGGAGACCACTTTGAAGAAATTCAGGTCAGAATGTATGTAATTTGAACATTTCACTTACGCTGGTTTATTGATAGTAACGTTTACTATATACAACAGTAACAGGCATAAACGCACATGACAAACTAAGATCCCTTGGTTCACTCACACAGTGTTGTCAGAACATCAGGGGCGAGCAAAAGAAAGAACATTTTTTTTAAAATGTGACTTTTAACAAATGTTAAAGCTGTCTAATGTCCTGAAGTGAAACAAAAGGTTTTAAGAAATAACCTGTTTTTAATCTGAAAGTCTTGAGCACATTCTTAAATGACGTTTGCTGACTCATTTACATGCAGAGTTTTTGAATGGCTCAGTTTGGGCATTGGAGTTTTCAAGCCAAAAAGCAGGGAAACACCCCCACTGTTTTAGCATGTGCATATAATTCCCCACCTTAAGGATTTGAAGATGCCTATCGTGTGTTCAGCAACAACAGATTTTTTAGATCTTGCCTAGGCGGCGGATGCACGGTCTCAGAGACATTTTGTTTACATACAGTGGGCGTACAGCCCGCCCAGTGCTTACCATATTTGGCTTCTTTGGAACTCATTTGCCTGCTTCTATATAGCGAGTGCTTGCAGGTGTCACTTTTTTTGTCTGGTTAATCCTCTTATGGAAGCCACTACTTTCTTTATCTTCACACCTTCCTTGCGAGTGCACGTCTCGCCCGTGTACTGAGTTTTACTCTTTTTGTTCGTTAATGCCAGTTCAGTTTATACTTTCGATTTTCTTTCTTTATTGTTTACATTACTTTTGTTGTTTTGCTAAGCATACATTTATGTACCCAATTTGTTTTTACATTTTCAAACACGTTTCTTTATGTACTCCATCACACGTTTCCTTCTTGTGTGACCCAGTCTTATGTTTTTTCTGGATTCCAGCCTTCTGTGACTACATTCATAGCACACTTTCAAGCATTCCATTGTTACAGATACACTAATTCTCTGTTGCTTTATTTCCTTCCGACCACCCCCTCTATGTTGTTTCTTTTCCCTCCCCTCGACTCCTAACCATGTGCTTTTTTAGCCATCCATATTGCTTCTTTTCCCTTCCACAACCCCCGTCCATGTTCCTTCTTTCCCCTCGCCCTCTCCGTCCCTGTTTCATCTAACCCCATCACCCGTTTCTTCTCCCCTCACTCTCCCCATCATGTTTTCTTCTCCTCCCACCCTCCCCATCACTGTCTTCTTCTGCCCGTGACAGAAGGGGGAAAAAAAAGAGCTATGATGCAGCCAGCGTCTGCGCAGAGCCCAGCGCCTAAAATTGGAAAGGACATGCCAAGCGGACTATTACATCTGTGACCCCCTTAACATTAATTTGGATCGCAGCAAAAAAATCCGCACACAAGGTTGTTTTTGAAAAACAAAAGAAAAATCAATGGCCCCAGTGCACAAGGATTTTTGATTAACACGGGAGCCATTGCTAACTTTCTTTACCAGGCCCTCCATGCCTTTCCTATCAGACATGGGCAGGGAAAATCTGCGTGAGGCATCCTATACTAAATAGGGTGAACCTTTCTGCATAGTAAAGGCAGCGGTCCCGTGGCAAGTGGGCCACTGTCATTCACTCAGTGCTGGCGTAGAACGCATGCCATTACAACGCGGTTATTACAACAAACGCATTGTTACATTGCAGACCATTACAACGCAAGTCATTACAACGAGGTGCTGTAGGGGGGTGCGCTGGATGTTGGAATAGTATAATTTACTATTCCAACTCCAGTCTGGGCAACAGTAGGGAAGGTGTTGGATGTAAAATCCAACACCTTCTGCCCCCTACAGCAAGTCGTTGTAACGACTTGCGTTGTAATAGCATGCGATGTAAGAAAGTGGTCGTTGTAATGACCGCGTTGTAGTGGCATGCGATGTGTAAACATAATTGTAAATTATGTTTACCGGAGGCTCCATCAGTGGTTCCTCACCTCCTAATGGGGCAGGGAAAGAGTGGCTGTAATAGGGTGGGTGCCATGCCAAGTAGAAGAAGCGCACCCACTTGGCTAAAACCTAAACAATCCCTTTGTCTTTGCCTTGATTTTCTTTCTTAATATAATGCTGCTAGCTTTTCCGCTTCCACAGACAGTCCAGTTTGGTATTCCCTTCATTCTTTTCTTTCTCACAGCTCCTTATCCTTTCCACCTTCGCTCTCTACCGGAAAGAGCATTGTTTACAATCACTGAATCCAATCTTAATGCTCCTTTTATGGGAGACAAACTTTACTAAACCAGGGCCTTCATTATAAATGCTATTTCTTGATGGACAATTTTGCATGGGGGGTCCTATGGTCATGGATGCAAAGCATCATTGGAAAGCAGGGTTTGAAAATACTCCAAATGATTATTGCCGCCATTCTCCTGCTGATTTATATTCTCGTCCAAGTCTGTATTGCCTCTGTTGTTGATCTGATATGAGGCCAGGGTACCACTCTATCCTATCAGAAAAAGAATGGGCAATCCTAATGTAAGCCCAGCGCTGCAGCCCGATTGGTAGCGCTGCCATTCTAGCGTTGAAAGTTCACTTGTATTAGTTGTAAATTCCTGTTCCAGGGGGCACTTCTCTTATTTAATACATCTTCAGTATGTTTGTTTTCTTTTTAAATACAATTCTGCATACACATCATATTATGTTCAGTCTTGCATTTATTTTAAAGTTAAATCAAAATTATTGCATCAACTGTTTCATATCTGAATCACATCAAAACCCAATCCGTTGACTAACTTATATGCTCAACATTTATTTCCACGCATGTGTGTTTGTCAAAAGGCAAGATAGATATATCAGTTAAGTAATACATTTACACTGTAAGAAAAATAATTATATTATGCAAATCTTAAACGTTTAAGTGAAATTTCACTATATTATCAATTATCATAAATTCAAACTTGTGCATTTCAAAATATTAATGGAGGTGCATCCTCCTCTTCACATTTCTTTCTGAAACTTTCATTTGATCAAATCCAGTTTCCCAATCAATTGATATTTTGCAATCCAAAATTACGAATTTATGATAATATATTGTGGATAATGGGTACATGGGGGAAGTCAATTTCCCACTGACTTTAGGCATGGTATAAACCTTGTACTTGTTAGTTGCATCTCATGTGGTCTCACCTTGGGTTTAGGACATACAGATGACACAGTTGGAATGATGTGATGTGATAAGGAGGGATGTTGTTTCGTGCAGCTTATAATATGTCCTTGGCATGAGCGGCTGTAATCTGGATCACTGGTGAATGGCTGTATGTTGGCCATGCTATGCTTTAAATGTGGAAGCATAGCTTACCCCTGCTTGGTAGTTGGTGTGGTATACATTTCAGTGCTCTGGGGATTTCAAGGAGGATCTTGAGAGGAAATCCAGAGCAGGCATATGTCTCCTCATAAGGCATGACAAACACTTTGATGCCTGGAGACTCTTTAGGAGCAGTTCAGCCATTGCACTAATTTCACAAGATCTTCAGAGCATTGATTCATTTGTGTGCGAGTGCCTTTATTTCAGCCTTTGAGGTGTTCATACTAAAGCCTGTGGTTTTGAAGTATAATGTTAAACAATATCACTTGTCATTTTCAAGTTGCACTCCATACCATGCCACATAATTCCAATCAGCATAATTTCACTCAACGCCACACGCTTTAGTGCCACACAATTCAACTGTACACATTTCCATTTCCACACCACATAATTTGACAGCAAACCACATAATTCAACTCAACACAGCACACCACATATATATCCAAATCACACCACAGAATTCCACATCATGCCACAAAATTCAACAAAACAACCATATAATTAAACTCCACTACATACCACTCTACAACATAAAATACCATTCCACGTAATTACACTCCATGACCGTCCACTCCACATAATTCCAGTACACTCAATACCACATAATTACGATCCACATAATTCCACTGCACACCATGCCACACAATTCCACCACACACTATTCCACAATTAACAATTTCAATCCAACCCACATAATTCCACGATGCACCACATACATCCACGCCAAACCAAAACACATGGGTTAAAATCATTGCCATTTACAACGGCAATAGCTCTAACTCTCACAAATGTGAGACCTAATGCATTGCAAATGCTTGTTAATTAGTGGAGCTAACATGGTAATCTAGCATACGCGCTGAGGCCTGTCCTTGGTAATGCCTAGGTCAAGTACTGGTTCTGTGACCTGGGTGGGCGCACCAATCGCTCCACCCTCATTTCTCAATAGGTTGTAGTAATGAATTGTTGACTTGAAGCAGTGAATGCAGAATATTGATTTTTGGGAATAAATAGTCACTTTTTCTGAATCAGAGAGGAGTCTGGCCTACTGTCTCAGCTTGCTGTATTGCTTCATACTTGAAACCATAGGTAACGATTCCAAAAGGGGACTCAACACTCTTATGGTGAGGTAAACTAATTTATTAATACAACCTCCCAGATATCAAATGAAAGGAGTAAAGCATAAGAAATATGTACACAAAGTGAATAATCAAGACTTGGAATACATCACTGATTGAGTTGCAGACAACATCCTTGCCAGCACGACTGGGGAGCCCCCAGTTCAGTCAGGTAGGAGTCTCGATCGGGCTCACAAAAAGGCCCAGGGCAACGCATCAGTTCCACAGGCGAGCTCCTGTCTGAGTGCCAAGATTTCCCATCTTTTATACCGTTAATCAACCTGAAAAGAGATTTCTAGAAACCCCACTTCCTTCTGTTATGAAGTTAAGGATGGCTGTACTGGTCTGCATAATGGTCACTCACAGGAGCTGGCCAAGCCCCAGTGTTTGCTTTGAGGCAGAGCTGTACAATCTGCACATTTCTCTGGCAAAAACAACCTTAACCTTGTCAAGGCTGTGAACGGTATCAGAGACGCAGCCCACGTTTTATGTTCCAAAAACTGCTCTGATCTGTACTGTGAAGAACGAAGCGGAGTCGATTGTCAATGTATCATTCCTCATAGCATCACATTCCGCCATTTGACCATTGACTTCCATAACATACTGGTCTGAAAAAAACTGTTTTAAGTTGAAACATAAATATAAAATTAGGCACACGTATACAACATAATATCAAAATACATATTACCATGATTATTACACCTAAAATAGATCGAAGTTTACCAAAACCAGGTAACCACCCAAATAACCAGTTCCACCATCCTTTATCCACATCGATGTATCTGTAAGAGACATATGTTTGTTATAGATTCCTTACCGCTCCTGCTCTGCGAACTGACTTCTAGGGATAGGGACTCCCTTGCAGGGCCCTAGTTGTTGCGCACCAGGGGTCAGTGTCTTCCATGGCTCTGCGCTTCTGGCGTGGAAAGTCGTGTCAGAACTGACGTCAGTGCGCAGGGGTGGAGTCTAAGTAGACACTGTGATGTTATCCCGGTGACCACGACGGGCGTGGAGTTGACCGACCCCACCTACTGACATGCAGGGGTACTGCTAAGAAAAATTCTCCGGATCCAGTTTAACACCTGGGGGAAATTCTAAGGTAAGAAACCTATAACTAACATATGTCTCTTACAGATACATCGTTACCGAAAGTAAGTAACTTTTCATCTGGTAGAGACATGACGTAGTCTCAGATTCCTTACCAATCCAACCATCCTCCGAAGACCGCAGACAGGTTTTTAGGGTCTGGACTGTTCCCTTTCATGGCCCTACTTCATCGAAACACACCAATCTCGGTGCACTTTATGGCTCCACACTCCTGGTGTGAAAAGTCGTGAAAGTAACTGAAGTCAACACGCAGAGGTGGCACCTATATAGGTGCCTATATAGGTGACGTGGATGTTGCAACAGCAGAGACAATGCTGAGGACATCACGTGGAGCTAACTGACATCACCTACCGGTGTGCAAGGGTATTACTCGGAGAAAAATCTTTCGGACCAAGTCTGACGCCTGGGAAATTCAAAGATCAGGAATCTACAGCTAGATCATGTCTCTACCAGATAAAGCATTACCGGCGGTAAGTAACTTGTCCATCTTTAAAGAGCTTGTAGAGGGGCCGAAATTAGGAGGATAGAAAAACAAACAAAACAGTAAAGAAACAGGAAAAAAAGACAGGAAATTTGAAAAGCTGAATCATATTCTTAAATACAGCTTTTAGTTTGTGGTCTTTCCCGGGATGTTATATGATAGTTTTTAAATGTAGGCTGCAATCTCTACTCACACCGTGACCTGACAGCTTCATGTAACTTGTGGCATTGTACAAGTATTGTTAGCCGCAAGTCTGTTATCCCATAGCACTTTTCTTAGAGAAGAGGAAGTGCCTGTGGGTAACAATGTGATGCAGTAGAAAAGGTTTAAACTGCAAAACAGAATTCCAAGACTGCTCTGTACTTCTTAGCTATAATACTTGTCAACGTCATATTCTGACTGTCAGGCAGTGATGTCAGTAACTGATATCGCAACTAGATATTATATTCTTCTACCCCCACCCAGATTATCCAAAGGGGTCTATAACATCTAGTCTCCCTAGTCCCATCTGAGTGTTCAGCGCACCCTAGGGAGGCTCCATCGATGTGATCCCCACTCAGATATACCTTGTGAGGATGTATTCAATAAGAAAGTCTTAAGCGGACTCCAGATATCCCTTGGACAAGAGGCAGATGGCATTAGATTTGATATATTGCAATGAGCAAAATTCCCTTTATGCAAAGAATCACGCCGTTATATTTAGTCAACCTCCCTCTGCCCCGACAGCATTTTACCAGCCTTTTTGCCTGTAATTATACCAGAGCCGTATACTTCCTGTGAGCAGCTGGGATTTCCCACACCCACCCAAGACTTTTGAATTGTAATAGTGAAATCAGAGTGTCCAGAAAGCAGTTTCATTTCATTACATATGAACCTCGAAGAAAAATTTACAAGCGTATCTGCAAAACATCTTTCTCATTGTATGTAAATTTGTATCTGAAAGACAATTAGTTATAGAATCCTTACCTTAGAATTACCCCCAGGCGTCAGACTGGATCCGGAGAATTTTTTCGGCAGCAGAACCCCTGCGTGTCGAAAGGTGGCGTTGGTTGACTCCGCGTTCGCCATTGGCTTTGTGGTCGCCGGGATTACGTCGTGGTAGCTACTTAGACACCGCCCTCGTGCGCTGATGTCAGTTCTTTCTTTTTCCACGCCAGCCAGCGCAAATCCGGAGAGAGCGGTACCTCCAGTCACTTTTTGACTGACTTTTTGACGACTTTTGTCAATGTAGTTTTTGAGTCTTCGACTCCTGGTGCACGTCAGGGATGCCCGGTTTCAAGGCTTGCGGTTTCTGCAGCCGGCTGATGTCGGTAACGGATCAGCACCGCGTGTGCCTGTTTTGCCTGGAGCGCGACCACGACCCCAAGTCGTGCTCTGACTGCCAGGCCATGAATCCGAAGTCTTTGCGGGAGCGGTCCCGAAAGCTTCTCGAGGCCCGGCAGGCTGCTCCGTACCGTTCGAGGTCCCGGTCGTGGGGGAGGTCGAGGGACCGGTCGCGGAGCCACCACCACCAGTCTTCTTCAAAGTCTTCGCACTCCTCAGGTAAGTCGAAGCACAAGAAGAAGTCGAAGAAGCACCGTCGCTCTTCGACTTCTACCCGTCGGTCAGCTGACACGACTGGGGATGCGGGTGGTGCCCCTCCTGCGGCTCTGCGTGCCAGAGCCCCAAGGGTTGACCCCGAGTTTCCCTCCCTTCCTGGGACCTGGAGCGACCCCTGCCCAGCTTCGCACCTTTTACGAAGTGATGCATGCCATCTTTGGGCAGCCCGACTCTGCCAGCGCTCCTTCGGGCCCCGCGGACTCGGCTGGGGGCCCTGGGCCTTCGACGCCGGCGGCTCCGGCCTCTGCACCGCAGGGTCCCCTTGGATCCAGGCCTGGATCCGGATCGGTGCCGGTTGACCTAGTTACACCTCCTCCGGCGCCGAATCCAGCGGCACCACGTCCGCAGCCGACACCGGTTGTGTCCCCACCTGGCGTCGACCCCGGCCTCCACCTTGATGTAGTCACGGAGCCGGACAGGCGCCGACCGACACCGACGGGTACTTTTGTGCCCCTGTTCTACCCTGGCTCTTTGAGACCAGATTGGCAGCCAGAGGAGGGTGAGGAGGACTGGGAGGGGTCTGGAGACTCTTTAACTGACCAGTTAGGTTATGCACCGGACTGGAGAGAGGAACTGCGGGAAGCCAGTGGTCTGGATACCTCACCAGACCTTGGTATGTTGTCTCCTCCTACCCTGGCTACGGAGGAGGGAGCGTCTTACGCCGTGGTGTTGCATTGGCAGGCCGAGGCTCTCAACCTCAAGCTACCTATGGTGGTAGTCAGGACTAACCTCCTCACAGAGGTGCTTCAACCGGCAGCGAGCTCTTCGGAGCCCCTGCTGCCGTTCAATGAAGCCCTCACCGACATCCTTTTGGGCACCTGGTCCAGGACCAACACAGGGGCTCCTGTGGATAGGATGATTGCCCGATGCCACCGCCCAGACCCGGGCAACCCCACTTTCCTCTCCCAACACCCCACCCCTGAGAGCTTGGTGGTCCAAGCCTCTACATCCAAAGGCGCATTCCCTTAATTAACCACCTGATAGGGAATCCAAAAAGCTGGACCATCTTGGGAAGAAGATGTTTTGTTCCTCCAGCTTGGGACTGCGGGCGGGAAACACCGCTTGTCTGTTGGGCCGTTACACCCACTCTGTGTGGGATACGGTGGCGCAAGTGCTGCCCCAGTTTCCGGAGGAGGCCCGGGCCGTACTCTCCCATGCAGTTGCCGAAGGGAGAGACGCAGCAAAGTTTACCATTCGCTATGGACTGGATACCGCCGACTCGCTAGGCAGGGCGATTTCCACGTTGGTAGCCCTTCGACGCTACACCTGGCTGAGGTAGACTGGTTTCTCCGGAGATGTCCAATCCACTCTTATGGACATGCCCTTTGATGGCCGTCGCCTGTTCGGCGACAAGACGGACAACGCGCTAGAGCGCTTTAAGGACTCAAGGGCTACGGCCAAGTCCTTGGGCCTCTCCACCACCCGCCCTGCGCAGTCCGCCTTTCACAGTAGCCACGAAAGGGGTGCCCCGCCACGTTCCGCCCAGAGCCACAGGCCGGCACAAGCTGTTCAGCCACTGCGCAGCTGGGGACATGGGAACCACTGCCGTGGTTCTGGGGGCCAGCGAGCGGGACAGTCCACCACAGCCCCCTCTGCAGCAGCCTCCAAACCCTCCTAGTCTGATCTTTCAGGGCCACCAATCGCAAGTGGGTGGCAGGATTCGCCATCACCTCCCCCACTGGCACACCATCACATCGGACAGGTGGGTTTTGCAAATAGCCCAAAGGGGCTACTCCCTCCCCTTCGAGACTACCCCTCCATCCATGCCACCTCAGCACCATCGCATGTCGGAGGATCATCTGGCCCTTCTCCAACAGGAAGTTTCAGCACTTTTGGCCAAGGGGCCGTCGAGCGAGTTCCTGCCCCAGAAGTAGGTCGTGGATGCTATTCCCACTACTTTCTGATGCCCAAGAAGGACAAAGGCCTGCGTCCTATCTTGGATCTCAGGAACGTCAACTGCTTCCGGAAGGAGAAGTTCAAAATGTTGACACTAGCTCAGGTCCTGTCTGCCCTCGACCCCGGAGACTGGATGGTAGCGTTGGACTTGCAGGATGCCTATTTTCACATCCCCGTCCTGCCGGCCCACCGGCGCTACCTGCGGTTCACGGTAGGCCACGAGCACTTTCAGTTTACCGTGCTCCCCTTTGGCCTTACCTGCGCCCCTCAGGTGTTCACGAAAGTGATGGCGGTCGTCGCAGCTCATCTGCGCAGATCAGGGGTTCCAGTCTTCCCCTATCTTGACGACTGGCTGTTGAAGGCGGGCTCGCCCCAAGCTTTCGTCTCCCACCTCCAGACTACGGCGGACCTCCTACATTCGCTGGGGTTCTCTATCAACGTGCCGAAGTCACACCTGACTCCCTCTCAGAAGCTCCTTTTTCATCGGAGCGGTTCTGGACACGACGCAGTTTCGGGCTTATCCTCCGGTACAGCGAGTCCGGGATATTGGGGCTAGGATTCCGATCTTCCAGCCTTTAGCCCGGGTTTCGGTCAGGATGACCCTGAGGCTGCTGAGCCTCATGGCCTCCTGCATCCTTCTGGTAGATCATGCCAGGTGGCATATGCGGGCTCTGCAGTGGGACCTGAAGTTCCAGTGGGTGCAACATCAGGGGAATCTGTCCGATTGCGTCCAGATCTTGGAGGGCACTGCACGTCAATTGCTGTGGTGGCTAACGAACCAGGATTGGGTCAACGGCAGATCCCTCTCCTTTCCCCAACCAGAGTTCACAGTGGTGACGGATGCATCAGTGCTGGGATGGGGCGGCCACATGGGAGAGGCAGAGATCAGAGGCCTCTGGTCTCCAGCGGAGTTCGGGCTCCACATCAACCTTCTGGAGCTTCGGGCGATCCGTCTTGCATTAAAAGCATTCCTTCCTTCTGTCCGGGGAACAGTAGTGCAGGTGTTCACGGACAACACTACTGCCATGTGGTACTGCAACAAACAGGGCGGGGTGGGGTCGTGGACCCTATGTCAAGAGGCTCTCCGTCTCTGGACATGGCTGGAACATCAGGGCATATCCCTGGTGGTTCAACACCTGGCAGGTTCCCTGAACGCCAGGGCGGACGAACTCAGCCACAGGTGCATGATGGATCACGAATGGCGTCTTCACTTGGAGGTAGCACAAGGTCTCTTTCAGCGGTGGGGAAAGGCTTGGTTAGATCTATTTGCCACCGAAGAGAACGCGCAATGTCAGCACTTCTGCGCGTTGGAATTTCCAAGGCGGCACTCGCTATGCGACGCTTTTCGTCGCAAGTGGAGTTGCGGTCTTCTATACGCCTTTCCGCCTATACCACTTCTGCCCAGCGTGCTGAAGAAGATCAAGCGCGACTGGGCCTAAGTCATTCTGGTGGCTCCGGATTGGGCACGAAGAGTTTGGTATCCCGAGCTGCTTCACATGGTCATCGATCCTCTGATCCGACTGCCTCTTCGGGAAGATCTTCTGTTGCAGCAGCAGGGGACGGTTCTCCAACCGAACCTGTCCAGCCTCCACCTCCTTGCGTGGAGATTGAGCGGCGGCAGTTGACGTCTTTTGACCTGCCTCCAGAAGTCTGTGATGTTATCTTGGCAGCCAGGCGTCCCTCCACCAAGACGGTATACGCCTGCAGATGGAACAAACTTGTGGCATGGTGCACAGCAAAGGTTGTGGATCCCCTTTCCGCCCCTCTTTCGGAGGTTCTCTTGTTCCTCCTTTCTTTGGTCCAGCAGGGCTCTGCTCTGGGCACTCTTAAGGGCTACCTCTCAGCCATTTCAGCCTTTCTTAGGCTAAATGATCAGCCTTCTCTTTTCAAGTCCCCTGCTGTAAATTGCTTCCTTAAGGGCATTACTCATCTTTTTCCTCTTGTTCCCTTTGTAATGCCTCAGTGGGACTTGAACTTGGTTCTTACTTACCTTATGTGCTCTCCCTTTGAGCCGCTTCATAACTGTCCTCTCAGACTTCTTACTCTAAAGACTGCTTTTCTGGTGGCCATCACCTCTGCTCGCAGGGTGAGTGAGCTCTAAGCTCTTTCCTCAAAACCTCCTTTTCTGGCTGTTGATCCGGACAAGGTCGTCCTCAGAACCAGACCTTCCTTTCTTCCCAAGGTGGTTACTTCTTTTCACATTGGTCAAACCATCACTTTGCCCACCTTCTTTCCGCGTCCTTCTAAAGAGGAAGAGAGGCTCCACCGTCTGGCTCCAAAACGTGTGCTTTCCTTTTATTTGGATCGCACCAAGCAATTCCGGGTGGATGACCAGCTCTTTGTTGGCTACATGGGTGCCAAAAAAGGTCAGGCTGTGCACAAACGGACCATCTCCAGGTGGGTTGTTTTGTGCATAAAAGCTTGCTACTCTTGGGCAAAGAAGGAGCCTCCAGTGGGACTGCGCCCATTCCACCAGGGTGACAGCAGCTACCACTGCTTTGGGACGGGGAGTCCCCTTCAATGACATCTGTCAGGCAGCTACATGGGCATCTCTGCACAAGTTCACAAAACACTACTGCCTGGACAGCCAAGTCCGGAGAGATGGCTTCTTTGGCCGTTCTGTTCTCCTGGTGTGAACTTAGTTTGCAGACCCACCTCCGGGGTTGGTATTGCTGGGGTATCTATTCTAAGGTAAGGAATCTAGAACTGTCTCTTTCAGATGAACAAGTTACTTACCTTCGGTAACGATATATCTGTAAGAGACAGATTAGTTATAGATTCCTTACCGCCCCACCCATCCTCCCCGTTTTGCGAACTGACTTCTAGAGTCAGGGAATCCCTTTCAGGGCCCTAGTTTTGTGCACCAGTGGTCAGTGTCTTGCATGGCTCTGCGCTTCTGGCATGGAATGTCATGTAAAAGAACTGACCGCGCGAGGACGGCGTCTAAATAGCTACCACGACGTCATCCCGGCGACCACGACGCCAACGACGAATGCGGAGTCGATCGACGCTACCTTTCGACGCGCAGGGGTACTGCTGACGAAAAAATTCTCCGGATCCAGTCTGACGCCTGGGGTAATTCTAAGGTAAGGAATCTATAACTAATCTATGTCTCTTACAGATATCGTTACCGAAGGTAAGTAATTTGTTCTTTATGAATGTTCTTGATGGATGTTTGTTGATAGTCAATTGCATCTTTGTCTCAAACATTGTGGTGGTGGAAGAGTTCAGAGATGCTGTTCAGAATGCATGGCTTTCTACTCAGTTTATGTAGCATGTTATGTAATAAATTTGTCTTGTATTAATAATGCTTCATGGTGCAAGAACAAGGTAGAAGGGTAGGAAAATACTGAATTCTACAATTAAAAAGAAGCAACTGGTAGAGAAAATCATAGGTTTACCTACTTGTATGGGTGCAGATTTCCTATTTACTGGAATTTATAAAATTATTGGAGGTATTTCTGCACCAGTTACAGGATTCCAACCATATGTCAAGAAAAAGTGTGAATTCATTTTTTTCACCTGAATGGAGGCTTTACAGTATATACAATTGCACAAGCAAAAAATTTAGGAATACTGAAAAGCCATAATTTTAGTGCAATGGCGCATTTTATTTCCACAGAGAACATAATTTTTCCCCATCAGAGAAATCTTTTCCTTGTACCCCACATACTTTGGTGGTGTTCCCTTTCCCTCCCCTCTCTGGAAAGGGATGTACTTCTGTTTGCATTGTCCTTTGCTACTCGACAAATTCAGCAATGGAGACAGAAACCTCATCTTTTGTCAACTGGTGCCGTAAAGCATCCACTTGAAGTCTAAAGTAAATAAAAGGAACTGATCCAAAAGACCACTACATTTCTGAAAATAGGGGTACTGGTGCGAAGGCATCAATTACTGTTCACATTTGGATTTGGTGATGTCCTCAGCCACACACGAACATTTTCAAAATCCTGATTCCCGGTTTCTGGCACTTGAGAAAAGGGGAATCAGAAAACAGAGATTCTGTGGGATGTAGATTGGACATCCCAAACTATATATCCTTTCAGGAGGGTGCTATTGCTTGATAGAAGAGGACTCCACTCTGTACACAGAATAGTGGGTAGCAATTTGCTAAGGTGAAGTTGCTAGTCACGAGCCTTGAGGAAAAATGTAGACTCCACATCTCTAGCAGGTGATGGAGCGCTGATAGCACTCTATTTTGTATGAGTGCATTATACTCCTGATTTAAACGCACTCTCATGTATTTGTATTGTTTGCAGTGTTTTACGACTATTAAGAAACATTTATTTGAATCATTTGATGTTGAAACAAGTGAACGCATTTAAGTAGAACTTTGTATGTATCACGAATCCTTCATGCATAATGTGCAGGACGATATTATTTTATACACCGTAATTGTGGTTAGTTTAAGTTGCCTGAATTATAGGCCCCATGTCTTAGGTTACGATTCTTCTCGCTCTCGAGAAAATAAATAATTAATGTTGTGTTCAAGGTTAGAATGTACTCATCCTACTGCAGGTGAAAGAAACGCATCGTTATTTTCAGAGTTAAGGAGAAACCTGGAATGTCTTTGAAGATGGCTGGGAAGCGAGCAGGGAGGATGCCTTGCGTATCTGGTCTGTCGGGAAGCCAAGGCCACTGGAAGAAGATATCATTAATTAAATTTGTTTCATGAAAGAAAAAGCTACTGCTTAGAGGTGCGATGGAAAATTTTAAGACGAATGACGCAGTGTGGGTTGAATCCCCTCTTTTTATATGATGCGCAGGGACAGAGAGTCCAGACTTCTGCTAGCTTTGGGAGAAGAAGGAGCATCTTAGAGCAAGCGCCATAGCCATAAGCTAAAACGACCCATTTGACGTGAGTACTTCTTAGGAAGTCGACACGTGCTGACACCTTTGGGGAATGATAGAAGAGAGATAGGAAGGGCCCTCATCCAGAGCAGTGTAGGGAAAGATTTTGATTTCTTTCAATGAGTCGAGAACTGAATATCGCATCCATTCTGTGTTGCGTTGTGATTTTGGAATTTATAATCATTTGTCTTTTGGGCTAAATTACTTATATTCGTAAACTTGGCTCTGTATTGATTTTCCTGTACCTTTATTATTTGCTATTGAGATGTATTTACATCCAATTGTTTTTGGCCTTATAATAAATATTCAAACTGCACTTTGGAGTTGGTGCTCTTTCCAGGCATGACAACTTTGCTGTTATTAATCTGAGTTGTTTCCTCCCCTCAACCACTTTAGGTAAATAAAAGATCAATCGCTTACGCTATATTTAGTAGGGAACAGCAGGTGTGCTATTTAGCGTAATCAAATGGTAGCAGAGGATGGTTTAACTTTAAGTGGTTTACCTCTAAGGTGAGGGGAGTAATCAGGAGTAGGGTTGGAAGGTTGAAGAGCCCTGAAGCAGAGTGGAAGACGGCGGAGAACGGAGACTGGTGGACGTTGATGGTGCGGCGGAAACAGTGCTGGCGTGAGTATGAAAGGAATTGTGGTGTTAGATTGCGGTGATGAGTAAGTGGGGGATGTCTTGCGGAGTTGTTATGTATGTTGAGTGAATTTGGTTTTTGGTTTACTGGTCCGGACACATGCGGAGCAGGAAGTTTTGGTGAGCGGACTCAAGAGAAGTCCAAGATCCCGGGATAGTTTTGTATTGTAGTTGTCTGATTAAATGTGGGTGTTGTGAAGCGCTATCAACGATCCACTTGTGTTAGGGACCTTTGTGTGAATGAGGAAGAGGTCGCGGTAGAAAGCCTCAGGTACCGGGGTGGACTATGGCGATTGAGTGACCAACGCAGGTCGGGGGTCACACCGGTTGAATGTTCTTGTGAGAGTGTTCTATCGATCTTCAGTGTCAGACAATTACTTGTTGTATGTGACTGTAAGTTATTGTAATTGTGTAGGAACAGGTACTTGGTTTAATAACTTTTGGTTATACAGTTACTTGTGGTTTGAATGTGTGTGAGCGAGTTTGCGGTGACATTGTAAAGGCGGGTGAGCCGCTGCAAGGAGTGAAGTGACGTCAGGGTGCGCCGCGCTGTGATAGGTTGGTTGGTGTAACGCCGCGCTGGGATTGGTGGAAGTTCGGTTGCAGGGGAACATCGTAATTTGAGCTTGCAATTGATCGATTTTACAAGGAGATGCTTTAGGGTGTTGCGAGATTTGTGTAGAGGCGACACAGGGGTAGTGACTCGGGTAGGAGAAGAAGCTCCGCCAGAAGACACACCGGCACATTACATGGCAACGAATGTAGGACTTCATACGATAGTGTGGCTTCAGAATTGGCATAAACTTACAGAGAAAGAAGGTGAATTGGCTTTCCCTCGTTATGGGTCTTTTCGTATGGAAGTACTGACCCAGTTGAGGGGGGTGATGAATGCACTAAAACCTCCCCCTTCCCACACAAATTGAGGCATTAGATGCATGGATGAGAGCTGCTCTAGCGAAAAGGAGAGATACTTCACGAATGAGAATGAGGAAAGCAATGAAGGCATATCAGGATGCTAGATGGGATGCCCAGTTGAAAAGATGAAGAATAGACACCATAGAGGGAGAACGCGTGTACCCGTTTCGTACATTAAGAGAGGGGGCTGAAGGGAAAAAGACGACAGAGGAGGACAGTGATACAGATGACAGCTTCCTCGATAGATTGCTAGCGGACCGTCCTCCACCGTGCGATTCTAGATCAGAGATAGAGAGGTTGTGCCCATCAGAAGAGCTTGTAGGTGTGGGACAACCGGGTTCAGAGGAACAATCAGCAGGAGTAAGAGGCAAAATTACAATGGTACTATTCCGGGAGGGTCTGGAGGAAGGAGGTATTCCAACTCTGAGCCAGTACAACCTGCAGGAGACATGCAGTTACCAGATGCTTTGTCAGTACCAGTCACAATAGGGCCGGTGGTTCCAATATATACTCCTAGAGAAAGAACCGATGACAGTCAACAGCAAAGGAGTGAAGGAGAAGAAAAATGTCTGGAGTAGGACAGGTTTCAGTCGAATACCAGTGGAATATAGTACTCCACTGCCAGCTACAGCTGATCCATCTAGAATGGATAGTGGGACGGAACAGATACGGACAGGAGATCTAGCGAATTCTAGGTCAGACCTTCGAATGTGGGTTCAACCAGTGAGAGAGTCAATGATGCTGAGGGAAGAGACAACCTTTGGCCCAAACAGTACTCTAGGCGCTTCTTGTCTCTTGTCTATTTGTGCAGGTGACCATTGGAGAAGTCGAAGCTGGGAAAGAGATAGACGCTCAGTGTCAGAGAGAGAAGAGTGTGCAGTTCCTAGGAGAACTCAAAGCTGTGACAGGGAAGATACAAAGAAAGAGGAAATACAGAAAGTGTTAAAAAGCGCAATAAAAGCGACAATGCTGGATATGGTACGGTCAAAGGCAGAACTAGACGAGGTGATTGAAGGTAACCTGCCCCTAATCAGAATTTATACATATGACTCGAGCGAACTATTGTTCGTAGCAAAGGACATGACAAGAAAGGCCAAACGAGCTTATGATGCATTGTTGCTTTTGGCCCAAAGGTATGAGGTTGATTTGTCAAAAACAAAGCTGACACAGGGTTCCTGTAGATTAAATTACACAGTTAAGGATTTGGAAGAGAAGCGAACGATTGGATTAAAGGCACAAATTAGAGAACTAGTGATAGGGATACGGATATGGAGAGAACTAGACAAATGGAAAGAAAGATGGGCCAAAAAGAAAAGCTTTAAGACTGGAATAGGAAATACTCCGCCTCAGGGTGGAGGGACGGGAGCTGCAGGAAATTTCCCCCTTAGGGAGGGTATGTACATGTGCCATGGAGCAGGGGTGATTTAGCAGCATTTACGAATGATTTTCCTCGGCTGACGGAAAAACCTGCTGAGTGGTACAAGCAAATAGATCGGTTTGTAAAAATTTCAAAAGTATTGTGGATTGATTTGAACACCTTGTTTGATATAGTAGTACCTGCGGATTTGTGGGCGGCATGTAAGATTGCCATTGAGTGGCCTACTGCAGAGCCACCTAGAGATGCAGTGACTCATGGTCCTTCACCTGATGTAATGAGAAAATACGAGCAAGTGATTACATGGTTGCAGTCAAAGGTAGCTCCTCAAACTGTTGATTGGTTGAAGATTGATCGCACCACTCAAGACTCCAAGGAATCAGTACATGATTATTACTAAAGATTGTTGTTGGCTTTTAAGCAGCATAGTGGATTGGATACAATTGAACAGAAAGATATGGGACAGTTTGTCTCGAAGTTTGTGTTGGGACTGAAATCTGATATCAGTTTGATGATACAGCAACACTTGATATGTTGGCAGAATAAGTTGGACGAGATTCTGCGTTATGCTAAATATTGCAGTGATCAAGTGGAGTCGGCACAGAAGAAATTGAAGGACAAGTTGATGTTGGTGCAGTTGAGAAATGCTGATACGATGCAAGGGTTTGGAGGAGGTCAAGACAGAGGCAGAGGATGTGGAAGAGGTATGGGGCAACAGATGGTGACCCAACCTGGTCAGGGTAGAGGAAGAGGAATGGATCCAGGTGCAAGTGACTGGGTGGCCCAACAGAAAAGGGTCACTGCCTGCAATTATTGTCACAAAATCGGGCATTGGAAGCGCAAATGTAGATCGAATCCAGCAAATCAGATACAGATGGAAGGTGAGGGATAGCTGTCCGAGACTGTCAATACTGTGACAAGACCCACGTCTATGTGTGGAGGAGGATTTGAGCCGCAAGTGCAAGTACCTCAACCTCCTAGGATACCCATGCAAAATCAGTTATACCATCAGATGCCTTATTTTGAGATACGAGATAGATTTGATCAAAATCAAGATTTACGAGAGTGTCAGAGGGGGGTGCTCGAGGAATGCACCTTAGATGCGATCCTAGAAGTAGATCAGAGTGGGCCGTTTGTAGATGCAGATGTGAATGGATATCACGTTACCTTCTTATTAGATACTGGAGCTGCTCGCTCCATGGTGAGAACTGAAGTAGTCCCAAATTTAACTCTCTCGGGACGATCGATTCTAGTAGTGGGAGTTAGCAATCGGAAAATGACATCCGTTGACAAACGAATTACCCGTGAGAATAGCACCATTTCAGGATAAACACCAATTTGTAGTGTGTAATTCAAGTCCGGTCTGTCTTTTGGGACGAGACCTTCTGTGCAAGCTCAATTGTACTATATCGTGCACTCCGAGAGGAGTGGAATTGCAGACGCATGATGACGATGCTGATTTTAAGATGGCTAACATGAGTCTGTGTGCAGAAATGTTTGTGGTGCTCACAATAGCAGAATTGCCACATGACTTGAGAGACTCAGTTGACCCGAAAGTGTGGGATTTTACAGGCGAGGATGTAGGCTTGATGAGAGGAGTTGAGCCAGTTAGGATACAGGTCAAACCCAATGCTGAATTCCCACGAACGCCCCAATATAAATTGACCCCAGGAACCGTGGCTAGAATAAGACCTGTGATTGAGACTATGATTGCCCAAGGTATTCTTAAGGAGATAAGAGGAAGTCCCTGCAACTCACCTATCATGGGACTGCAGAAGCCAAGTGGCAAGTGCAGGATCTGCATCAAGTTAATGAAATTGTGGTCCCATGTTGTCCTGTGGCACCGAATCCAGCTGTTATTCTATTCCAGATACCATGCAAAGCAGAATGGTTTACAGTGATAGATTTGTGTCATGCATTATTCTCCATACCATTGCATGAAGAAAGTCAGTTTTTATTTGCGTTTAGGATGGACGATCATGTATTAACATAGGAGAGAATTCCTCAGGGGTATACAGAAAGCCCCTCCATTTTTAGTCAATGCCTGAAAAAGAATCTTGAAGGACTGGTGATGGCCCAAAATTCAGTCTTAGTGCAATATATAGACAACCTTTTGGTCGCCTCAGAGACTGAGGATGCTTGCAGGATTGACACTGTGGCGCTGCTGAATCATTTAGCAGAGAATGGACACAAAGTGTCTCCAAACAAATTGCAGTATTGTTTGTCTGAAGTGCAGTACCTAGGTCACCGGATTGAGAAAGGAAAACGAAGGGTGTCACCAGATCGTATAGAGACGATTCTGCAAATGGGAACTCCGAAAACACAAAAAGAAGTCTGCATGTTTTTGGGAATGGTCGGCTATTGTCGACAGTGGATCCCAAATTTTTCCTTGCAAGCAAAGCCTCTGTTGAAACTGACTCGATAGGATGTTAGTGATCCGGTACTATGGGATGACGAGTGCTTGAAAGACTTCCGTGAGCTGAAGGAAAGTATCTGTCGTGCTCCAGCTCTTGGAATGCCGGATTATAACAAAGCGTTTTCGCTCTTTTGCTGTGAAAAGGAGGGATGTGCGTTAGCAGTCCTAGTGCAGACACATGGGGGTCCCGCAGACCAGTAGCTTACTTCTCAGCTACATTAGATCCTGTAGCTTCTGCGTTGCCCGGATGTCTGAAATTCGTTGCTGCAACTGGTGTCAGCATTGAAAGATGTGAAAGCATAGTGATGGGTTATCCGCTCATTGTTTATGTGCCCCATTCAGTAGAATTATTGATGACCCTAACAAAGACACAGTATCTGACTAACAACAGACTTACCAAGTATGAGCAGATTATCTTGGCCGCTGAAAATGTTACCCTGTGACGTTGTACCACCCTGAACCCTGCTACATTGTTACCTGTTCCAGCAGAGGAAGGAGATAAGGATTGTGAAGAGCATGACTGCCTAGATGTTACTGACCTATCTACCAAACCCAGATCTGACATTGTCGATGAACCTTTGCCCCAATCTGATTTGATCCTTTTTGTTGATTGTTCGTGCTTAAGAGACAATGAAGGGTATTTGAGAGCAGCGTTTGCTGTGTGCACCATCATGGGAGTAGTGGAAGCTGCCTGTTTAAATAGAGTATTCTCTGCTCAGGTGGCCGAAATTGTCGCTTTGACACGTGCCTGTATCATTGCAGCCGATATTCGAGTGACTGTGTATACTGACAGTCAATACGGATTTGGTGTAGTTCATGACTTTGGGCAGTTATGGTCACAGAGGGGGTTTCTAACGTCCTCAGGGTCACCTATACGTAATGGCGAGTATGTGCGCCAACTATTTGAAGCTTTACAGAAACCTAAAGAGATAGCAGTTGTTAAATGTGCAGCTCATGGAAAGGGAGAAGATTTTGTCACTAAGGGCAACAATTATGCAGATGAAGTAGCACGATTTTGTGCTGAACATGCTTGTATTTTCAATGGAGAATATGTAGGCGAGAGCACAGAAGAGACCGAGCTCAGCATGATGTTAGCTATAGCCGATACTTGGGATGAGGTGAAGCGGTTGCAGGAAGAAGTCCCAGAAGAGGAAGCTGCTTCATGGGTCAGAGCAGGTTGCACTAAAAGAGATGATGGCATTTGGGTGTCCACAGATGAGAGAGCAGTATTACCCAATTGCCTACTGAGCCCAATGGCAAGGCAAATTCACGGAGCAGTTCATCTGGGAAGAGATGCTATGGTGCGAGTGTTTAGGCAGACCTGGTTTAATCCACGCTTTCGTGTGTGGGCTGAAACGGTATGTCACAGGTGTGTCACTTGTCAACAAATGAATGTTGGAAAGAGAACTGTGGTTGCATTGAGTCACATTGGCAGATCTGGAGGTCCCTTTAATAGGATACAATTAGATTTCATTGAAATGCCAAGGTGCAATAGGTTAAGATATGTTTTGGTGGTGGTGTGTATCTTTTCGCGTTGGGTGGAAGCATATCCAACTAGACGATGTGACAGTCTCACAGTAGCCAAATTGTTGTTGAGAGAGGTGATCCTGAGATATGGATTTCCGACAGCAGTGGAGACAGATAGAGGAACTCATTTCCACAGTGAAACATGAAACTGTTGTGCTCTGCTATAAACATTGATCAGAGGCTGCATTGTAGCTACAGGCCGGAGGCTTCAGGTCTTGTAGAGCAGGTCAATGGCACCATCAAGTCGAGAGTGGCAAAGGTGTGTTCGTCAACTTCATTGAAATGGCCAGATGCGTTGCCCCTGGTGCTGATGAGTCTGCGTAGCACCCCTGATAGGAGAACAGGGCTGTCTCCCTACAAAATTTTGACTGGAAGAGCTATGCGTTTGCCTATGGTGCCAGCTACAGCATTGATAAACATCACTGATGATTTAGTGTTGGATTATTGTAAGGGACTGGCTGATGTGGTTACTTCTGTATCCCACCAGGTCGAGGCTGCGACTGCATCCACCTCGAGAGACCTGCTGCATGATCTAAATCCAGGTGATTGGGTACTAGTTCGCAAGCACGTGAGGAAGAGTTGTCTTGATGCTCGCTGGCGAGGACCATATCAGGTGATATTGGTCACAAGTACCGCTGTAAAGTGTGGAGGATTGCCGAATTGGATCCACGCTTCCCACACTCGCCGAGTTCAAGCGCCTGCGGTGGAAGAGAGTCCCCTGGTTCCGAGGAGCATGTGTGGACTTGACACAGACAACGACGAAGGCACAGACCCAGCTGTAAGAGTTTCGGATGAAACGGAACAGCCAAGTGAGCATGAAAGACGAGAGCGGAGTGTTCCTGAATTGAGCCCAGATCCTGAAATAGATGATATTGCAGAAGTGAACTGTGCACCAGAAGAAGGTGAGAGGTCTATTTCAGAAGGATCAGATCAAGAGGAAGAGAGGAGAACTGATGCCAGAGCAGAAAAGTGGCCAGCAAGAAAAGAAAGGCTGAACATAAGGCTTGCATCCGAGAAAGATCTCGCTCCGATTCCTGAAACATCTGAATCAGATCAAAGTGACGCTGAAGAAAGACCGGATGGTCTGAGGCGTTCCAGATGAGAAAGAATAGCGCCTCGAAGATACGCATCTCCTGAGTGGACGTACCTGGCTGCAAATGCAGAGCCCAGCGAAGTCCGGGAGGTTGGGAGCTGGTACGGTGAGCTACGAAGGGGACACCCTCTCGATTGAAATACAGTTGCTGGTCCCAGGCGTAGAAGCATTTGGAAAGCTAACTCTGCAAGTTCCAAATCCTCCAAAGCTGAGTGGATTGCGTTTCCTGATCCTCAATCAGGTTATTTTCCCTTCATTTGGCCGACGGCTCACTGCGCAAGAATTAGGAGAAATTTGTGCGGAGATTTTGCAATTTGTCCTCGAAATACTTGGATCAAATATCATTAACGATGAAGCTTGAATTATAAGCAAAGAACGCATTGGGCCTTAGAGAGAAGATAACTTAGACCCCAGTTTAAGAAGATTTAAAATTAGGGACTTTCTAGTAGATGATGGAGTGAGGAGTAGGGCTGGCTACATCTCTTCAATAGGTTTAGTATCAATCGAATGAACTTGGACATTAATTGCATGAGAGGAGAGAAGTGAAAAAGACATTGTTCAAACAAAGAAAACAGAAAGAGACTGTGTTTTCCCTTTGTGCTTCGGAACGAATCAGTAGAAACCATGGTGTCTGAAAAATCAACACGCAAACAGAAGTGCATCATTGGCACCCTCATTGTGGTGGTGCTTATTGTTATAACTGCGGTGATTGTTACATCTCTAGTTGGATCTCAGGATGATGGGCAGAATAGGGTACAGGCAACACTCACCACACCACTCTCTGAGATAGATGAGGATGCATCCGCAAAGGATCTAGAAATGATTAAGGAAACTAGCCGCAGGTTACATGTTGATTTGTCCAAAGGTGACTTTACTTTGAATGCGTATGCTCGATTACTGTACGAGTATGTGGATACCATGGAAGCGAAGGATTGCTTTGTGTGTATGCAATTACCAGCCTCAGTAGAAGAAGGCATTCGATATCATCATTTGCCTGTGACCTATGGCATTACATGTAGTGTGTTGTTGAGCATGTTTTATAGCAAAGCACACTTCGAGTACTATTTCTCAAATTATTATGTGGTACTCTCCGAAGTCCCCGTTCTTAAATACATGAATAAATATGATTATTATAAGGAAGTAGAGCGAATGTCAAAGTATTTCGTGCCTACCATCACTTTAGATACGTCCTATGCCCATAGACACAATTTAACCTGTATGTTGACTGACATCGAAAAGAAATTTATAGATCAGATAGAAGATCGGCATAGACAAACTCTATTTAGACCAGATCCAAAGCACAAGGTTACCCCATGGACTAAAGAAGAATTAGATCATAAAGCAAAGGGGAGTTTTGGACCCATAGCATTAGATTTCCAGCAGAAGGGGAAGTTGTGCATTAGACACCCAACCACATACTACGACAAGATATTCGTGGGTGAGAGTGATTGTGAGCACATCTTTTTGATCGAAGAATCAATTAGAAAGGCATTATTGGACAAAATAACAGTAGTGCCCAATGTGTATTTTGTATGTGGAAAGAATGCCTATGTGAAGTTACCCAAAAACTGGTATGGCACGTGTTATTTGGCTGTGGTATTTCCCAAGATTTTTCATGTGAATGATTTATGGCCCTTAGAAGGAAAAAGACCTCAAAGAGGAAAATGTGGTGTGAGTGCAGGAGAAGTGATTGGAGACATATTTGGAGCTATGATACCGAGTATGGGTGTGATTCTGAATGATTTGAAAATCAGAAAGCTGGCAACACTAGTGGATAAGCTCTCAATAAATACAGCTCAGATTTTATTACTTGTAGATGGGGAGATGGTTTCGATAAGGGCTATGGTTTTGCAGAACCGTCTTGCCCTAGATGTGCTGCTAGCAAAAGCCGGAGGAGTCTGTAAATTGTTGAAAGTTCAACAGTGCTGCACTTATATTCCTGACAACAGTCGGGATATAAAGAAATACATAAACAATATTTCAGATATACACCAAGAGTTACGTGAGATGGCTGCTGAAGGACTCTGGGAACAAGTGGGATAAGGATTTGGCAAGATAGGCAGTTGGTTTGAAAGTTTGGGACAAGGAATTATGGGATATATCTTGAAGCCTATTATAATAGCTGTCCTTTGTATAATTGTCCTACTAGGAGCCATCAAGGCTTACAAATGGCAAAGGGCACGACATCAGGAGACTGTTTCGAGAAAGCGAGAGCGCCAACTTGAACGACTGCAGGACAGTCATTACCAGCACCTTAAGGGGTTAGAACGATTCAGACAGGGACGGCAAGCTACAGCTTCTGTTTAGGTCGGTCTCTTCTACGAGAAGAAACTACAGGAAAAATAGAAAGTTGATGTTATGACACTAGTCATAAGAGGGGGGAACTGATGGAGCGCTGATAGCACTCTATTTTGTATGAGTGCACTATACTCATGATTTAAACGCACTCTCATGTATTTGTATTGTTTGCAGTGTTTTACGACTATTAAGAAACATTTATTTGAATCATTTGATGTTGAAACTAGTGAACGCATTTAAGTAGAACTTTGTATGTATCACGATTCCTTCATGCATAATGTGCAGGACGATATTATTTTATACACCGTAATTGTGGTTAGTTTAAGTTGCCTGAATTATAGGCCCCATGTCTTAGGTTACGATTCTTCTCGCTCTCGAGAAAATAAATAATTAATGTTGTTGTGTTCAAGGTTAGAATGTTCTCATCCTACTGCAGGTGAAAGAAACACATCGTTATTTTCAGAGTTAAGGAGAAACCCGGAATGTCTTTGAAGATGGCTGGGAAGCGAGAAGGGAGGATGCCTTGCGTATCTGGTCTGTCGGGAAGCCAAGTCCACTGGAAGAAGATATCATTAATTAAATGTGTTTCATGAAAGAAAAAGCTGCAGCTTAGAGGTGCGATGGAAAATTTTAAGACGAATGACGCAGTGTGGGTTGAATCCCCTCTTTTTATATGATGCGCAGGGACAGACCAGACTTCTGCTAGCTTTGGGAGAAGAAGGAGCATCTTAGAGCAAGCTCCATAGCCATAAGCTAAAACGACCCATTTGACGTGAGTACTTCTTAGGAAGTCGACACGTGCTGACACCTTTGGGGAATGATAGAAGAGAGACAGGAAGGGCCCTCATCCAGAGCAGTGTAGGGAAAGATTTTGATTTCTTTCAATGAGTCGAGAACTGAATATCGCATCCATTCTGTGTTGCGTTGTGATTTTGGAATTTATAATCATTTGTCTTTTGGGCCGAATTACTTATATTCGTAAACTTGGCTCTGTATTGATTTTTCTGTACCTTTATTCTTTGCTATTGAGAGGTATTTACATCCAATTGTTTTTGGCCTTATAATAAATATTCAAACTGCACTTTGGAGTTGGTGGTCTTTCCAGGCATGACAACTTTGCTGTTATTAATCTGAGTTGTTTCCTCCCCTCAACCACTTTAGGTGAATAAAAGATTGATCGCTTACGCTATATTTAGTAGGGAACAGCAGGTGTGCAATTTAGCGTAATCACAGGTATATATAGTAGTTCTGCGATGCTGGCCCAAAGCAATGTTTTAAAGATGAGGGAACCAACCGCCTCTGACCCTCAGTTAGCAAACCACCTGCTTTTTGCCATGTTTACCTGATCCTCATGCAAGACGCCGTCCAAGCAGCCACAATAGATGCAACAGGCACACAATAAGAGGAAAGTAAATGGATGGCTCTAGTTATGCATGACTAAATGTATTTTCAATAGAAAGTCTATAGATTCCTCTTCCATGGGTACTGCATTAAAAGGCCTTTACTTTAAACCAGAAGGTAGAGGCAGCAGATATTATTCTCCTCATAGACTGGTTTTGTGGCACTTTTATGGAGACCCTTTTAGTGTACCCTCATTCAAAAGGTTTTGGTACTCTTTTGGGGAAGGAAACAAACATATGGTGCATCTCCTTTGCAATTAACAATGTTGAGATGACTGAGGAAATCAGACAGGGCAAACTAGAAAAGTGAAAAGGGGGTGATTCGGACAACTCGTCACAGATGTGGCAGTCAAATATCATTGTTACGGAGTGCAAAAGGTCACAATTTTTAATGAATTTTGAACAATATCGTTCATGCTTCTCTGTGAATTCTAAAGGATTCACATTCTTGCAGGAGTGCACTTTAACAGGGTCTACAACTTTGATGGGCTGCATTGCAGTTGTGTGCATGGCAATAGCATTAGACAAGTCTGTCATAAGCATGAATATTAATAGCCCCACATCCTCCCTTCACTTTTCTGCCTGACTAGACAGTGATATTTTTTTTTATAGCAAAACAAAGATGATGGACAGAATGCTGAACACTGTCGAACATTTACCACCAGTCCAGTCTGGGACTAAATCCATTGGTTTTCTTTGCTCGCCACACTATTCCAATTTGGACCTAGCCATATGCAAATCAGTCTTGACCCTGGTCCTCATGGCAACAGTCCAACCCGAACGGCCAGACCAGGTCCTCCCTGGACCGGAAAACAAGCATCCTGGGACCAGTTTCAGGGTATCACCCCATATCAGCCAGGCTAGCTTGAATCCAGTGGCACAGTGAGCCAACGTCTAGGCATACCCTAAATACAGGCTTTGATCATCTGAACAATTTTGGATGCATCTGTATCAACTTGATGGTTCACTTTAGAGGAGTATGAGCATTCCACTTGATGTTGAAGGGATTCTCCTTTTTCCCTGCCTGGGTGATTGGCCAAGCACTAGGCATGAAAGAACACAGCATCCAAGCACTGGGCATGCAAAAGCTATGGATAGGAAATGTTTGTATATGTTATGAGTGCATCATTGTCATCATCTGGAAAGGAGCACACTGAAATGTTTCGCGTCTACAGAGCATCCAAGAAAAGATTGCCCAGTTCCAATTCTCTAAAAGAGTTACCTATTTAAAACACATTGCTATGGAAAAACCATCTGCTAATTAATCTAGCTCTCCTCCCAAGTAATATTGACTGGGCACAGCCTGATTCCAATGAGGATTATGGCAATCAAGGATAGCAGTTGTGTCATCTTTCAGCTAGAGTGATTACAATTACAAAGATTGCCCTTAAATTGGCCAAGATGCATTAGTCCTAACATTGATTATGGTTTTATAAAGGTCATGAAAAAGCTGTGGCATAATTAATGAAGTAGATGCTCCCACTTTATTCATTAGATATTCAGATTAATGCAGAAATATGCTTAATTTATAAATTGTACAGAAATGATAAATATAAAGTGACTGTGTAGGTAGCTGTCTCTGAGCACACTATACCTCATTTTGGCATAGTATATACAGAGTCCAGTGGCTCCCCAGAGGCTTTACAGAGGCTCAAGTAGATAATACTAATGCTCTTTTGTTGTAGTGTGGGTCATCAGTTAGGCTAATCACAGGGCAGTGCTAAGCATTTGTTGTACACACACAGGCAAGAAATGATTACACACACTCAATGCCTAAATCCGAGACCAATGCGTTGTAAAAAATAATACTTTTAGTATATTTATTTTATAGAGCCAAAGATACTTTGAAAAGCATTGATATTGCAAAACGTATTTACATGCAATGTAAAAAGTGGATACTTAGGATAACATTGTTTTTCCTCCCATAGTGCATTTTTCAACAATACAATCAGCAATATGCAGGTAAGTAAATGATTTACGATATTGAGTTCCTGGATAACAAATCAGTACCAGGTAAGGTTCAGGTAAGTGACACAACTGCACCACCAGCAGCACTAGATCGGCCGGGTGCAGAGGTCAAACTCTGTATCTGGTGGCAGTGTTATCCAGTGGGGAAAGGGGGCAATGGAAGTGGTACTACTCACAGTAAGTAGCACGGTTTGGTAACCCAGTCTCTGGGGGTTAAGGTAAGCACAGGGGCTGCCACAAGGCAGCACCAAACTTACACCACCAGCGGCACAGGGGCGGCCGGGTGCAGAGTGCCAACTCCGCGTCAGGCACCCAATGCAAACTAATTGGGAATCTCGAAGTCTGAAAAAGGATGCAGTCTCAGGCCAGGAGGCCAATCGAAGGAGACCTACAGCTACGTTAGGATATGCTGGAGATTAGGGACACCGTTGGTTGTTCTCCCTAAGGCCCAGGGGCTCCGGGTGCATTGGTGTCCTTTGGTGTCGGGAAGCAGCTTACCAGTGCAGGTCACGTTGGGGGTGGTCATTGTGCAGAGGCTGCAGGCGTTGACATGGAGTCCGGCAGCGGTCAGCCCATGGTGGACTCTTCCTCAGGAACGCTGGGGAACCTTTGCCAGACTGGTGGGCCACTGGAACTCGGGGCATGGCGTTGGGTGCAGAGGTAGTCAGTTTCTAGGTTCTGCAGGCAGAGCTTTGGTTTTTAAAGTTGGTTTTCTTTTGGACAGGTCCACTGTCCATAGGAGATCAGTAGTCTTTATGGAAGGCAGGCAGTCCTCCCAGGGTTTTGGAGGTCGCTGGTCTGCAGGATGAGTCGTGGGAGTTGCAAAGTTCGAAGTTTGCAGACAGGCTGGCAGAACTGGGAACAAGTAAGTGGCTGGAGGGGGGCGGAGCTTGCCTATGCTCAAGATGGACGTGCTCATAGCGCTCCGCGAGCCATTTCGGAAATCCTTCAATATCCTGGCACCCGCGTCTCGAATCCGCTTTAAAACCGGCGAATCGAGCTGCGCATGTCTTGCGCTTTCATATGCTGTGATTACAGCTGTCAATGAAGAATTTGGACGGCGGAGGTGTAGGCGGCCTGTCGCGGCTGCCTACGCACCGGTGTGGAGTGTTTAGTGCTGCCGCTCCGCTGCACCAGATAATGAAATATCGGACGCGCCCAACCCGGCCCAGACGAGCTGATGACCCTGGAGCGGCTCATTTAAATCAGCGGCCCTGCGGAGTTGATTACGGAGGTGGGTGCGGTCAGCCAGAGTTGTGCCTGCTATATCGGGGACCCCCTAGCGGCACCACGAGGTGCGAACACAAGCCCACGGCGAAACTGACCGCCGTTGCTGGGGGAGTTGTTTGCTGATCGCCCCATATCGCACCGGGACTGTGCAGTGGGGATCCGGGGGCTCGGAGGACTCCTCTGAAAGGGTGTAACACGCGACCCCTGGCCTCCATCCACATCTTCTGAAGCAGGGAGCTCTCCCTTTGGCCTACCAGCATTAGCCCTTGCCTCAGTGTGCCTGGCTGTGTAGCTGCTTGACGCCTCTACTGCCTTGGAGTGAGTGCTGCTGGAGGGTTTGTCTGGCACTATTGCTTCGCCGGTCCCGGAGGATTCTACCGGCACAGCGACTAACACCCATTGAGCTTAGTGGTGAGTCCGGGATATGACCAGGGGGAGCCAGAGTCAATAGGTGCAACTATACTTCGGCCCTCGTACGTCCAACTGCAGGGTAATCTAAAGTTGTCATTTCCCTAACGGCGTCAATTTGATCCATTCCTAATACGCTAGGTGTCTTCCCTCCCTTGTCTCAGCGTACCTCCTTTTGGAAATTTGCGGTGCCTAACGACTCACCCCGATTGATTTGGCGCGTGACGCAATTTGCCTTTGTGTGAACTTTGGGGGACACGACGCAGCACGAAACTAGGGCTCCACCTGAAACCAGAGTTTTGAAGGCTGTCGGCCTCCCATCATACTCCAATATGGGTAAAGTCGAGAAGACGCAATCCAAGCTACAATTTGAACAGCGGAAGTCGAGATCTAGAGACCTGAGTGACGCGCAAACCTCGGATGAACAATCAGATGCGCCAGAAGAAAATGAAGGAGACATCAAACAGATTATGGCGGCAAGGCAGAAAAGTTTGGCGACTATAGATGGGAAAATAGACACGCTCGCGTATCGTATGGATAGAATGTCAGGATAAACATGCGGAAAGACTCGACATGACAAAACGACGAGTGACAGAGGTGGAGGAAGCGCAGACCGAGGTGGACACAACGCAAAAGCAGATGGTGAAAACTATAACGGCGCTCCAGGACAAAGTCGAAGATTTAGAGGGGCGGTCCAGGAGAAGTAACCTACGCATTACAGGCCTGCCGGAGACCACTACGATAGGCAATATGGAGACCTTCATAGAAAACCTACTGGTCATGCTCCTGGGCCGGGGTACTTTCTCGGATATCTTTGTAGTGGAACGGGCTCACCGGTCTCTTGGTCCTAGACCTCCCCCCGGTGCCCCTCCGCGCCCGGTGATAGCGAAACTGTTAAATTACAGGGACGCTGCACTGAAGCAAGCCAGGGAGAAGAAAGACTTGCAATATGAGGGCTCCAAAATATCATTGTTCCCGGATTTTACTATGCGGGTGCAGGACGCCAGACGACAGTTCGCACCCTTGAAGAGGCGCTTGCGTGAACAAAACATGGACTACGCCATGCTGTATCCTGCTAGGCTCAAGGTAACTATGAATGGCAAATCCAGAATCTTTTTGGACCCAAAATCGTTGCAAAAGGTCTTAAAGGAACACTGTAAGTTGGAAGCGAGAAACAGAGAATCGGACAAACTGGATGAGGCTGCTGGTGGTGGAATGGATGAACAGGACTAAAGGAACATTTGCGTTCTAGACTCTCTTGCTATTTGCTGGACTGATCGGTTCTGATCTGTCTTTGGAGTCACCCATGCTTCCGCAGTAGGTGTCTTACGGATTGCATCCTGAGAGTCTGGTCTCTCCTCCAGGATTACCTGGCTTCTAAGTATCGCAAGTATAGTTTTGATCATGTTGCTCTGATGGGAGGGCGAGAAGTATCGCTGGTTCAACCTAGTTCTCAGGTTGTTAGTTCTGCTGTTATATTGCACAAACACTTTATCGTTACGGATGCACTAGATTTATTTAGATGGTAATGCGGTAAATTGTTTTATAAGAGCTTTTGTCTGAGCTGAGGTAACATCTGTCCCTGCGTGTTACTCACTCTATGTCCTTATATGTTCTGTTTTGGTGGGACAAGGTGGTGGGAGGGGGGGCTTTCGACTGTGCTAAGTTGGGGTTCGCATGGCGTGGGTGGTGGGGGGGCATTGGTAGCTGGGCTTTTCTTGTCTTTTTTATCATTTTTGTTTTTGATTTGTATGCTGTAAATGTTATTGTAGTGTACATGACATGTCCACTGATCCTAGAAGTGCTGACCAGTATTTGGCAGAGACCCTTGGGAATGCAAAATGGATATAAAACAGAGAAACAGTTCCCTACCTTAACCTCCACTGGATAGGTTACGACTGTTAACGTGGAATATTCAAGGCCTGAATGATTTCAGGAAAACTAGAAAGGTTATTGCTTACCTCACTAGACATAATGTGGATGTTGCTCTTCTACAAGAGTCACACTTACCTGCAGACAGTCCGATGCTTACATGTAAAAGACTGCGTGGTAAATTCCATGCTGCTGGGTTTTCTACTCATACAAGGGGGATAATTACTTGGGTTACCCCGCGAACTAATATCTCATTAGAAGTGATTGAGACGGATAAGGAAGGCAGGTTTGTCATCTCTAGATGCAAAGGAAAAGGGTTGGATTGTCAATGTCTATGGCCCTAATTTTGACAACCCGCAATTTTATGGAGCTTTGTTGGAACGCATGCGTAGACTGGCAACAGACCCTCAGGGGTTTGGGGGGGGGGACTTTAACTGTGTCTTAAATCCGGTGCTTGATAGTTCAGGAGGCCCGAGCCGGCGTAAATCCCTAGTGGCAAGAGCAATAGATGACGCTATTGTTGAATTGGATTTGGTTGATGTCTGGCGCATGAGGCAGAGTGGGAGGGGGGGCTTTACACATTATTCATCCCCACACGACTTGCATACCAGAATAGACTACTGGTTCATTTCTAGATCCTTGAGCTCATTGATTCATAGTTGTGAGATACACCCCCGCTCGTTTTCAGATCATTCCCCTATCCAGCTCGACCTCACTGGCCCATCCAAATGACCAGCCCCGTTCACTTGGAGGTTTCCGCCTTACGCTCTCCTTGACTCGGTCTTTAAATCTGAAATGTCAGAAGCAATTGAAACCTTCTTTGCCACAAATATAGGCTCTGTCCCCCAGTTTGCCACGGTGTGGGAAACGTTTAAAGTATATATAAGAGGGATAGCGATGGCCAAACATTCCTGTGTTCTACGGTCCATCAGACAGTCACTGGAATCGCTGGAGAAGAAATTGGCGACACTAGAGAAGTAGGCACGGGAAGATGGGAATGACCAGATCCTAGAAGAACTTAAAATTACTCTGGAGGAATACCATGAGACCGCAGATAGGGAAGTTCAGTATCTGGGGAAATATGCCGTAGCGAAAACATATGGAGAGGGCGAGCCACATTGGCAGCCATATTGAAGGGCAGGAGAGAGACAGCTTATATATCGGAACTGCGCTCTTCAACTGGTGAGCCTATACGGGATCCTCAAGGCATAGCGGACAGATTTAAGGAATATTATGCCGACCTGTACTGCACTAGAGGGGTGGCAGATGAAACTGCGGTACTAGACTACCTGCAATACATCAAACTCCCATGGCTAGTGGACGAACACGGAGAGTATCTTATGCGACCCTTGGAATCCTGGGAGATCCAGATCGCTTTGAGTTCCATGAGGTCTGGCGGAGCTCCGGGGCAGGATGGCTTAACGGTCTCTTTCTACAAAGAATTTAGGGAACTTCTGATGCCTCACCTGATCACGTTATTTGAGGAGATAGGCGAGAGGGGGGAGATGCATAGGTCTATGCGTGAGGCCCTTATTGTCACTCTTTTAAAACCGGGAAAAAGCCCTGAAGATTGCGCATCATACCGACCATTGTTAAATGTGGATACTAAATTATTTGCTAAAGTATTGGCCAACCGACTAGCACCCCTAGTACCGCAGTTGGTTGGGCCTGAGCAAGTAGGATTTGTCCCTGGACGCACCATTACGCATAATTTGCACACAGTTTTTGGTGCTATTCAACATACCAACCCTGACATACAAGCAGCGGCCATCTTCCTCGATGCCGAAAAAGCATTCAATTCCGTCGAATGGCCGTTCATGGCAATAGTGTTGAGGCGCATGGGAGTTGGTGACCTCTTTTTACAGCTAGTGAGGGTTCTATATCACGTCCCTATAGCCAGGATTAGAGTTGGGATCTGGTGACCTCTCCTATAAAAATCTCGAGAGGTACTCAGCAGGGGTGCCTGCTATCACCTCTACTTTATGCCATTGTTTCAGAGCCCCTTGCCTGCGCACTGAGGGAATACCATAGTCATCGTGATATCCGCTTCCCTGATTACAATTTAATAATTTCCGCTTACGCTGATGACACTTTATTATATATAAGAGACCCGAGGGTTAATTTGTCCCCGGTGCTACGGGAAGTAGTTCGGTATGGAGAATACTCGGGCCTCAAAATCAACTGGTCTAAGTCCATCATTTTTCCCCTTACCTCAGCCATGTAGCCGATTGACCTTGATTTTCCATTAACCTGGTCTGCTGAATCGGTGCGCTATCTAGGAATCCAAGTACATACTAACTCCGAAATAGTATTTAGAGAAAACTTTGGTAAAGCAATCGATAAATTAGATGACGATATTACCAGATGGGTGCGTTTGCCATTATTGCTTTTGGGCCGCATCTCCTTAATGAAAATGGTGGTGCTCCCCAGATTTCTGTTTTTATTTTTGAACATTCCTATGGTGTTACCAGCCCCTTTTTTTTATTTTATTTTAAAGTATAAGATCCCTACTGATACGCCTGGCCTGGGCTGGCAAACAACCCCGGGTCGCATGGGAAATCCTGACACTACCATACTCGATGGGTGGACTAGGGGCACCAGACTTAGAATTATATTAGAGTGGCGCAGTGCTCCCATGCTTTTTATTGGTTGCATCAACAATCCCCTCCTCCTCACTTACACATTGAACGGGTGGCGGCGGCACCCTCCCCTTTATCAAGCCCCGTCTCGATGCACAGGTCTCTTGGACTCTATTAATGCCACTTCCCATGCTTGGCAGAACTTACTTAAGAGACAGGCAGCCTCAATTTTGTACTCCCCACTCACCCGATAGAGCACTGTCAGTGGCTGCCAGTTCTTAATGAGCCAGAAGTATTACGCGCCCTGGCGCTGTTGGGCATCTCAAAACTAGGAGAGCTATTTGAAGATGGCAAGGGACGCAACTGGGAAGACATAATAGTAGATGAGCAAGCTGGTGATGTTCCATTTTTACTGAGTCAGACACGTGCTTCGTGACATGCTTGGGAAAGAACTGTTAGAACCTCCAGAAGTGAGTTCTTTTTCATTGTTATTGCAGGCAGAATCCCCCTGTCATTTGGTCTCCAAGATTTATTGCATGACACAAGACTAGCGTAAGAATTTTTACATTAAGGCCAGATTGGAGTGGCAATCTGACTTGGAAGTCACTTTAGATGAAGATACATGGCGCTATTGTTGTGAAGCCACGAGGAAAGTGTTGCTAAATGGTCATCATAGACTCATCCACTTTAAGTTCCTTAATATGGTATATTATACCCCGGCTCGGCTGCATCGATAGGCTCTCAGGGATACGGCGAGTTGTGAGAGATGTAGTGCAGACCACGCTGGATTCATACACTTAGCTTGGCTGTGCCCTAATATTGCAAAATACTGGGCACTCATATTCCAAACTCTGAGTGATATCATAGGAGAACACTTGGCCCCGGACCCTATGTTGGCTCTTCTAGGTTACTCTAAGCAAGTCTGGAAAGATATCCGGAGATTAGTAGATATAGGATTATTGCTTGCTAAGCGGAGGGTTGCTATACATTGGGCCTGTGGTCCTCCTCCTTCTGTCACACAATGGTCTAGGGACATGCTGTTCTGCAACACACTAACCGAGTTATATAACAAGCTACTACAACCGCAGAGTAGACGTAAAAACTTCTGGGGATCATTCCAGAGCTACTCAGCCGGTAAAAGCTAGCTCTCGTTTGATCTTGGGTACAAGGTTAGATAAATTCCTGTTCAGTTGATTAATGTCTCACTGTCAATTGCTGTAATGATCTGTATTATATATCACGTCCTGATATTAGGTGCACCACTGAAGAGCAATGTATGTATACTACAGCCTTTTTTTTTTCTCTCTCTTTCTCCTTTGTTGTTAATTTGTAATATGTTGATTTGGTTTTGTCTGTTTGTCTAATTTGCAAAATTAATAAAGAAATAGAGGAAAAAAAAGAAAAAAACAAGTAAGTGGCTGGAGCTTCTTGTCATGCAGGGATCAGCTTTTCTTTGTCCTCTTCTTCATAGGTCATCCTTAATCTGAGGATTAAGGTTCATGGGTGCTCTTAAATACTAATTTTTGGGGCATTTCAGGGCTCAGAAGGTAGTAGCCAATGGGCTACTTACAAAGAGAATAGGCACCCTAAAGGTATCTCCACTCCCTCTGGGGAGGGAGCATATCCCTAACCCTATTGGCCAGTCCGCCAAAACAATATGGCGGTTTCTCAAAGGAGGGGGTCACTCTAGCTCAGGGCACCTTAGGGGTGGACCTGGCTGAGAGGGGACACATCTCTATTGCTTACCAATTTTCCCACCGACCTTGCTGCCAAAAACTGGGCTTGGTCAGGGACCTGCTCTCTCCCCCTGCAGCTCCGCTGTTAGTGCCGCTGCCCTGCCAAGGTAGTTGTCTGTCTTCTGTCTGTGCCCGTGTTGTCTGTCTTGCTTTGTGCCCGTTTTTCGGTCTATTGCCTGTCTCCATATTTTTGTGCCTCTGTTATTTTTTCCTGTTTTTCTCCCTAATTGTGCCTGTACACTTGTTTTCTGCCCTCCTGCCTGTTTTTGCCGCCCTTTTTTCCAGCCACTGCTGCTGCTGCCCCCGCGGCCCCTCCCCCCTGCCGGTTCCCGCTCCCGCCTCCGAGCTGTGCTTCCCTCCCCTATTTATTGGCGGCTGCTGCAAGGGTGTCTGAGCAAGACCCCTGACCTCCTGGTCAGAGACCTGCTCTCTCCCCCTGCAGCTCCGTTGTTAGTGCCGCTGTCCTGCCAAGGTAGTTCTGTCTTCTGTCTCTGCCTGTGTTGCCTGTCTTGCTTTGTGCCCGTTTTTTGGTCTATTGCCTGTCTCCATCATTTTGTGCCTCTGTTATTTTTTCCTGTTTTTCTCCCTAATTGTGCCTGTGCCCTTGTTTTTTGCCCTCCTGCCTGTTTTCGTTGCCCTTTTTTCCCGCTGCTGCTGCCCCCGCGGCCCCTCCCCCCTGCTGGTTCCCACTCCTGCCTCCCAGCTGCACTTTCCTCCCCTATTTAATGGTGGCTGCTGCACGGCCGTGCCGCTGGCACGCCAAAGGCAAGCCCGTCTGCGACCGTCCGCGACCAGACCAGTGCCAGGGACCCTGGATCTCTGACCACCCACCGCTACGACTCAGCCGCTCTCCTCGCACTCAACACCAGAAGAACCAACAACTGCCAGCTGTCCACGCCGAACACTACCCACTGACAGATACAAGATCCAGAAGAAGGACCGCCCCAATGCCCAGGAGGAGGACTCGCCATCGCACACAAGAGCTCCCTCCGACTCTCTACCTCCACCACGAGCGGCGACTCCTCCACCACCGAACACCTTCACTTCCAGATCCAGACAAGCCCTAGAACCACACTCCGCTGCACCCTCGCCTACAGACCACCTGGACCTTGCACTCCTTTTGCCAATACCATCGCTGACCTCTTTGCACCCCATGCCATCGCCTCCACGGACTACATACTCATCGGAGACCTGAACTTCCACCTCGACAACCCCAGCGACCCCAACTCCGCCACCCTCCTGGACAACCACGCCAACATCGGACTGAAACAGCTAGTCACCGCCTCTACCCACAAGGCAGGACACAACCTTGACCCCACATCTTCACAGGAGCTAACAACATCCGCTTCAGCCACACCACGCAACCCCCATGGACGGACCACCACTGCATACACATCCTCGTCAACAAACCCACGCCGCCCAAACCTGCACCCCGCCCTCCACGAAGAAACTGAAGCAATGTCACCAAGGAGCAGCTTAACTCCACCCTCAACCGCGATGCCACCACTGTCTCAACTGATGCCAACCTCGCAGCCAAAGAACTCCACAGATGGATCACCAACTGCGCAGACTAGGTCAAACCCCTCCGTAACCCCGACAGACAACGCCCCAGAAAGTCCACCTGGTTCACCACCGACCTCCAAGAAACCAGACGCACCTGCAGACGCCTCGAGAAGAACTGGAGGAGCAGCAAATCCCCGGAAGACCGCACCACCTACAAGAACGCCATGACGGAATACCACCAACACATCAGATCCACCAAAAGGACCTTCATCCAGAACAAGATCCTCGCCAACTCCAGCAACTCCAAAGAACTATTCAGCGTCATCCAGGAATTCACCAAACCCCCCAGTGAAACCGCAGACATCCCCCCTCCCAGGACTTCTGCAACAAGCTCGGCTCCTACTTCCACCTGAAAATCGAGAGCCTCTACGATAACTTCAACGACCAGACACCTGACTCCAAAACCGCTCCCTCCTCCAGCAATGCCAGCTAGCCCACCATCTCCTCCTGGACCCCAGTCACCACCAAAGACACCGCATCGACCATGAAAGGCATCCACTTAGGAGCCCCCACGGACCCCTGACCCCACACATCTTCCACAGAGCTGCCGCCATTGCTCCGGAACTATGACGCACCATCAACGCCAACTTCGAAACCGGCCTCTTCCCCAATGACTAGAAACAAGCAGAAGTCAGATCCCTACTAAAGAAGCCCTCAGCAGATCCCATGGACCTCAAGAACTACCGACCCATCTCCCTCCTACCCTTCACGGCCAAGGTCACTGAGAAGACTGTCAACGTCCAACTAACAAAATTCATCGAAGAAAACTCCATCCTCAACCCCTCCCAATCCGGATTCCGCAGCAACCACAGCACCGAGATCGCTCTACTTGCCACCACAGAGGACATCCGCACCCTCCTCGAACACGGACACACCAGAGCCCTGATCCTATTCGACCTCTTTGCAGTCTTAGACACCGTCTCCCACCGAACTCTCAACACCAGACTCCACAACGCCGGCATACAAGGAACTGCCCTCGACTGGATCCACTCCTTCCTCACCGGCAGAACCCAATGAATCAGAATGCCATCCTTCCTCTCCGAACCCACGGAAATCAACTGCGGAGTACCCCAAGGATCATCGCTCAGCCCCACGCTCTTCAACATCTACATGGCCCCCCTCGCCGCCATTGTCAGACAGCACAGACTCAGCATAGTATCCTATGCCGACGACACCCAGCTCATCCTCTCCGTCACCAAAGCCCCCATCACCACCAGACTCAACTTCCAGGAAGGAATGAAGGACGTTGCATCCTGAATAAGCAGTAGCTGCCTGAAGCTCAACTCAGAGAAGACAGAAGTCCTCATCCTCGGACCCTCCCACTCTGCATGGGACAACACCTGGTGGCCCACCCCCCTCGGCAGCCCCCCAACGCCCACGGACCATGCCCGAAACCTCAGTATCGTGCTCGACTCCTCCCTCTCCATGGCCCAACAGGTCAATGCCATCGCCTCCACCTGCTTCAACACCCTCCGCATCCTCTAAAAAAACCTTCAAATGGATCCCCGCCAAATCAAGGAAGACAGTCACCCACGCACTCATAACCAGCAGACTGGACTGCGGAAACGCCGTCTATGCCGGGATCAACAAGTCTCTGCTCCGCAAACTCCAGACCATACAGAACACTTCAGCCAGACTCGTCCTCGGCATCCTGCGACACGAACACATCACCCAACACCTGCGCAACCTCCACTGGCTCCCCGTTGAGAAGAAAGTAACTTTCAAGATACTCACCCACGCCTACAAATGCCTCCACAACACTTGCCCCAATACCTCAATGATAGAATCTCCTTCCACATACCCAAGAGGAACCTCCGATCAGCCGACCTCGCCCTCGCTGAACCCCCGTGCATCCGCAGAGCAAGAACAGGTGGCAGAACCTTCTTCTACTTCGCGGCCAAGACCTGGAACGAGCTCCCGATCGACATCTGATGTGCCCCCACCCTGCACATCTTCAGGAAGACCCTTAAGACCTGGCTCTTCGACTGACCAGAGCTGCTCCCCCCCCCCTAGCACCTTGAGACCCTCACAGGTGAGTAGCACGCTTAAAGAATCCTGATTGATTGATTGGGCATCTCCACTAGCTGGAGAGGCTCTGGTCGGCATAACAAAGGACAGAAAGCCTTTGAGGCTCACTGCCATTCTATGCTGGTCCTGCTTGGGGGTAGGTGTGAAACACCTCCACCCAGAGAAAGCTTATTTTTCTGACCCCCTGAGGTGGGAGCCTTTTGATCTCTTAGGTCAGAAACAGTCTTGAGGTAGCAGACTGATGGGGACCAGTCAGGCACACAATAGTGAGTTGGTAGGATTTCAGGGGGCCCCTCTGAGGTACCCTTTGGGTGCATTTCTTAATAAATCCAACACTGGCATCAGTGTGGGTTTGTTAAGCTGAGATGTTTGAGTATGATGGAGCAGAGTAAATGAAAAATTTTAACCCCTAACAAATTTTATAAATAATTAATAAAAATGTTCGTTTAAATGTATTAATCAACAATGTATATGAGGGAAGGGTAACACGCAAATATGTATGCTGAATAATCTATTTACAAATGTCTGTGTGTCTAATTATAACATAAAAATAATTGCGTACTAATTAAATAATAAATGCATGATCCGTGCTTCATAGAATAAAACGTGGTGTTACAAAAACAATAGTGATGGTAAGTAAGGAACAGCCTAAATGTTGCTCTCCGCTAGGTAATAACTAATTGGGGTACGTAGAAGACGGGAGGGAAACGAAAAGGCTATGTTTCTCTATTTTAATTATGTTTTGTTTATTTCTAAATAGTGCTTCTAAATCTAAACCGAGTGGCGATATAAAATGGCTGCCGTTTATTAGAGTGCGCATGCGCTGAGAATACACACGCTGAGAATACACATGCTGAGGGAGAAAAAGCTGGAGAAAGACTGACCACGTGATGATGCTGAAAGGCTAGGATGCAAGAAATGGTCAAGGCTGATGTGACCTATTTGAACTGATAATGTGCCGTGGTGATCAGCAAAGAATCGTGGGAAACAGTTTAAGAGAAAGGACAATGCCTGCAGAGTTCTCGAATGTATCGAAAGAAGTTACAAATGTACTGATCGAAGCGGATGGAAACATGTCATGAACTGTGAGAAAGGAAATGAATATATGCATTCCAGAAGAACAAGCTGGAACCGCGAGAATTTGATTAAAACTGAATAATGGACTGAGTGGACCAATGAAAGAAAAGCATGTTATTAATGTTGCAACAATTAGTTAGCAAAGTTAGAATTAGGGTATAAGAAGGCCTACTCTTAGTGGGAGGGGGACATCGTCATTCGCGCTTGCTTCTAGTAAAGCTGAGGTCCAGATCGATGAGCGGGAGATGCTGAGAGACTGTTAGATGAGACGGGTTGCGGTAGCTGATGCTGACGAGCTGAAGTTTCTGTTGCTGTCTTTATTTTCCAGTTGAGTATGAGAATCATGCTATTTACCAACTTTAGACTTAGTTTAGAAATCATTAGGCTTAATTAGGAAGATAGGTAGAATAATTAGGATTTTCCTCATGACAAAATTTCCTTTCTGCAATAAAATTGACTTTGCTTAATAAATATTTGATTTAATAAATGTATGAATAATTGAATAATAAAGTCTAAATTCTTTTTCATGCCTTTAAAATTTATATAAACTTTGAAATTCTTAAATCAAATGACTCAGTGATTATTTACTAAATGGTTGCGAAATTAGTAATTAGTTATTGTGATTTAGCTGGTCTTAATCACTATCAACTAATACATACTAGATGATCCATCGACAAAACAATGAGCAGGAATATCTTATGAGATAACTAAGAAAGTGATAGGTTATGGTAAAAAGGTATCCCGGCTCCTTCCAGCGGTACATCATGATGTTCGTTTAGTTTCTCTTTCTCCTAGGAGCATAGTTTCGTAAAAGTGTAGACAGGAAATCCAGGTGAGTGTGTGTGTGTGTTTGATAGGCGATGTCATGGGCCCCATCGTCATGTGGATGTGAGAAATATAAGTCGCGCCTGGATGACCGATAAATGACCTGGGAGAAATAGTTTTCATTGTATCCGCTGCATCAGATTTTCTTGGTAGCAGAGTTATGGTTTCTATAGATTAGTTTGGTGATTATTGATTATTGATTATTGATTATTTGATGACTAACACTATATGTTGAGTCGCGTTATGTTATATGTGAGTTTTCACGCTTCTGGGATGTAGGAAGTGGAACATGTGTGGCAAGAGAAGTCACATGGAATTTGGTACATGGTCTGATTTCATTTTGGTAATAACACAGGTTGTGTTATGTTAGGGATTTTCTGTACAAAAGGTGTGTAACTGAGATAGCAAATCACGTTTTCTTGTGAAACTCTGGCCTTAATTCTCAGGAGCATAGTCTCCACATGTGTCTTATCCCCAGAGAAACGGGTCTACTGTTTGCTTGAAAGAAGGGTAAGGTAGAGGGAAGTGCTACTTTATCGGCGAAAGTTAATAATTCTGTGGTAGGGTAGAGGTAAGCGCTGCCTACTGGAAATACGAGATTCTTGTGTAAAAGGACAAAGCTGTCACTTTTGTTTAGCGAATCAGACTATGGAATTGTTTTAAATGTTGTAACTAACGAAGAAACATTGAAAAGAAAATTGCCGATAATTTTTGTAAAGGAGGGGTAAAGAGCAGGAGTGACATAGACAGTTCCGCGCTAGGATTGGATAGTGCGCTAGTCACGTGAACGCAAAGACAGGAGTGACGTAGAAAAGTGCCGCGTTAGGATTGGTTGGTGCGCGGAAGAAGGAAATCGTTCTGATTGGTGTGTTGGTGTGAATCGCGCTATAATTGGTTGAAGTTCCGTACACGGAACAGTGCTGGTTTTGAAGAGAAAAACCAATCGAAAACATGCCGTATTATGAGTATGAAAGGGAGAGAACGTCATGGATGACAAAAATTAAGAATTTCTTTAAGAAAGACAAAAAGGTTGTGACTAGAGAGGGACAAGTAATTCCTCCGCCGAAATCAGCAGCTTCACATATGATGCTGAAATATGGATATCATACATGCATATGGTTAGTCAATTGGGCAAAGTATACGAAGAATGATGGAGCATTAGCTTTCCCTGAGAATGGTTCATTTAGTGTAGCGGTTTTGCGGAACTTGAGAGAAAAGATGACAAATTTAGAACCTAGACCTAGACCGACACAGTTTGAAGCGTTGACGGAATGGGAAGATGAGATGTATGAGCGAGAAAGATTCAGAGGTTTAAGGGATCATGAGTTTATGCCTGGAAGAATGTGGGGAATAAATCATGAGGATCGAATAAAACGATGGAGATGTGCTAACATGACAGGAGGTTTGTTTCCGGCTTTTACTGTTGAAGAAGAGACTAAGAGAAAACGTACTGAGAAAAAGAAACATATGGGGAGGGAAAAATATATGCATGAGAGTGAAACGGATGATGAATTGCTGGAAGACATTCTAAATAGAAATCCCCCTCCGTATCAGCAGAGTTCTACAGTGGTGACACCTAATGCGCCGCAAATAGAGACTGTGCGAAATAAAAGTCCCGTAAAAAGAATTGAAATAAATAGGTCACAAGATCAAATGAAAACTTCGCAAAATGAAGGAGTAGAAAGTGACAATGCAACTGAATTAGCAAGAACGACAAAAGAACTGACTGAGAAAATTAGAGAATTAACGAAAAACATGGAAGCTGTAACTGTACCCGTAACAATAGGTCCAGTAATACCAGTTTTTGAGAATCAGAAAATTGATGAACGATCTTTAGTGATTCCTATGAATTCACAATTTCAAAGAGAAAGAGAAAGGATGGAATCAAGTGCAAGTACAAGTAATTTGGCTAGTGCTTATAGACCAAGTCCACCTGAAAATTTGACAGTGAATGAGTGTAATGGTAGGAAAATGCCTATGGTAACAGAATCTGCAACGGTGACACCTGAAAAGAGCGGTAATTGGCTAGAACTAAATAATACGCCTATAGGTCCGACTCCTGATGAGTTAAATGAGTGGATGAAGGCATTTAAAATAAAAGAACCAGAAGAAAAACCATTAGATGTAATTAGGTTAAAGATTGACATGGAAGAATTAATTTTAGGAACGATTGGTACAGAAAAGATGAAAAATTACCAGGATGATGAGATTATGTTTCTGTGCAAAAGTATTACATGGAGAGCTAAAAATTTACATGACAAACTGGAAGAGATAGCAAGTGAAATTGGAGTAGATTTTGCAAAAGTAAAAACATTGCAGAAACCGTACAGAGTAGACTTTTGTGAGAAAGATATTGAAAATTTGAACACAGCAGGAAGGCTGACTCAGATAAAAGAGTTAATTGTTTTACTGAGAAAATGGGGTGATGTGGACAGATGGAAAGTCCGATGGACGAAAAAGTATGAGAAAACTGCAGACAAAGCTTCTTTGGCTTTTATGATAACTGAGAAGGAACCTGTTGCAAGAGAATACCCTATGAGAGAAACTCCAGGTGGTAGTTATGTGCATGTTCCCTGGACTAGACAGGATATACTGTCATTTACAAACGAATTCCCGAAGTTGAGAGAGAAACCAGTTGAATGGTACCGACAAGTGGAGAGGTTTGTGAAGGTTTCAAAGGTGTTGTGGATAGATTTAGATGGATTATTTGACATAGTGGTGCCAACTGATTTGTGGTCTGAATGTAAAATTACAGTTGACTGGCCAACTACAGAATATCCAAGAGATCCTAAGACAGGAGCTCCAGGTCCTGAGGTGATGCGGAAATATGATAAGGTGATTACCTTTTTGAAAAATAAGATTCCTCCTAAAGAAACAGATTGGGTAAAAATTGACAGAACTACACAGGAAAGTAAGGAGTCCGTACATGCCTATTATGAAAGGTTGTTGCTGGTTTTCAAGCACTATAGTGGATATGAGGAGTTGAGTGAAAAGGATATGAGTCATTTTGTATATAGATTTGTGTTTGGACTGAAACCAGAGATTAGTGAAATGATTAAACAACATATGATTAACTGGCAAAATGGCACTGTAGATGAGGTACTGAGGTATGCTAAGTATTGTAGTGATGATATTGAGAGTAGACAGCGTAAATTGAAAGAGAAGGCAATGTGGGCACAGGTGAAAGTGGCAGAGAAACAAGAAGCTCAATTGGATAATAATAGTGGGAATGAAACAGGACAGAATAAATCCCGACCTAACATAGGTAAAGGAAAGGTCAAATGAGTCTAGAGGAGGCAAAGAAAAATGGCCATGTCATAATTGCGGAAAATTAGGGCATTGGAGAAACGAGTGTAAGTTCCCACCAAAACCTAATCCGGAAAATCAATCATTAAATCCACAGGTGCAGAATGAGGTAGTTGTTCAACAAGGTCAGGTGCCACAACCACCACTTCCCAACAGTGTTAACCAGCAAAGATACAGTACAGAAACAGGATTCTACGGAGGAGAGCAGGTAACACAGTTGCCGCGAGCAGCTAACATTTCTCAGTTTTGGTTGCGTCAGAGTGAGGATGAGTCGGATGAAAGTTTCTGACGGTGCCTAGGAGAGGGAAAAGAGTGCGTACTTGGCGCAACTCTAGAGGTAGATCAGTCTGGTCCCTTTGTGGATGGAGAAGTGAATGGTGCAAATGTAACATTCCTTGTCGATACTGGAGCTACCCGTTCTACTGTTAGGTCAGTGGAAATTCCAAACCTTCCTCTCTCAGGTGAATATATCCAAGTAGTTGGAGTAGCGAATCAGCAGATTAAAACACCACTTACTGAATTAGTGGAAGTAAAAATTGGTTCTTTTAGCAAAATGCATAAATTCGTATTGTGCGATTGTAGTCCCGTAAATCTTTTAGGTCGTGACCTTTTGTGTAAGATGAACTGCACAATTTATTGTACACCAGATGGAATTGGATTTCAGACCCCAGATGAAGATGTATTGTATAAAGTGACATTGATGAATCAGGAACCAGAAATGAATGGTTTGTTTCCTGCATTTGATGCAGAAAAGCTTCCAAAAGAGTTGAAAGAGACAGTGGAAGAGAATGTGTGGGATTTTACAGGAGAAGATATTGGATTGATGAAAGAGGTAGATCCCGTAAAAGTGACAGTAAAAGAAGGAACAACTTATCCAAATACGCCACAGTATAAATTGACTCCAGAAATAATTGAAGGGATAACTCCTGTGATAAATAAAATGATTGAACAGGGAATTTTAAAAGAAATAATGAGCAGTCCATGTAATTCACCTATAATGGGACTGAAAAAGCCAAACGGAACATATAGAATAGTACAGGATTTGAGAAAAGTCAATAAAATAGTTGTGCCTTGTTGTCCAATAGTGCCAAACCCTGCAGTAATTCTATACCAAATTCCACATGAAGCTGAGTGGTACACTGTGATAGATTTGTGTCACGCATTTTTCTCTATTCCTTTACATCCAGATAGCCAGCCATTATTTGCATTCCGGTTCGGAGAGCGTATTTTGGCATGGTGCCGAATTCCTCAGGGGCATACAGAAAGCCCCTCAATCTTTAATCAGATTTTAAAGAAGTCCCTGGAAGATTTGAAAATGCCAGAAAAGTCAGTGATGGTGCAGTATATCGATGACCTATTGGTGGCATCGAAAACAAAAGAAGCATGTGTCAGCGATACAATTGCTTTATTGAACCATCTAGAGAAAAGAGGACATAAAGTGTCTCCTTCAAAATTGCAGTTTTGTCAGAAAGAAGTCCAATATTTAGGGCATAAAATTGAGAAAGGAGTGCGAAAGATAACGACTAAGAGAATAAAAATGATTCAAGGAATGAGAGCACCAATGACACAAAGAGAGGTAAGAATGTTTCTGGGAATGGTTGGATATTGCCGACAATGGATAAGTGGTTTTTCATTGATTGCTAAGCCATTACAAAAACTGACCAAGAAGGATGTTAGAGATCCTTTTGAATTGAATGACGAAGAAATGAAATCTTTCAAAGAATTGAAAAAGAAATTGTGTGAGGCCCCTGCTTTAGGAATGCCTGACTACGAAAAGGATTTTGAATTATACTGCAGTGAAAGAGATGGGTGTGCATTTTCAGTTCTGGTACAAAAACATGGAACAATGAAGAGACCAATTGCTTATTTTTCAGCTGTTTTAGATCCTATAGCAAAGGCATTGCCCGGATGTCTGAAAGCTGTTGCTGCTACTTGTGTAAGTCTGGAACAAAGTGAAGGTATAGTGATGGGGTATCCACTGAGAGTATATGTTCCCCATTCAGTAGAGATTCTTTTGACAAGAACAAAAACACAGTACATGACACATAGTCGGCTGACTAAGTACGAAAAAGTAATTTTGAGTGCAGAAAATGTGACCATAGATAGATGTATGAATGTGAATCCTTCAACATCATTGCCAGATGAAGAGAGTATAATTGAACAAGATGAAGTAGATCATGATTGTCTGAATGTGCTGGAATATTGCACCAAACCAAGAGCTGACATAAAAGATGAGCCTTTAAAAGAATCAGATTATGTCATGTTTGTGGATGGCTCATGCTTGAGAACAGGAGAAGGAGTTTTAAGCGCAGCTTACGCAGTGTGCACAGTGGCGACTGTGATGGAAGCGTCTTGTCTGAAAGGAATAAGGTCTGCCCAAGTTGCAGAACTGATTGCTTTGATTCAAGCATGTAAGTTGGGAAGAAATGTACGAGTTACGATTGTGACAGATAGCCAGTATGGTTTTGGTGTTGTGCATGACTTTGGTCAGATTTGGTCACAAAGAGGTTTCTTGACGTCTGCAGGAACACCTATCAGAAATGGAGATTTTGTAAAGAAACTGCTTGAGGCGATACAGCTGCCTAGGCAGATAGCTGTAGTGAAATGCAAAGCACATACGAAAAATGAAGATTACATAACTGTCGGAAATAATTACGCCAACGAGATAGCCAAATATTGTGCAGAGAACATGGTATCCCTGAATAAGAATCGCGAAAGGGAGCATATCTCTTCTCCTTTGCTTTTTACTAACACTATCGAGACATGGGATGAGGTGAGACAGTTACAAGAAGTTGCAAATGATGAGGAAAAGGATTACTGGATAAAATCAGGATGTAGAAGACAAGAAAACAATGGTGTGTGGGTTTACAGAGATGAAAGACCAGTTATGCCTGATAGCATGATTTCAGACATGGCACGGATGTACCATGGACAAGCTCATATTGGGAGAGATGCAATGATCAGACTTTTTAGACAGACCTGGTATAACCCAAAATTCAGAGCCATAGCTGAAAGTCTTTGTCAAAGATATCTTATTTGTCAACAGTTTAATCCAGGAAGAAAAACAATAGTGAGTCTAGGAACAATAGGACGAGAAGGAGGTCCGTTCACTAGAATGCAATTGGATTTCATAGAAATGCCCCCTTGTAACAGACTAAAATATGTTCTAGTGGTCGTCTGTTTGTTTTCTCGTTGGGTGGAGGCATACCCGACAAGAAGGAATGATGGAATAACAGTAGCAAAGCTTATGCTGCGAGAATTCATTCCAAGGTATGGTTTTCCAGTCACGATTGAGACAGATAGAGGAACACATTTTCAAAATGAGCTGATTCAATTAATTTGTGAAGCATTAAGTATTAAACAAAAACTGCATTGTGCATACAGACCAGAGGCTTCTGGGGTAGTAGAGCAAATAAATGGAACAATTAAGAACAGGTTAGGAAAAATGTGTCAAGCTACAGGACTCAAATGGCCCGATGCACTGCCCCTTGTCCTGATGACCATCAGAAGTATTCCTGAAAAGAAAACTGGACTGAGTCCTCATGAAGTGATCATGGGACGAGCAATGAGACAAGCACAAGTACCTGTCAACAAGTTACTGACTATAACTGATGATCTAGTACTGGATTATTGCAAAGGACTGGCTGATGTGGTGCGTTCTGTGTTTCATCAGGTTGGACCGGATGCGACCACTCTTGAAAGAAAACCAGCCCACGACTTGAATCCAGGAGACTGGGTCCGCATAAAAGTCCACAGGAGAAGAAACTGTCTAGTTCCTCGCTGGGACGAGCCACGACAGGTAATCCTAGTGACAACGACTGCGATCAAGTGTGCAGGAGTGAAAAACTGGATCCATGCCAGTCATACAATCAGAGTTCCAGAACCTGAAGATCGACATGTGAGTCGACATCTGGAAGTGTGGGATGACAGTTCAGCATCTGAGACAGAAAGAAGAAGAAGAAGGGTGCCAGAACTTGAAGATCGACCTGTAAGTCGACATCTGGAAACCCCAACTACAAGTACCTCTATAGAAGAAGAGGAAGAGGAAGAAGAAGAAGGAGAAATTTCAGAAATTCCAGCACTTGAAGATCGACCTGTAAGTCGACATCTGGAAATATCTGACACAAGTTCAGGATCTGATGATTCAGTTGAAAACTGTGAAGAATTTCGAAGGAAAACTTGGAAATTTGAACCAATTAGAGAAGAAAATGAACAAGAAAATGATCTAAATGAGCAACCAAGCACAAGTTATGGTGGAAATCCTTCAAAGGTAATATTAATAGACAAAGAAGGGAAAGAGACAATTAGAAAGCTAGAAAATCGAGAAGAACCCCGAGGAGCAATAGGGACAGATAGTGAAACAAAAGAACAGGGAAAATTAGAAGCAGAGAGTGAGATAAACACCAATTCGGAAGAACTTCGAGGAGGGACAGTAGTAGGTGAACGAAAGAAGGAGAAAACAGAACCACAAGTAAAAGAAAGTGAGATCATAAGTTTCAAAATAAGAGACAATTTTGAGAAAATTGAAACAGAATCTGAAGAAAGCGGAGAAGAAGAGAAAACAAGAACTGAATCAAGAAAAAGAAACTGGAAATCAGAAAGAGGAGAAAAGGAAGGTGAAGCCAAAAGGCCAAGAAAAGGAGACAATTGGCCCAGCAACAATTATATAAGAAAATTGAGATATAGAATAATCAGAACAGGTGAAAAAAGTGCTGAACAAGTGAATGAAATAACAAGTCAAAAAGAACAAGAAAAGCCAAGTGGAAAACGATTTCAGAAGTCTAAAAGAATAAAGAAAGTGAATTCGAAATACAAGTCACCTGAGTGGTTATATATCGCTCTAACTGATTACAAAGAAGAAAGAAACACTCACGAGAACCCGAGACTACGAAACCGAATGGGTAAAGGTGAGGTGCAACAAAACCTGAAGTGAAGACTTAAAGTTCTTCTGCCGGATGTGACAATTTTACTGGATATGACAAATCACCGGATGTGACAACGAAAGAATTCTGAAAGGAATTAAAGAAAGTACCAAGCAAAGACTTTTTTTGAATGCAGAGTGGCATCTAAGTCATTTCTGAGGTGTAGTGACACAATTTTCTGAGGTTTAACAAAAGAAAAGAACAAAAATGGAGAATACTAGAGATAGAAGAGATAAATGTGAGTTTTTAAAAAGATGCTGTAAAATGTGCTGCTTTTGTACAGGATTATTAATGACAGTATGGATAGTTTTAGCAATCACAATTCCTATTAGTATAGCTGTAGTAGAAGCAAAGAATGATACTAAACCAGAAAAAGAAACTAATATTAAAGAACCAGTTATTTTAAGAAGTAGTGCAGAATTACATAAGGATAAGTCAGTAGCAGATTTTTCTAAAAATGTTTTTACAAAATTGATGTACGAGTATGTAGAGACAATGGTTGTGAGAGATTGTTATGTTTGTATGCAGTTGCCTGCATCAGTGTCAGAAGGTGTGACTTATCATCACCTACCTCTAACTTATGGAATAACATGTAGTGTCATAGCAAGTTTATTTTATAAAACAGGTAGATTAGAATTTTATTACACTGATATAGATAAGATTTTTGCAAATGTTCCTGTAGTTCCAGAACTAAACAAAGTAAAACTAGCAAAAACTTTAGGTGAATTCTTTTTAGAGCATAGAATTTTAACATTAGAAGAAATAGCAAAAAACAACCTTACCTGTGAGTTAAAGAAAGAAGAAAAGGTATTCTTAGAAATGGTTGAAGAAAGAAGAGTGAAATTTCAAAAAGAAGCAATAAAAGAGAAAAGAACACATCTATGGACGTATGAGGAAGAGAATCTTGAAGGGAAAAAGATACATGCAGCAATGACCTTAGATTGGCCGCAAACAGGAAAGTTGTGTATTAGGAGAAATAAGACAGTCTATGACAATTATTTTGTAGGTTCCAGTATCTGCCATGACAATTATCAAATTCTGGGAGGTTGGGGATTCAAAGGTGGAAAAGATCCAATATTTCCAGGTATCTATTATATTTGTGGGAATAGAGCTTATTACAGGTTACCGGACCATTGGTATGGAACTTGTTATGTAGGCCTGGTCTTTCCAAAAATCTTTCATATGGACAGAGAAGAAAAAGGAACATACAAGATGGTTAATAGCTTTACACGTAGAAAGAGAGAAAGTTTTACAGAAATTGTAGGTGATATTTTTGGAGCATTAATACCAGCAGTGGGAATATCTTTGAATGCATTTAAAATTGGAAATTATCCACAGTAGTAGATCGTTTGTCTACAGATACTGCGGGAGGGTTCTTGATGGTAAATACCGAAATGGTTGCCATGAGAGCTATGGTGATGCAAAATCGGCTTGCCCTTGATATTCTTTTGGCAAAAGAGGGTGGAGTCTGTGGAATGCTGAAAGTCCAACATTGTTGCACTTACATTCCTGATAAAAGTGAAAATATACAAAAGTATATTACAAATATTACAAGTTTGCACAAAGAACTAGTTCCACTGGAGGTTGAAAGTGTCCTTGGAAAACTTGGTAAAGGGTTTTCTTCAATAGCAAGTTGGTTAACAAGAATGAGTAGACTAGTGATAGGGAAAGTCATAATAATAGCAACTATAGTAATATTAATAGCTATGATGTTGAAAATAGTAATAACATGTATAAAAAGAAAAAGAAGACAAAATGAGATAAAAAGAAATAACAGAATAATGAAAGAGAGAGAGAGAGAAATGGGCGAAATTGAGTTAGAGAATATGAAAGAAAGTATGTACAAAGAGACAAGAAGACAAGATGAAATGGACACAGATGTATAACTAACAAAAAGCAAAAGGATGAAAGACATATGCTGCCTGAAAAAGAAGTATAACTTGGGTTTTATGTGGTGTTTTAAAAATCAACAAAGGGGGGAGTTGATGGAGCAGAGTAAATGAAATTTTTTAACCCCTAACAAATTTTATAAATAATTAATAAAAATGTTCGTTTAAATGTATGAATCAACAATGTATGTGAGGGAAGGGTAACACGCAAATATGTATGCTGAATAATCTATTTACAAATGTCCGTGTGTCTAATTATAACATAAAAATAATTGCGTACTAATTAAATAATAAATGCATGATCCGTGCTTCATAGAATAAAACGTGGTGTTACAAAAACAATAGTGATGGTAAGTAAGGAACAGCCTAAATGTTGCTTTCCGCTAGGTAATAACTAATTGGGGTACGTAGAAGACGGGAGGGAAACGAAAAGGCTATGTGTCTCTATTTTAATTATGTTTTGTTTATTTCTAAATAGTGCTTCTAAATCTAAACCGAGTGGCGATATAAAATGGCTGCCGTTTATTAGAGTGCGCATGCGCTGAGAATACACACGCTGAGAATACACATGCTGAGGGAGAAAAAGCTGGAGAAAGACTGACCACGTGATGATGCTGAAAGGCTAGGATGCAAGAAATGGTCAAGGCTGATGTGACCTATTTGAACTGATAATGTGCCGTGGTGATCAGCAAAGAATCGTGGGAAACAGTTTAAGAGAAAGGACAATGCCTGCAGAGTTCTCGAATGTATCGAAAGAAGTTACAAATGTACTGATCGAAGCGGATGGAAACATGTCATGAACTGTGAGAAAGGAAATGAATATATGCATTCCAGAAGAACAAGCTGGAACCGGGAGAATTTGATTAAAACTGAATAATGGACTGAGTGGACCAATGAAAGAAAAGCGTGTTATTAATGTTGCAACAATTAGTTAGCAAAGTTAGAATTAGGGTATAAGAAGGCCTACTCTTAGTGGGAGGGGGTCATCGTCATTCGCGCTTGCTTCTAGTAAAGCTGAGGTCCAGATCGATGAGCGGGAGATGCTGAGAGACTGTTAGATGAGACGGGTTGCGGTAGCTGATGCTGACGAGCTGAAGTTTCTGTTGCTGTCTTTATTTTCCAGTTGAGTATGAGAATCATGCTATTTACCAACTTTAGACTTAGTTTAGAAATCATTAGGCTTAATTAGGAAGATAGGTAGAATAATTAGGATTTTCCCTCATGACAAAATTTCCTTTCTGCAATAAAATTGACTTTGCTTAATAAATATTTGATTTAATAAATGTATGAATAATTGAATAATAAAGTCTAAATTCTTTTTCATGCCTTTAAAATGTATATAAACTTTGAAATTCTTAAATCAAATGACTCAGTGATTATTTACTAAATGGTTGCGAAATTAGTAATTAGTTATTGTGATTTAGCTGGTCTTAATCACTATCAACTAATACATACTAGATGATCCATCGACAAAACAATGAGCAGGAATATCTTATGAGATAACTAAGAAAGTGATAGGTGATGGTAAAAAGGTATCCCGGCTCCTTCCAGCGGTACATCATGATGTTCGTTTAGTTTCTCTTTCTCCTAGGAGTATAGTTTCGTAAAAGTGTAGACAGGAAATCCAGGTGAGTGTGTGTGTGTGTTTGATAGGCGATGTCATGGGCCCCATCGTCATGTGGATGTGAGAAATATAAGTCGCGCCTGGATGACCGATAAATGACCTGGGAGAAATAGTTTTCATTGTATCCGCTGCATCAAGTACATGGGCTGGGAGCTTGCCACAACGAGTTCCACAGCTCCATGATGGTCTCACTGAATTCCAAGATGTTTGGCACCAGACATTATAAGTGCACAGTGAAGCCATACTAAGAATGACTTTACCTCATGTGAGGGCATAACTGCAGGAGCAGATATGCCCCTATAGCTTTTTATGCACCTTGCCTTGGGGCTGTAAGGCCTGCTGTAGGGGTGACTTACCTATGCCTCTTTCAGTGCTGGTAGGCCTGGCACACAGGGATATGTACCAGGTCGAGTTCACCTTTATCTGCACCAAAACACACAGGCTGCTGTGGCAGTATGCCTGTCTTTGGTGAGTGGTATCTTAGGATGGCATAATGTATGCTGCAGCCAATAGAGACTCTCTCTGGTCACAAGGCCTTTGTTACCACTGATACCTTTTAAAAGGGACTTGTATGTGAACCAGAGGTGTGCAAATAGTGGAAACAAATGTACAGTTTTGGGAAAGAACACGGGCACTGGCAACCCGGTTAGCAGGAACCCAGTGCACACCAGGTCAAAGATGCATCAGAGTCAGGCAAAAAGGGGGGGAGAACCATGCCAAAAGGGGTACTTTCCCACAGGCGGTATTTTGAATTACAGCAGTGGTGATGGAAGACCTTGTTTTCAATGTTGATTCTGCACCTACATTGGCGGTAAGACATTGGCAATGCAGCTGCAAGAGCTCCTTCCAGTCTTGACAAGATTAGAATGATAGTAGTAGGTATGAACAAATCTTGATACTTATGGTGGAATATCATATGGAGTGTTTTCTTTTTCCATTGGAAGATTAAGGCCTGAGGTATCTCAACAGGGCTAGGTGGAGGAGTGATGGGTGAAGTGGTAGTAAAGGCTGGCTTGAAGGAGGGGGGGTTACACAAGAAAAGTGTGATGGTATAAGAGGTTCTCATAAAATGTTGGGGAGAGACACAAAACGAGGAGAGGGGCTGGAAAGGGCAAAGATTCCATATGGAAGGAAAATAAGGGGCAGAAAAAGGAGAGGGATGGAATAGAGGATGGGTGAGTCGGAGAAAATATAGAATGGGGATCAGAAATGACAGGGCAGGAAGACACAAATATTACATAAGGGATGTTCATGGTTAAAAGGGGAAGGCCAAGGGAGGAGCGATGGAAATAAGGGTGGATGAGCAGAGTAAAGATATCAGGGGTAGTCTGATCGGGCAAGCGACAAGGGAGTGGAAGGATTGATAGGTGAAGTAAAGGAATTTGGAGGGGTGGTTGAGGTAGTTAGTGGAGAAGGGCTGTCTGAACGTGGTATGGCGCAGTTGGTGGGCTTCAAAAGACAAAGTTTGATTTAAAAATAAGAGGCATAAACCTGTATTATCAACACATCTCGTACTTGTGCAGAAATATAGCATTTCTGGGGAAAGATGAATGTTAGGTTTCCAAAAGATCCTTTGGTATAGTCCCTTCCACTATTTTAATCCCTTTAGCAGTGTCGTAACAAGAGGCAAGCACTTTTTTTTAAAGCAAAGAGCCTGTTTCTAAACAATGATTTAGCAGGCAATTCAGGGAAAGATATTACTTTACAATATCTTCTGGGAGCACTGATCTATAGTTAAGGCCACAGAAGCCAGGTGCACAACATTGATAGGGTCCATCCCCAAATCATATAAACAGGTCCATCAAGACTGGATGCTCTGAAGGGCTTGCATGATACTTTCACTCATCTACCCAGTGCTGCCTGGAAGGAGTAAATGCACCAGGCTACAGAACTCTGACTAAGTCTGTTGTATTCCTCTTAGGGTGTCCATAAATGGGCTTTCCAGAATCATGTCCTTATATAGGCACAATTCGCCCTGCCCTTATATAGGCATAAAATCCCAGTCCTTATTTAGGCATTAAACCGTGCACTCCAAATACAGGCATGGTCTCCGACATCCGTCCATCCTAACGTCACAACGAGTTCGTGAAGAACAGACCCTTAGGCAGCGGGAGTTTCCCTAGCCCAGGACTATTGATTTCTTCAAGGACTCATATATTATGCATGAACCATTATTCCTTAGGGGTTCATTCATGACGTCTTCCGCTGTCCGACTCACCTCAATGCTAACATTCTTAGGTACCTCTCAGGTATAAATATACCTTCCCTAGCCCCTGTAAATCAGAGGAGACCTCGACTTCAGAGGAGCCCGTTTCCCGGCCTGACGCACTGAGAAGACGCTGTCATCCCTGCACGCAAAGAGTCCAGCTTCCAGTGATCTAACTTCCCTTGCGGGGTGTTGGAGTTCGAGTCTGGCAAGAGATTCCTACCTCTCTCATTCTTCAGGTATGGAGCTGACCAGAACCTAGAGGGACTCTTGGCATACTAAGCATACTAGGCATACTAAGCTTAACATACTCTTAGTATACCATAGTAAGGAATACTTCACCTACTTCATACCTCTCCCTACACCTAGGTTAGGTTAGGAACATTGGGGTAGAACTAGCTAAGAAACGCATCGTATGAGTACTCGCATTTTTAGGCTGTGTCATTTATGTAAATGCATATATGCTAAAAAGATAATGCTACTGCAGTATTATTTATTTCTACTGCTCACACTGTACATTATTTATCTCGCATACTGTCTTGTGATCGTAACAGCACATTTTACTTACACCAGAAACAAGACTGTTCAATAAATCTTTTATTAAAACGCCCGTCTGTTCTTTCTGTGTAATTTTGAGGAAAACTAAGCATGCACGATTGAGCTGAGTGAAATAGTTATCTATTGTTTCCACGACTCTGGGACACGTTCTGATTCTAAAGGGAAACAAAGTGGTCATGTTTTGCGGCTGCCAGAAACTACTCCCTTCTTGTCGTCAAGGAGTTTCTAGTGGCCTCTGAGCTAGCTGGCACAAGTAATTAAGTTTAATATACTCGATAGGGACATACTGAGCTTAGTCCTATGTCAAACCTATAGGATATATTATTCCAATGCGCAGAGCCTATTAGGGAAATAGGAGCTACACTACATGGCGCCCAACGGTTTGGTAAGGCGGTAATTCAACGTTAGATACTGAGTAACTCAGCCGTGCTTTTTCTCTCAGAGACCCCTACCCATATACTCCAAAAGACGTCTGGAGTGGGCAGGGTTAAGTATCCACCACGGCTACATAGGGCAGTACCCTATATATTAGCTGTTTGGTTTGCTCAACATTGAAGTATACAGTGTTCCAAAATATTGTGCACCTTATCTTTGTTTCCTTGAAACTTGTTCTACATTTTTCAAACAACAAAATGCCTGACTCCGACGATGCCACCGGAAACGGTGGAGATGCGGCTGATCCAGCCCAAGCAGCAGGTTTTAACATCACAGGTTTAAATGAAACCGAGGAGGGTGTTATAGACATCCATCCAAATTTAAGAAGAGCCATCACTCTAAAACTTATAAAACATGGCCTACCACCAAGAGGCGGTAGAGCAGTTTTCGTGATAGAGGCACACGAATCCTTTCAGACAGAGGTATTCTATTCATGGGTAATATTTCCTGAATCCAATCCAGTAACACACATGTTTCACTTCTACAAAGAAGATGATCCACCAGAGGAATATATTCCTTTCGAGGATATAGAAATTCCATTAACATACCAGGAGCATCAGCTCTGGTTTAAAGGCGCCCTAAAACATCACAGAAACATTACCAGGCTCGGTCCACTAGGTAGACCAGGAGCAACATGGCCGATTCTAGCCGGCTACACACCTCATCCTGAACTTGATATAATGTCAGATGAGGACCTACTTGTTCAACTACAAGGCCCCAGCATTATATAAAAATCATGTAGGATGGGATGAGGACTCCCCTCACCATAAAATACATCTGAAACATGAACCAACTGCACAAAGGCAGTATCCTATAAAGCAAGAAGCTAAAAAACAGGTCAGGGAGATCTTAGATCAACTTGAATATCAAGGGGTGATTGAAACATGCACCTCCGCAATGAACAATCCTTTGTTTCCTGTCTCCAAACCAGACAACACATGTCGTCTAGTTTTGGATTACAGACACTTAAACACTTGTTCTAAAACGTTTGCAGTGCAAAATGCACATAGCACAGCATTAATGAATAACATTGTGCGTAAAAAATATAAAACAACATTAGACATCTCAAATGGTTTCTTTTGTCAAAACATAGCACCTGAAAGCAGGTACTTAACAGCATTCTCCATAATGGGGACCCAGCGTCACTTTTGTCGACTCCCACAAGGGTTCAAGAATAGCCCAGGTTTATTCTCAGCGAGGGTAACGGAGTTACTACAAATTTATGACAATGAGGCATTGTCCTATGTCGATGACATCTATCTGACAGACGATGACCTGGACAAACACTTGAACAGGGTGAGCACCATTATACTGGGCTTCGCCTCTGAGGGCTACAAGTTAAACTTTAAAAAGTCCAGAATTGCCCATCTCAATGTCCTATTTTTGGGATATGAGCTTTCAAGTGAAGGCAAGAGCTTGGCAGCTAACTTTCTAGAAAAGTGTGCGCTGCTCCAACCTCCAAAAACGCTAAAAAACTTACAATCCATCCTGGGTTTCCTAAATTTTGGAAGAACATACATTTTAAATTACGCAGAAAGGGTTAAACCTCTCTACGCATTAATCAAACCTGATTTTTCAGTTAAAAATTGGACAAACGAACACACAGAAATCTTGCGTTCACTCCAAGCTAACATGTTAGCAACAAATCACTTACAAACACGCGTAAGTCAAAGAAACCTGGTGATCCGAATAAGTTCGGGTCAATGCGGATTCACCTACTTAACCTTCAATGAGGGTGAGAAGATACCAATTGCATACAAATCTCATTTGTACACACAAGCGGAAATGCGATTCAGTTCAACTGAAAAAATTCTGACAGCAGTTCAAACCGCTGTAGCAAAAGAAAGAGCCCTAGCACAAGGGAAACGCATTATTGTCGTAACCCCGGTACCAGCTTTAGAAGCGGTCACAAAAGCAAGCATTCCAAATGCTAAGGCATTACATCCAAGATGGATACAATGGGTTAATTCTCTTGCTGCAACAGATGTTGAATATGTTTTTGATCCTGATTTAAAAACACAAGCATTCCTGCAATATGAACAAGAATGTCCTCTGCCTACTGAAATTCTGCCTCTCGATCAGTACGAATTTATTATTTACACTGACGGATCCGCACAGCCCGCAACAGTTCGTCCAAATACACCTGTCTACACCAACGTGGCAAGTGATGAACTGGTTCCTGTGATTTCTACAAATCCTGATGCAATTCCAACAATTGACAGAACTGCTTCTGGCTATTTCATTAACTTTGATACGTTCTCAGAAGATCCAAGTGAACCTGAAACGACGCCAGCATCATTCAAACTCAAGCAGCAAGTACAAGACTTTCTTCACTTTATGAAAAAGACTTATCTGGTTTCTCCATGGATTGAACTCTGGATTATATCTGTGGACTTTTTGTTTTCCTGCTCTGGCTAGCTTTGGTTACAACTGTGAGCGTGCTTATAAGTGGCAGATACATCCATGTGAACACTGAAGGAAAAGATGTGAACGTACTTTTGAAACCACATAAATCTTCCCATCGTGAAGCAAGAGACTTGTCATCAGTGAACATCACAGTCGTTCCTATACAGGATGGTATAGTGTGGGACAAAACAGATTATGAAATCTTCGGCCCAACGGAACAATTGAACATTCCACATTTGTTTAAAATTTCACTAAGTGATCTAATTACGTCCAGTACCTATTCAGATGATTGGGACTTTGAGACTGTTAATGACATAATGTTTGACTTAGAAAAATCTGCTGCATTTTCTAAAAATGAATATTTAGAGGGTTCATCAGACTATGAACAACTGTATTGTTATAACCACTATGGTCATCATTATTTGCATAAATCTGCATATCCAAGAAATGTGTTTGTTTAACCAATGGGAACATTGTCCTACACCACCAAAAGGTAGTTCAAAAACATTTGCTAACAAATTTCCATATTTTTCAAGTTACAATACATCTGATCCAGAAACATTTTACTTTAGAAATGTAAACAAAACAGGACTGAAAATTATGTTAACTAATACAAAACAGATTTACTCTGCAGCATTTATTGCCCAACTATCTAGACAGGGTTTCGACTTATGGAAAGATAGGATAGACACAAAAACTGTCTGGGGTACTGAAGATTGGCAAGTACAGGGTATAGAAGCTTTATTTAGAGCCTGTATCATCCCTGAACAAATAATGTTTTTGAATGCAACCGTCCAACAAACATCTTGTCTTGGATTAGCCAAGATCAAAGAGATGAAAACACCTTCTGTGCCAACTCCTGCCAGTAATAACGATACACAGGCAGTGGTGACAGTTGACAATATATTACAACTCAACAGATCTAATCCTATTTGGAAAAAATGGTTGATCTGGCCCACAGACACGAATAACTGTCAGAAAAGATTCCTGAATAAAACTCAGGGCTTTACTATTCATAGGCCAGACCCAAGATATGTCCAAAGACAGCATTCGGGGGTAGTAACAACATACAGTGTAGGAAAATTATGCCTTGATTGGCTGCATAAGTCTACACTACAGGATGTGAAACAACACTTATCCTTACTTAAAGAGGACGCAGACCTTAGGGAATTCTTGCTTGGACCAAGAAAACCGCGTCAAAAACGTTTCATATATGCCGGCATTTATGCTGCTTATAATGAAGCATGGAAAGTGTCGCAGATGGAGGCCGCAGAACGAATACGTGAACTTGATCGTATTAATTTAGAGAAAACACTCTCTGTGGTCGACAATGGGTTAACAACTTTGTCCTCCAGAATATATTCATTGGATGGCATTGTATCCTCTGCTATCGACATACTAGAACAAGATTTGGCGATGTTACAACAAGGTCAGTCTCAATTACGTTCTATTATGTTATTAAGCTGGACGCTGCAATCTTTGCGAGCGGGCTATGTGCCTTGGCGTTTTATCAACACGTCAGCTCTGTTTGCAGAATACAATCTAACTGATAAACAAATCGAATTGGCACAAAGAGGAGCAAGGTATACAGTGCTGAGCATTGAAAAAATGGAAAAGTTACCATTCACAGTGGCAGAAAAACCAGCTACAGAATGGCTTATTCATGGCAAAATAACATTACCTGTGACTACTTTTCAGTTTCAGTATTGCCTCAGACAAATGCAAGCAGGCAAATATGAAAGGTTGGGTAAGGAATACATTAAGACATCTTGGGATTTACTGTATACATATAGATGTTGGAGTGGGGATCGTGAAGTGTTTTTGAGCGGTACACACTGTAAACGTGCACTGAGCGGTTCACTTATATGTCAGGACATTTCTTTACACGGGGCTTGTAATGGTTCTGTGGCAAATTTGTCTTGCCATCAGCAGGGTACACCAGCTGCTGTGATTAATCCAACGTTTGGACAACTTTCTAATGGGAGTTACCTCATGTTGAATGATAAGAGTTGCTGCGGCATGTTGCCAGGCATCCCATATCTAGTAACGGTCAACTCCAGGGTCACTTTCTGTATGCAAGTATTGTTTGCCCCAATAGACACAGTCAGGGAGTCGCCTCTATGGCCTTCGCTGAACGTCTCTTTTATAAGATTTGATACTTTGAGCAGAATGAAAGCCATGCTTTTACAGCAAACAGTGCCTTTGACCTCGGCCAAAGAAACCTATGATCTACAAGTAGCAAGGACTTCGGCTGAGATACAGACTTTAATACGTACAAATTGCCCTATACATTTCGTAGAAATGATAGGACGTATCTTCAATATGTCTGATACAACCGGAATTGTACATGTATTTAAGAGCATTTGCTCCGGTCTGTTAGCACCTTTCCAGGCAATACTCTGAATCATCCCGAACTTTGCACATTCGGTGTTTGGTGGCATACCATTAATTCTAGCACTTGTTGCCGGAATTCTATTTCTCTTCCTGCTATTGCGCTATGGCCAGCCTATTCGCAGACATCACTCCGAGCGAAATGGAGAAAGCTCTCCTTGAACGAAAGTGCCGTGAGCGAATAGTACAGCTATTGGGCATGACTCGTCTACGGGACCTGAATACCACGTGGTTCCTGTCATTCAGACCAATCTGGCAAGATTGCATCTTACCTGTTCTACGATGCCTGCTATGCGGTGAAGAATGCGTGTTGGACACCTGTCTAACATTTCCATCAGCAACGCCAACGGACGTCGATACTCTGTTGGTCCCGATAACGGCCCATGCTCTGTGTTGTCCACAGAGGTTACCAATGCTGATGTCAGCATTCATTGAGATCTCACAGACGCTTCCGGCTGCTGCTGAGGTACGAGAAAGAACTACAGGCACACAGGTAACAACGGACGCGAACATTGCTGCGGCTACCTATGCTGGAGGCGATGCTTCACATCTCTGTGCAATTAATCTACTACACGAGGTGTTCCAACTGACACCAACTACAGTGGATGATGTTTTGTCTATAGAAGTAGATGATCTCATGTTTACACCAGACCCGTGAACTGACTCTGATTCGGCATACAGTGTTCCAGAGATGCAGTGACAATTTGGCCTTCATTTTTCAAAAACTTGGAACTCTACCAAAATTGAACTTTTTCCCATTTTTTCGAACGAAAATGGCACTTCGATCTTCTTAAAGTAGAACTAGCCTTATAGTACAGACTTCGCGGTACTTCCACGGACACTTAGTCATCTTGTGTGTCTAGAACAGTTCATAAATTTTCATGACATGAAATGACTTTGATTTTTGAACAACTTATCGATCATTTTTTTGTCACTTGTAAATATTACTGCTTATTTCATTCCAATTGCATTTATTTTCGAACTTTATGCCTGAAATGAAAAGCATTGCTTAATATGTACAGTACCTTTTGCATTTTTAATATGTTTTTTAATGCTTTTAAGAAATATTTTTTTAATATGCAGTACTCCATTTATGTTTAGCATTTTAAATGTCTAGCATTTTAGTATTATCGTACACACGAAAGTGGAGTGGGTGTTGTATTCCTCTTAGGGTGTCCATAAACGGGCTTTCCAGAATCATGTCCTTATATAGGCACAATTCGCCGTGCCCTTATATAGGCATAAAATCCCAGTCCTTATTTAGGCATTAAACCATGCACTCCAAATACAGGCTTGGTCTCCGACATCCGTCCACCCTAACGTCACAACGAGTTCGTGAAGAACAGACCCTTAGGCAGCGGGAGTTTCCCTAGCCCAGGACTATTGATTTCTTCAAGGACTCATATATTATGCATGAACCATTATTCCTTAGGGGTTCATTCATGACGTCTTCCGCTGTCCGACTCACGTCAATGCTAACATTCTTAGGTACCTCTCAGGTATAAATATACCTTCCCTAGCCCCTGTAAATCAGAGGAGACCTCGACTTCAGAGGAGCCCGTTTCCCGGCCTGACGCACTGAGAAGACGCTGTCATCCCTGCACGCAGAGAGTCCAGCTTCCAGTGATCTAACTTCCCTTGCGGGGTGTTGGAGTTCGAGTCTGGCAAGAGATTCCTACCTCTCTCATTCTTCAGGTATGGAGCTGACCAGAACCTAGAGGGACTCTTGGCATACTAAGCATACTAGGCATACTAAGCTTAACATATTCTTAGTATACCATAGTAAGGAATACTTCACCTACTTCATACCTCTCCCTACACCTAGGTTAGGTTAGGAACATTGGGGTAGAACTAGCTAAGAAACGCATCGTATGAGTACTCGCATTTTTAGGCTGTGTCATTTATGTAAATGCATATATGCTAAAAAGATAATGCTACTGCAGTATTATTTATTTCTACTGCTCACACTGTACATTATTTATCTCGCATACTGTCTTGTGATCGTAACAGCACATTTTACTTACACCAGAAACAAGACTGTTCAATAAATCTTTTATTGAAACGCCCGTCTGTTCTTTCTGTGTAATTTTGAGGAAAACTAAGCATGCACGATTGAGCTGAGTGAAATAGTTATCTATTGTTTCCACGACTCTGGGACATGTTCTGATTCTAAAGGGAAACAAAGTGGTCATGTTTTGCGGCTGCCAGAAACTACTCCCTTCTTGTCGTCAAGGAGTTTCTAGTGGCCTCTGAGCTAGCTGGCACAAGTAATTAAGTTTAATATACTCGATAGGGACATACTGACCTTAGTCCTATGTCAAGCCTATAGGATATATTATTCCAATGCGCAGAGCCTATTAGGGAAATAGGAGCTACACTACAAGTCACTCCTTCATTCATTTTGTATAGCACTAATCAATAAGAACCAGACAGGCTAATTAGCAGGCTAACATGCCACTTTGTGAGTGCCCTCACCAGAGATAATCTTATCCTACGCTGTTATGCAGACAGAGCAGAGTTGTAACTTTGCAATGTACATTATGTGCATGTAGATATGATTATACAATCTCCATTTTTATAACTAAGCCACTCATTCATACATATACCTATTAATGGGGAGCACTGAATGTTTGAGCCTACACATACTTCAAAATCTTTGTTTCAGCTGTACACCTTACAATTTGACATGTGATGAATTTACTATACATAAATACGATACAAATACACATTACATCAGTTCATAGTCCAATAAGCATATACTTAATTAAAATTTACATTTTATGCGTGAGTTTGCAAGCACTATGGAATGAAGCCAACGCTCGTCAACCTACCAAATGTTTTGAAAAAGAGCACATGCATGTATAATTTAAATATATAGTTTAAGTTAGGTAAGTTATAGGTTAAATTCATTAAAATGTAACATCAATTGTTGTTCAATGCAACATTTTTTACTGTCCTTCAATATCCTACATATTTCCACAGAATATATTGCTAACCTGTCGCAAAGCGAAAAAGGCAGTTAGAAAAAGTATGGTAACAATGGCGTAAGTTTGATTAGATTGTTTTGTTCTATATATTAGATATGTACCGAAAGCATTTACTAAATTGTGAACAAAGTGGAAGTTCATACACAGTTTAAGCCACACTATAGCTCAAACTAATTAAAATATTGCCATCCACTATACAGTGAGAAGTTCTCAATATCTTCAGGATTGTTTTTGCAGCACCTGGGCCCTCTCCTACTCGTGGCCAAACTGCCCAAAGGTAGGGAGCTAAAGAATTAAAAAGTATTTCTTCATCTCTCCTAAAGGCTGAAGGCTAGTGCAGTACTAGTGAAGCAAATCTCATAATGCCTAAGTAATGGTTAATTTTTTACAAAAGAGCAGATTACTGCTTGCAAACAATGACTTTAAAGGTGCAAAATATTGTCCTCTCCTCCCCTCCCCCCCCCCCCACCATACAATCACAGAATTTGCTTCCCTTTGGGAGCACTGAACAGCTGCTAAGATGTTCCCTAGTAGGGAAATCCCTTATCTGAACTTGATCTATATTGTGTGTTTCAATTTGTGGTGGATCTGATACAGCTAATAATGAAAGCCTTGGCCTAATCTGATATTAAAATAGTCACTTAATATATTACCTGGTTCTCTTGTAGTGAACTTAATTTCCCATTTTAGCATATAATAGCACTCTTTCACAAGTTCTACGGTATCATATCCTATCTTACTTGGGTCGGTCCATAGAGGCCACAGTTGCAGATCGATTAATAATCTCCTCAATGGGCCAACCAGTTACTTCATCCTAGATCACCACATCTATCTGCATCCTCCAACGTTTGTAAATATGTTGATGCTTTCAGGTTCTTTACCAGCCTAATCCAATACAGCACTGGCTTTATTCCTGCCAGATCACGGATAGATGTTAGGTTAAGTTCTACATAAAGTGCTAGCCAGGGGGTGCCTGAACCCGACCTTGGCAAGGACCTTGGGAAATTATTTGTAGTTACCATACTGCCGCCATAAAGAATGGCCACTAATGCTTTCTGCTTAAATATTTGGAGTATTGTGCTAATGCACTGAGCACCTGCTTTTTGTCTAAATTTGAATACCGTCCTTGAAGTCTGCGGTAAAACTGTACTAGCCTAAGATATCAGGCCTTCCAGCTAAGCTGCTCAGTGAATTGTATCCCTAGATAGTCGTAATAATTTACATACTCAATGTGCTCATCATTTATTGATAGCTTCCTCTTCAATCGGGGGTACGGGTTTAATACCATGATCTGTGTTGTTATAATTAATGGCCAAGGCCTTATTACAATAATCAGTAAAACTTCTCACCAATTTGTGCATTGCATTTTCTGTTTGGGCCAACAAAATCACATCAGCAGCAAAGAGAAGGATTGGGATCTTCCGACCAGCTATTCCGGGAACATCAATTGGGTTTTCCAATAGATAGTCTACAGCATCATTTAAGTAAAGGCTAAAAAGAAGGGGATTAACACACATCCTTGTTGTACACATTTTTAAACCGGAAATGATTCACTGCGTTGCCTGCCAGTCCAAGTCAAATTTTTGCCATTTTACAGGTGTGGATTGCTAGACTGGACCCTCACCCTGCTCTGCCAGGGATTGCTATAGCCTCGTGAGATCAACATGGTCTAACACTCGCTTCTGGTCAACAAACGTTAAATAAAGTGATGAATTTTTTGTTACTGCATATTTATAACAAAACATATACAGGCGTATAGACTGGCCATTGGTTCCTACCCTTAACTGAGGTACAAGCTGGATAGACAAGGAAAATATCTTGACCTGAAGCTAATCTTGAAGTAAATTTAATACAACTTTACAGGAGATTTTGCCGGCTCCACACTAGAGGGAAATTGGCCAGTAATTAGTGGGATAGCCTAAGCATAAAGATTCATGCTTTTAAAAACATTCAATAAAACAGAAAACTAAGGAATGCTAAAATTGTCCTTCATATCTGATAGAAACATCTAGACACAGATTCCTTACCTTTCCTTACAATTTACCAGGTGTCTGGCTGGATCTAGAAGACTTTTGCTCGAGCAATACCCTTGCGCGCTAGTGGGTGGCATCGGTTGGCTCCGCGTGATGTTATTCGTTTCAGAATTGACGTCCACGTCACCTATATAGGCGCCACCTTGGCGCGCTGATGTCAGTTCTTCTCTTTCCCCGCCAACTATCGCATATCCATGAAGAGAACTATCCTCTGTCACTTTTTGACAGGCTTTTTTTCAATGTTTTGTTGATGATTTTTGGCGTGTAGGTTTTTCCAACATGTCAAAGAAGACTTCGGGATTCAAACCGTGTGACGCCTGCCATCGTGCCATGTCGGTGACATATCCTCAATTAATTTGTCTCTGGTGCCTGGGGCACGACCAAGACTCAGTCATGCTCCGACTGCCGGGCCATGGCTCTCAAAGCCTTGAGGGACTGGTCCCTCAAGCTGCTTGCGTCCCAGCGCTCGGCTCCATGCTCTTTGCCTCGGAGTTCTCTTTCTTGGTCGAGAGGACGGTTTAGGCACCGCTCCGGAAGGCTTAAGGTCCTCGTCCTCCCACTGGAAGCAGTCAGGTTGGTCAGGTAAGAGGCATAAACACAAGAAGTCAAAGCGTGCTTCAACTTCCCCCGTCCATCTGCCGACTTGATGGAGGAGTCTTGATGCCTAGGCCTCGTTCTACAGAACCTACACCTGGGTCCGCGCCAACACTTCCCTGCCTTTCCAGGAGCAGGAGCGACCCTCAGCCCAGCTTAGATTTTTATAATGCCATTTGCTTCATGCTTAGGCGACCTGACCCTCCCGGTGGGCATTCGGGTTCCGGAGACTCAGAGGGGGTTCCATTGGGTTCTGCACCACTGTCCCGCAGTGGATCTAGTAGTGACATGATCGGCGCCGGTCCATATCCACCGTGACCTTCCCCAGTGCCGGCCTCTGCGCCGAGGCTCCCGACACCGCTGGCGTCCCCCGGCTGTGCCAGCCACATTCTTACCCACTGATGACCCAGCACCGTTAGGGCTGAGGAACTGAACTAGGACCCCTTGTGAAGGGCTTGGAATGGAGGAAGATTGGGAGGGGTCACTGGACCCTTTACAAGACCAGCCTGAACACAAAATGGACTGGTATAAGCAATTGGGTGAGGCCAATGGACTGGATACCTCTCTGGATTCTGGTCTGCTTTCTCCTCCTACCGTGGCTATGGAGGAGGGAGCTTTATATGCTTTGGTGGTGAGAAGGGCAGCTGAGGTCCTAGACCTTTAGCTCTCCTCGGTGGAAGTCAAGACAAACATCTAGACAGAGGTCCTGCAGCCCAGTGTCTCCTCCTGGGAACCCCTCCTGCCTTTCAACATGACCTTGACTGGTGTCCTTCTGGGAACCTGGTCCAAACCCAGCACAGGGGCTCCTGTGATTTGAACAATCACCTGCCGCCATTGCCCTGCATCGGGCGACCCAAAATTCCTCACCTACCCCCATGCCCCGAGAGCTTGGTATTCCAAGCCTCTACCTCACAAGGATTCCTTGTCCAGGGCTGCAGAAGGGAAAGGGCCAGAAGGCTGGATAGTTGGGGCAAGAAAATGTTTACTGACCGCAGTGCATGGCTGGCTGAAGAAAACAATGCATGCCTATTGGGCCATTACACCCACTCCTTGTGAGAAATGGTTGCTCAAGTGCTGCTACAGGGTCCCGGAGGAGGCCCGGGCAATTCTCTCCGTAGCAGTATCATATGGGAGAGATATGACAAAGTTCACTGTTCATTGTGGGCTTGACACAACAGAGTTGCTGGGCAGGGCAATGTCATCAACGGTGGCTGTTCAATGCCATCCTGGCTGAGAACTTCTAGCTTTTCTGGGGCTGTCTAGGTTTTCCTTATGGACATGCCCTTTAATGGCACCCACCTCGTCAAAAACCTGATGGACATGGTCTTGGTCATAGCCCATGAGTCCTTAAAACGCTCCAAGTCCTTGTGCCTCTCAGTGACCATCTGCCCCTGTCTGCTTTTTGCCCCTTTTGTGGCAATGGAAGGGGCTTTCAGCCACAAGATTGCGCAATTTCAGCAACCTCTGCACGGCCCCTTTTTGACTTCATGGGTTGGGCAGCAAGAGGTAGTCAGTCCATTTCTCCCCATGCAGCCTCCAAACCATCCTAGTCCAGCCCTTCAAAATCATGGGTGGCCAGTTGGTGGCAGGATCAGCCATCGCCTCCACCACTGGCAAAACATCACTTTGGACAGGTGGATTCTTCAGATAGTCTGAAGGGGCTACTCCCTCCCATTTGAGATTACCCCTCCCTGCATGCTTCCAACTTACGACCAATGACAGAGGAGCACCTGAACTTGCTTCAGGAGGAGTCCGGACCCTCTTGGCCAAGCGATCCATAGAGAGGGTTCCTATGCCAGAAGTAGACTGTACTTTCTGGTCCTGAAAAAGGATGAGGGAAGAGCAACCAAACGGCCTTTGTCCTATCCTAGATCTGCTTGCCCTCAACTACTTCCTCAAAAAGGAAAAGTTCAAAATGCTCACTCTGGCTCAAGTCTTGTCTGCCCTAGACCTCGGAGACTGGATGGTAGCGCTGGACTTGCAGGATGCCTATTTCAACATTCCCGTCCTGGCTGCTCATCGGCGTTACCTGCAGTTCATAGTAGGCCACAAGAACTTTCAGTTCATGGTGCTCCTGTTTGGCCTTACTAGCACTCCTTGGGTGTTCACCAAGGTGATGGAGGTGGTCGCAGCTCATCTGCACAGATAAGGGGTGTCCGTCATAGAGATAGGAGAAGACTGACTGTTGAAGGCAAGCTCGCCCCAGACTGTCCTCTCCCACCTCCAGACTACATGAACCTCCTGCTTTAGTTGGGGTTCACTATCAACGTGCCAAAAGCACATCTGACTGCCTCTCAGACACTCCCTTTAATCTGAGCTGTTCTGGCAGTTTCAGGCCTATCCTCCCGAGGGCGAATCCAGGATATTCAGGCTATGACACTTAGTCTCACCAAAATCCAGGATAGAGACTGAAACATGAGGCTGCTGGGCCTCATGGCCTCCTGCAACCTGCTAGTGACACATACCAGATGGCATATGGGGGCTCTGCAGTAGGATCTGAAGTTCTAGTGGGTGAAGCATCAGGGGAATCTCTCCAACATGGTCCAGATTTCAGAGGGAACAGCACAGGACCTGCAGTGGTGGCTGACCAACCGCGATTGAGTCAGAGGCAGACCCCCTCTCCCTTCCCCAACCAGCTCACACAGTAGTGACGCATGCGTCACTCCTGTGTTGAGGCAGCCATCTGGAAGAGGTGGAGATCAGAGGACTCTGGTCTCCAGCATAATCTGGACTCGACATTAAATTGCTGGAGCTCCAAACTATTCGCTTGGCAGTGAAAGCCTTTCTTCCTTCAATAAAGGGAAAGCTTGTTCAGGTGTTCAGACAACACAACTGCCATGTGGTACTGCAACAAACAGGACGGGGTAGGTCCGTGGACCCTTTGTCAAGAGGCCCTGCTTTTCTGGACATGGCTGGAACAGCAAGGCATATCCTTATTGGTTCAACACCTGGCAGGTTCAGTGAACTCCGCAGTCAATGCCTAGCGGATCACAAATGGCATCTCCATCCGGAGGTGGCGCATGGTCTCTTTCAGAAGTGGGGAGAGCCTTGGTTAGATCTTTACACGTTCTCGTGGAGGCAAAATGTCAGCAGTTTTGTGTGCTGGAGTTTCCAACGTGGCACTCGCTCGGCGATGCTTTTTGTCTCGATTGGAGCTCAGGCCTCCTGTAGGCCATTCCGCCCATACCACTCCTGTCCAGAAGGCTCAAGAAGATCAGGAGCGACTGGGCTTAGGTCATTCTAGTGGCTCAGGACTGGACAGAGAGAGTCTGGTATCCCAAGCTTCTCCAACTGAACCTCGATCCTCTGATCAGTCTGCCCCTTTGGGAGGATCTTCTGTCGCAGCAGCAGGGAAGGGTCCTCCACCCGAGTCTGTCAAATATACGCCGCCCCCTTCGAGACTACCCCTCCCTCCATGCCTCCAACCTACGAAGGAGGAAGTCATGACTCTTGGCCAAGAGAGCCATAGAAAAGGGTTCCAGCACCAGAAGTAGGCTGTGGTTGCTATTCCCACTACTTTCTGGTCCCGAAAAAGGACAAGGGCATTTGTCCTATCCTAGATCTACAAGCCCTCAACTACTTCCTCGAAAAGGAAAAGTTCAAAATGCTCACTCTGGCTCAGGTCTTGTCTGCCCTAGATCCTGGAGACTGGATGGTAGCACTGGGCTTGCAGGATGCCTATTTTCACATTCCTGTCCTGCCTGCTCATCGGCTTTACCTGTGCTTCATGGTAGTCCACAGGCACTTTCAGTTCACGGTGCTCCCCTTTGGTAAACACACGCGGGGCACTGGTAAGACCAAGGTGATGGCGGTGGTCGCAGCTCATCTGCGCAGATCAAGGGTGCCAGTGTTCCCCTACCTCAATGACGGAGGCGAGCTCGCCTTCAACAGCCAGCCAGATCCTACTTCCAGACTACGGCAATCCTCCTGCATTCATTGAGGTTCACTGTCAACGTACCGAAGTCACACCTGACTCCCTCTCAGATGCTCCCTTTCATCTGAGCTGTTCTGGACACAATGCAGTTTTGGGCCTATCCTCCTGAACGGCGAGTCCAAGATATTCAGGCTATCATACCAATATTTCAGCCTCGATCCTGGATTTCAGGGAGACTGACTCTGAGGCTGCTGGGCCTCATGGCCTCCTGCATCCTGCTAGTGACACATGCCAGATGGCATATGCAGGCTCTGCAGTGGAACCTGAGGTTCCAGAGGGCGCAGCATCAGGAGATTATTTCCGACATGGTCCAGATCTTGGAGGGAACTGCACAGGACCAGCAGGGGTGGCTGACCAACCGCGATTGTGATCTGGTTGGGTCAGAGGCAGACCCCTCTCCATCCCCCACAGTAGTGATAAATGCATCACTCTTGGGATGAGGCGGCTATCTGGGAGAGGTGGGGATCAGAGGACTCTGGTCTCTAGCGGAATCCAGACTCTATATTAACTTGCTGGAGCTCCAAGCGATTTGCTTGACATTGAAAGCTTTTCTTCCTTCCATCAAGGAAAAGCTGATTCAGGTGTTAATGGACAACGCCTCCGCCATGTGGTACTGCAATAAACAGGGTGGGATGGGGTCGTGGGCCTTTTGTCAAGAGGCCCTGCGTCTCTGGACATGGCTGGAACCGCAGGGTATATTCCTGGTGGTTCCACACCTGGCAGGCTCCCTGAACACCTGGGCAGATCAACTTTTCCATCTATGCCTAGCAGATCACGAATGGCATCTCCATCCGGAAGCTGCGCATGGTCTCTTTCAGAAGTGGGGAGAGCCTTGGTTAGATCGGTTTGCCTCATCCGAGAATGTGTAATGTCAGCAGTTTTGCGCACTGGAGTTTCCAAGGTGGCACTCCCTCCGCAACGCTTTTCATCTCATGTGGAGCTCAGGCATCCTAGAGGCCATTCTGCTAATACAATTCGTGGAGTGAGTGCTCAAGAAGATCAAGAGCGACCAGGCCCAAGTCATTATTGTGGCTCCTGACTGGGCATGGAGAGTCGGGTATCCAGTGTTTATCCGACTGAGCATCCATCCTCTGATCAGGTTGCACATTCGAGAGGATCTTCCCTCACAGCAGCAGGGGAGGACCCTCCACCCGAACCTGTCAACTCTATGCTTTCTTGCATGGATATTGATCGGCGGCAGTATAAAAACTTCAGGAGGAAGGTTGAATGCTGTCATGTTATTTTGGCAGCCAAGCGTCCCTCTACTAACACCGTGTACACTTGCCTGCAGCAAAAAAATTGTAAAATAGTGTACAAAAAAGGTGCATCATCGGACGGCAAGATGGCGGCTGTCTAAACGGCAGCCGCAGGGAGCCCTCCCGCTCGGCTGCTCCGCAACCGCGTTTTCCAGCCTTCCGTACGCCTAGCAGTATGCTCTAGGGAAAAGCTGCCATCGTACGCATGAAACGCTGTGCGAGGCTTGTCTGCGTGTTTCACTTCGGGCAGTCCTGGTGTGTCGCGTGTGGAGCCGTGCTGCTTGGCGGGCGGTTTCTCTTCTTACCGGAGTTGCAGTGGTTGGTGGTGATGCTCTCCTGGCCCCCGTTCAGGCAATGCCTCCAGCTAAATCGAAAACGGCCAAAACCTGCATGGAGATTGGGGCAGTTGCCAAGAAAGCCACAGTAAAGGTGGACCAGGGTCCCCCAGCAAAAGGACCTCCTGCAGGTGGAATGGGAGGCACATGGCCAAATTTTTTTAACAAACCCCCCACACTAGCATAAGGGACTCAGGAAAGACCCCTAATGAAAAAACTCCATCGGTGCTGGATCATCCCTCTCCTCCCCCACACGCCCATTCCCACGATCGCAAAAGGCAGGATCTGGCTATGTATCTCAGGAGGAAGATTCCAGCTCTGGAATACAGCCACAACTGACACTTCCGGACTCTGAGGTGAGCCAGATTCTAACTCCTATAGAGGGGCAAGTGGCAGTACAGGTCTTGGAAAGCTCCGGTGGTAAGGGGGGGGGCATCTCTGAAACAGAATGGATCTGAGCTATTAATGGCTGGAGGAAATGAAATATCGAAATTGTCTGGTCTCTCTGCTAAACAGGATGGGGCAATAGGAGAGATAGTTGCCAATCGTGGGGCAGAGGCAGAAGCTGGAGATAAGTTCTTCTCCCTATCTGACATCTCAGACTGGTCTGAGTCGGACAGCCAGAGTCAGGCTTCGGACTCCAGTAACTCCAATGGCGGGTATGACAAAACCTCGGCCGCTGTTGCCACAGTCAAGAAGGGAAGAAACCCTCATGACAGAGGTAGCAAAAAGGAAAAGAAAACTCGGGGTCTTTTGTGGGATTACTCTGTCTCCCCAGATTTAGAAGGTAATATGGCCACAGCTGGAGACAATATAGGCGAAATTGAACCTGCCTCCTTAGACTCTATATATCAAAGCATCATGGCCCATAGAGACAAAACGCATATTGAAAGTCGGAGGGTCCAGACAGCGTGCCGGAAGATGCAGGGGGCCATATGGAAGATCTCAAAAACTTGTTCTGAATTTCTGGGAAGAATGGACGAGGTTGAAAGTACAGTCACTGAACTAGAAAATGAAGCCATAACTCATAAAGAGTTGACAGTGTCATTGGAGAGTCAAATGTCAGACACTCGGAAGCTGGAGGAGTTCGAAAATCGAATGAGACGCAATAACTTGAGGGTCTTGGGCATCCCAAAAGGGGCTGAGGGGGGCGATTTTTAAAATTTACTGTTGATCTTTTGAAAGGGGCACTTCCGGAGTTCGGGAACTGGGACTGGGCTCAAGAAATACAGCGTGCCCATAGGTTCCCCTTTAAGCAGAGGAAACCTCCATCATCAGTAGGGAACAAACCCCGAGCTATCTTGATCTATGTAGGGAACTTCCTCCTTCACCAGGCGATTTATGATCTTGCCCGCCCGGACCGACAACGATCTTTTAATGGTCATACCTTTTTTGTAAGGCCTGATTATTGTCATTCAACAGTAGAATGTCGCTGGCGACTCCGCCAGCCGTTTCAGAATAAGGGAGCGCAGGTGTTTCTACTGAATCCAGCCAAACTTAAAGTAATATGGAGGGAGATTCCCCATTTTTTCTCATCAGAGATTCTGGCTAAAGAATTTTTGCAAACCCTTGAGTAAAATCTACATATGTAGAAGAGAATTATGTTTTTGGTTGTCTGCTGTGATGTTTGTGGTGTTCCCCTTCTTTTTTTTTTCTGTCTTGGCTGGAGCAGGCATTAGGGAGGGCTCCCTTTCCATCACAGGACCCGGTTGGTCTAGCCGATAGTGAAGGGTGGTGGGGCACAAGGGGAGGGGGGAGGGAATCATGGGAGGTAGGTCTAGGGGAGGGGGGAGGGAAGAGGTACGGGGGGTTAAGCAAAGGTTAAGGCACTTGTGGTTTAATGTATGTCATGATGTTTACATATGTTTAAGGAAGACTGAAATGATTTCTATGAGCAATCGTAATTTAATGTTCTCGATGGAGAGATGTGATACTGAGAATTGTCAACACAAGGATGATGGGTAAAATTCGTATCTGCTCGCTAAATATTTGTGGCCTCAATGATAGGATAAAAAGGGATATACTTGCTAAGTACCTTCGCTATATGCAGATTGATGTATGTCTTCAGGAGACTCACATACCTTGGAGCAAGCGTTGGCGGCTAGGGGACTTAGGTTTTAATATCCTAGCATGTACTCGGCATGGAACAACCACAAGGGGGGTCACGATCCTTGCAAAACATGGTTTGGGTCTGTGTAAGAGAGTTAAGGAAGATAAGCTGGGACGATGGGCTATAGTAGAATATAAATTTACAGCTAATAATGACTCCATTACAATCTGTTCCATTTATGGGTCTAATTTAGATGATCTCGATGTATTAAACTTCCTAAGTATCGAACTTGCCCTTTGGCCGCGCCCCTTGATCCTCTGTGGAGATTTTAACATTCATTTAGATAGTAATTTTAATGTAAATACTGATCTACCATATCAGGGCAGGAAAGTAAAGGGCTACAAAGCCTTGCAAAGTTTAGTGAGAGAACAGGGTCTGATCGATAGCTGGCATGAGTATAGAGCAGCGGATCCAGGATTCACTTTATACTCGGCCCCCACAATAAGTTAGTTTGGCTGGATTCTTTTTTTTACTTCTGACCAACTAGTTAAAATAACTAAAGTAGAAAGTTATCAAAGGGCCATTTCAGATCATAATGCTTTAGTAATTGAAGTCTCATTGTATGAGATCACCAGGGCTCAAAGGCCTTGGACTTTCGAAAGGAAACTTCTGTGTGATCAACTATATCAGGATCATATGACTAAATGGATTGTCGAGTTCTTCAATACTAACTGAGGTTCAGCCGCCGATACTACAGTATGAGATACTTTTAAGGCAGGGATTCGAGGTGAGACCCTGAGCTGCTCCATTTCTCGACAGAAAGCTCGGCAGAATGAAATAGGGAAATGGTTCAAGCAGTTAGAAATGGCGGAATTAGAACTTATGAGAAAAGTTAGTAATGGGCTCAATAGTGAGGAGTGCCAACAGGAAATTTCAATTATTAAGTCTAAAATACATCAACATTTTGGTTCAGAGGTGGCTGCTAAATATGTACAACATAGGGCTGAGTTGTATGAACTGGGGGGGAATACCGGGCGGATCTTGGCAAAACGGTTTCGACAACGAGAGGTGTTGAACAGAATTGTCAAAATTAAAGATCACTTGGACCAAATTCAAGAATCCCCAACAGAAATACTAAATGTTTTTAAAAAGTATTATGAGCAATTATATACTGAGGGAGGGACCCCATTAGATGGGGGGTCTGCAGCAGTATTTTTGAAAGATCTAGAAACGAAGGTGGTCACAGATGCACAAAATGAAATCCTTGCATCACCAATTACCTTGCAAGAACTGGAAACCGCTTTAAACTCTCTAGCCCTTGGTAAGGATACTGGCCCCGATGGCATCCCCCTGGAGTTTTATAGGGCATTCTTTAAATCATGTCAGCAGGAGATCCTGCAAATATTTCAACTGGCCCAAAGGGGATACGCCCCCTGTTCATGGCAGAAGACGGTTATAGTTGGTTTTAAAAAAAAAAAAGGGGGGAAACCCGATTTGATACCAGCATCGTATCGACCCATATCACTTATAAACTGTGATAGTAAAATCTACTCTAACATACTTGCAACCAGACTAGGCAAGGTCATCACCCCTCTAGTTTCACTCCATCAGCATGGATTCATTCCTGGCAGGGACACGACAGACCATGTACGCCGGCTTACAGCCCTCTTAGACTAGGCTCAGGCCACGGAGTCACTGCTGGGGGTAGTCCTGTTGGACGCTGAGAAAGCGTTCAACAGGGTCTCCTGGCGGTATCTGTGGTCTGCCCTACAGTGGAAGGGTTTCTGTGGAGAATTTATCCAGGCTATCAGGGCATTATATTTCTCCCCAAAATCTGTAATACGCATATCAGATCAGAACTCAAAGGAGCTTAATATTAGTAGAGGCACAAGGCAGGGTTGCCTGTGCTCACCTTTGCTCTTCGCCCTTTATATATCGACCCTTTTCTGCGAAAAATGGAGTCGGACATTAACATCAAGGCGGTGAAGGTCGACAATATTTACTATAGAGCATTGGTGTATGCTGATGACATCGCAGTGCTTACGACAGATGTTGCTTTAGCAGTTCCAGAGTTAAAGCTCTTAGCTGAGCAGTTTGGAACCTTTTCAGGTTATAAATAAATTTTTTAGAAGACACAAATTCTCTGCTCTAGACCCGCTCAAATTTTAGATCTCCCGACTGCCCAAGAGGCAATATACCTGGGGATTAGGATTACAGCTGCTGTAGAAAAAATCCCCGATATGAATATTATTCCAATAATGAATAATGTGAGCAAAAAATTGGAAAGGCTACATCATCTTCACCTCTTAGTGTGGTAGAAGCAACGTCATTAAAATGTCGGTCCTCCCAAAGTTTTTATACATTTTTAGAACGGTTCCCTTACAATTTTCCTTGTCTACCTTGGCAAAGATTGACATGATTTGTCAGAGATTCTTATGGGGGTACCGTAAACCAAGAAGGGCGGCCAAATGGATGACCCTCCCAAAGCAGCGGGGAGAAATTCCCATTTTTTAAATTTTATTATTGAGCATCTATGTTACAACACATGGGTATCCTCTTAGTTGGTCTGGCTTCCTCTGGAATTCCAGCTTTATCCCCAACAATATATGAAATAGGGTTGGGGTCTGAAGCTAAGGGTTATCTGGTTAAGATGTTTGAACCTAGCTATTATAATTAAAAAAAAAAAAATTTACATTTTGAAAGCAGCTTACGGGGTTTGGAGACAAGTGCGGCGAAAATTGGAGATTTCAAATCTGAATGCATACACTCCATTCTCCGGGTCTACTTCCACCAATTTTTCAGGACCAAGTTAATTTTAGATGGGGGAAAAAAGGAATCGGCGTCCTGGGTAATCTGTGTAGGGAAGGCCAGCTTTTGTCATTTATGAATCTGCAGGAAAAATTTGGGGTGGATAAAAGGGATTTTTTTAAATGTCTGCAGACACGGAGTTTTCTTGGGGGTAATGAGAATAGGATAAAGGGGATATCAGAAAAGATTCCCTTGGTAGAGATAGTGAGGAGCAAGTCCAGGATTGGGAAGATCTATCAAAATATAATCCAATCTTTCCCGGATGATTTGGAAGCCCAGAATGGGAAATGGGAAAATAGGCTGGGTAAGGATGCAATATATATATAGAGGACTCACTGGAGCTGGCAAATCAGGTGTTACTAACCGGGAGTCTTAGAAGCCAACACTATGGGCCCGATTCTGATGCGGGTTGGAAAAGCTTCCCGACCGAGGGCCTGATTCTGATGCGGTTAGGAAGGCCTCCTAACGGCATTTGCTCCTTCCAAATCGGATCGGGAACGTGTCTTCCCGACCGAGGGCCCAATTCTGATGCGGTTAGGAACAAATGTTCCCATTGAAGTCCATGGGAGTTCAACCAAATCGTATCTGGAAACATCCGGATGCATCCTACTCCGCCGGTCGGACTTTCCCGATCCGAGTGGGTCGGAAACCATTTCCCAACCGATTCGGTCGGGAAGCTTTTCCAACCCGCATCAGAATCGGGCCCTAAGTGTCAGCTTTTGATTTGTATTATACTCCAGAAAAAGTAGCTAAATGGGCCGAAGGGGAAGAGGAAGAAAATGCAATAGATGTGGTGTAGCTGCTGCTGACACTATACACATGTTTTATTCTTGCCCAAAAATGGATATCTTAGTTAGGAAGGCCTCTAGGTCCTGCACAAAGGTCTTAGGCTTCCCTGTGTCAATTACTCCAACTCTATTTATTCTGGGGCTATTAGACAGTGTAGAATTAAATAAAAGAGCTAGGCCAGAGATAGGTTTCCTGTTTATTGCTATGACCATTGCACGCTCCTGCGTTACCTCTCAATGGATAAGCTCTGACCTGCCCACTTTTTCCAATTGGAGGTCTAGGTTGCTGGCTATTTACAATATAGAATCTTCAGTATACATGTTAAAGGGTAGAAGGAAAAGGGAGTTTGGGCAAAAACTATGGGCCTTAATTAGTAATTTGGTGAAGTAGTAAATTTGTAATTATTAACCTATTTATTGCACAGGCACTTTTTTCTGCTATACTATCAAAGGTAACCCATAGGGTGATTCGAGCTGCTCTCTCTTGAAGCTTTTTGTATATTTATCAATGAATTCTGTCCTTTTATCTTTGCTCTCTCCATATATATGAGGTGTTTTTTATTATGTATTCAGAAAGTGTCATGACCTGTATTAATCTGGGTTTTTTTGGTAATTGGAAAAAAGCAATAATAAAAAATTATATATATAAAAAAAAGTGTACAAAAAGGTCTATTGATCCGCTTTCTACTTCCCTATCTTAAGTCCTTCTCTTTATTTTGACCCTTGGCCATCAGGGCTCTGCTCCGGGCACTCTTAAAGGGTACTTTTCGGCCTTATCTGCCTTCTTGAGGCTGCCAGAGCGACCCTCTTTATTCACAATAGGGGATTTAAATAGATTTCTTAAGGGGCCTGTACATATGTTCTCACCTGCCCCCTTCACCATGCCTCAGTGGGACGTTAATTTGGTGCTCACCTTCCTGATATGTGCTCCTTTCGAACCTCTGCGCAACTGCCCCCTCTGTCCGCTTACCATCAAAACACTCTTTTTAGTGGCAATAAGTTCTCTAGGAGGTTGAGCGAATTGCAGGCTGTGTCATCCAGGCCTCCTTACCTGACCACCTTCCCCAATAAGTTGGTGCTTCGCACTGGGCCTCTTTCTTACCAAAAGTGAAAACACCATTCCACATAGGGCAATCAGTCACCTTGCCCACTTTCTACGCTCCTATGCACCCCTCTAAAGAGGAGGAGCAACTCCTCAGTCTGGACCCACAAAGAGCGTTGTCGTCCTACCTTGACCGCACTAAAGAGTTTCGGGTGGATGACCAACTCTTCATGGGGTACGTTGGATCAAAGAAAGTCTTCTCCTGCACTGCACAGCCTATCTCACGATGGGTCATCCTCTGCATTAAAATTTGCTATGCTCTGGCCAAGAAACAGCCTCATGAAGGCTTAAGAGCTCATTCCACCAGAGCTAAGGCTACTACCGTGGCATTGCAACGTGGAGTTCCAGTCCTTGGCATTTGTCAGGCAGCAATTGTGGGCATCACTGCACACACTTACCAAGCACTACTGCCTGGACAGTCAATTCCTGCAGGACACAGCAGCCAGAAAGGCCATCCCTGCTGTCTTCCTGGTCTAAGCTTGTCAACAGTCCCTCCTCCGGGGATGGTACTGCTTGGTGTCTATTTTAAGGTAAGGAATCATCAGGTAGAAACATGAACTAGCTGCAAAGGAGTTACTGAAGGTAAAAAAGTGAAAGTGGTGTCCCCCACGTGACACTATGTATTCTTGCCCACCAAATGCTCCCTTATTCGTACCTTTCCCACACAAACCTAGATAACTGAACCCAATTATATGTAATAATGTAACATTTTATTATCGTAGTAGTTTACAAATATTAATAACAATATTTATAATAAAATCAGTATAGCACTTTCTGGTACTTAATCACATAAATGATAAGTATTTTTAATATTTGTAAACTACTATGATAATAAAATGTTACATTATTACATATAATTGGGTTCAGTTATTTAGGTTTGTGTGGTAAAGGTATGAATAAGGGAGTGTTTGGTGTGCAGGAATACATAGTGTCACGTGGGGGACACCACTTTCACTTTTTTGCCTATTGACTCTGTCCCTATGTTTTGTTAGGGTACCTCTCACATCTTTGTGGAGTTACTGAAGGTAAGTAACTTGTCCATCTGGTAGAGACATGATCCAGCCGCAGATTCCTTACTGACCCACCCATCCTCCGCACACTGCATACAGGTTTTTAGGGTCAGGGCTGATCCCTTTCAGGGCTCTAGTTGTTCTAAAGACACCGCTGTCAGTGTAACTCAAGGCTCCGCGCTTCTGGCGTGGAAAGTCGTGAAAAGTAACTGTCGTCAGCGCGCCTAGGTGGCACTTATATAGGTGACGCAGACATCACTTTCGGCACATATGACGCCGATTATGTCACCGGCGGTCAAGAATATTGCGCAAGCAAAAGTCTTCCGGATCCTGCCTGTGAATTTCTAAGGTAAGAATCCGTAGCTAGATCATGTCTCTACCAGATAAGGTGTTACTGAATGTTAGTAACTTGTCCATTTGGACTCAGGAAGTCAATCATTGATGACATCCTAAAAACATTTTTTGTGACACATCATAGCTAAAGTGCCAAGGGATATAAGTATGTTTTTATTTATAGGCATCTGAGGTCTGGTATACTATCTAGTTTTATTTTAGATGGCACTCACACATTCAAAAAACAAAAACAGAACTAGATCAAAAACAGACACATGACCAGAACAGTAAACATTTATTTTTACCTCTTGTAAATCACAGGCATCTTTTCCCAACAGTAACGTTTATTTGACCTTAAATAAATTAAGCTAAATTAAAACAAAGAGGTGGTAAGCATGGCAGTTACATTTTCAACAGGTCCAACGCAGATGTTCTGCTTTAGCTCCAAATTATTGTGACTTTAAAGACCTAAGTGAGCGTTGGATTGTACATGCTGACTTGTGTGTCTTGGACTCCCAGATGCCCCCTATAAATGTGCTAATCACTGAAAAGATCTTTGCAAAAGCAAGGGCATGGCAGGGACCCTCTGGCAGGTTTTCCCCATATGAATATGAAGTTACTCGCCTATTGCATGTGCTCCTACCATTAGCTAATGTTGGGACTTGAACCATAAACTCTCATAAATTAGATAAAGAAACATTTAAGGAAATTACTATTCTACCTTGATCAAGTCAGATTATGCTTGGTGCTGCACAATGAGTGGTGGTAGAAATAATTAACTGCAATAAAAGTGTGTTATTGGAAAAGAAATCTTAGTGCTTAGAGATTGGAGGATGGGATACTCTGTCACAAATGTGTCAAATGTCCTATCCACGATATTACACATGCATTATCACCCATTGCACTTATAATATATGGCGGACAGGATATTAGTCATGTTTTGAAGCAGTGTTCCAACCACCAAACTTGAAGTAAGGCCCTCACAGTGAATATTACCCTTCGAGTGGTTTTTTGTTATCTGGCAGAAATTAGAGCATCTCAAAATCAAATTCTTTGGCTTACAATGTATTTGACCATTTAAGATATTACAATTAATATTAAAGCTTGTGAGAAGGTAGTTCTTAATTTGCCAATAGAGGTTCAGGAGTGCTTGTATGTGTGTCCAGGTCCACTTCCAATTCCATTACCCTGATCTGCTAAAGATGTCGAGGCCCAGAATGCATTTGTGTATGTGATGATTGCATAAAATTAATCTGTTATACCACAGTATGTCCATCTAAAATGATGTGCGAATGTGGAGATGTTAAAACACATACATACAGTATACATGAATTATATGTAAGCGAATTTGTGAGGCTAAACAGAGAATTTGTTTTGGTCCCTGGGTTAAGAGACTAACGAGCATTGCAGTAGACCTTGTTGGTGCACGAGGCAATATGAAGATACCAATGAGCTTTGTGTCTCTTCATGTTGCATTGGGACCGATGGATGCTGCTGGTCTACTCTAACTACTTTCCAGAGACTGCATAACTGTACTTGAAAGGGGAAATCTATATGATACTGGTATATGTGTCTCCCTGGCAGAACCTGAAATCTAATCTGATCTGTTAAGTGCTCAGCAGAGTAAAACATGAGCAATTGTAGAACATTAAAAATAGGCAGATTAGCAATGCGATATGCCAAAAAGATGGTCTAGTGGCATGTTAAGAGTGGCATGTTAAAATAGCTGAATAATTCAGATTTATCTATGTAATCCAGCTGCTCAGATCAACAATTTCTACTTGGCATAGCCTGATTCCCAATGAAAATTAGGTATTTTCTGAATAAGAGATGTTTGCTCTCATGAATATAGTGTGTCAATCGCAGGTGCATCTATGGAATTCCTCGCATAAACATGGATATGTTTTCAGTTACAGGAAACAGCAGTAACATGACACAAAGTAGCTCTATTCATGCAACATGCAAAAAGAGCATAAATATGCACAATAATTTATTTTGCTTCAAATAGAATTTATAAAGTGCCAATATTGAGATGGACAACAATGGAGAAGGAAGTTAATTTGTTACATATGCTGCAGCCAATGTCTTTGTATTAGGAATATCTGCTGCCACAATTGGAAGAGTTCCATAAAATATCTTTACAAGTCTAGAGTTGTAGAAACGTATGAAAGAATAATGATACTTACGATGGGATGCTAGATGGGAAACTGTCTTTAGCTGCTGCACCAAAAATAGGAAATGAGGGCTCTGAATTGGAAGGGGAGGAAGTTTTCCTTGAATGGATTAGAGTGAGAAGACATCATTCAGAGGAGTGAGGTGGATGGGGTGGAATGGCTGGGGGTAAGAAATGTGGAAGTGATGGAAAATGGGGTAGAACAGCAGGAAGGCGTGGACAGGGGCCAGCGGGTATGCACATGAAACATTCTATGGGGCAAGACTGTTGGAGTGGCAAGAAGGAAGGGGTGCGGGCACAAATAGTATATTGACAAGGGAATTGGGATGGGAAAGAGCAATAATGTGAGCATGGAGGATGTACAGGAAGATTAGTAGGAAAAAGTACTGAAGCAGAAGATGGAGGGCTAACAAGTCAGAATGGGAGGATTAATGAAATATGTTGTTGATATATGGAAGGAGAGCCAAAACAAGATCAAGTTTTTCTAGAAATCTATGACATAGAAATCTTTGGATTTAAAAAAAGTTTGTTTTGATAACCCTTATCATATTATATTACATGTAGCAATGTGGTAAAATATGGCAAGCCCTTTTTTATTTAAATCCACACAGAAGGAGCGTACAGTTATTTTGAATTCATTCACAATTAATTATTGAAGTCCATAAATAATCAATATTCCAATGCAAGCTTCCTTGTCCACTTGTCTTTATTGACACTTGTTCCAAACTCTTCAAAACACAGATCAATCAATATTTCAATACAGCCAGCCTACGCGTTTCGTCCCCCATGGGACATCATCAGGGCTGTAAAAAGAAAGCAAAAAATAAAAATCCATTCCAATTCGAGATTGTACATACAAATTAAAACAAAGTACCCAAATGTTTAGAAAACATGTTCATTTCCACCTGCCTATAGAACAGTCTATACTCATCTGTAAATGTATGCCCCACTATCTTTGGCACATCAAAAATGTGCTTGCAAATTATATTTAACAACATACCAAAGTGTTTTGATAACTTATTCATTACAACCTTCCTATGGAACAGTCTATACTCATCTGATAAGTTATGCCCCACTATCATTGACTAATCCAAAATGTACTTATATCAAACAAAAGGCATCCTGCCTATATGACATTCTTTTAGATCCACAATCCTATACAGTTTCCAACTTATATTCACCTATACATGGTGATTACCCATCTTTGTTCAAAAATTTTATTAATGTTGTTGATCAGAATAGTACGTGTGCACTGATCCATGATGTATCATGACTAACCTGGCCTTCAATTATCAAAAGTTTTTATCAGTTATTATCATCAGTTAGCACCGATACACGGGCCTCTGACTTCAATTATCAAAAGTATTTATCAGTTTTTATCATCAGTTAGCACCAATCCTCCTTCTAACTTTTGAAACCCTGAACACTCCACTTAGTCCTATTTAATATGAATTTATCAAGAAACACGGGCCTCTGTCCCAATGATTTCCAGAAACATCCTGAATCTTTACTCCCCATCATTAGATTCAAAGTGATCTCACCTGAATCATTTTCATGTTACTGTCTATTTCTTATTCTTTTTCCAATTTTCCGATATTTCTATTTTATGATGCAAATTCTGTAAAAGAGAATTACCACTATTTAGTGTTGTCCCCCTTACTTTTATATCTGTTCCTTAAGCTTGCCTCGTTCTTACTTATTGCTCACCTTTTTATAATGTCGAACGAGTTCCTGTCAATTACTCTTCCAGCCTTCCTAATCGATTTTCAAACTTTCTATTTTGTGATGCTAATTCTGTAAAGAAAAAATATAGCTGCTATTTAATATTCTTCACCCCATTTCTCTTATCGCCCCTCTAGCTAGCCTTCTTCCCACTCATCTGCTCACCTTTTTATTATGTCCAAGCATCTCCATGAAGTTCTCTCCTCTGCAGCCAGGCCCGATAAATCCCGCTGTAATTTGCGACTATTCCCCACCTCTATTTAAAATTCTTTTGAACCAATCCGGAGTTGCGCATTCAAGCCTTGTGCTTTAAATACAATTCTGACCAATCATTAGCGAGCCACAAACATCATTCATTTAATTTATGCGTGCAGAAGACAATGGAGGAATTCCACAACTTAGAAGATTTGGGCATAAGGGGCAGAGGTGGTTCTAAGGATAAGGACAATTTATTGCAGGAAGAACGTACAGCTTTGAACAATTTGAGATTGGACAAGAATATAGTTATTCGTAGAGCTGACAAAGGGGGTAACCTAGTTGTTATGAATAGAACTGATTATTGTGAAGAGATCAGGAGGCAATTAAGTAATGTGGAGTGTTACACCAAGATAAGGGGGAATCCTATGCAACAAGTAGGAAGACTAATAACGGAAAGACTCTTTTCTTGGAAAGAATTAGGATTATTAGATGAAGCTGAATTCAAATATCTGAATGTGACTAATCCCTCCTACCCATTTATCTATACTTTGCCCAAAGTACATAAATCAAGAACAAACCCGCCAGGGAGACCTATAGTTTCCAGCATTGGAAGCATAACAGAGCACTTATCTGAATTTGTGGATCTGTTCTTAAAACCATTAGTTGTTAATTTACCATCCTATATTAGGGATACGATGGACGTTCTAAATAGGTTACAGGACGTCAAGTGGGAAGCAGGAATGAGTCTGGTTACATTGGACGTGGTTGGGTTATATACCTGCATAAATAATGACAAAGGAGAACAGGCATTGAATCATTTTTTGGGCAGTCGTAGTGCCAGTTTACATGATCATTCTAAAATGATTCTAGAAATGAGTGCGATAATATTGAATAACAATTACTTTTTGTTTCAAGATGAATGGTACCACCAGATCAGGGGAACAGCAATGGGTTCCAGGTTTGCTCCCTCTTATGCAAACCTTTTCATGGGTTGGTATGAGAGGGAACATGCCTGGAACAGAAAAGCCTCAAGATGGACGGATCAGATCCTATTTTGGGGACGTTTTATAGATGACGTTTTGGTAATATGGCGAGGATCTGAAACAGAGTTACAGGAATACTTTAAATATTTGAATATTAATGATTTTAACGTGGAATTCACCATAAAAAATCATCAAGAAAGGATCGAATTCCTAGATGTAGAACTGTTTGTGGAAGGGAAGCCCTCAAGAGCAAATTATTTAGAAAAACAACGGCCACTAATTCTATATTAAGAGCAGATAGCGCCCACCCAAGGGGAGTCATTAAAGGGATTCCCTTTGGGGAAATGGTGCGAATCCGTAGGAATTGTAGCAGAGATGAGGATTTCGAATCAGATAACCTGCAAAAGAGATTAAGGAATAGAGGTTATGCTAAGGAGGATCTTAATAGGGCACGAACAAGGGTGATGTCCATTAAGAGAGAAACAACTCTTATACAGAAAGACAGGTCTCGCTCCAGCGAAAGATTGGAATTTGTCACTACTTACAGTTCACAACAAGACAAGATTTACAGAATACTTAGTAAACATTGGAATTTGCTCAGGGGAGTACCGGGTCTGACTGGTTGTATTGGAGACAAACCAAGTGTTATTCACAAAAGATGTCAAACCATTGGGAATATGATAACGAGGAATTATGTAGAACCACTAAAAACAGATGGGGAAACTGGCTACCACAGCAACCCAAGGGTTTCTACATATGTGGAACATGTAATATCTGCAGTCTGGGTATCAACAGAAAGAAGGAATTCACATATAATACCAAGAAAAGTTATTGCATAAATGAATTTATTAATTGCAATAGCACGGGAGTTGTATATGTAATTATATGTGCATGTAATAAAATCTACATCGGTAGCACCAAGAGAAGTTTGAAAACTAGAATTCAGGAGCATAGAAGGGCTATCATTAATCAGGAGATGAAATCACCCATTTACCAGCATATCAAAGAAAACCACATGAGGGACACAAATTTTAGGTTCCATGGGCTACAAAGAATTTTTCCCAGAGCCAGGGGTGGAGACTGGGAACTAATGATCAGAAAACAAGAGGCAAGATGGATCAGCAGATTTAGAGCGGTGATCCAGGGCTCGAATAGTGATAATGAGTTGCATTATTTCTTAGATTAAATTGATTGAGAAGCCTATATGTTCTTTGGAAGACTAGTGGATAGTAAGATTTATGTAACAGCGATTATGAATCAGAACTTTATATATTTTTTGGATGAATTTTATTGAGTGGTATGGTCTATGAAATTTAAATGTACATGATATTGGTAGAATCGATAGTGCATAGGTTGTGGTCATTAGCAGATAAACCAGAGGATGTAAATGGGTGTCTTGTAATCAACATAAAAATAAATACACGGGTGCTCAGTAACATACGTACAAATAATATTGTCTGTTCAAGAGTGTTGGAAATTTTAAACATCAACTCAAAATAGGTTGCATTTACAATAGGTATGGCATTTATGCTTAAACATAGTAGTTCTAAGTTAACTCAGGAGTTTCGCGACCCCTATCATGCGTCGAGTGGGAATCAGAATTTGCCAGTTAATTACTGCAAATATATGTTAAATTATATCATCCAATTTATGAATAGATATGCACAGAGTGGGCGCAGGTAAACCTTGTATTAAAAGACCTTTACATTAATTAAAAGACCTATAGTTGAAAGGCTTTTGTTTTGAATATGTGAAGGGAAACTCGGCTAAAATACATGATCAGGCAGGCGATGCGGACTAGAGAGGGAACTGCTGCCAGAGATTTAGCCTTAAAAGACCCTTTCATAAATTAAAAGACCTATTGGTGAAAGGTATACGTTTGTAATACGTTATGGGAAACTTGATTCGTCCACAGAACGGTAACTGAGAGGTGATTGGCCCACAGTGTGACCAATCGGGAAATAGGTAGACGATGTGGACCAGAGAGGGAACTGCGGCCCAAAATTACGCATAAATTAAATGAATGATGTTTGTGGCTCGCTAATGATTGGACAGAATTTAACTGAGAGGTGATTGGCTCCCTGAGTCAATAAAGTGACCAATCGGGAGATAGGTAGACAACGTGGAACAGAGAGGGAACTGCAGCCCAAAATTACGCATAAATTAAATGAATGATGTTTGTGGCTCGCTAATGATTGGTCAGAATTGTATTTAAAGCACAAGGCTTGAATGCGCAACTCCGGATTGGTTCAAAAGAATTTTAAATAGAGGTGGGGAATAGTCGCAAATTACAGCGGGATTTATCGGGCCTGGCTGCAGAGGAGAGAACTTCATGGAGATGCTTGGACATAATAAAAAGATGAGCAGATGAGTGGGAAGAAGGCTAGCTAGAGGGGCGATAAGAGAAATGGGGTGAAGAATATTAAATAGCGGCTATATTTTTTCTTTACAGAATTAGCATCACAAAATAGAAAGTTTGAAAATCGATTAGGAAGGCTGGAAGAGTAATTGACAGGAACTCGTTCGACATTATAAAAAGGTGAGCAATAAGTAAGAACGAGGCAAGCTTAAGGAACAGATATAAAAGTAAGGGGGACAACACTAAATAGTGGTAATTCTCTTTTACAGAATTTGCATCATAAAATAGAAATATCGGAAAATTGGAAAAAGAATAAGAAATAGACAGTAACATGAAAATGATTCAGGTGAGATCACTTTGAATCTAATGATGGGGAGTAAAGATTCAGGATGTTTCTGGAAATCATTGGGACAGAGGCCCGTGTTTCTTGATAAATTCATATTAAATAGGACTAAGTGGAGTGTTCAGGGTTTCAAAAGTTAGAAGGAGGATTGGTGCTAACTGATGATAAAAACTGATAAATACTTTTGATAATTGAAGTCAGAGGCCTGTGTATCGGTGCTAACTGATGATAATAACTGATAAAAACTTTTGATAATTGAAGGCCAGGTTAGTCATGATACATCATGGATCAGTGCACACGTACTATTCTGATCAACAACATTAATAAAATTTTTGAACAAAGATGGGTAATCACCATGTATAGGTGAATATAAGTTGGAAACTGTATAGGATTGTGGATCTAAAAGAATGTCATATAGGCAGGATGCCTTTTGTTTGATATAAGTACATTTTGGATTAGTCAATGATAGTGGGGCATAACTTATCAGATGAGTATAGACTGTTCCATAGGAAGGTTGTAATGAATAAGTTATCAAACCACTTTGGTATGTTGTTAAATATAATTTGCAAGCACATTTTTGATGTGCCAAAGATAGTGGGGCATACATTTACAGATGAGTATAGACTGTTCTATAGGCAGGTGGAAATGAACATGTTTTCTAAACATTTGGGTACTTTGTTTTAATTTGTATGTACAATCTCGAATTGGAATGGATTTTTATTTTTTGCTTTCTTTTTACAGCCCTGATGATGTCCCATGGGGGACGAAACGCGTAGGCTGGCTGTATTGAAATATTGATTGATCTGTGTTTTGAAGAGTTTGGAACAAGTGTCAATAAAGACAAGTGGACGAACAAGCTTGCATTGGAATATTGATTATTTATGGACTTCAATAATTAATTGTGGATTAATTCAAAATAACTGTACACTCCTTCTGTGTGGATTTAATCTTTTGTTAGATGACCTCTGGGCGGTGGATCATCAGAAGTGAGCGGTTTCTTTGAATATCTAGCCAATAAGTGATACACCTAGAATACTCACCTGTGCACACGAGTTCTGTGACCCTCACCGCTCTTTAACGTCCCTTTTTTTATTTATTCAGGGGCCAGCAATTGTAACATCTGATTATTACTTTAATAATTGTTTACTTTATCCTTAGAAAGAATGCGAATTGTGTGGTACAACACAGTAACTTTTATTTTCCTCAATGTATGCTTGCACCCCCATTAAAATCAATGGCATATCAAATAGTAATCATATTAACTTTACTAAGTGGGACGCTTTAATAGGGATAGAGAAACGCTTTGACCTCCATTGTCTTACATATGCCCAGCCAGGTAGTTCGTATCATGTTTTTATTGTAGCTCCTAATATTACTTTTTAACCTGTTCCAAATATCTACTATAATATCTGACTAACGAAAATTGTTGATTTTGGAAAATCACATTATAATCATTTTCGAAAACACAGGAGGCTGCTGCTTGCTAATGTAGGGGCATGCAATAACTAGCATTACCATGCAAAACATCAAATTTCAGGACGATTTTTAAATGGAGAATCCTTTCCATTTATAAATTTTTTTTTAATTGATTAGACTTCAGTAATCATATTCTAAAACTACTTGGAAAGATATAGCACCATACCTCATATTTTACAATGTCAGCCCCACCATGTAGAATAATATGGGTTGGCCACAAACCAGCATTTTGGATGAGTGACTATCTAGCAACCAGTTGTGAGGTTCTCACACATGAGCTGTCTTTGTAATGTGGAAGATGGATAAGGTACAAATCTTCAAACATATATACAAACTGGAATACCGTCCCATCAGTTAAACAGCAAAGTATGTGCCCATTCTTCACAACAAATGTAGGAGCAACTGCTTCCATTTTTGTACAGGAACCCCTGGGGCACCTCCATGCACACGAGTCACCAGCAACTTGGTTATCTAGCATGAAGTCCTTCATTGCGCCTGAAAATAGCATGTTGAGAAGCAGGCTCCACTACAGCAGATCACTTCACACGTGTATTTCATTGACTATAGGTACAGGTAATAGCACACAAAGAAGGAGATCCTTACGTGTGGCTCTGGTATGGAGGTTGTGAAAAGGAATGTAGCCAGGGTGGGTATGCCTGCCTCTTTCAAATGTTGGCAAGAGTAGGGCAGCAATAAATATTGCATACTACTTTTACCTGAGCCCAAGATAGCTGCTTACAGAGGGAGCAGACACATTTAGGGCCTAAGTAGATGTGGGAGGTCAAACAATTTCTGCTGGGCACAGCCTAATACCCAATGATAATTATGGTATGCTGTCGGTACAAGGTGTCTGCTTTTTTAATTGGAGTGGTCCAAATCATAAATTTTGCCCAGTCATTGAATTCCTCACATAAACATGGATTGTATGTTTTCAGAAAGAGGAAACAGCAGTAACATGACACAATTTAATAAAGTTGCTCTAGTCATCCAATATGCAAATATATAATTGTACATATCTGAGAGACATCTAGCCGCATTTTCCTTAACTTTTGAGTTCTCCCCAGGCGTCAGACTGGCTCTGGAAATTTTTCAGCAGTATCTCTGCGAGCCGGGGGACGGCACCTTATGTGGCTCCACTGACGTCACGACCGGAGTCAACGTCATCACGAAGCTGTAAGTCCCCTTCTGCACGCGGACGTCAGTTTCTTCTTTTCCGCAATGCGGATCCAGAGAAGCGGGTCCTCAGTCTGTTTTTTCCTGGCCTATTCCGACAGGTTTTGTTGGTGGGAACAGTGTGCCTTTCCCCAATGTCGTCGGGCTTTAAGCCTTGTGGGATCTGTACTCGACAGGTGTCAGTTACAGACCTGCATACTGTCTACATGTGGTGTTTGGGGGAACACCGCGACTCCGAGGATTGCAGCTCCTGCCAGAGACTGAAGCCGAAGGTGCTCAAGGAATGCCATAAGAAGTTGCTGGCGGGATGTCTGTCACGGTCCTTGGAGACCTTGCGGCCTTGTTTTTCTTCTCCTCCGGAGGTCAGGAAGCCGTACATCAGAAATGTCCATGGGTGAGACTTCACCGGGTGGAGACTCCTTCTCCCACTGCTCCTCCCACTCGGCATTTGAGGAGGCCGTTCATGTCTCTGCCTGCATCTCCCCGTCTTTCCGGGGCATCAATGGCCAGATGAGGTAGTATTATAACTCTCTACACCTTATCTTTGCTCCTCCACCTTCCACTGGATCACTCACGGGCCCCAAGGAAGTGAGTGGAACCACACCTGTGGATTCCTTCTTCATGACGGTTAGGCCATTTGAATATTTAGGTCTGCACTGGTCGGCGTTGTGTGACTCCATTACGGCGCCGGTGCACAGCCCTTCAGGGATCCAACTTCGGTGTCCATTGTCAATTAGCCAACTCCGACATTGACGTTGGCAGCGCTGATCGAAGTCTCTTCTCCTATTGATGTTGAAGCGTCACCTTCTCCGCATTGATCGGCGTAGGGTGCGGAGTCAGTAGAGCAAACTGAGGGCAATGTGGCATTTTCACAACCCTCTCAGGGTGAGACTTCAGAGAGTCACCTTTTAAAGGGTTTTGCAATGAGGTCTGGGCTCTTTTAGACCATTTCTGAAGTTATTTCATCTCAAGTGGAGGAGAGTTGGATATCTGCTCTTGGTGCGGCTAGTGGGCCGGAGTCCTCTCCAGCCTTGGGGCTACTTTCCCCTTCTAGTCTCGCTAGTGAGCCCGCCTTCACAGATGTGTTGAGAGGAGTGGCAACAGTTTTGGATAAGTCTACCGACCCTCTGATTGTCCTTGGTAAAGGACATCAGTCAGGAGAAGAACCTGTTCTTCCATACAGTGAGGCCCTGTTTTACATATTGTTAGGAACACGGGCCAAGCCTTATAGCACGGTCCTCTGAGACCCCTGAATATCTCGTAGCCGCCTACCTACTCCAGGAGACCCAGTTTGTCTCCTCAGGCATCCTACCACTTGTAGCCTGGTAGTTCAGGCTGCTACAGCCTCACAGATGCAGAATCCACATCCTAAGACTCCGTTAAATAAGGTATCTAAGAGTCAAGCTGCATGTGGCAGACACATCTTTGCTTCTGCTAGTTCTGCGTTAAGATCCACCAAAACGTCTTGTGTTCTTGGGCGGTTTTCCCCACGCATTGTGGGATACCTTGCAGATCATGTTTCCATTGCTGCTTAATAACCTCCGCTCTGATAATTCCGTAGGTAGGGCCATGGCATCTTTGGTGGTGCTCCGGCATCGTGCATGATTAAGAACTTCAGGTTGTTCAGAGGCTGTACAGGCGACTTGAGTCAATATGCCCTTTGATGGCACCCATCTTTTCGGAGCTCAGGCAGATTCAGTATTGAGACGCATCCGAAATAGGATAAGTGATAGAGAGTTTTAAAGAGCATATAACAGAGAAAGAGTAATTAAGTTTGACTCTATTTGAGTGGTGTAGGTGATTCTGGATTCTTTCTTTCTCAAAGGGCTTGACTTTGTTAGGGCATTGACATTTCCCGTTTTTTGATTATACATGGTTAGTGTTTCTCCAATGTGCAGATATTATTGTTTCAATACTGTCTTTAACAGTTTAAGTGGTATAAGGATACCTGAGGTATGGTTTTTCTTTTTATTCTTTTCCTCTGAGCGATGGGCTGCATGCTCAAGAGATCATTATAAGTGATGTGTTTTCCAGTTAGAAAGATTTCTTTTTATAGGCAGTTTGGAGATGCTGATTTGCAGTATTTCTTATAGAGACATATTACTTGTGCCTATTGTGAGACTTTGTATACAGAGTGTATACCTGTCCTTTGTGAATACTCTGACTTTCCACTTCAGGGTAATTTTGGTCTCTAGTTTGTCTAATGCACTCCTGTTCGCTACTTTAGCGGAGTGCACTTAACCTAAAATTCATCCAACGCAAAAACTATCCATGAACCACCTGAATTTAATGTAATGTTCCCCGGTGAGTGGATCATGCCAGCTTTAATGTGTTGAGTTCACTTAACTGCACACAGGAATTTGTTCTATGGCTTTGTGGTGTTACATCTTGTAAGCTCAGGGTGTATGATGTATATCCTTCTGAATACTTACAATCTTTATTTCCTTCATTTCTGGAGGCGGTTATTACTATGTTCAATTTTGGAACATGGTTGTCCCGTGAGCTCTGCTTCTGAGATTTCCCGAGATGCCTTGTTGGATTGGTTGCCTTAGGGTCGTTTACAGCCATGTCTTACATGGTTGGAAAGGTTTCATCAGAAGAGAAGGTTTGCTTTTTGATCCTTCCTCACTCAAATAGCCTAAGAACATCTTGGATATTTCCATAGTCTTTAAAGTCATACCTTTCCTGTCTGGAAGTTCGATGTTCTCTGTCTCCCTGTGGAGAGTTCCTTTTCTCTATTAAGCATTTATTTTTCTGTACCGTACAGCCTTTTAAGGGGTCATAGTGTGAGGTTATGATCTGGTGCTTCATTGCACTTGGAGAACTAAAATATGCCTATATGGGCCCTTGTCTGTATTCTGGTCAGATTAGATTTAAGCTCATATGTCTCATGGACAATTATTTTATTCATCTTGACCTTGTAGACCAAGTACCTGGAAATTACCCAAAAAGGGAACCCAGTTAAAATAAGCCAACTGTTGTTGTAGGTGCTTGCTTATAGCAAGGTGTCTTTCTCATGTCGTTTTTCGTTACGTATTACTGGCCCATTAAAATACTTTTGGCAGGCGGCATTATCTTTATGCTGAGTCTCCTTAGGTGTTTCATGGAGGCTGCAATATTTCTCTTGACACTATATTGTATGGTACTTTAGGGCTGGTTTTTCATTTATGTTTATCTATGTGTGTATATAAAGGATACACAAGTGTGTTGCATATGTGATTACACATGCTGAGTTATGATTCTGCTAAATATAAAAAAAAATAGATAAGAGATGCAATCACATCTCACAATATAAGTTTGGATTCGGCTCTATATGTAGGCGTGGAATGCAGTGATATAGGTCTGGACATAATTGTTCAGTTTTTATGACAGCTTCACATCTGCTAATTGTTATCTTCCATTTCAATGGACACTATACATTGTGAACCTTCGGCTTGTCATTTTAGCTAAAATATTTATCTGACAGAGACTTCTAGCTGCAGATTTCTTACTTTAGAACTTCCAGGCGTCAGGCTAGATCTGGAAGATTTTTGATAGCAGTACCCCTGCACGCCGATAATTGGTGGTTATCGACTCCATGTGACATTGTATGAGTCAGATTCATCGTGACGTCCACTTCGTCTATATAGGCACCACCTCGGCGCTCTGTCAGTTCAAGGGATCCGTGCTGGCTGGCATGGAAAGAAAAGAAGAGAGCTACCCCCTGTCACTTTTTGACAGATTTTTATTATTTTTTGTCAACGTTTCTGGTGTGTAAGGCATGTCAAATGAAAAAAGCCACTGGGTTCAAACCGTGCGGGACCTGTCACCGCGCCATGCCGGTTACAGACCCCCATCTTGTATGAATTTGGTGCCTGGAGCGCGACGACGACCCGAAGTCGTGCTCTGACTGTCGGGCCATGGCGCCGAAAGCTTTGAGGGAGCGGTCCCTAAAGCTGCTTGCAGCCCAGCGACAGGCGCCTCGGAGATCACCCCGAAGATCTTGTTCCCACTCCCGGTCTAGAGGAAGGTCCGAGCACCACTCCGAGTGAGAGGAGGAAGACTTGGATTCCCCAAAGTCGTCAAGGTCAGGTAAGAAGCACCACAAAAAATATAAGTCAAAGCATGCTTCGATTTCTCCATCTCGTCAGGTGACGGACGGGGCGAGGTCTTGGCATTTGAGGCCCCGTTCCGTGGAGAGGGTGCCTGGGTCAGCTCAGTGTTTCCCTCCCTTTCTGGGAGCGACCCCGTCTAGTTGAAAACCTTTTATGATGCCATGTGCGCCATATTTGGGAAGCCAGACCCTGCCGGCGTGCCTTCGGGCCCCGCAGGCTCATCAGGAGGAGATCCCCTGGGTTCTGTGCCACCTGCTCTGGTCCCAGTGCCCAGGACTTCTCTTGGATCCATTCCTGGATCTGGACCAGTGCCGGTCTTACCACCTCAACCTTCCCCGATGCCGCGTCCGATGCTGAGACCCTTGACGTCACTGGTGCCCACAGGTGGCGCTTCCCCTATCCTTATTCCAGATGACACGGAGCCGGCTGCGCACCACCAGTGCCGATGGATCCGTTGGGTTCCATGCCATATCCTGTGCCTTATTCTGAAGGGCTAGGACTGGATGAGCATTGGGAGGGGCAGCAGGATCCCTTAGAAATCCTGCTTTTCAGTGAAGAAATGGACTAGTATGAGGACCTGGGTGACGCCAGCAGCTGGGACACCTCCCCAGAGCCTGGCATGCGGTCTCCTCCTGCCCTGGCTATGGAGGAGAGGGGCTTCATTCACAATGTCGGTGCTTAGGGCTGCAGAGCTCTTGGGCCTACAGCTTCCTATGGTAGCGGTCAAGACCAATGTCTTGACGGAGGTCCTGCAACCTGGTGTCTGCCCCTCAGAACCCTTGCTGCCATTTAACAAGGCCTTGACAGATGTTCTACTGGGCACCTGGTCCAAGCCCAGCACAGGGGCTCCTGTGAACAGAACTATCGCCCACCTCCATCGCCTTGCACTGGGCGACTCAGCTTTCCTCTCCAACCACCTATCCCTCGAGAGCTTGGTGGTCCAAGCCTCTACTTCCTGTGGTGCATTCACTTCTGCACCCCCGGATAGGGAATCCAAAAGGCTGGATAGCTTTAGTAAGAAGATCTTCTCTTCCACCAGCCTCGCATTGTGGTCGGTAAACAATGCAAGCCACTTGCTCAACCGCATCCCATAGCGAATGGGAGTAACAGCCCAAGTGCTGCCACAAGACCCGCAGGAGGCCTGGGCTGTCCTCTCCCAAGCTTTTTCAGACAGGAGAGATGCAGCAAAGTTTGCCATACACTTTGGTCTAGGCACAACAGACCAGCTGGGCAGAGCGATTTCCCGACGGTGCCCATTAGGCGCCATGCCTGGCTGATAACTTCTGGATTTTCAGGGATGTCCAAGCCAACCTTATGTACATGCCCCTTTGATGGCTCTCCACTCTTCGGGGATAGGGCGGACGCGGCGCCAGAGCGCTTTGAGAAGCCCAAGGATTTGGCCATAGCCCGCGACTCAGTGTCATTCCTGCCTTTCACTACTTTTGTGGCTACGGAGGGGGCTTTCAACCACGCCAGCTATCCCCAGCCAGAGGACCGCGCACGTTCTGCAAACTCTGCGTGGGTGTGGTTCACCCCGACCCCACGGGTCGGGAGGCCAGAAGTTTGGTCAGGCCACAAATCTCTAAACTTCCGCCTCCAAACCTTCCTTGTCCAATCCTCCCAGTTCATGGGCGTCCAGTTGGTGGCAGGATACGCCATCACCTCCACCACTGGCAGGATGTCACCTCAGACAGGTGGGTTTTGCAAATAGTCCAAAGGAGCTACTCCCTCCCCTTCGAGGCTACCCCTCCTACCAAACCTCCAACTTACGATCGGCTGACAGAGTATCACCTTGTCTTACTTAGCCAATAGAGTTTTGACTTCCTTGCGAAGGGAGCTATTGAGAGGGTTCCTGAGCCAGAAATAGGCTGTGGTTGCTAATCCTGCTATTTTCTGTTTCCAAAGAAGGACAGAGGCCTTCATACTATCCTCGACCTCGGAGCCTTCAACTACTTCCTCACAAAAGTAAAAAGTTCAAGATGCTCACACTTGCTCAGGTCCTGTCTGCCCTGGACCCAGGAGACTGGATGGTAACGCTGGGCTAGCAGGACGCCTATTTCCATAACCCCGTCCTGCCTGCTCATCAGAACTATTTGCGGTTTACAGTGGGCCGTGAGCACTTTCAGTTTACCGTTCTCCCCTTCAGCCTCACCCGTGCCCCTCGGGTGTTCGCCAAGGTGATGGCAGTGGTCGCAGCCCATCTGCAGAGGTCAGGGTTTCCAGTCTTCCCCTATCTTGACGACTGCTTGGGGCGAGCCCGCCTTCAACAACCAGTTGTCTCTCACCTCCAGACTATGGCAAACCTCCTGCATTTGCTGGGGTTCACTATCAACGTCCCGAAGTCTCACCTGGCTCCCTCTCAGATGCTCCCCTCCATCGAAGCCGTTCTGGACATGGGGCAGTTTGGACCTATCCTCCCGAGCGGCGAGTCCAGGATATTCAGGCTATGATAATGATATTTCAGCCTTATCTTGGACCTCGGTGAGACTGACTCTGAGGCTGCTGGACCTTATGTCCTCCTGCATCCTGCTGGTAGATCATTCCAGATGGCACATGCAGGCTCTGCAGTGGGACCTGAAGTTCCAATGGGCGCAGCATCGGGGGAATCTCGCCGACCTAGTCCAGATTTTGGAGGGCACTGCAAAAGATCTGCAGTAGTGGTTGACAAACCGCGATTGGGTCAGAGGCAGACCCCTCTCCCTTCCTCAACCAGATCTCACAGTTGGGACAGATGCGTCACTTCTGGGTTGAGACGGTCATCTGGGAGAGGTGGAGATCAGGACTCGATCCCGGCTTCTGCTGGAGACCACACATCAACCTGCTGGAGCTTCAAGCGATTCGTTTGGCACTGAAAGCATTCTTACCATCTCCCAAGGGAAGGCTAGTTCAGGTGTTCACAGACAACACCACGCCATTTGGTATTGCAACATACAAGGTGGGGTGGGGTCGATGACCCTTTGTCAGGAGGCCCTATGCTTCTGGACTTGGCTGGAACAACAGGGCATATCCTTGGTGGCGCAACACCTGGCTGGTTCCCTGAAAACCAGGGCGGACGAACTCAGCCGTTGGTGCCTAGTGGATCACGAATGGCGTCTCCATCCGGAGGTGGCGCAAGGTCTCTTTTAGCAGTGGGGAATGTCTTGGTTCGATGTGTTCGCATCCGAAGAGAACGCGCAATGTCAGCAACTCCAACGCGGCTCTCGCTCAGCGACCCTTTTCGTCTTGAGTGAAACAGGCCTCCTGTACGTCTTTCCACCCATACCACTCCTGTCCAGAGTGCTCAAGAAGATCAAGAGCCACCGGTCCTAAATTATCCTTGTGGCTCCGGACTGGGCACAGAGCGTTTGGTATACCGAACTTCTGCAGATGAGCATCAATCCTCAGAAGATCCTCCAGAAGGGGCAGCCTGATCAGTCGCAGCAGGGTCCTCCACCCGAACCTGTCTCCCCTCCGCCTCCACCCTCTGCCTCCTTATGTGGAGATTGAGCGGCGACAGCTTTTGACCTTCCTCCTGAAGTCTGCATTCAACTAAGTTATTCTGGCAGTCAGGCATCCCTCCACCAAGTCAGTATACACCTGACAATGGCAAAAAATGTGTAAATATTGTACAGAACGATCTGTTGAACCCCCTGTCTGGCTCCCTCTCTGATATTCTTCTTTTCATTCTTTCTTTGGCCTAGCAGGGCTCTGCTTTGGGCACTCTGAAGGGTTACCTTTCAGCCCTTTCTGCTTTTCTATGGTTGCCAGATCAACCATAACTTTTTAAATCTCCTATTGTACATAGATTCTTCAAGGGGCTTACACATTTGTTTCCCCCCTCACCATTTATCATGCCCCAGTGGGACTGTAACTTGGTTTTCACCTATTTGATGTGCATCTCTTTTGACCCTCTGCACAATTGCCCCCTCCGGCTGCTTACTATCAAAACAGACTTCTTAGTGGCAATAACTTCTGCCAGGAGGATGAGCGATTCCAGGCTCTATCCTCTCAGCCTCCTTACCTGACCGTCTTACCAGACAAAGTAGTGTTCCGCACTAGGGCTTCTTTTTTGCCTAACGTGGTGACACCTTTCTATCTAGGGAAATCTGTCACCTTGCCTGCCGTCTATATGCTCCTCCGCATCCTTATAAGGAAGAAGAGCAACTCCACCATCTGGACCCAAAAAGAGCATTATCGTTCTACTTTAATTGGACTAAAGAGTTTCGGGTGGATGATCAACTCTTTGTAGGGTACATTGGTGCTAAGTAGGGTCATGCTGTGCAGAAGAGGACCATCTCACGTTTGGTTATTCTCTGCATAAAAATCTGTTATGCTTTGGCAAAGAAACAGCCTCCTGAAGGCCTTAGCTCTGGTTGAATGAGTTCTAAGGCAGCCACCACAGCTCTTCAGCGTGGTGTTCCAGTCCTCAACATCTGCCAGGCGGCATGGGGTCATCCCTGCACACATTAGCCAAACATTATTGCCTGGATAATCAGGTCCGTACGGAAGGCCACTTAGATCAGAAAGTCCTGTACGACCGTACGGCTGATACTTTTCCGCAGTCCCTTTCTCCGGGGATGGCATTGCTTGGGTATCTGTTCTAAGGAAAGGAATCTGCGGCTAGATGTCTCTATCAGATAAACAAGTTAATTACCTTCTGTAACATATTATCTGGAAGAGACACAGTCAAGCCGCAGATTCCTTAACGCCCTGGACATCCTCCCCACTCTGCGAATGATTTGCATTGTGAGGGTTATACCCCTTTTCAGTACTGGTTTTATATACCAGTGATCACTGTGTCACGTAATTGTGTGATTCAATGGGCCATTAGATCTTATTCCTTTATCTTGATTTGGTATTGTCATACCATTGGTTCTGATTGCTTTGTCATTCCTTTTGGTCTTTCCTTATGGGCCTTGCCTGGGTATGGTCATACCATTTATTTACATCTTCATTTTATATCTTTAAAGATACATTGATCTTTTTTGGCACACTGTTCCCACAGCCAGTTTCTGTAGTGGCTCCACGTTCTGGCGCTGAAGTTTCCACAGAAGAAATTGATGTCTGCACACCGGAGGGGACTTGTATGGCTCCACTGACGTCACAACCGGAGGCGACATCATCACGGAGCCGTACGGCGACGTCCCCCGGTGCAGAGAGGTACTGCTGAAAAATTTCCAGATCCAGTCTAACACCTGGGGAGAGTTCAAAAGTTAAGGAATCTGCTGCTAGACTGTCTCTACCAGGTAATACGTTACCGAAGGTAAGTAACTTGTTCATTTATGCTCTGTTTTGCTTTATGTAGGACTTATAAAGTGCCAATATTGGGATGTAGAACAATGGGAAGGAAAACAATTTGCATTATGAATGTGTGACAAAGACATTGGCTGCAGGCTATTAGCAGCCACAATTCTAAAGATATTTTATGGAACTCTTCCAAGTCTAAAGCTGTAGCAACATGTTTGGAAAATAATTTGATACTCAGCTTATGTGGACGATTCTCTTCAGCTATGGCAAAACCAGGAAATGAGGAATTAGAAGGGGAGTATGTTACTGTTGAAAGGATTAGATGGAGCGGGCATGATTCAGATGAGCAAGGTGGCGGGGTTGGAATGGCTGGAGGGATGTAAGTTGGAGAGGTTCGGAAACCGGGCAGAAGAGCAAGAGGATACATTGAGGGTGTGAGCGGGGCCACTAAATATTCTTGGGGGTGCATCTGTTGGAGTGGACAGGAGAAAGGGAGGGAGGGCACCTATACTATTTTGACAAGGAAATTGGGATGGGTAAGGGCAATAGGCTGGGCAAGGGGAATAGAGGGCAGGAGAGGGAGGACAAATTTATGGACAGGGAAGACTGAGTGATGATTGGGAAAGGATGTGAGGAAAGGTAGTGGGAGGAGATATATGGGAAGATTTGCATGAAAAGGTACTGGAGGAGGATATGGAGGGCTAAAATATAAGAAATAGAAAAGTTAAGGAAAAATAGGAGAGCTAAAGCAAGATCATAAATATATATTTCGTACTTTTCTAGAAATCTATGACATTTTGTAGGAAAAGATTAAATCTTCGGTTTGGAAAAAGACCCTTCCACTATTATACTTCATTTTACAATTTGGCCTCACAATAGAAAGTGCTTGTCTCCTGTTACCAAAGATTGTAACATCTGACCACTAAGTTTTTCCTTAGAATGAGTACTGAGCTTAGTGCAGCATGCAGTTTGTGAAGTATACTTTCCCCAATGGTTATTTGTTCTTAATGGGGGGGTAGGGGATGTTCAGAGGCATATCAAATAGTAATCATGTCCCACTTAGGAAACTGAATAATATAGTGGGGATGGAACGATGTGGGTTTGTCCTCGGGGTCGGTCTGATGCTCAATAGGTCCACCTCTTGATAGCCTCAATTCTGCATGCCATAATAGACCAGAATTTTAAGGTGATCAAGTGAGGGGAGGAAAGGGAGGGAACAGCAGGGAAGGAGACCTGAAATATAAACAGAACACTATCAATATGTGTAGTTTTATCCACCTGTGCAAAACACATCACAAATGCCTTAATGTACCTGTTAACAGTAAGAAAGCCTTTGTGTCAACACTTGAAACTGAGTCCATCTTCATGTAGATAAACATTAGTATAAGTTTTATGTAACACAGCTCACTCTTCAATAACGAGTGGCTTATAACCTGGAAAGGATACCTCATTTAACTGTAACAACAAAGCAAAAACAATATCGGTAACACATGTCCATTCTCCAATGACTACTCTCTCTTCCCTCTTTATGAATCTCTCTTTTGAAATGTTATTTGATGTACCCACCTAACACTTAATAATGCCTTGCATCACAGGGAGTGAACCTTAACTTGACAGAACTCACGTTGAACCCTGTTAATAAACGGCAAAGAATAAATGCAGGGTATCAAAAAGCGTACTACCACCTCTTATACTTCTACAAATACGGCTCCAAAGCCTAAGATGATTGAGTATTTCGTCATACCCCTAAGATAGTCTGTGAATGCCAAGTAATGGTAGTCTGAATAAGGCAACTAAAGAAATGTCTCGTAGAATTATTTGCACTGAAACTCGGTAATGCTCATTGTATCCTTAGAATCCGAAAATATCCATATATAGAGGAAACCCTATCCCCTCAGCAAAAGTCAGTATATATTTTAGAACCAAATAGTGTGATCCAATAATCCCAAGAACAGCAAGTTCTCGTTGTACTGCACTGTCTCCAAGCGCACTCCTAGATTGGGACATTCACCACGCGGGAAAAACAAAACAACACTCCAGACACCCTCACATTGACCAGAGCACAGTGCAAGGAGTGACTTAAAATACTAACACAGCAAAAGCCCAAAAAAGAATCAGAAAATGGTGCAAACACCCTTACGATACTGGGAAAAGAATTTCTGCAGCGTTTCCACAAGCCTCGTAACTGGAATAATCGGCCCGCCTTGATGTCTGAAGCCATTTAAATACTTCCTGTTTGATCTTCCAAACCTCGAAGAGGTTCCTATTCCTGGTTCAAGAGGAAGCAGAGGAATCATGGGAATTGTAGTCTTCATTCCCATGTATACTTCCCTTCACATGTAATTCCATGCTTCGCACAGTTTAAGGAACAGCGAAACCACCCTGGTGAGTTCGCATGGCGGTTCTGATGTCGCTCTTTCCTTAGCAAGCACGTTAGTCGTGCTTTGTCTATGTGACCTAGCTGAGTATGTAATAGGGAAAGTATTTAGCGATAGATGCTTTCAGCTGAATTGCATTAAAGCACTACCTGGTTTGGTAAATGAATCTGTATAGTAGTTATTCTGATTTTGGTTTTTATCTTCGAATAATTGGAACTGGTTAAAGGAACTGCAATAATATAAAGTTTAATTGTTGTGATTTGCCACGATCAATAGTTTCAGACATTATAAAAAAACACACAACTGTCTTTTGCTAATGTAGGAACACGAAAGAACAAGGCTTGCCAAGCAACACATCAAATTTCACAATGAGCAATTTCCAAATGGAGAATAATTTTCATTTAAATACAATTCAGTTCATTTCACTTCAGTGACCACACTCAGTGCTTAGAAGACATGGATGCAGGGTAGACTGTAAGATCTAGCACCATGTCCACCTAGTGAGTGTTGGTTTTAAATAAGTGTTATACAACTAGTAGTCATTTTCTATCAACTTTAGTAATTTTCATTTGGATTTACATATTAAAAGAGTGATTCAAAGGAGGAGCATTGTTAAATGGCATTTAATAACTGCTGGTAATGATATAGCCTCATTGTTTTCATTCCAAAACAGAAAAATAAGGAATGTATTGAATGTTATTGCTCCTAGAGATCCCTAATGTTATGATCTATGAAATCTCAGCAACTAAGAGCTGAAGGGGTGCCCCAGTGGAGGGCTAGCAATTTTATTTCCTAATCATGTGTGCCATAGGAGAAACTGTTCTGGCATGAAAAATTATATACGGCCTGATACTATTTTATCATGCCTAATGTTATTAATCAGCCAAAAAGCCTAAGGATGGTATGTTTTGGCCCCAGGTGACCCAAGGTCCGAATGTCTTCCCTCTAATTTCCTTTTGTTTGGAGAGCCTTGCTGTTTGTAAAACACACTAAATTGAGCCAAGATTCCAGTTGGAGTTCTAGACTTCTACACAGTAGTTTGGATTTTTCATGAAGTGGAGATATCCATTCCCAGATGATCTGGTAGGAGGCTGGGTTCACCCCTGGATGTTTCAGAAAAAAGCAGAGGGATTTTAGACTGAAGTTTTGCCATTTTGAAGGGTTGGTAGAGAAACTATGTACCTGATAAGGAATCTGCAGGTAGATGTCTCTATCTTAGACTTATCCCAAGGCGCCAGACTGGATCCGGACATTTTTGTACAGCAGTACCTCTGCACGTTGGTAGAGGGCATCGAGCGACTCTGTCAATGTCACATCTGAGGGACGACGTTGCTACGGAGTCCATATAAACCCTCCCCTGATGTCAGTTTCTTCTTTTCCATGCTTACAATGCAGATCCGATACGCGGTTCCTCAGGCCATTTTTTGGCCAACCTCCATGATTTCATTGAACGTAACAATGTGCCTTTCATATGTCCTCGGAGTTCAAACCTTGTGGGTCCTGTGGATGACAAATGTCCTCCCCTAGGCACCACATACAAATAGAGTGAGGGTCTGTGGCTAACTATGGCTCCAAGGATTGCGACTCATGTCAAACTATTTCAACCAAAGGCGCTGAAGGAACATCGGACAAAGCTTCTGGTGGTGCGGTTGTCGCAGCCTTCCAAGACGTCCCATCAGCCTTGGTCCCCTTCGCGCTCCAAGGACCGGCCACAAGTCCAATCCAGGAGCCGTTCCCGTAGTTGTCACTCTTCAATGTCCAAAGTTAAGTCTCTATGCAGACGGTCGAAGTTGCAGCGTCAACCAACTTCAGTCGAAGAACGGTGACAGGCTTTATGTGGTGAAGACTCGATGCATGAGTCTAGCCCGCGCCTTCCAACCTACCCTGGAGTCGGTACGACTCTGACCCAGATGAGAGGATATTGCAATTCTCTCCATAGCTTCTTTGGGTCTTTAGATTCCCCTGGAGCGCCCTCATGCCCCAAGGAGGGGCATGAGGCTGTGACAGTGTCCATGCTGGCGGGTTCCCCCTCAACATCAGTCCAGTTGCCAGATTCCAAATCCGTTTTGACGTCGATGCACAGCCCTTCGGGGTTATCACCTTCAGCGACTGGGTCTGATCCACTGACTCCGACAATAACGTCAAGGTCTGACCTGCTGATTTTGATGATGGCGCTGCTTGACGCTCCACCTCTTTTCCACTCCGACGCTGAGATGTCGCCTCTTCGGCGCCGGTCAGTGTCGATGGAGCCAGCCCTTTCTGAAGTCCTCCCTCTTGTTTTAACTGCTGAGGATCATGATGATGGAGGTAATGGAAATGGTTTGTAGTTTGTCCATCTCATTTCTGGCATGTTTCAAATGCCTATAGAGTCTAGCTGATTGTTTGGCTTAGGAGGCCCGAGGCTGAGGAAGATTCCAAGCCACTAGCTTCTCCTGTCACCTACTGGTTTGGCTACAGAGTCAAGCTCCTCTCTGGCGGATATACTCAGGCAAGTTTCTGCCATTTTGGGAGTGACGTTCCCTCTGTGAAAATGACGACAGATTTATTAATTAGTGTCCTATATCAAGGTCAATCAGAGGTGGAGCCAGTGCTTCCTTATAGTGAGGCCCTTTTTTATGTTCTTTTGGGGAGCTTGGGCTAAGCCCAAAACCGGGACCCCTGTGGATTGCTCAGTTTCTCACTGGCCGGCCTCTAAGGAGACATGTTGGATCTCCAGACATGCAACTCATCATAGTTTTGTGGATCTGAAAGAAACAAATAGTGATAGATTCCTTACCTTAGAATATCCCCAGGCGTCAGACTGGATCCGGAAAGTTTTCGTCAGCAGTACCCCTGCGCGTCGGTAGGGGCGTCATGCAGCTCCGCGTCCGTCGTTGGCGTCGTGGTCGCCGAGATGACGTCGCGGGCGCTACTTGGACACCGCCCACGCGCGCTGACGTCAGTTCTTTCTTTTTCCGCACCAGCAAGCGCAGATCCGGAGAGAGCGGTAACCCTAGTCTTTTTTTACTACGTTTTTTTAGATCTTTTTCTCACCTTTCTCGAGTCGATACGACTCCTGGTGCAGTTAGGGATGCCCGGGTTTAAGTCCTGCGAGGACTGTCATCGGATGATGTCGGTGACGGACCCACACCGCGTGTGTCTCTTCTGCCTGGGGTGCGACCACGACCCCAAGTCGTGCCCCGACTGCCGGTCCATGGCGCCGAAGTCTTTGCGGGAGCGGTCCCGAAAGCTGCTTCAAGCCCGGCAGTCGGCTCCGCGCCGTGACAGGTCCCGGTCCAGAGGGAGGTCGAGGGACCGTGCGCGGAGTCACCATCGGCGATCATCGGAATCGAAGTCTTCGCACTCGGGGTCAGGTAAGGCGAAGCACAAGAAGTCGAAGAAACGTCATCGTTCTCTGACTTCCCCTCGCCGGTCGCGCGACGCGGCTGAGGGTATGGGTGGTGCCACCCCCGCTGCTCCGGCGGAGTCCATGGAGTCGCCGCCCGACTACCCGCCCTACCCGGGGTCGTCGGCGACTCCGGCCCAGATACAGGACTTCCTGTCGGCCATGGCTCGCCTCTTTGGGCCGTCGGGTCCCGCCGGTGCGCCTTCGGGCCCCGCGCTCCCGACTGGGTGTCCTCGCGTTTCCTCGCCGGTGGCTCCGGCCCCTGCGTCGCTGTCGGCTCCAGCCCCGGCGCCGCAGGACACCCTTGGATCCAGGCCTGGATCCCGGTCAACGCAGGTTGACCTTGTTACGCCTCCACCGACGTCGACTCCACCGGCACCGATCCTGACGCAGCCCGCTCCTCGGGACGACGTTGACCTCAGATTCAGCCCCGAAGTGGACGTGGCGTCGGTCCGGCGTCGGTCGATGCCGTTCTCGACGCCGTTTGAGGATTTCTATCCCCATGTCCCTACTCCTTATTTTAGGCCTGTTGAACAGCCTGAGGAGCAAGGGGAGGACTGGGAGGGGTCGGACGACCCTCTCGCTGCAGCCTGCGAGTCTGAACAGGGCTGGGCTGAGGAATTGGGGGACGCCAGTGGTCTGGATACCTCACCAGACCTTGGCATGCTGTCTCCTCCTACCGTGGCTACGGAGGAGGGAGCCAGTTATGCAGTGGTGTTGCGTAGGGCGGCGGAGGCCCTACACCTCCAGCTCCCTACTGTGGCCGTCAGGACTAACCTCCTGACAGAGATGCTTCAGCCAGCAGCTACTTCTGCGAGCCACTGCTGCCCTTTAATGAAGCCCTTTCGGACGTTCTTTTGGGCACTTGGTCCAGGCCCACCACAGGGGCTCCTGTGGATAGGAACGTGGCCCGACGCCATCGCCCGGCTCCGGGTGACCCCATTTTCCTCTCCCAACATCCCACTCCCGAGAGCTTGGTTGTCCAAGCCTCTGCTTCCCCAACAGCCTTCCCTTCCGCACCACCGGATAGGGAATCCAAGAAGCTGGATCAGTTTGGGAAGAAGATTTTCTCTTCCACCAGCTCTGCGCTGCGGTCCGTGAACACCGCATGCCTCTTGGGCTGTTATTCCCACTGTCTGTGGGATACGGTGGCGAACGTGCTGCCTCAGTGTCCGGAGGAGGCCCGGCCTGCTCTCGCCCAGGCTGTTGCAGAGGGGAGAGACGCAGCCAAGTTCATGATCCGTTGTGGTCTAGACACCGCCGACTCACTGGGAAGATCCATTGCAACGACGGTGGCGGTTCGCCGTCACGCCTGGTTGAGAACCACTGGATTTTCAGGGGATGTCCAAAACACCCTTATGGACATGCCCTTTGATGGCCGTCGCCTCTTCGGCGACAAAGCGGACAGCGCGTTGGAGCGGTTTAAGGACTCACGGGCTACGGCCAAGTCCTTGGGACTCTCGGCAGTCCGCCCTCCTCCGCCTTCTGCTTTTCGCTCCTTTCGTGGCACAGGAAGGGGCGCCCTGCAGCGTTCGCAACAGAGCCACAGGCCGGTGCAGCAATCATCCCAGCGCGGCCGCGGTTTCCGCTGTGGCGGACAAAGGGGCCAGCGGGCGGGTCAGACCACCATCACCGCCCCCGCCACCTCTGCCTCCAAACCTTCCTAGTCCGAACTTTCAGGCCCATCAAACGCCAGTGGGCGGCAGGCTCCGCCATCACCTCCCCCACTGGTGCACCATCACTTCGGACAGGTGGGTTTTAGAGATAGTCCAAAGGGGCTACTCCCTCCCCTTCGAGACTACCCCCCCAGCCATGCCACCTCAATACCACCGCATGTCGGGGGATCACTTGGTTCTTCTTCAGCAGGAAGTTGCGGCCCTCTTGGCCAAGGGGGCCATCGAGCGCGTTCCGACGCACGAAGTAGGTCGTGGTTGTTATTCCCACTACTTTGTGGTGCCCAAGAAGGACAAAGGCCTGCGTCCTATCTTGGACCTCTGGAGCGTCAATCGCTTCCTCCGCAAAGAGAAGTTCAAGATGCTCACTCTAGCTCAGGTCTTGTCTGCTCTCGACCCACAAGACTGGATGGGGGCGCTGGACTTGCAGGACGCCTATTTCCACATCCCCGTCCTGCCAGCCCACAGGCGTTACCTGCGGTTCATGGTAGGCCACGAGCACTTTCAGTTTACCGTGCTCCCCTTTGGCCTTACCAGCGCACCTTGGGTGTTCACCAAGGTGATGGCGGTGGTCGCACCTCATCTGCACAGATCAGGGGTCTCAGTCTTCCCCTATCTCGACGACTGGTTGTTGAAGGCGGGCTCGCCCCAGACAGTCGTCTCCCACCTCCAGACTACGGCCGTATCAAGGCCCACCAAATGCAATGTTTCAGATCCTACCACTGCTGCGAGGTAACCTTGATTCTGTGCCACCTGTCCTTGCTTCTTTTTCTCTCCTTCATCCCAGACAGGATATTATTTCTTGTCGAATCTGGAATGCTTTATTTCCCTTTCTTCCTACAAGCATTGTGGCTGTAATCCGAATTGGTAAATAAACAGTTTTCTTACCATTTGGTTGTTCTTCAGATGTCGCCATCTCACTCCTCATTTTTAGGTCTCGCCTACGCAGGAAAAAGACCTTTTGGAATCGATTCACTTTTCGCCCTAAAAACGTGCACGCGTTGCATTGCTTTCAATGGCAACGTGTGCACGTTTGGCGATTCCCTTGCGGGAGAGAGCTTTGGCGCCATGTGTTAGCAATTATCGCTCCTGGTGCTGCTCGCTCCCGCAAGGGAAACGCTTTCACTTTTGCCGACACTTTTTTTTTTAACTTTTAGCGCGAGGCGCGCGCGCTTGTCTTGTTTTTGGCTGAGCGGGCGCCATCAACCTCTGCAGTCCCACGTGCCAGCAGACACTTCTCTGCCTGCCATCATGGAACTGAGCCTTCGTGCCCACTAGAGGGGAGCTGCTTTTAATTGGCTGCCTGGTGGTGCATTCATCCTCTTATAGGTCCCCTGGGCCATGATGACTAGCAAGAGACCGTCTCGCTGAATTCTGTGCCCCACTCCCTGCCCGCCTGGGGCCTGTATCTAATGATTTTCTTTCCCTGCCCTCCACCCCTCCCAGTAGTTAACATTGAGCCAGGGCTCAGGCCGGCACTGGCACATGAAAAGAAACTGCAGCTGGTGCGGGACAGAGGCCCCTTGACCCTTCTGAGCCCCCGTGCCACTGAACTGACTGTACCAATGGTAGCCGCGCGGCTGCATACAGATGGCCCAATTTTGTTCAAAACATACGCACCGCTGCGTTCTGCGAATATACGCTTGAGTCAGTGCCTTGAGTACAAAACCTCTGAAGTGGTCCAAGCAGTACACACTTTCATAGCAGCGAATATCGTGAAAGAGGGGCCGCGTTGTTATCAATGGTGCAGCTGTTATTAGTGCAGCAGGCAAAGTGACACCGGGGCTCAGCGACACGATGGACCACTGCAGCCCATCCTGTGATAGTTTTTCACTACCCATATGTGAGGTAAGGAGGTCTATTGTCCTTGCTCGCATTAGGGAGGGCCAACGGCACCCATAAGTATTATAAGTAAAAAATAATGCTTCATTACCAAACTGAATTAATAGCAACGCTTAATTTGTGCAGGTGGATGTATGTAGTTGGACTCACTTTTGGAGAATATGACTTATTTTTCTTCATCAGACTTTGACGAAGAGCATGGGAGAGATAATTAAAATGGAGGAAGAAGAAGCGAAAGATCAGAAAACAGTCATAAAGGGAGAAGAACTTTTAAAGCTGAGATAAATAGACAGAGTGGGGTGGTGGAATAGAGACATGAGGTGGAATTTAAAAAAATGGCAGTCTCGGCTTTCTGCAAACCTGGCATTTGGTTGCGCAAGCGGTGGGTTCGTAAAAAATAAACGTACTTGGAGTCCCTGCACTTTTTTTTAAATAAACACAAAATTTCTCTTGCATTAGGACTAGACTCGTGACTCCTCAGTTCTTATACGTAAAAGTAATGAAAGATATGGATGTGGGGGGATAGAACCATATTACAGCGTAAGATCATATTTTCGGGAAACGCAGAGTAACCCTAAACATGGCTGAAATTAAATTCCCGAACCCTGTGTTCTTTGGTAACCAGCCCCCCTTGCCAGGCATGGCCAGAGCAGCACTGAAAATCTGGAAGATTACCCAATAGTCATTCTTTTTAAGCGAGGCTTCCTTCTGTGCTTGAGATGTCTTCATTAATTCGAGGCGCGTCACAGGACTGTACGATTTACAGCCAAAAGCGAAGCTTCTGTCAGCCTGTCTTGGAAAGCCTCAGAGCAGCAGTGCGCGCGCCTTCACCAGCGGGAATCAATGAAGGGAAATTACTGGAATGGAACCGAGTGCCCAATCAGAACACAGAGCTGGGTATTGAGAAGAGGGTGCTTTAATGTATTATGTAACAGGAGGAGGGCAGACCATGGAACAGCAGGAGGAGGGGGAGGATTCCGTAGACGAGATGGTATCATCACAACCGACTCGCCTCTTAGGCCTCGGTTACAGATTCCCCATTATTTTTGCAGGGATACTTCTGCCCTGCAGCCCCTGCCCAGTTTTTCCAAACACAGCAAAACCAGTCCGGTGAAATTTCAGGTCTGGAAACACCGGGCTACTTGCTGTTGCCCAGAGGGTATCCCCGATTACACCGCCCCTGGCAACTTGTAATAGAGACCTTAGTGTGTAGAGTGTTCTTTTAATGTGACAGGCCTGCACTCTTATTTGTATATACCTGGCACCTGCCCCTACAGCCTAACAATACCTCGCCTAATACAGGGACAAACTATCCCCCAACTACCTTTAAACTCGAGCCCCCTCTGGGTTCCTATCCTAGCTCCTTAACTGAACCCTGTTCACCCAACCGTCCTTGAATCTTATGCCACCATTGGGTAGTTATCAGCGTTCACCATGCCATCTTACTTCCTGTTATCGTAAGTACCTCTCCGTTCACAGGGACGTATCTACGGGGTGGTTGTATGGGGTGGGACATCCCCTCAATACATTCTCAGTTTTGGCCTGACAGTGATAGTTGCCACTGCCGACCACGGGCATCGATTCACCAAAATGCCAGGGGTAGTGACATCACATATCATTTAATGACATCACAGTAAGTGACATCATATGACTCTTGACCCTGATTTTTCCAGGAATGCATTTCGTATGCCCCTAACATAATAATCACACTCTCTTACACCCCCTTACACTCATTCTTATTCATTCTCACTCACTCACTTGCATTTACTCTTAATCTTACTCATACTTACTGACTCTCAGGCCCAGGTTTTCTAACTCTTTGCACCATGCCCGAGTCACTTTTGTGACGCAAACCTGGCGCTAAATGTTATGGTGGGATTTACTACTCAACGCAAATCCTGATTTGTTTTGGATAGTATCCCAAGGTAACGCAAAATTGAGCTATGTGCTGCTTTGCATTATTTTGACCGGTGGTTTGCTTCCCCAATGGGGTTGATAATACTGCTGGTGTATTCTGATAAACTTGTGTGTATGTGTATATATCTTCATATATATCTATATATGTATACATGTGTTCACATGTATACAGGTATATATTGCAAGTATGGTTGTGCTTAACTACTTCCATAGGGAATATGTGTCTGCTTTGGTCACTGTGCTTCTCTAGAGGCTCTGAATCGACCTCGACTTGGTAGTTGCTTATGCATATCTTTTCCTTTCTTCTCTGGGCTTCAATGTCACATAATTCTGGAGGGTTGTCTTCTCTAGGGGGCTTTTCTCCGTCTGAGAGGAGTCTCTACCAAACATTCTTGTTGTTCCTCTTACAATGCTCTTATTCAGCACTGTAAGAATTTCTCTCTTTCTGTCGTGGATGTGCTCTGAGTTTCCCTTTCCCCTGTATCACAGGGCGGGGTTAGATCATGTTCTTGTTTTCACGATAAGGAGCTTCTGCTCTAATTCAGTGGTATGGGCTGAAGTCGTTGGTCCTTTAGCCTTGTCCAGTCACTAAATGATTTTCTTTCGTAGGTGTAGGAATGAGGATCTGCTTTCATGGTTACCCCCACTTTTTGCTGGTGGTGTTCCGTTTTCTGACTAGTCTGGGATCTTGCTAATCAGGACCACAGTCAGTCACTGTGTTTCCTCCCTAAATTTGATTATGGTAAGTACTTTTGTACCTTAACAATTGGCTACTGGTGTACCCTTGAAAGCCCCTAGTAAATGGTTCTAAGGTACCCAGGGCATAGGTACACCAGGGGTCTCCCTTGGGCTGCTGCATGTTCAATGCCACCCATGAGAGACCACTCAAACTGTGACTACAGGCCTGCCATTGCAGCCTGTGTGAGCTGATGCTAGCACCACTCACAACAGATATATCTAAGGTCACTGCACTTATAACGAAGCACCCTGCCTTTAGGATCGAAAGTCCTGCCTTAGGGTGCGACTTCTAAGTTTTCTTATAGGTTTTAAGTGTGAGGGTGCCCTGCATGAACAGGATACCCCCTACAAACCCTGGAGTAGATTCTCCAGGCTTTGTAAGTGGGGTCAGACATTTAATGCATACAGTGGACATCAAGTCAATTATAAGATGTCTACCCCAGCACTGATTCCAGTGTTGGATGTAGGATCACATGTACTGGGGGGGGCTCCCCTAGGGAGCCCCCCCCGTATTCCCGGTACCAGCCTTTCAGTGTCTAATAGCAAGGTAATGCTGCTGCTGACCATAGACATGATTTTGCCCTTCCTGCTGCTAAGCTGAGCTCAAGCAGGGGACAGTAAAACAATCGGTTTCCTGTCACCTCGCAGACAGGACTTAGTGTATTGGGCTGGGGTGGGGGCACTTGCCAGTGCCACCAAACTGCTTTGAAGGGCACTTTTGATGCCCTTCTTGCATACTCCAGTTGGAACCAGTATCCTCCCCATCTGTCCAGCCCATCCTCTGGGAGGGATCCCTGAATCGTCCTAACCCTTTCCCAAGGGTACTTAAGGGCTTACCTGTGGGTGGCTCTTCAGATTCATCGTGGGACAAGATTCAGATCCGAAACCACTTCTACCGTCTGGTCACTTTGGACTTCGTAGGACTTTGCTTTGGGATCCGAGACTGCATCAAGGAAGATTCCTGCTGCTCCTGGTCTCGTCATCCTGCCAGTCTTCTCTGTCGTGTGTGCCTGTGCTTCATCCACGTTCTTCTGTAGGCCTGTGGACACCCATTGAAATCTCCCTTGGAGTGAAGGAGTCACTCCCCTGTATCTGCAGGCACCGCAACTAAGCTGACAGTCTGCTGCTCCTGATGCCCCAAGGACTCTGAAAGGCTCAGCAACACAGGTGGTGGTTCTGCAATTCCCTCTAGGCCTGCACTGTCTTCTCAGCAAGTTTGAGGCTAGTATCCCTCATTGGAACCGCTGGAACAGAACCCCTGTGCATTGCATCGACTTGCCATTGCCAAGGCTTGTTGACTCTGACCTCCAGAGAACTTCTGGCTAGAAGAAGCTCGAGCCTCCAGCATCTCTTCCTACCAAGGTCTTCATCATGACTGCATTCTCTGCACCATGGGCCTGCATCTTTAGTGAGCTGCTCAAGATCCTCTTACGACTCCTGTGCCTTCGGCCTGTGGATCCTCTTGAGGGTCTTCTTGGGCTTCAGTAGGCTCCCCTGCTTGCTTGGGACATCTTCTGACTCTCCTGTACTTGGTGAGTCCCTTGGACCTTGCTGGTCCCAACGTTGCACCTTTTTTGTCTGCCATGTCTGTTGCTGCTGTCAAGGCTTGTTGGTGCTCCCGCCAGACACCGACCCCCTGGTTCTTGACTGCTGACATGGGACAGCTCGTGAATGACTCCTGGTCTTCCACAGCATCGCCTGGTCCCCACAGCTGCAGCGACAAGGTCACCGAAGATGCAGGAGAGGTGACAGTCGGTGGTCATTGGTCTTCCGTGCCTCCTGGTCACTCCCAAGTGGCATAGACTCTGTCCCCTCTGCTTGCAGGTACTCCACTTCAAGAATCCATCCTTAGGTTCGACCGGACTCTTTCACCTTCTTCACCAGCGGCATCTTTATTGAAGTCCCCATTGTGGTCTACGGCAGTTTCCGAAGTCACTTCGCAGAAATGCACCTGGCTTCCCTGGTGTAGGTATCCTGGTTCCTGGGGTATCCACCGGTGGGGTGACTCTCCAACCTTCCATCTTCCACAGGGTTTTTTCAGGGTCCACTGGGAAGGGTCCTTCTAGAAAATTGCAACCGCGACTTTCCCATTGACTTGCATTGAGTACACGGCTGAGTTTCCACTCTGCACACAGCCTCCATGGGGCTCCTGGATACTTACCTCGGGTGGTTCCTTGGGTCCCCAGCTCTTCTGAGTCTTCTGGTCCGAGTCTCAACTTCAGTCACAGTTCGCATTCCATTTTCTTAGTATATGGTTAGGTCTCTCCCCCACCACCCCCCGGAGACTACTGTGTATTTGTGCTACTTACCTGTTCTACTTTTGAAATAATATTTTGCTATCTCCAGGTAGGAGCTATACCAATGTGTTAGGGGGTGTTTACGATACATGATTAGTTCTGGTGAAACAAGCTGCTTAACACTCCTTCTGGACTACGCCTGACGGCTGCTCTCCACAGATACCACTTAGACAACCATAGAAAGCTCTCTAAGACCTCTAAAATCACCATAAGGGCTGTCTGGATTAGTGCAAGGTGCTTCACTTAAATAAGTGTGCAACATATACTTAGCGAGCCTCCTACAGTAGGACTGCATAGTGTTACTGTTTCTATTAAGTGTTTTTCTCTAACACTTCTTTATCCAAATGCTATGGGTAATGTTGTCCACTTGTTTCTCATGCAGACTGTTAGAAGGAATGAAGGCAGAGTGTTTTCTTTGCTTCACCTATAATTCTTTAGACAGCCTGCCTACTTTATCTCTTTATTGACTGGCTAGTCCTATTCAGGGATCTTTTTCTCAGGTCAGTTTGCAGACCTGCCTCCAAGGATGGTGTTGCTTGTGTATCTAATTCCAAGATAAAGAATCTGCAGCTAGATGTTTCTACCAGATAAGCGTTACCGAAGGTAAGTAACTTATTCATCTGATAGAGACAGGATCTAGCCACAGGTTCCTTAACAACCCATCCATCCTCCCCGCTCTGTAAACTGTTGGTCCTGATACCTACAAGATCCCTTTCTTGGCATTCAAATGTCCTTCTTTAGGACCTCGTATTTATTTGACTCAAAGATGTCTCTTTTTTGGCACACCGTTTCCACAAACAGTACCTATAAGTGGCTCCGCGTGCAAAATAGTCACAGAAGAAACTGTTGTCAGCGAGTCATGGGAGGGCTTATATGGACTCAGTAGCGGCGTCATCCCTTGGATGTGACGTTGACGGAGTCGCTTGACGCCCTCTGTCGACATGCAGAGGTACTGCTGTACAAAATGTTCCCGATCCAGTCTGGGGCCTGGGGATATTTCCAAGATAAATAATCTGTGTCTAGAACCTGTCTCCACCAGATGAGGCGTTACCGAAGGTAAGTGACTTATTCGTTGCTGATCCTGCTGCTAGAAAAGATCCAATAATAAGATTCTAGAAAACATCTTGCCGCTGCAGTCAATTTAGAGGAGTATATAATTCTCTTTTAGCCCTGCTGTATCCTCTTATACTGCGCTGCTATCATAGAAGAGACCTGCACCTAAATTTGAACCCATAACTTTACCAGTTAAGAGATACTTTAAATGAAGAGGATGACATCTTGTTATCACAATATCAAAACTTCAAAACATAGGCTGAAACTATCCTACAGCTTGTAAGAGTGCTGCTTCATATGTAGTATCCTGAAGCATTGTATTATCTGATCTGTGGATGGCAAGATGTAAGGAAGCCATTGGTTCTTTCGAATGAAACTTCTTGGCCATTACTTTTAATGTCCAATTCAGTGGTACTTATTTTGCCAGCCTCAGTAGGGCCAACACAATAGCTTACCCTTCTGAGTTTTAATGTGTGAACAAGACACTGAGACTAGAGCCAACAAGCCACATCAAGCAAGTCACAAGAGTCCATACTAATTGGACATCTGGGACAATGCCAGGTTATCCATTTCCAACCCTTTAGACCTGAGCTAATGGAGGTTCAGTGAGTACCACCTCAGTTTTAGACCTTGTATTGCTCAGCCATATCATATCATTTGCATAGACATTATTTGCCTCTTATCACACATGACACGTGTACTAGCACCACATTATGCAATACCTAACCTAGGGGAAGCTAAGGGAGCCATATTTTTGGGGTACAGGAGCAGGGGCTGTGAAGTTGATATGCACTCTTCTGGTAATTCAGGTAACATTTCCCTGACTAGAATCTCACTCTCACCAATCAAGTCAGTCAGTAGTCTAGTGATGGTCTTGATCTAGACTGTTGGTGGATAAAAGTATTTAAGATAGGCCTAAAGTTTGTTCCAGCAGAGGGTCAAGGGTATGTGTCCATCAGTGATGCTATTGAGACTAATGCGAATGCAGACACATTTTTTTAAACTAACCATAGTTAAAATGGTTTCTTGGCAAATGGGCTCCATTTTTTAATTATAAAACGTTTTAGTAATTTCTATTGGATCAACTTTCTCCCAATTTAGTCACACTTTCAGATTTTTTGAGTTACACCCTGAACATGAGTTATTCAATGCATATACAAAACATTTGTGAATGGCACAGAATCAATATAACATTTGAGAAACAAAGTTGAAGTGGACCAGCTATAGTGACCTAGTGAACTGAGCTGGAATTGACGCAGAATCCATTAAGTACCATACCATAAAATAACACTAAAATGTTTTTTCCGCATGCATGGATCTCAACCTTTGTTCATTTAGTAGGAGATGCAGAAAAGCACACTCTTCCTTTACTCAAGCATTTATCCTCGGAATCAGATTGGGGCGTACGGTCATTTTACTGATTGCTTTTAACAAATTATGGTTCCAATGCACCTGTTGTAGGCAGATCTAAATCACTTATGAATGATTCCATCTCAACTTCAAATTAGTTTGCAGAATATTCTGACAGCATATTCTGTAACTTTTCTGAAAGCACAATCTGTACATATGTGTAGTTAAGTGCCCCTTTTTGCATGGTTACCCCCCACTTTTTGCCTGACATTTGATGCACTTTGACTTGATGTGGCCTAGGTCCCTGCCAGTCACGTTCCCAGGACCTGTGTTCTTTCCCAAAACTGTACCTTTGTACACACAATTGGCACATCTCTGGCCACAGGTAAACCCCTTGTAAAAGGTACCAAGGACACTGACCAGAGAAGGCCTCTAAGGGCTGCAGAACCTATTGTGCCACCCTTCGGAGCCTTGCACCTTAACCTCCACACACTGCCATTACAGGCTGCGTGTTTTGGTGCAGAGAAAAGTGAAGAGTCAATTTGGCACACATTCCTGTGTGTCTTACCTAGGCCCCATGCAGTGGGTTGCAGGCATGTCACCCCTCTAGCAGGGTGCACCAGCCCACAGACCCTGTATGTGTACAGTGCTCATGCCACTGTACCTTCACCTAAGTCCATTCTTAGACATTGTAAGTGCAGTAAAGCCATAAAGTGTATATGGTGTAGGAGTTGGTCATTACGAACTCCACAGCTCCATAATGGCTTCCCTGAACACTGGGAAGTTTGGTGGAAAACTTCTCAGGGGGGGAAGGGTGGCGGGGACGCAGATGGAGGGAGTAAATGGGGGAGGAGGGGGAAAGAAGGCACACGCACAGCGAGGAAAAAAGGGGGGAGTGGGACAAGGGGGGACGGAGGGGGAGGAGGAGGGGTTGAAAAAAGGAGAGAGGGAGGGAAGGAAAGGAAGGGGAGGGAAGGGGCAAAATAGGGGGGGGACTAACGGGCCAGGGTCGGCAGGTGTTGGAAGGATCTTGGAGAAAGGAGGCCGATGTTTGTTGGAACACGTCCTCCTGGTCCTGCAGGCCATATATTACACATTCTTCGGACACTGTTTGAACCATTGCTACCATCCAGTTCTTCTGTGAGGGTGGAGTGGGTGATCTCCATTGTCATAAGATGCAGATTTTGGCTGTAGAGAGTGCTGTGTGCAAAAGACGGCATTGTGGGCGCGTAATGTCGGGCGAATCTCTAAGATCATGAAGTAGAATGGTAGAGTGAGAAAGGTGGAGTCGGATTGGTATTGTCTCACTTAGAGTATTTCCTAAGTAAGCGCAGAAGCGTTGTATAGAAGGGCAGTTGCATAGGAAATGGGTAAGATCAGAGTTTGTTCCAGTGCATCTCCAGCACTTTGAAACTGCAATGAGCAGGGCTGCTACCGCACTCTAAGCCGTCCAATACCAGTCATGTAAGGTTTTGAATAGAGAGAATTTCAAGCGCACTTCCCGGGTAACTTTTACCAGAGCTTCCAGAATGTCCGACCAGTCCTCATCCTCTGTGGATATTTGTAGGCATACTTGCCATTTCTAGTGTAGACCTCTAGGGAGAGGTTGTAATTATAAGTGGTTAGTTAATGAGCCATATAGTCCCGACATCACTCCCTTATGCCGTCCCCATGTTAGGAGATAATCCAATATCTGCGAGGGTTCCAGTGTCCAAGGGTGTGGGCCTAGGCTGTCTCAAGCAGTGCTGCAGTTGAAGATGTCGCCAAGTTTGTTGCGATGGGAGGCCGAATTCCTCACTAAGCAGGGCGAAGGATTTTAACCCCCCATTTTATATGACCTGATCCAGTGTCTGGATACCCCTCTCTCTCCAACTGGGCCAAAAAAGTGCACAGCCATTTATTCGGATACTCTCATTACCCCAAAGTGGGGCTTTGGAGTTCAAACAATGGTTGATGCGTAGAAGGCGATGTGCCCGATGCGATGGTTGATATGTAGCCTGCATCAATGGGTGTGGAGGAGATGTTTGTGGGACGCAGGCTCCATAGAGAAAGTCTAGGCCGCCATCACGGCCGAGAAGCAAGTGTTCCGTTGCGACCCATTGCAGGGGGTCAGTCGTACATGGGAGTAAATAGGCTAACTGCAAAAGATGTAGTGCTAGGAAGTAGTGTTCAAAAGAAGGTAAACCCAAACCATCATGAGAGCGGCGAGCTAGTAGTTTGGCAACAGCCAGGCGAGGGCGAATGGAAACCCCCAACAAATCTCTGTATACGGGCGTCTATACGGCGTAGGGTGGTCAGATGCACTACAATTGAGAACATTCCTAGGGCGTAAGTGAAGCAAGGTATTGGGACCATCCTTACGGCTTGCAATCTGCCCCAGATGGAGAAACCCAAGAGTGCCCATTTGGCAAAGTCAGTTTCCATTTGTGCTATAAGGAGTGTACAATTATCAGTGTCCATTCTTTCCATGCCTCGGTTAACCAAGATTCCCAGGTAATTTAGTTGTGACGGTTTCCAGCGAAAGGGGTAACCATCGATCGATGCTTTTGTAGTACCCGAAGAGAGTGGGAGGGCCTCACTTTTGTCCCAATTCACCTTGTAGCCTGACAGGACTGCAAACTCGTCAATAATCTCTAGCGGGGCTGGTAGAGAATGAGGGAGGTCCCTGAGGGTAAGGAGGATATCGTCAGCGTAGAGGTACAGTTTGGATGTTACCCCTGACATGGGTATGCCCTGTATCCGCGGTGAGTGGCGGATGAGGGAAGCGAGGGGTTGCATAGCGAGCAGGAACAGGAGGGGAGAGAGGGGACAGCCTTGACGGGTGCCCCTACGAATCGGAAAAGTATCCAAAATAAATCCTCCACAGTTGACCTGGGCTATGGGGCTGTCATAGAGCAGGCGGACCTTGGAGATAAACTACCACCATGAAACGCTTTGGCGACCAAAGAGGTACCTCCAGTCAATGCTAGGGAGAGAGCCACTGCATCTTCCGGCATTTCTCTTGCAGTCCACATAGTGTTGGACAATGTTCAGAGATGATTTCTGGAAGAAGGGCCTGGGGCAAAGCCGATCTGTGTGTGGTGAATAACAGACGGGATAACTTTGCAAAGCCGTGCCGCCAGAATACTGGCCAAAATCTTATCACTGTTTATGAGGGGAATGGGGCGATAGCTGCCACAAGAAAATGGTTCTCTGCCAGGCATGGGGATGACCGCAATCACTGCTCTATTAGAGATAGATAGGGCCTAATGATGCCATCTGCATGCCGCCTTTCATGAGGCTGTCCAGAGTGTCAATTGCTTCTTCTCCAGACCATTTATAGTATTCCACAAGAAAACCGTCCTCTCCCAGTGATTTATGATAGGGTAATTTGGCAATGGCAGTCACAATTTCTTCTTTGCTGATGTCCCCGTCAAGTAGTTCTCTGCCTTCGTCAGTGAGGTGTGGGAGTTCAATATTCGCAAGGTAATTGGATAGTTGGTCTTCGGTTGACGGGGCCTCTGGGGTGACGAGACTCTCATAGAATGAGGCAAACGTATTTATTATGTCTTGGGGTTTTTAGAAGGATTGCGCCTGATTCATTCCGTATGGCAGGTATAGCCATTGCCACCTCATGTTTCAACTGCGCTGCGAGTAGGCGGCCTGCTTTCTCACCCTGTTCAGTGTTTAAAAGGCAGACACTATGAAGGGCATATTCAGCTTTGGAGGTGTACAGGTTATTGAGTGCCATTCAGGCTAGTTCTAGGCAATGCCAGTTGGGCACTGTGGGGTGGGAGGAGTATAGGGGTATTAGAGAAATAATCTAGAGAGTTGGTCATTGAGTACTCCACAGCTCCATAGTGGTTTTACTAAAAACTGGGAAGTTTGGTAGAAAACTTCTCAGCACATTAAACCCACACTGATGCCAGTGTGGGTTTAATGTAAAAGGCACTCAGAGGGCTAACCAGGACCCCAGCCTCTGTGCTTTCTCCCCTAAATTGGACACGGTGAGTACTTAGGTACACTCCAGATTGGCTACTGGTGTACCCTTCTAAATCCCTAGTATATGATACTCGGGTACCCAGGGCATAGGTACACCAGGGGTCTCCTATGGGCTGAAGCATGTATTATGCCACCCATGAGAGACCACACAAATTGTGACTACAGGCCTGCCATTGCAGCCTGTGAAAGCTGGTGCTAGCACCACTTACAACCGATTATACGTTTTTTTTATATCTGAGGTCATTACACTTAGAACGGAGCACCCTGCCTTCACGATTGAAAGGCCTGCCTTAGGGGTGACTTATAGGTATTAAGTGTGAGGGTGCCCCTGCATGAACGGGGCACCCCTACAACCTTTTGAGTCCATTCTCCTGGGTTGTAAGTGCATCAGCCATTACGATATATAGAGTGGCCATGCGTCATTACGCAATGACCATCTCCAAACTGGCTGTAACAAACCCTATCATGTTTGGTATCAAACATGTTGGAATCATAACCCCACACCATAAACAGCGTGGGAGTTATGATTCCATGCACTGTAAAGCTCCTCTGGGAGGCCCTCTAGTACCAGGAGCACTGTCTTCCAGAACCGGACAGCAAGCCAGGGCTGCTGCCGACCAGAGACTTGTTTCTGCCCTCCTGCTGCTGAGCCAAGCTCGAGCAGGGGAAGGCAGAACAATAGATATCCTGTCACAGGGAGGCGTGTGACCACCTCCCAGAAAGGGTTTAGTGTATTGGGGCAGGGTGGGGGCGCTTGCCAGCACCACTGAGACTGCCTGAAGGGCACATTGATGCCCTCCTTGCATACTCCAGTTCAAGTCAACAAAACAATTTCCCTTTGGAATGTCTTCAAGAGCACACCGTCATTCACTCATATCAAAACCATACAATATTTCACAGTAAGTATTGCAAAATCACCAAAGCTACATACAAAGTATTTTTATTCAATGAATCTCAAGTTCATTTATAATTGTTAAAACCTTCTGTTACAGAAGTGCATTAAAACCACTAAAACACAAAACCAATATATATCATTGTTCAACAATCACATATGTCAAATTGCATATGAAAAATAACACTCCTAAAATCGAAAAAATGGGAGATTTATACTAGAAATGATGATGGATTAAACCCAGATCAGTTGACTGGGGGTGAGTGTTTGATTGGCTCAAACGTTCCGTCCATCATCCCCTTTTGTATCGCTTTGTTCGCCCTAAGTTGGCGGGGGTATGCCCAGACGTGGGTCCCTTGCTCACTTTGCCACTGGATTCAAGCAAGCCTGGCTGATGACGGCTGGAATGCCAGAAACCGGTCCTAGGATGCTTGTTTCCGGTCCAGGGAAGACATGGCTTGGCAGTTCGGGCTGGACTGTTCCCATGAGGCACAGGGTCAGACTGATTTGCATATGGCCATGTCTGAACTGGGGTGGTGGAGTGAGCTAAAGAATGATGATGGATTAAACCCAGATCAGTTGACTGGGGGTGAGTGTTTGATTGGCTCAAACGTTCCGTCCATCATCCCCTTTTGTATCGCTTTGTTCGCCCTAAGTTGGCGGGGGTATGCCCAGACGTGGGTCCCTTGCTCACTTTGCCACTGGATTCAAGCAAGCCTGGCTGATGACGGCTGGAATGCCAGAAACCGGTCCTAGGATGCTTGTTTCCGGTCCAGGGAAGACATGGCTTGGCAGTTCGGGCTGGACTGTTCCCATGAGGCACAGGGTCAGACTGATTTGCATATGGCCATGTCTGAACTGGGGTGGTGGAGTGAGCTAAAGAATGATGATGGATTAAACCCAGATCAGTTGACTGGGGGTGAGTGTTTGATTGGCTCAAACGTTCCGTCCATCATCCCCTTTGTATCGCTTTGTTCGCCCTAAGTTGGCGGGGGTATGCCCAGACGTGGGTCCCTTGCTCACTTTGCCACTGGATTCAAGCAAGCCTGGCTGATGACGGCTGGAATGCCAGAAACCGGTCCTAGGATGCTTGTTTCCGGTCCAGGGAAGACATGGCTTGGCAGTTCGGGCTGGACTGTTCCCATGAGGCACAGGGTCAGACTGATTTGCATATGGCCATGTCTGAACTGGGGTGGTGGAGTGAGCTAAAGAATGATGATGGATTAAACCCAGATCAGTTGACTGGGGTGAGTGTTTGATTGGCTCAAACGTTCCGTCCATCATCCCCTTTGTAACGCTTACATAAGTGAGCACCATATACTAAGCCAGCTTCTAACACCCCTCTCCCACTGGAGGGTGGCATAGTAGGGGGTGCATTCACCCCAAGGAAGGGACCTATTGGTCCTGACCAGCACACCCCTTTAACACCCTTTAATTTAGTATTTAGGGGCGACCCTGAACCTTGCCTCCACAGATTCGAGGAAGAAAGAAGGACCAAAGAGCCGTTCTGACCCTGGAAGAGGACACCAACTGCTTTGGCTCCCAGCCCTACCGGCCTGACCCGACTCTGACCTGCCTACAGCGGAAACCCCGGCGTGTTCAGCATCCAGCATCCCCCAGAACCCGGAGGAACTGCCCTGCAATCATCTAAAAGACTGTCTCCCGTGAGCACCGGATTTGCTCAACCAAGACACCAACGCAGATCCTGGATTCAGGTGGCTCTGTGGTTCTGCACCACTCTGTGCCTACACCCACAGCCCGAGTTCGAGTGCCCCAACACCTCAAGGAGGTCTCCTCAGCAATCCTGACCTGGGATCTGGTGATCCCTGACCTACCTCGAGCTTCAGACAGATGCCTGCAGCCTCAACCTGAAGGGTCCCCCCGACAGGAGCTGGTAAGAAGATCCAACGCCTCAAAACACCTGTACCAAATGCCCCACGGCCTTGGGTGGCCCAACCGGCAGTGTCCAGGCATCCTCCAAGAACCCAACTTACCTGTCCTGTCAGTGGTCGCCTTCAGGAAACCTCCCTGCCCGGTCCTGCAGCCTTTTCTTCAAACCGGAGATCTCCATTGCAAACCACAGGGCTCCCGACGTCGTCTTGGCACTCTGCATCCAGCTGCCCCTATGCCGCTGATGGTGCAGCTCCTGTGCTAATTGTTGGCCCCTGCAGTGGTGATCCTAACTCCAGGAGCTTTACTCCCACACCAGAGTGGCCAGCTCGTAAGCAGCCCCTGACCGAAGGCCCCCTTATCACCATTGGCTAACATTGGGCCCCTGCACTCTGCACCTAGCTGCCCCAGTGCTGCTGGTGGTGCAATTTGAGTGCCTAACAGAACCAAGGTTCCCCAAGGTTCAAACCCCCAAAAATTATACTTGCAGGTCGTTTACTTACCTGCAAACCGATAACCCTCTTTTCCCCATAGGAACCCCTGTTACGAGTTTTTGTTCCTAAAATGTTCTGTGTTAAACAGTTTTTTGTTTAAAGCACAGTTACTTTTCTTTTATACAAAAACTGTCTTACTTGCCTTTGTATTGTAGGATCCACTGTGTGATATCTAGCCATATCACCCCGAGTAGTCGATGTAATCCAAAAGTAACGCAAAAGTAATTAAAATACATAGAAATTACTTTTGAATTGTTTTAAAAGCACATACAAACGTGTAACGATTGCAAATGCATTCCCAACTGCATTCCTTGTAAAGTTTTGCATTTGAAAATATATTTACTTACCTGTGCCCAGTCCTGCTTGGTTCTAGAAATAAAACATAAATATACTTTTTTTATACTTAATTGGTCTGGATTCTGTCTGAGTGTGTGCCATCAGCCTTGATTGAGTGAATACAATAAATGCTTAACACACCCTCCTCATAAGCTTAACTGCTCGACCACACTGCCACAAAGAGGGCTGTTAGTGATTATCTAATTTAGCCTCTGCTATACCTCTGGGGATCCACTGGACTCTGTGCACACTATACCTTGCTTTGGTATAGTATAAACAGAGCCAGCTTCCTACAATATGGAAGATTGATATGGCTCTAGTTTGCCCACAAGATACACAATGCATTATACGTCAATGAGATTGCCAATCATTTGGTAATATGTTAATATCAGAGTTCCCATTTAATCAAGCCCAGAGCCCTTGATCAAAGCTTTTAAAATCATATATGCCTGGAAGGCTCATTTTACAGCAAAATAAACTAAGTCTTTTAAGAAACCTAACCCAAACTAAATAATGTTTCACAGTGGAGGAATTGGAATGTATCTAATGTTCCAGCTCAGTGTAATCAGGTATGTTTCTAGATAAATGAGTGGCTCTGTAGTACAACCTTCCAATCCAAAATTATTATCCTTTGTAGCAATAGACGAAGTTATGGGTGGTTAACTCACTATGTTGGTAAATGTACATACCTTGGCAAGAGTCCCTAGTAAATCTGATGAGTGGACAGGTATTGTGAAAATCTGAAGTTTGCATTTCTTATTCTGGATATAGACACTTGCATATCTCCTCCTCAGACATTGAACTTTCTCTAGAAATTAGTACTTGGGGTGGCTCATACGACTGAAATATGAGGTTTGTGGATATCATTTATGTTATGAAATAAATGCGCGTAATGCAATATTCTACAAAACAAGGTGTTCTTCAATGCTCATTGATGTTACATTGCAATATACCTTTTTCATAATGTGGAAAATGTCTACCTTCCTGTATGTTCAAAGTAATTAAATTGGTATGAATGGAGGCAAGACCAGGCAGCAAGACATATTAGAGTGTTCATGAATTTCTCTTGTCAAATATACAGAAACAACAGAGAGAGTGTGCATCACTAATCACCATTGGAAATGGCAATGCATGGGCACAAGACTCCAGTGACCAAAATGTTTTTGCCCACACAAAAAAAAATATCAAGGGAATAACTAACAATCACTACTTCTTATGAATTTTTGACAATGAAATAACATTTGAAGTTATACATAAGCAGTAGTATCTGTATTGATTATTCTCCATTGTATAGAGAGTGAGCAGGGGAACAACACTTGAGCTGTAGATTATTTATTTACAAGATAAAGAGATACCTCAACATTATGAAGTCGATTCTAGATTGAAAATCACTTTCAGATGCTGTTGAAACTAAAATAGGTGTTATTCAATATGCACTCCAGTATTTCTGATCAAGCTTTTTTTCACTTTACATGTCTATATTATTAAAGATGAAATTAAGGCACATAAAATTAGTGGAATTATTACACCTTAAAATTCAAATACAAAGTACTGTGACCATAAATGGCAAAGTTTTCATTAAAATGCACGTCAAGAACCATATGCCACAATCTTTAGGCATAAAACGAAAAATGTCTGGGGAAAATTTTTCATAAAGCCTGTTTAAGGAAAACTTTTGTAAATGAGAACACTCACAGACATAATTTTAAAAAAATAACTTGATTTATTTGACACCCACGTATGTTCAGCTCCCATCAGGGGATGCATTTGAACGGGACAAAGATTGAGTGGGGTGTTACTCTCCAGACTAGCCAGACAAAAGAAATATAAACATTGCAAACATAGCTCATTGTCCACAGGCATTAACCCTTTCGTTGCTAGGCCTACCCCCCCCCCCCCCGTGCTAAGCCTTTTTTGGGCTATTTGGGGTAGTTGGCGCTTAGGGCCCTGTAACTTTTTGTCTACATAAGGTATTCATGCAAAATTTGCGTCTTTTTCTTCCAACACCCTGAGGATTCTAAAGGTACCCAGGGTTTGTGGACTCCCGAGGTGACCCAGAAATTAGCCAAAATACAGCTACATTTTTTTTTTTAATGGGGAAAAAGTGCTGCAGAAGAAAGTCTGTTTTTTCCCCTGCAAATGGCATCAACAAAGGGTTTGTGGCGCTGAAATCACCATCTTCCCAGCTTTCAGGGACAGTCAGACTTTTGTCAGAAAACCAACATTTTTTACACAGTTTTGGCATTTTACTGGGACATAGCCTATTTTTTGCTACTATCGGCTCATTTCAGTTTTGGTTTCTAAGAAATGACGTCAGCGTGAGGTGCGCGCTGATCGTCATTTCACAGAAACCAGACATACAGCCTCGGGAGCTGCCCCCTAGGCTGTTAGGGGGGAAAAGAAAATCCCTCTTGTGCCTGCACCAGAGGGATATCCAGTGCCTTGGCGTCGGACGGCCAGGAGCCGTCTGACCCACATGAGCACTGGTGCGTCAGACGGCTCCCGGCTCTCCAACGCACTGAAGGGGTTAAAAGGGTGGAAGTGGTACTGTTGGTAGTTTGCAATGGTAATGTTAGGGGTTTATGATATTTGAAAGAAATGTTTAAGGACTTGTTGGTCAATGACGAGCCTTAAACCCAACTGTTGAGTGACCGGTGTAGGAAAGTAGGATCTCTCTGGCATAGATACCCCCACTTTTTGCCTGGTGTCAGCATGATCCCAGTGAACTACAGTCAAAGCACACTAACAAGGACCCCAGTGGCAATGCTCTCTCCTCTAAATTACATGGTAAGTACTTTGTACACCCCATAATTCGCATACTGGGGTACCATTGTAAGGCCCTAGTATTTGGTTTTGCGCTACCCAGGGCATTGGTACACCAGGGGTCTCCCATGGGCTGTAAAATGTATTATGCCACCCATGGGAGCCCAGGCAAACTGTGTTTGCCATTGCAGTCTGCATGAAATGGTGCTTGCACCTTTCTCTTTGGATATAAGCACAACCCTTTCTCCAATCTTTGGAAGTTTAGTTTTCACTAAGGTAGTAGGTGTAACACCTCACTACGCCTAGTCACCATGTCTTTAGTTATGGAACCCAGTGGGTCGCAACCCTCTAGATACAGTGGTCTTAGGTTCCAGGAACTGAGGCCCCTGTATGCCTCTAGAAGGTAAAAGACAGGTAGTAACCCCACCACTGAGCACCTCTTAGAGCTGCTTATGCTAGATGACCTCCAGAATCCTGATAGGTCAGAAGAGCCGGACAAAGTAGGTGGAGATGCTCCAGAAGATGGGTGTAAGAAGGTAGGATACTTCTGCATGGTTACCCCCACTTTTTGCCTGGTGCTATGCTGGATTTTGACTAGTCAGACTGGGGTCCTGATTAGCAGGATCCCAGTCAATCTGCTTTCTCCCTAAACTGTTGATGTTGGCGGTTTCCGACATCACTTCGCACCTATGCACCCGGCTTCCCTGGTGTAGGTATCCTGGTTCCTGGGTTATCCATGGGTGCGGTGACTCTCCAACATTCCATCTTCCACTGGGTTTCTTCAGGGTCCACTGGGAAGGGTCCTTCTTCAAAATAGCAACTGCGACTTCCCTATTGACTTGCATCGAGTATGCAGCTGTGTTTCCACTCTGCACACAGAAGAGCTGGGGACCCAAGGAACCACCCAAGGTAAGTACCCAGGAACCCCAGGAGGCTGAGTCTTCTGGGTCAGGTCTCTACTTCTGTCGCCTTTTTTCCAAAAATAAGTTTTATTAGGGGAAGGGGCCCAGTGTGGCCCCCTCCCCAGTCAGATTTTGGACCCAGGGATCACATCTACCAGGGCCCGGGCTATTTATAATAGGGGAGAGAGGCCGCGCTGCCCCCTCCCTGGCCAATTTCACCCCATGGACCCCATGTCCCTGGGCTCGGCCTGTTTCATTTTATATTTTTTATTGGGGAGGGGGGTCGCATGGCCCCCATTACTAGGCCGATTTCGGTCCTGAGGACCCCATCCCCCATGGCCCAGCCTTTTTTCAAAGGAGGAGGGGGCCGCACAGCCCCCCTCCACTGGTTGATTTTGACCTCGGGGGGGGGGCCCCCCTCCATGGGTCCCGGCCATGTCCCCTGGGTGCCCCCAGGACACCCAGTCTTCACTGGGACCACGGCGGAGCCTGAAGGCCCCTCCTGTCCCTGCCTGCTCCCCCGCCTTTTGTTGGAGCTGGCATTTCTTTCAGGCATAGGGAGCTGCTAAACATGCAGCTCCAGGTATCTGAAAGCAATTTTGCTCTGCTTCCAGCAAGCGAGAGCATTTCGTCAGCTCTCGCTTGCTGGAAGCGGAGCATTTGCTGTGACTTTGCTGTGACTGGTGTGAGCAGTAAAGCTCCCGCCAAGCCACAGCAAACAGCTATGTCCCGGTGGTGGGCACCCAGGGACATAGCAGGAGCCAGTCCTGTGGGATGGTGGTCCCCAGTGCGATCTACGGCTCGAGGGGGGCTGCGCAGCCCCCCTCCTTCTTTCTTGTTGTAGGGACTGTCCCGGAGAGGTGGTGGTCCCCGAAGCCCGGGGGGTCCATGAGGCCCACATTACAAATGAAGATAGACCTGGGGAGGTGGTGGTCCCCGGGGCATGGCATGGGGGGGCTGCGAGGCCTCCCGATTTATATTACAGGAGCACCGGGGAGATGGCGGTCCCCGGGGAATGGGGGGGTGGGGTCCACGAGGTCCCATCATTTGTTAAATTCCTTCATTTTTCCAAAACTGCTGAACGGATTTACACCAATTTACAAAAGAGAGGGCTTTCTTGACTAACAGCTTCCTTTCTGACAAATTTGGTGTATTCCATTCAGCAGTTTGGGTGTAGCCTAAGGGAGTTAACAACATAATAATAATAAATTAGATTTATAGAGCGAGTGGCTACCTCCAACGGAGGTGTCCCGGCTCTGGGTTGCAGATTCACAGTGAGGACTGAAAAACAGGGGGGGGGGACTACGGGAGGTTAAAAAGCCAGGTTTTCAGTGTTCTCCTGAAGGCCGGTTCTGACTCTAGAATGCTATGCCTCTCCACCTCCGCATGACGGAGTTTTGCAGCTCTCACAGAGAATGCTCTGCCACCTATCCTGGCCTTAAGGAAGTGAGGAACCCTGAGCAGTTTCAGGTGACTTGATCTCAGGACCCGGTCTTGATGGTAGTTTTGCAATCTATGTCTCAGGTAGCCCGGGCCCTGATCTCTGGTGGCTCTGTAGGCTAGAGTGAGCGCCTTGAACTCGATCCTCCTATTGACGGGTAGCCAATGGAGGCTCTGCAAGTGTGGGGAGATGCGATGGCGGAACGGCACATTCCTAATTAATCTGGCTGCAGCGTTTTGTATTTGCAGCCTGCAGACCAGATAGGGTGGTAGTCCTAGATAGAGACTATTAGTATAGTCTAGCCGGAACGTGACCAATGCATGGACCACTGTATTCCTGCAATCCATCGGAAGGAAGCGAAGGAATTTTCTCAAAGCTCTCAGCTTCCAGGACCATGAGGAGGAGACCTGGCACATCTGGGTCTTACAGGAGAGGTCACTGTCAAATTTAAACCCCAGATTTCTGGCAGACTCCACTGGGATCGTGGGGGGTTCATCTGTGAGGGCCACCAAAGCTTAGAAGGTGGAGGTGTCGGCTGGTTGAAGAATAAGACGTCTGTTTACTCGGTGTTAAGTTTTAAGCAATTCTCAGTCATCCAGGCCGAGATGTTATTCAGGCATTGCTTAAAGTTGGCAAAGGCAACTGGTGTTCTCTTTCAAAGAACACTCGGAGTCTGAGTGTCATCAGCGTAGGAGACCACTCTCACTCCCCATGTCTTGACCAGGGTCGCAAGCGGCGTTAGGTATACATTAAACAGTAAAGGGCTCAGTGCCGAACCCTGGGGAACCCCGCAAACAAGGGGTTTCTGGGAGGAGACATAAGGGTGTAGAAATACTTGTTGTGAGCGGTTCTCTAAGAACGACTGGAGCCAAGATAAAGTAGTTCCCCTCACTCCCAAGTGTTTTAGTCTCACCAAGAGAATTGGGTGAGCCACAGTGTTGAATGCTGCGGACAGGTACAGCAGCACCAACATGGCTGAGCTGCCCTGGTCCACAGCTTCACGCACGGTCGGCAACTTCCAGGAGTGCTGTCTCCGTGCTATATCCCGTTCTAAAACCAGATTGTGAATCATGGAAACGATTGTTTGATTCAAGGAATTCAGAAAGTTGTTTCTGAACTTCCTTCTCTAGAATTTTAGCTGGAGCAGGCAATAGGGAAATGGGCCTAAAATTCTTGTGTTCTGCTGGGTCAGCATCCAGTTTCTTAAGTATAGGCAGTAGGTAGGCCTGTTTACAGGCAGCTGGATAGATACCAGTAGTCAGGGAGGAGTTCCAGATCTGGTTCAGGGGAACATTGAGCCAAGGGGCAAGTAGTTTAAAAAACTGAGCCGGGCAGGGGTCTCTCGGAGATCCTGATTTACATTTGTACAACTGGAAAACGCATGTTTTTTTACCCCCCCCCCCCCCCATTTTTCTCAGCCCCAGCTTGATGGATCACCCTGAAACTTTCCATGCACAACAAGAATCACCGGGGCACTTTTAAGAAAAATTTCTTGAAGATTTGTCAAAAGACACCAAAGATATAAGCAAGCCAAAAAGCACTTTTCTTATGGAAACTAGGCCCTAACCATAACTACCTAAAAAATAAATATACACACACACACACCCCACTCCCCTCCCCCACACACGCACACCCACCCCCACCCCCACCCCTGGGTCCCCTTGGAAGTGGGGGCCTTGGCAATTGCTTACTTTGTATTAGCATCAGTGCCAGATATGCTTTTGTGCATGGGCAGAGGCTTCTGCAGGTGGCTGCGCGGCTCATCATTGTTTTCACAGGCCTGTGCTTGTGAGTGTGCTATTGAGATATAATTACTGGGACTCTTGTGCTTTTTGTGATCTTCAGATGCACCTCACATGGAGCCTTATTTCTGGTTCATTGAAAGATGTCCTTACACTAAGTTAAAAGGCTTGTGTGCATACAAGTGTCCTTGAATGGCTGGGGAGCAAGTTAGAGCATTGAAAGATAGAGAAGGGGAGCACTGTCTTGTACTTCCCCAGTGGACTTAACAATGTTACCTGTTAGAAATGGGGGTCTCTAGTTGGCAGAGGTAGGTACCTTTGTCCAAATAGGGACCCTTGCTTCTAGTCAGGGTAAGGGGGATACACACTTTAGATGACCCCTGCTCACCCCCTTGGTAGCTTGGCACGAGCAGACAGGCTTATCCAAAGGCAATGTGTAAAGTATTTGTACCAACACTCAAAGTAACAGAGTGATAACACCACAAATGGACACCACACTGGTTTAGAAAAATAAAGTATCTTTATCTAAACTTAACAAGACCAAAACGACAAAAATCCAACATACAAGTATTAAGAAAAATGACTTTAAAAAGGTTTTAGCAACTGAGCCCACAGAAAACTATGGAGGCGGGATTTCTTGCAAAGTACCTGTCATTGCGACAAAATTCACCAAGCCAAACAGCCGCAGCGATGGGAAGCGTAGAAAAACAGAGATGCGTTGATTCCTGAGACCTTCGTGGATGCGATGCGACAGTTCCGCTGGACGCAGGGGAGCGGTGCGTTGGGTCCGGTCTATAGGGGGAAGTGATGCCTCGATTCTGAGACGACTCCGATCCGCGGGTGATGCGTCGGGGAAAACTTGGGGCATAAGGACAATGCGTGTAAATCGGGGATGCTTCGGCGAACGATGCGGCGGCGTTGAGCGGCGCTGCGTCGGTTTCTTCATCCGCGATCCCTTGATGCGTCGATTTTTGCAGCGGTGACAGGCGCTGCGACGGTTTCAGCAGCGGCACAGCGGTGCGGGGAGATTCTTCTCGCACCAAGGCGTTGCGTCGGAAAAACTGTCACAAGAAGAGCGATGCATCGATTTTCTTGTTGTTGCGTTGCTTCCCAGCTCCCAGCAGTAGAAACAACCTCCAGAGGCCCCACACAGTCACAGGCACTTCTTGGCAGGTCAGAAAGGAAGTTCAGGGGAGCTGGGGGTGAAGTCTTTGTGTTTCTGAGACTTCAAAACAGGAGGCAAGCTCTACTCAAGCCCTTGGAGACTTTCCTCAAGCAGGGGACACAGCACACAGCAAAGTCCTTCTCCTTTCCTTGGCAAAAACAGCAACTGCAGGCCAACCCCAGACACACAGCACGGGCAGTACTTCTCCGTTTCTCCAGCTCTTCTCCTTGGCAAAGGTTCCTCTTGATTCCAGAAGTAGTCTAAAGTTCAGGGGTTTTTGGTCTAATACTTATACCCCAAAATGTACTTGTTCTCTTTGTGTCTGAGCCCAGTCCAAACCAGTTCTGTCCTCTCTGGTGCAGCTGCCCGACAGGAGGTGGAGACAGCATTGTGTAATGCAGACAGGCCCTATTCAGGTGCAAGGGAAATCTCCTCCCACCACTCTAAATGCAGACCGGGCCTATTCAGGTGCTAGTGAGAACTCCTCGCCCTACTCTGAATGCAGCCCAGGTCTATTCAGCGCAGCCCTGACTCATTCAGGAAAGGCAGGACACACATCACTCCCCCCCCCCGGTGGCTGTCTGAGAAAATGCACCTTCCCAGCCCCTGTCACTCCAAACCCAGACATTCAATATAAAAACAGGTAGAGGCACACAGAATGGTTAAACAAGAAAATGCCTACTTTCTAAAAGTGGCATTTTCAAACACACAATTTAAAAACCATCTTTTGTACAAGATGTGTTATTAAATTCTGAGTTCAGAGAGCCTAAAGTTTATTTTTCCATCTTATCCCCATGTGAAGATATGCTTGTAAAATGTTACAAAGCATTCCCCATTCTGTCCTATGGGGCAATATAGCCTTTCAATAGTGAAAAACGAAATTGGCAGTATTTCACTATAAGGACATGTTCCACACATCAGCACATGTCCTACCTTTCACATACACTACACCCTGCCCAGGGGGGTACCTTGGGCCTACCATAGGGGTGTCCTATACGTAAGAAAAGGGAAGGTTAGGGCCTGGCAAGTGGGTGCACTTGCCAAGTCGACATGGCAGTTAGCAAACTGGGCACAGGCACTGCAGTGGCAGGCCTGAGACATCTTATCTGAAAGAAACACATTCGTTATAGAATCCTTACCTTAGTATTACCCCCAGGCGTCAGACTGGATCCGGAAAGTTTTTTCATCAGCAGTACCTCTGCGCGTCGGAAGGTGGTGTAGGTCGGCTTCGTGGGCGTCGTGGTCACCGGGATGACGTCGCGGTAGCTACTTAGACACCGCCATCGCGCACTAACGTCAGTTCTTTCTTTTTCCGCACCAGCCAGCGCAGATCCGGGAAGAGCGGTACCTCCAGTCATTTTTTGACTGACCTTTTGTCGACTTCTTCTTTTTCGAGTCTTCGACTCCTAAGATGCACGAGGGATGCCCGGCTTCAAGCCATGCAGTTCCTGTCATCGGATGATGTCGGTGATGGATCCACACCGCGTGTCTCTTTTGCCTGGAGCGCGACCACAACCCCAAGTCGTGCTCCGACTGTCGGTCGATGGCGTCGAAGGCTTTGCGGGAGCGGTCCCGAAAGCTGCTTGAGCACCGGCAGTTAGCTCCGCGCCGTTCGAGGTCGCGAGGGAGGTCGAGGGACCGGACGCGGAGCCACCACCATTCGTCCAAGTCTTCAAAGTCTTAGCACTCGGGGTCGGGTAAGTCGAAGCATAAGAAGAAGTCGAAGAAGCATCGTCGCTCTTTGACTTCTCCTCGTCGGTTGGCCGATCCGACAAGGGACGCGGGTGGTGCCTCTCCCACGGCTCCGGGCGCAGAGCCCGACGAGTCGACTCCGCATTTCCCTCCCTTTCCGGGACCCGGAGCGACTCCCGCCCAGCTTCGTACGTTCTACGAGGCGATGCATGCCATCTTTGGGCGGACCGAACCCGCCAGCGTGCCTTCTGGCCCCGTGGACTCAGTTGGGGGGCCTAGGCCTTCTCCACCGATGGCTCCGGCGCCGCAGGCCCCCCTTGGATCCAGGCCTGGATCCGGATCGGCGCCGGTTGACCTGATTACGCCTCCACCAGCGCCGCCT